>LR738716.1:178787152-178833827 GCA_902687465.1 Secale cereale | reverse complement strand
CTTATGCACTTTGTTCTTAGACCCTACATAGGTGTCTTTGTCGTGGTTTACTTTGATGACATTCTTGTGTTTAGCAAGTCGCTTGAAGAACATGTTGACCATGTCCAACTCGTTTTGCAAGCACTTCGCAAACAACAATTGTATGCTAATATGGAAAAATGCACTTTTGGCGTTGACAAGGTTGTCTTTCTAGGATTTGTCGTGTCTTCTCAAGGTGTTCACGTTGATGAAACTAAAATTGAAGCAATTAAAACTTGGCCTCAACCAAAGAATCTCATGCAAGTGCGTAGTTTCCTTGGTCTAGCCGGTTTCTATCGACGTTTTGTGAAGGACTTTAGCACCATTGCTATGCCTCTACACGCTTTGAGCAAGAAGAACGCACCCTTCATTTGGGGTCCTTCGCAAGACACCGCGTTCAATGAGCTTAAGAGCTTGCTCACGCACGCACCACTCCTAGCCCTACCAAACTTTGACAAACCGTTTGAGATTCATTGTGATGCTAGTGGTACTGGCATAGGTGGCGTGCTAATGCAAGAAAAGCGCCCAATTGCGTACTTTAGCGAAAAGCTATCGGGAGCGCAACTTAACTATCCTATCTATGATAAAGAGCTTTATGCCTTGGTGAGAGTTCTACGTGTTTGGGAACACTATCTTAGACCTCATGAATTCATTCTTCATAAGGACCATGAGACACTCAAGTATCTCAAAGGTCAAACTAAGTTGAACAAGCGTCATGCTAAATGGAGTGAGTTCATTGAGTCTTTCCCCTATGTCATCAAATACATCAAAGGCAAAGAAAATGTTGTGGCGGACGCGCTTTCCCGCAAATGTATGCTTGTTACACAACTTGAGTTGAACGTGATTGGCTTTGAGCATATTAAAGATTTATATGAGCATGATACTTTCTTTGCAAATGCTTATGCTAAATGCTTGACACACACTTCTTGGGAACATTACTACATCAAAGATGGATATCTTATGAGAGCTAAGAAACTTTGCATTCCCGAGTCTTCGCTTCGTTTGCTCCTTTTGCAGGAATCGCATGGAGGAGGACTCATGGGACACTTTGGATGCGACAAGACGTTTGCTACTCTCTCTAAAAACTATTTTTGGCCCAAGATGCTTCGTGACGTCTCACGCCTCACCAACCGATGCTCGACATGCCGCAAAGCTAAGTCCAAAGCTCAATCTTATGGTCTTTATATGCCTCTTCCTATTCCTTACCACCCATGGGAAGACATAAGCATGGATTTCATACTTGGCTTGCCTAGAACTCAAAATGGAAAAGATTCCGTGCTCGTCGTGGTAGATAGATTCTCCAAAATGGCTCATTTCATTCCTTGTAACAAGATCGACGATGCTTCACATGTTGCAACTCTCTTTTGCAGGGAGATACTTCGTCTACACGGCGTGCCCAAAACGATCGTCTCGGACCGGGACGTCAAGTTCTTGAGTTACTTTTGGAAAACACTATGTGCCAAGCTCGGAATCAAGCTACTCTTTTCTTTGGCGTACCATCCACAAACGGACGGCCAGACGGAGGTGACGAACCGCACGCTCTCCACTCTTCTTCGTGTGTTGATCAAGAGGAACATCCGGGAATGGGAGCATTGCTTGCCAATCGCCGAGTTCGCCTACAACCGCGCAAGACACTTGGTATAGGGTGGAACCCTAATCAGCGGACCTTTCACGATTTGGAGGGTGGCACACGATGAACACGGGGAAAACACGGAGGAATATGGGGAAAACACAAGAGAGAACACTCAAATCAACACGAAAACAATCACACAAATGCTAGATTCGCGATACAAGGTTGAGATCCATGATCCAAGGTCAACAACGGTGATACAGATAGTCTTCTCCCGGAGGAGGTCTTGATATCCCGGGGGATCTTCTCCGTGAAGGAGGTCCTGAATCCGTAGTGGATCTTCTCCGTAGAGGCGCACCGTCTCGTGGGAGAAATCCACACAAGTATCAAATGAGCTAAACCACAGCTAACCCTAAACAGAATGAGGAGGGGAGTATATATAGTCTACGGGCGAAGGGGATACACGGGCCTCGGCCCAAGTGATGCGCGCAGGCATATCAGGGGCCGGACGTCCGGGCGTCGAGCCGGATGTCCGGGGCTTCGCGGGGCGCCGGATGTCCGGGGCCATGGGCCGGATGTCCGGGCTGGAGTGGGCGCGCCTCAGGTGCTCTCTGGACAGAGGCGCCGGATTTCCGGGCCCGAGGCCGGATGTCCGGGCCATGCCTGGCCGGATGTCTGGGCCCTGTAGCTTCGGCTGCTGCTAGCCTTCTGTAGCTGATCGTCCAGGGGCCGGATGTCCGGGCCAGGGGGCCGGATGTCCGGGGCCTGGAGCTGCTTTCTGGTCCTCTTGTTGCATCAGCTCGTCCATGACCTTGGGGACTTGTCCATCTTCAAGCTCTTCTCCGAAGTGGTCTCCTTCACACCTGAGCACACAAAGCACACTCGCTTGAGGTAGCAACCATGTCTCGTAAGATTCATAAGGGAGTAGGGCTAGGAGTGACGTCACCTCGGTCTCGAAAGCTCTAGCACGAGCACGTGTCATCGGTCCTTGAGGCACTTGAGGGGGTGAAGGAGGGTCCATGGGGATGGCCCTAGGATACACCGTATCATCTCCCCTCCCTTGGGAAAGATCCGACCTCGGATCAAAATCTTCATCACCATGGAAAGGAGAGAGGTCCTGGATGTTGAAAGTGTCGCTCACGGAGTACTTGTCTCGTGGGATGTCGATCTTGTAGGCGTTGTCGTTGTAGCGCGCGAGCACCTTGAATGGTCCGTCGGCGCGGGGTAGAAGCTTGGACTTGCGAACGTGGGGGAAGCGATCCTTGCGAAGATGTAGCCAAACAAGATCTCCCGGGTTGAACACCATTGGTGCCTTGTTGACGTTGCGCTTGTTGGCGAGACGATGGACTTGTCGCTCGATCATTGCCCTTGTATCTTCGTGCACGTTCTTGAGATAGGTTGCTCGTGCCCTTGCGTCCATGTTCGTGCGCTCTTGGAGAGGAAGAGGTAGGATGTCCAGCGGCGACAACGGGTTGAAGCCATAGACAACCTCGAATGGCGACTTGCCGGTGGTCGAATGTCGTGCTCGGTTGTAGGCGAACTCGGCGATGGCAAGCAATGCTCCCATTCCCGGATGTTCCTCTTGATCAACACACGAAGAAGAGTGGATAGCGTGCGGTTCGTCACTTCCGTCTGGCCGTCCGTTTGTGGATGGTACGCCGAAGAAAAGAGTAGCTTGATTCGGAGCTTGGCACATAGTGTTTTCCAAAAATAACTCAAGAACTTGACGTCCCGGTCCGAGACGATCGTTTTGGGCACGCCGTGTAGACGAAGTATCTCCCTACAAAAGAGAGTTGCAACATGTGAAGCATCGTCTATCTTGTTACAAGGAATGAAATGAGCCATTTTAGAGAATCTATCTACCACTACAAGCACGGAATCTTTTCCATTTTGAGTCCTAGGCAAGCCAAGTATGAAATCCATGCTTATGTCTTCCCATGGATGGTATGGAATAGGGAGAGGCATGTAAAGATTATGAGATTGCGCTTTGGACTTAGCTTTGCGGCATGTAGAACAGCGGTTGGTGAGGCGTGAGACGTCTCGAAACATCTTGGGCCAAAAATAGTTCTTAGAGAGGGTAGCAAACGTCTTGTCACGTCCGAAGTGTCCCATGAGTCCTCCTCCATGCGATTCCTGCAAAAGGAGCAAACGAAGCGAAGACTCGGGGATGCAAAGTTTGTTAGCTCTCATAAGATATCCATCTTTGATGTAGTAATGTTCCCAAGAAGTGTGAGTCCAGCATTTAGCATAAGCATTTGCAAAGAAAGGATCATGCTCATATAAATCTTTAATATGCTCAAAGCCAATCACATTCATCTCAAGTTGTGTTACAAGCATGCATTTGCGGGAAAGCGCGTCCGCCACAACATTTTCTTTGCCCTTGATGTATTTGATGACATAGGGAAAAGACTCAATGAACTCACTCCATTTAGCATGACGCTTTGATACGGTGTATCCTAGGGCCATCCCCATGGACCCTCATTCACCCCCTCAAGTGCCCAAAGGACCAAGGACTAGAGCTTTCGAGACCGAGGTGACGTCACTCCTAGCCCTACTTCCTTATGAATCTTGCGAGACATGGTTACTACCTCAAGCGAGTGTGCTTTGTGTGCTCAGGTGTGAAGGAGACCACTTCGGAGAAGAGCTTGAAGATGGACAAGTCCCCAAGGTCATGGACGAGCTGATGCAACAAGAAGACCAGAAAGCAGCTCCAGGACCCGGACATCCGGCCCCCTGGCCCGGACATCCGGCCCCTGGGCATCTCTCTACAGAAGGCCAGCCACAGGGCCCGGACATCCGGCCCGCTGCCCGGACGTCCGGCTCCTGATCTGCCTGCGCGCAGCACTTGGGCCGAGGCCCGTGTATCCCCTTCGCCCCGTAGACTATATATACTCCTCTCCTCATTCCGTTTAGGGTTAGCTGTGGTTTAGCTCATTTGACACTTGTGTGGATTTCTCCCACGAGACCGGTGCGCCTCTACGGAGAAGATCCACCTCTGGATTCAAGACCCCTAACGGGAAGATCCCACGGGATTCCAAGACCTCCTCCGGGAGAAGACTATCTGTATCACCGTTGTTGACTTTGGATCATGGATCTCAACCTTGTATCGCGAATCTAGCATTTGTGTGATTGCTTTCGTGTTGATTGAGTGTTTTCCTCTTGTGTTTTCCCCATCTTTCCCTTGTGATTCCCCGTGTTCATCGTGTGCCAACCTCCAAACGTGAAAGATCCGCTGATTAGGGTTCCACCCTGTATCATATGGTATCTAGAGCAAAGGTTTCTCACGATTTTGGAGCCCCACACGTCGTTTTCTAGCCTGTTTTTGTCGTGTTCTTCCTAATTTCGAAAAATTCCCCACAAAAAGAGCCCCAAAAATTTTCTGTGATCTGTTGATTTGGCAAGATTTTGTTGAATTTGTTCCACGGATTTGCTGTGCCACGTGTGGATCTAGCTTTTCCTCCACTTTTCCCCAAATTTCATCCGAAAAATCCACCGAATTTTTGCCCCGCAACCCCCTTTTTGCAACGTGTTCTTGCTGGCTCGGGCACCCCGGACATCCGGCTCGTGCCCCGGACATCCGGCCCGGCCCGGACATCCGGCCCCTGGCCCGGACATCCGGCCTCCCGCAGCCATTTTTCCCCACCACACCCCACCTCGCAAACCACTCCGCCTCTTCGTTCGGTGATCCATCCATTCTTCCGCAACAACCACCATCGCTTCACCGCTTCGAGTTTTGAAAATTTGTCTCCATTTGCCGTGGATACTTGAGTTGTGGTTTCACCGTTTCCTTGGATGTTTAGGCTACCTTGGGACGGCAAGACTTCGACAACACCACCGCTCAACTTCGGCAAGGACGGTAACATCGACGACACTTCGCTCACTCTATCTTGCAATTGCATTGTCACCCTATGAACCATCTTTGCGTAGCTTTCCCATTGAGACTAGCCATTTGAGTATTGCCGGGCCACGACACTTGTGCACATTAGTGATAGTCATAGTTATTGCATACCACATCATTGTGAGTAACATCACATCATCTTGGTATCTTGCATATCCCCGTGTGCCACAAGAGTGCTCCGCATACACAATAGTTCCCTTGATACGAGAAGCATACATATGTGCCCAAAGAAAGAGCTCAAAAGCTTTTAAGCAAAAGAGCCAATCCAAGCAAAGAAACTATAGCATCATACGCCTTGCATCCAAAGAGATCATACATAGCAACATCATCTTGTGCTCAAGCATCGGCACATCATACACTCATAACATACTTGTGATAGATAGTCGTTACGTTTTGCCCATATAGGTCGTGCACAAGTGCGTATCCGCCTATTAAGCAATCGGTTAGCGTCTCTCTAGCGTTGTGCAACACGAGCATTTTCCGTGGTTTACCACATTTTTCGCTCATCCTTGGTTGCACAACCACATTTATCTATCCGTGCGTGTGTTCCGTGTGCTACTCTTTGCTAGTGATCTACTTGTTGCATGAGCAAATTTGTGAACCATTTTCAACATCTTTGAGTCATTTTGACGATTGCATTGAATTTGTGCCACATCCTAACCGAGCTCCTCTCAAAGCTTTACTTGTGTAGGTGTGAGAATCGACACGAAGTGATACCAATAGTGCTATTTCCGGGTTACATTGTTGAGTGATCATTGATCCATTTTCAACCTCGGTTACGGTACATTGATATTGTCTTCTCCTTTCTCCACTCACTTACTTGCTTGTGATGATGGATAGGCCAAGTTCATCTACCAACCCGATCATCGACGACCCTCAAGAAGCGAACAACTACGTCACCAAACTACATCTATTCGGTGTCCAACGAGCTCTACATCAAGAGAGTGAAGCTATGCGAGAGTACATTGGTCAAGTTGCCGAGGACGCGCGACAATTCCAACAAAGCACCAAGGAGCAAATCGACCTCATCAACACCAACATGTCTACTCAATACAATGAGCTCCGGACATTGATCATCAACCGACGTTCTTCCTCAACATCTTCTCATCGAAGAAGCCGCTCAAGTCGACATACCGACTCAACGCAAGACTCAAGTACACCTACGTCAAACACTCTTCGTCAAGCCGCACGTCAAGCTCGACACGAACATCGACATCCTCGACATGACAAGAGTTCCCAAGAGCTATTCGACGAGCAAGAAAATCGACGTCGTCAAAACCAAGCTACACTTGAGCAAGCACAAGAACGGCAACGACTACGCCAACAACAACAAGAGCGAGCTCGTCAATATCAAGAAGAACAAGATGCCGAGGCTAACCGCCACGCACAACAACGTCGTGAAGCTCAAGCTATGGAGGCGCAACGTGCTTTACAAGATGCACACCGCAATGTGGCCGCCCGCAATCGACACACTCGTCAAGAAGAGGATTCTCTTCGAGATGAGATGCAAGAACGGCGCCATCAAGCAAGAATGCAAGAAGAAGATCCTCCTCAAGCGCGACATGAGCAACAATACCAACAAGAACATCAACTACAACAAGAACGTCTACATCCTCAAGAGCAACATGATATGGCAAACCGCCAAAATCGAGAGCGCCTTCCCAATAGGCAAGGAAACAATGACGAACATTGCTATGGCAAGCTCAAGTTCACCATGCCAAAGTTTTCCGGAAGCATTGATCCCGAAGACTACCTCTCATGGGCATTGAAAGTTGACAAGACCTTTCGCCTTCACAACTTCGATGAAGACAAGAAGATCGCTATGGCATCACTTGAGTTCCAAGACTATGTTCTCATTTGGTGGGAGCAAATCATGGAGAGAAGAGAAGCCAAAGGCGAACCTCCTATCACAACTTGGACTCAAATGAAGGAAGTGATGAGAGCACGCTTCGTGCCTACACACTACAACCGTGACTTGTTCAAGAAGCTACAACTCCTCAAGCAAGGTACCAAGTCCG
Organism: Secale cereale; assembly: GCA_902687465.1. NCBI lineage: Eukaryota > Viridiplantae > Streptophyta > Magnoliopsida > Poales > Poaceae > Secale > Secale cereale. Next base: position 178,826,323 of record LR738716.1, on the reverse strand, counting down.
TTGAAGAGTACTACAAGGAGATGGAGATTGCTATGATAAGAGCAAACATCAAGGAAGATGAAGAGCAAACAATGGCGAGATTCTTGAATGGACTCAACTATCCTATCAAGAAGATTGCGGACTTCCAACCATACAACAATCTCCTCGAGCTAGTACACCAAGCAACCAAAGCGGAGCGACAAGTTCAAGAGGACTACAAGTACTTCAAGTTCAACTCCAAGAACTTCGGCTCCTACAACCAAGCTTCACCGACTTCGGATATCCCTCCTACCTCTACCAAGCCATCTACAAACTTAGGCGACAAGCCAAGATACAAGAATGAGACTACATCGAGTCATCCACCTTCTACCAACAACGTCAAGTGATACGGTGTATCCTAGGGCCATCCCCATGGACCCTCCTTCACCCCCTCAAGTGCCTCAAGGACCGATGACACGTGCTCATACGAGAGCTTTCGAGACCGAGGTGACGTCACTCCTAGCTCTACTTCCTTATGAATCTTGCGAGACATGGTTGCTACCTCAAGCGAGTGTGCTTTGTGTACTCAGGTGTGAAGGAGACCACTTCGGAGAAGAGCTTGAAGATGGACAAGTCCCCAAGGTCGTGGACGAGCCAATGCATCGAGAAGAGCAGAAGAGAGCTCCAGGCCCCGGACATCCGGCCCCCTGGCCCGGACATCCGGCCCCTGGGCGTTCAGCTACAGAAGGCCGCGTGCAGCAGAAGCTACAGGGCCCGGACATCCGGCCAGGGCCCGGACATCCGGCCAAGCACGGCCCGGACATCCGGCCCCGGGCCCGGAAATCCGGCGCCTCTGTCCAGAGAGCGCCCGAGGCTCGACTGCCCCAGCCCGGACATCCGGGCCCCCGCCCCGGACATCCGGCGTCCTGTGAAGTCCCGGACATCCGGCCCGCCGCCCGGACGTCCGGCCCCTGAATTGCCTGCGCGCATCCCCCGGGCCGAGGCCCATGTACCCATTCGCCCCGTAGACTATATTTACTCCTCTCCTCTTTCCGTTTAGGGTTAGCTGTGGTTTTAGCTCATTTGACACTTGTGTGGATTTCTCCCACGAGACCGGTGCGCCTCTACGGAGAAGATCCACCTCTGGATTCAAGACCCCTAACGGGAAGATCCCACGGGATTCCAAGACCTCCTCCGGGAGAAGACTATCTGTATCACCGTTGTTGACTTTGGATCATGGATCTCAACCTTGTATCGCGAATCTAGCATTTGTGTGATTGCTTTCGTGTTGATTGAGTGTTTTCCTCTTGTGTTTTCCCCATCTTTCCCTTGTGATTCCCCGTGTTCATCGTGTGCCAACCTCCAAACGTGAAAGATCCGCTGATTAGGGTTCCACCCTGTATCATTATGGTATCTAGAGCAAAGGTTTCTCACGATTTTGGAGCCCCACACGTCGTTTTCTAGCCTGTTTTTGTCGTGTTCTTCCTAATTTCGAAAATTGCCCCACAAAAAGAGCCCCAAAAATTTTCTGTGATCTGTTGATTTGGCAAGATTTTGTTGAATTTGTTCCATGGATTTGCTGTGCCACGTGTGGATCTAGCTTTTCCTCCACTTTTCCCCAAATTTCATCCGAAAAATCCACCGAATTTTTGCCCCGCAACCCCCTTTTGCAACGTGTTCTTGCTGGCTCGGGCACCCCGGACATCCGGCTCGTGCCCCGGACATCCGGCCCGGCCCGGACATCCGGCCCCTGGCCCGGACATCCGGCCTCCCGCAGCCATTTTCCCCACACTACACCCCACCTCGCAAACCTCCGCCGCCTCTTCGTTCGGTGATCCATCCATTCTTCCGCATACCACCACCTTTTCCGCATCCACCATCGCTTCACCGCTTCGAGTTTCGAAAATTTGTCTCCATTTGCCGTGGATACTTGAGTTGTGGTTTCACCGTTTCCTTGGATGTTTAGGCTACCTTGGGACGGCAAGACTTCGACGACACCACCGCTCAACTTCGGCAAGGACGGTAACATCGACGACACTTCGATCCTTCTATCTTGCAATTGCATTGTCACCCTATGAACCATCTTTGCGTAGCTTTCCCATTGAGACTAGCCATTTGAGTATTGCCGGGCCACGACACTTGTGCACATTAGTGATACTCATATATATTGCATACCACATCATCTTGGTATATTGCATATCTCCTTGTGCCACAAGAGTGCTCCGCATACACAATAGCTACCTTGATACGAGAAGCATACATATGTGCCCAAAGAAAGAGCTCAAAAGCTTTGAAGCAAAAGAGACAATCCAAGCAAAGAAACAATAGCATCATACGCCTTGCATCCAAAGAGATCATACATAGCAACATCATCTTGTGCTCAAGCATCGGCAAATCATACACTCATAGCATACTTGTGATAGATAGTCGTTACGTTTTGCCCATATAGGTCGTGCACAAGTGCGTATCCGCCTATTAAGCAATCGGTTAGCGTCTCTCTAGCGTTGTGCAACACGAGCATTTTCCGTGGTTTTCCACATTTTTCGCTCATCCTTGGTTGCACAACCACATTTATCTATCCGTGCGTGTGTTCCGTGTGCTACCCTTTGCTAGTGATCTACTTGTTGCATGAGCAAATTGTGAACCATTTTCAACATCTTTGAGTCATTTTGACGATTGCATTGAATTTGTGCCACATCCTAACCAAGCTCCTCTCAAAGCTTTACTTGTGTAGGTGTGAGAATCGACACGAAGTGATACCAATAGTGCTATTTCCGGGTTACATTGTTGAGTGATCATTGATCCATTTTCAACCTCGGTTAAGGTACATTGATATTGTCTTCTCCTTTCTCCCACTCACATACTTGCTTGTGATGATGGATAGGCCAAGTTCATCTACCAACCCGATCTTCGATGATCCTCAAGAAGCGAACAACTACGTCACCAAACTACATCTATTCGGTGTCCAACGAGCTCTACATCAAGAGAGTGAAGCTATGCGAGAGTACATTGGTCAAGTTGCCGAGGACGCGCGACAATTCCAACAAAGCACCAAGGAGCAAATCGACCTCATCAACACCAACATGTCTTGATACGGTGTATCCTATGGACATCACCATGTCAAGAGTCTGCTTGGGAAGTGACACGTGTGACCTCTATTTCTCATACATAAAGGTGAATCATCTCCTTTACACGTGTTCACTTGACCCCTTCGAGGATGGTATACTACTTGACACTCCTCTCGTGTGCATGCATAGGTATTGTCGGAGCTTCACGGATGGCGAGGAGGAGTGCAAGCGCCAAGGATCACCTACACCATCTGCGAGGGAAGCTTGGAAGAGAAGACGGAAGAAGACGGAGCTGCTGATACTACAGCGGCCGGACATCCGGGCCAAAGGCCGGACATCCGGCGCTTCCGCAACAGCCGGACATCCGGCACTCCTCCCGGAAATCCGGGCCCTCCTTCACAGAAGCTGGACCGAGCCAGCCCGGACATCCGGCCGTAACCCCGGACATCCGGCTCGCCCCGAAGCCCCGGACATCCGGCGGCCAGCCCGGACATCCGGCCTTGCCTGCGTGCATGTATCCGGGCCGATGCCCATGTACCCGTTTCGCCCCTCACTTACCCCTTCATGACCCTAGACTATATATACTCCTCCACCTCCACCATTTTAGGGTTAGCAATGGTTTAGCTCATATGAGAGATAGAGCTTTGCTCATCCATCCCGGATCTACTCCACGAGAGAGACCGCGGCCCCTCTACGGAGAAGATCCACCTAGGATTCAAGACCCCTAGCGGGAAGATCCTTCACGGATTCAAGACCTCCTCTTGGAGATGAACTTTACCTTGTATCTTTCCCTTTGTTGTTCATGTACCGTGTGATCTTGTGTGTTTGATTGTCTAGTGGATGTGTGATTGGACTTGTTCTTGTGTGTTTCCTCTCGTGTTTTCCCCCGTTTCCCTTTGTGTTCTTCGTGTTCATCGTGGGATCCCCTCCATTTCGTGAAAGATCTGCTGATTAGGGTTCCACCCTGTATCACCGGTGCACCATTTACCAACAAGGTTCTCTACCGTGTCAACCACGAGATACAACGGCAAGTACCCAAACTCATCGACACAAGTCATGTACGTGACAACTTTAGCACTTGTGCCGCTCCGGTTATTCTATTGCCTACGAAACATGGAAGTTTTCATGCAAATGCATGCTTGTTCCGCAAGTGCTTACTTGTTACACAACTTGAGTTGAATGTGATTGGCTTTGAGCATATTAAAGATTTATATGAGCATGATCCTTTCTATGCAAATGCCTATGCTCCATGCTTGACTCACACTTCTTGGGAACATCATTACACCAAGGATGGATATCTTATGAGAGCTAACAAACTTTGCATCCCCGAGTCTTCGCTTTGTTTGTTCCTTTTGCAGGAATCGCATGGAGGAAGACTCATGGGACACTTTGGGCGCGACAAGATGTTTGCTACCCTCTCTAAGAACTATTTTTGGCCCAAGATGTTACGTGACGTCTCAAACCTCACCAACCGATGTCCGACATGCCGCAAAGCTAAGTCCAAAGCTCAATCTCATGGTCTTTACATGCCTCTTCCTACTACATTTCATCCATGGGAAGACATAAACATGCATTTCATACTTGGCTTGTCTAGGACTAAAAATGGAAACGAGTCCGTGCTTGTCATGGTCGATACATCCTCTAAAATGACTCATTTCATTTCCGATAACAAGATCGACGATGCTTCACATGTTGCCACTTTCTTTTGTAGTGAGATACTCAAGAAGGTGCACGAACAAACACGGGCAACAATCGAGCGACAAGTACATCGCCTCACCACCACGATCAACGTCAACAAGGCAACAATGGCGTTTCACCCGGAAGATCTCCGTTGGCTACATCTTCACAAGGACCACTTCGCGATAGAGCACAAGTCCAAGCTTCTACCTCGTGCCGACGGACCATTCAAGGTGCTCCATGGTGATGAAGATTTCGATCCGAGGTCGGATCTTTCCCAAGGGAGGGGAGATGATACGGTGTATCCTAGGGCCATCCCCATGGACCCTCATTCACCCCCTCAAGTGCCCAAAGGACCAAGGACTAGAGCTTTCGAGACCGAGGTGACGTCACTCCTAGCCCTACTTCCTTATGAATCTTGCGAGACATGGTTACTACCTCAAGCGAGTGTGCTTTGTGTGCTCAGGTGTGAAGGAGACCACTTCGGAGAAGAGCTTGAAGATGGACAAGTCCCCAAGGTCATGGACGAGCTGATGCAACAAGAAGACCAGAAAGCAGCTCCAGGACCCGGACATCCGGCCCCCTGGCCCGGACATCCGGCCCCTGGGCATCTCTCTACAGAAGGCCAGCCACAGGGCCCGGACATCCGGCCAGGGCCCGGACATCCGGCCAAGCACGACCCGGACATCCGGCCTCGGGCCCGGAAATCCGGCGCTCCTGTCCAGAGAGCACCCGAGGCTCGGCTCTTCCCGCCCGGACATCCGGGCCCCCGCCCCGGACATCCGGCGTCCCGTGAAGCCCCGGACATCCGGCCCGCTGCCCGGACGTCCGGCTCCTGATCTGCCTGCGCGCAGCACTTGGGCCGAGGCCCGTGTATCCCCTTCGCCCCGTAGACTATATATACTCCTCTCCTCATTCCGTTTAGGGTTAGCTGTGGTTTAGCTCATTTGACACTTGTGTGGATTTCTCCCACGAGACCGGTGCGCCTCTACGGAGAAGATCCACCTCTGGATTCAAGACCCCTAACGGGAAGATCCCACGGGATTCCAAGACCTCCTCCGGGAGAAGACTATCTGTATCACCGTTGTTGACTTTGGATCATGGATCTCAACCTTGTATCGCGAATCTAGCATTTGTGTGATTGCTTTCGTGTTGATTGAGTGTTTTCCTCTTGTGTTTTCCCCATCTTTCCCTTGTGATTCCCCGTGTTCATCGTGTGCCAACCTCCAAACGTGAAAGATCTGCTGATTAGGGTTCCACCCTGTATCACGCTTGTTCAACTTAGTTTGACCTTTGAGATACTTGAGTGTCTCATGGTCCGTATGAAGAATGAATTCATGAGGTCTAAGATAGTGTTCCCAAACGCGTAGAACTCTCACCAAGGCATAAAGCTCTTTATCATAGATAGGATAATTAAGTTGCGCTCCCGATAGGTTCTCGCTAAAGTATGCAATTGGGCGCTTTTCTTGCATTAGCACGCCACCTATGCCGGTACCACTAGCATCACAATGAATCTCAAACGGTTTGTCAAAGTTTGGTAGGGCTAGAAGTGGTGCGTGCGTGAGCAAGCTCTTAAGCTCATTGAACGCGGTGTCTTGTGAAGGACCCCAAATGAAGGGTGCGTTCTTCTTGCTCAAAGCGTGTAAAGGCATAGCAATGGTGCTAAAGTCCTTCACAAAACGTCTATAGAAACCGGCTAGACCAAGGAAACTACGCACTTGCATGAGATTCTTTGGTTGAGGCCAAGTTTTAATTGCTTCAATTTTAGTTTCATCAACGTTAACACCTTGAGAAGAAACGACAAATCCTAGAAAGACAACCTTGTCAACGCCAAAAGTGCATTTTTCCATATTAGCATACAATTGTTGTTTGCGAAGTGCTTGCAAAACTAGTTGGACATGGTCAACATGTTCTTCAAGCGACTTGCTAAACACTAGAATGTCATCAAAGTAAACCACGACAAAGACACCTATGTAGGGTCTAAGAACAAAGTGCATAAGACGCACAAAAGTGCCGGGTGCTTCCGATAAGCCCATTGGCATAACAAGCCACTCGTATAACCCGAACTTGGTTTTGAAAGCAGTTTTCCACTCATCACCCTCTTGAATGCGAATTTGGTAGTAACCACTTTTAAGATCAATTTTTGAAAAGATGGTGGCACCACAAAGTTCATCAAGCATGTCATCTAAGCGAGGAATAGGATGACGGTATCTAACGGTGATAGCATTTATCGGACGACAATCGGAACACATGCGAAAAGTTCCGTCTTTCTTAGGCACGAGAATAACGGGAACGGCACAAGGGCTTAGACTTTCACGTACATGACCCTTGTTGATGAGGTTTTGCACTTGCCGTTGTATCTCCTTTGTTTCCTCGGGGTTGACGCGGTAAGGAGCTTTGTTTGGAAGTGGCGCACCGGGTACGAGGTCGATGCGGTGTTCTATCCCTCGGAGTGGAGGTAGACCCGGTGGTAGCTCATCGGGAAAGACGTCCGAGAATTCCTGCAACAATTTAGACAACACAAAAGGTGGAGGTGGTGAAGTGTTAGTAGGTTTGGCTTCCCCTTTGCATAAAAGCACAAGGTGGAAGACGCTCGATGGGTTCTCACACACTTCTCTCATCTCACGTTTGGTAGCAAATAGCACTAGTTGTTTCTTGTCGCTCATCGTGGAGTCGCTCATATTTGGCTTGTGGCTCTCACTCTCTTTTTGGTGGCTCGCTCTCTCACCATTCTCTCCACGATGGGTGGTAGGTAAAAGCTTGTCGGCGGCTACTTGACTTGGAGTCATAGGTCGAAGCACGAATTCCTTGCCCTTCATCTTGAAATGATAGTGATTCGTCCGTCCATTGTGTGTGACTCCACGATCATATTGCCATGGGCGTCCAAGAATAAGGTGGCACACGGACATTGGTATCACATCACACTCAAGAGTGTCCTCGTAGGCGCCAATCTTGAAAGAGACTTGCACGGTGTGCTCGACTCGAAGAAGTCCGGCGTCGTTGAGCCACTGGACCTTGTAGGGGTGAGGATGCTTCGTCTTGACCAAATGAAGTTTATCGCATAGCTCTTCACTTGCCAAGTTGTGGCAACTTCCTCCATCGATGATAACCTTGACGGAGCGTCCATTGATGCCGGCCTTCGTATGGAAAATATGACATCGTTGGTCGTCATCTTGTTGATGTTGGAGTGTCAAGACTTTGGAGACAACAAGGTTGGGGCTTGAGTCATTGTCGCAAAACACTTGATTGTCTTCTTCTTCATTGACTTGGCGATGCATAGCGACATGCTCAAGTGCTTCCATCTCATCATCACTCATGGAGTCATAAGATCCGTCGTCATTGATGATCATGGTGCGAACGGTCTTGCACTCAAATGACTTGTGGCCTCGTCCTTGGCACTTGAAGCATTTGATGGAGCTCGTCTTGTTATTGTCCTCGGTAGGAGTTGTAGTTGAGGAAGCTCTTGGCTTGAAGTTGTTGGTAGAAGGAGGACGACTCGATGTAGTCGCATTCTTGTAGCTTGACTTGTCACCGAAGTTTGTAGAAGGCTTGGTAGAGGTAGGAGGAGTAGCCGAAGTCGTTGAAGCTTGGTTGTAGGAGCCGAAGTTCTTAGAGTTGAACTTGGAGTACTTGTAGTCCTCTTGAACTTGTCGCTCCGCTTTGGTTGCTTGGTGTACTAGCTCGAGGAGATTGTTGTATGGTTGGAAGTCCGCAATCTTCTTGATGGGATAATTGAGTCCATTCAAGAATCTCGCCATAGTTTGCTCTTCATCTTCCGTGATGTTGGCTCTTATCATGGCAATCTCCATCTCCTTGTAGTACTCTTCAACGGACTTGGTACCTTGCTTGAGGAGTTGTAGCTTCTTGAACAAGTCACGATTGTAGTGTGTAGGCACGAAGCGTGCTCTCATCACTTCCTTCATTTGAGCCCAAGTGGTGATAGGAGGTTCTCCTTTGGCTTCTCTTCTCTCTATGATTTGCTCCCACCAAATGAGAACATAGTATTGGAACTCAAGTGATGCCATTGCGATCTTCTTCTCTTCATCGAAGTTGTGAAGGCGAAAGATCTTATCAACTTTCAATGCCCATGAGAGGTAGTCTTCGGGATCAATGCTTCCGGAAAACTTTGGCATGGTGAACTTGAGCTTGCCATAGCGATGCTCGTCATTGTTTCCTTGCCTATTGGGAGGATGATCTCGATTTTGGCGGTTTGCCATATCATGTTGCGCTTGAGGATGTAGATGTTCTTGTTGGGGTTGTTGCTCTTGCCGCGCTTGAGGAGGAGCTTCTTCTTGCATTCTTGCTTGATGGCGCCTTTCTTGCATCTCATCTCGAAGGAAATCCTCTTCTTGACGAGTGTGTCGAGTACGGGCGGCCACATTGCGATGTGCATCTTGTAAAGCTCGTTGCGCCCCCATAGCTTGAGCTTCTCGACGTTGTTGTGCTTGGGGGTTAGCCTCGGCATCTTGTTCTTCTTGATATTGACGAGCTCGCTCTTGTTGTTGTTGGCGTAGTCGTTGCCGTTCTTGTGCTTGCTCAAGTGTAGCTTGGTTTTGATGACGTCGATTTTCTTGCTCGTCGAATAGCTCTTGGGAACTCTTGTCATGTAGAGGATGCCGATGTTCATGTCGAGCTTGACGTGCGGCTTGACGAAGAGTGTTGGGCGTGGGTGTACTTGAGTCTTGTGTTGAGTCGGTGTGTCGACTTGAGCGGCTTCGTCGATGAGATGATGTTGAGGAAGAACGTTGGTTGATGATCAATGTCCGGAGCTCATTGTATTGAGTAGACATGTTGGTGTTGATGAGGTCGATTTGCTCCTTGGTACTTTGTTGGAATTGTCGCGCGTCCTCGGCAACTTGACCAATGTACTCTCGCATAGCTTCACTCTCTTGATGTAGAGCTCGTTGGACACCGAATAGATGTAGTTTGGTGACGTAGTTGTTCGCTTCTTGAGGATCGTCGAAGATCGGGTTCGAAGATGAACTTGGCCTATCCATCATCACAAGCAAGTATGTGAGTGGAGAAAGGAGAAGACAATATCAATGTACCTTAACCGAGGTTGAAAATGGATCAATGATCACTCAACAATGTAACCCGGAAATAGCACTATTGGTATCACTTCGTGTCGATTCTCACACCTACACAAGTAAAGCTTTGAGAGGAGCTCGGTTAGGATGTGGCACAAATTCAATGCAATCGTCAAAATGACTCAAAGATGTTGAAAATGGTTCACAATTTGCTCATGCAACAAGTAGATCACTAGCAAAGAGTAGCACACGGAACACACGCACGGATAGGTAACTGTGGTTGTGCAACCAAGGATGAGCGAAAAATGTGGAAAACCACGGAAAATGCTCGTGTTGCACAACGCTAGAGAGACGCTAACCGATTGCTTAATAGGCGGATACGCACTTGTGCACGACCTATATGGGCAAAACGTAACGACTATCTATCACAAGTATGCTATGAGTGTATGATGTGCCGATGCTTGAGCACAAGATGATGTTGCTATGTATGATCTCTTTGGATGCAAGGCGTATGATGCTATTGTTTCTTTGCTTGGATTGTCTCTTTTGCTTCAAAGCTTTTGAGCTCTTTCTTTGGGCACATATGTATGCTTCTCGTATCAAGGTAGCTATTGTGTATGCGGAGCACTCTTGTGGCACAAGGAGATATGCAATATACCAAGATGATGTGGTATGCAATATATATATGAGTATCACTAATGTGCACAAGTGTCGTGGCCCGGCAATACTCAAAGGGTAAGCGATGGTGGATGCGGAAAAGGTGGTGGTATGCGGAAGAAATGGTGGAGCACCGAACGAAAATGGCGGAGAAGTGGGGAAATGGCTGCGGGAGGCCGGATGTCCGGGCCAGGGGCCGGATGTCCGGGCCGGGCCGGATGTCCGGGGCACGAGCCGGATGTCCGGGGTGCCCGAGCCAGGAAAAATTCCTTGCAACCGGTGGTGTTTGGGGAAAAATTCGGTGGATTTTTCGGATGAAATTTAGGGAAAAGTGGAGGAAAAGCTAGATCCACACGTGGCACAGCAAATCCATGGAACAAATTCAACAAAATCTTGCCAAATCAACAGATCACAGAAAATTTTTGGGGCTCTTTTTGTGGGGCAATTTTCGAAATTAGGAAGAACACGACAAAAACAGGCTAGAAAACAAAGTGTGGGGCTCCAAAATCGTGAGAAACCTTTGCTCTAGATACCATAATGATGCAGGGTGGAACCCTAATCAGCGGATCTTTCACGTTTGGAGGTTGGCACACGATGAACACGGGGAAAACACGGAGAAAGATGGGGAAAACACAAGAGAGAACACTCAAATCAACACGGAAGCAATCACACAAGTGCTAGATTCGCGATACAAGGTCGAGATACATGATCCAAAGTCAACAACGGTGATACAGATTGATACGGTGTATCCTAGGGCCATCCCCATGGACCCTCCTTCACCCCCTCAAGTGCCTCAAGGACCGATGACACGTGCCCGTACTAGAGCTTTCGAGACCGAGGTGACGTCACTCCTAGCCCTACTTCCTTATGAATCTTGCGAGACATGGTTGCTACCTCAAGCGAGTGTGCTTTGTGTGCTCAGGTGTGAAGGAGACCACTTCGGAGAAGAGCTTGAAGATGGACAAGTCCCCAAGGTCATGGACGAGCTGATGCAACGAGAAGACCGGAAAGCAGCTCCAGGACCCGGACATCCGGCCCCCTGGCCCGGACATCCGGCCCCTGGGCATCTCTCTACAGAAGGCCAACCACAGGGCCCGGACATCCGGCCAGGGCCCGGACATCCGGCCAAGCACGGCCCGGACATCCGGCCTCGGGCCCGGAAATCCGGCGCTCCTGTCCAGAGAGCACCCGAGGCCCGGCTCCTCCCGCCCGGACATCCGGGCCACCGCCCCGGACATCCGGCGACCCGCGAAGCCCCGGACATCCGGCCCGCCACCCGGACGTCCGGCTCCTGAAAATGCCTGCGCGCATCCTCTGGGCCGAGGCCCATGTACCCATTCGCCCCGTAGACTATATATACTCCTCTCCTCTTTCCGTTTAGGGTTAGCTGTGGTTTTAGCTCATTTGACACTTGTGTGGATTTCTCCCACGAGACCGGTGCGCCTCTACGGAGAAGATCCACCTCTGGATTCAAGACCCCTAACGGGAAGATCCCACGGGATTCCAAGACCTCCTCCGGGAGAAGACTATCTGTATCACCGTTGTTGACTTTGGATCATGTATCTCGACCTTGTATCGCGAATCTAGCACTTGTGTGATTGCTTCCGTGTTGATTTGAGTGTTCTCTCTTGTGTTTTCCCCATCTTTCTCCGTGTTTTCCTCGTGTTCATCGTGTGCCAACCTCCAAACGTGAAAGATCCGCTGATTAGGGTTCCACCCTGCATCATTATGGTATCTAGAGCAAAGGTTTCTCACGATTTTGGAGCCCCACACGTCGTTTTCTAGCCTGTTTTTGTCGTGTTCTTCCTAATTTCGAAAAATTCCCCACAAAAAGAGCCCCAAAAATTTTCTGTGATCTGTTGATTTGGCAAGATTTTGTTGAATTTGTTCCATGGATTTGCTGTGCCACGTGTGGATCTAGCTTTTCCTCCACTTTTCCCTAAATTTCATCCGAAAAATCCACCGAATTTTTCCCCAAACACCACCGGTTGCAAGGAATTTTTCCTGGCTCGGGCACCCCGGACATCCGGCTCGTGCCCCGGACATCCGGCCCGGCCCGGACATCCGGCCCCTGGCCCGGACATCCGGCCTCCCGCAGCCATTTCCACACTTCTCCGCCATTTTCGTTCGGTGCTCCACCATTTCTTCCGCATACCACCACCTTTTCCGCATCCACCATCGCTTACCCGCTTCGAGTTTAGAAAATTTGTCTCCATTTGCCGTGGATACTTGAGTTGTGGTTTCACCGTTTCCTTGGATGTTTAGGCTACCTTGGGACGGCAAGACTTCGACGACACCACCGCTCAACTTCGGCAAGGACGGTAACATCGACGACACTTCGATCATTCTATCTTGCAATTGCATTGTCACCCTATGAACCATCTTTGCGTAGCTTTCCCATTGAGACTAGCCATTTGAGTATTGCCGGGCCACGACACTTGTGCACATTAGTGATACTCATATATATATTGCATACCACATCATCTTGGTGATACGGTGTATCCTAGGGCCATCCCCATGGACCCTCCTTCACCCCCTCAAGTGCCTCAAGGACCGATGACACGTGCTCATACGAGAGCTTTCGAGACCGAGGTGACGTCACTCCTAGCTCTACTTCCTTATGAATCTTGCGAGACATGGTTGCTACCTCAAGCGAGTGTGCTTTGTGTACTCAGGTGTGAAGGAGACCACTTCGGAGAAGAGCTTGAAGATGGACAAGTCCCCAAGGTCGTGGACGAGCCAATGCATCGAGAAGAGCAGAAGAGAGCTCCAGGCCCCGGACATCCGGCCTCCTGGCCCGGACATCCGGCCCCTGGGCGTTCAGCTACAGAAGGCCGCGTGCAGCAGAAGCTACAGGGCCCGGACATCCGGCCAGGGCCCGGACATCCGGCCAAGCACGGCCCGGACATCCGGCCCCGGGCCCGGAAATCCGGCGCCTCTGTCCAGAGAGCGCCCGAGACCAGACCGCTCCAGCCCGGACATCCGGCACCTCGCCCCGGACGTCCGGCACCCCTCGAAGACCCGGACATCCGGGCCGCCGCCCGGACATCCGGCCCCTGATCTGCCTGCGTGCAGCCCCTGGGCCGAGGCCCATGTACCCATTCGCCCCGTAGACTATATATACTCCTTTCCTCATTCCGTTTAGGGTTAGCTGTGGTTTTAGCTCATTTGACACTTGTGTGGATTTCTCCCACGAGACCGGTGCGCCTCTACGGAGAAGATCCACCTCTGGATTCAAGACCCCTAACGGGAAGATCCCACGGGATTCCAAGACCTCCTCCGGAGAAGACTATCTGTATCACCGTTGTTGACTTTGGATCATGTATCTCGACCTTGTATCGCGAATCTAGCACTTGTGTGATTGCTTCCGTGTTGATTTGAGTGTTCTCTCTTGTGTTTTCCCCATCTTTCTCCGTGTTTTCCCCGTGTTCATCGTGTGCCAACCTCCAAACGTGAAAGATCCGCTGATTAGGGTTCCACCCTACATCAGTTTCTTTGCTTGGATTGTCTCTTTTGCTTCAAAGCTTTTGAGCTCTTTCTTTGGGCACATATGTATGCTTCTCGTATCGAGGTAGCTATTGTGTATGCGGAACACTCTTGTGGCACAAGGAGATATGCAATATACCAAGATGATGTGGTATGCAATATATATGAGTATCACTAATGTGCACAAGTGTCGTGGCCCGGCAATACTCAAATGGCTAGTCTCAATGGGAAAGCTACGCAAAGATGGTTCATAGGGTGACAATGCAATTGCAAGATAGAATGATCGAAGTGTCGTCGATGTTACCGTCCTTGCCGAAGTTGAGCGGTGGTGTCGTCGAAGTCTTGCCGTCCCAAGGTAGCCGAAACATCCAAGGAAACGGTGAAACCAAAACTCAAGTATCCACGGCAAATGGAGACAAATTTTCCAAACTCGAAGCGGTGAAGCGATGGTGGATGCGGAAAAGGTGGTGGTATGCGGAAGAAATGGTGGAGCACCGAACGAAAATGGCGGAGAAGTGGGGAAATGGCTGCGGGAGGCCGGATGTCCGGGCCAGGGGCCGGATGTCCGGGCCGGGCCGGATGTCCGGGGCACGAGCCGGATGTCCGGGGTGCCCGAGCCAGGAAAAATTCCTTGCAACCGGTGGTGTTTGGGGAAAAATTCGGTGGATTTTTCGGATGTAATTTAGGGAAAAGTGGAGGAAAAGCTAGATCCACACGTGGCACAGCAAATCCATGGAACAAATTCAACAAAATCTTGCCAAATCAACAGATCACAGAAAATTTTTGGGGCTCTTTTTGTGGGGCAATTTTCGAAATTAGGAAGAACACGACAAAAACAGGCTAGAAAACAAAGTGTGGGGCTCCAAAATCGTGAGAAACCTTTGCTCTAGATACCATAATGATGCAGGGTGGAACCCTAATCAGCGGATCTTTCACGTTTGGAGGTTGGCACACGATGAACACGGGGAAAACACGGAGAAGGATGGGGAAAACACAAGAGAGAACACTCAAATCAACACGGAAGCAATCACACAAGTGCTAGATTCGCGATACAAGGTCGAGATACATGATCCACAGTCAACAACGGTGATACAGATAGTCTTCTCCCGGAGGAGGTCTTGGAATCCCGTGGGATCTTCCCGTTAGGGGTCTTGAATCCAGAGGTGGATCTTCTCCGTAGAGGCGCACCGGTCTCGTGGGAGAAATCCACACAAGTGTCAAATGAGCTAAAACCACAGCTAACCCTAAACGGAATGAGGAGAGGAGTATATATAGTCTACGGGGCGAATGGGTACATGGGCCTCGGCCCGGGGGATGCGCGCAGGCATTTCAGGGGCCGGACGTCCGGGCGGCGGGCCGGATGTCCGGGACTTCACGGGGCGCCGGATGTCCGGGGCGGGGGCCCGGATGTCCGGGCGGGAAGAGCCGAGCCTCGGGTGCTCTCTGGACAGGAGCGCCGGATTTCCGGGCCCGAGACCGGATGTCCGGGCCGTGCTTGGCCGGATGTCCGGGCCCTGGCCGGATGTCCGGGCCCTGTGGCTGGCCTTCTGTAGAGAGATGCCCCGGGGCCGGATGTCCGGGCCAGGGGGCCGGATGTCCGGGTCCTGGAGCTGCTTTCTGGTCTTCTTGTTGCATCAGCTCGTCCATGACCTTGGGGACTTGTCCATCTTCAAGCTCTTCTCCGAAGTGGTCTCCTTCACACCTGAGCACACAAAGCACACTCGCTTGAGGTAGCAACCATGTCTCGCAAGATTCATAAGGAAGTAGGGCTAGGAGTGACGTCACCTCGGTCTCGAAAGCTCTAGTACGTGCACGTGTCATCGGTCCTTGAGGCACTTGAGGGGGTGAAGGAGGGTCCATGGGGATGGCCCTAGGATACACCGTATCATCTCCCCTCCCTTGGGAAAGATCCGACCTCGGATCGAAATCTTCATCACCATGGAAAGGAGAGAGGTCCTTGATGTTGAAAGTATCGCTCACGGAGTACTTGTCTCGTGGGATGTCGATCTTGTAGGCGTTGTCGTTGTAGCGTGCTAGCACCTTGAAGGGTCCGTCGGCGCGAGGTAGAAGCTTGGACTTGCGCTCGAGTGGGAAGCGGTCCTTGCGAAGGTGAAGCCAAACGAGATCTCCCGGTTGGAACACCATCGGTGCCTTGTTGACGTTGAGCTTGGTGGCGCGACGGTGGACTTGTCGCTCGATCATCGCCCTTGTGTCTTCGTGCACCTTCTTGAGATAAGTTGCCCTTGCACTTGCGTCCATGTTCGTGCGCTCTTGGAGAGGAAGCGGTAGGATGTCCAAAGGTGACAATGGGTTGAAGCCGTAGACGATCTCGAAGGGGGACTTGCCGGTTGTGGAGTGTCTTGCGCGGTTGTAGGCGAACGCGGCGATTGGTAAGCAATGCTCCCATTCCCGGATGTTCCTCTTGATCAACACACGAAGAAGAGTGGATAGCGTGCGGTTCGTCACCTCCGTCTGACCGTCCGTTTGTGGATGGTACGCCGAAGAAAATAGAAGCTTGATTCCGAGCTTGGCACATAGTGTTTTCCAAAAGTAACTCAGGAACTTGACGTCCCGGTCAGAGACGATCGTTTTGGGCACGCCGTGTAGACGAAGTATCTCCCTGCAAAAGAGAGTTGCAACATGTGAAGCATCGTCGATCTTGTTACAAGGAATGAAATGAGCCATTTTGGAGAACCTATCTACCACGACAAACACGGAATCTTTGCCATTTTGAGTCCTAGGCAAACCAAGTATGAAATCCATGCTTATGTCTTCCCATGGGTGATATGGAATAGGAAGAGGCATATGAAGACCATAAGATTGCGCTTTGGACTTAGCTTTGCGGCATGTAGAACAACGGTTGGTGAAGCGTGAGACGTCACGAAGCATCTTGTGCCAAAAATAGTTCTTAGAGAGTGTAGCAAACGTCTTGTCTCGTCCAAAGTGTCCCATGAGTCCTCCTCCATGCGATTCCTGCAAAAGGAGCAAACGAAGCGAAGACTCGGGAATGCAAAGTTTGTTAGCTCTCATAAGATATCCATCTTTGATGTAGTAATGCTCCCAAGAAGTGTGAGTCAAGCATTTAGCATAGGCATTTGCAAAGAAAGGATCATGCTTATATAAATCTTTAATATGCTCAAAGCCAATCACATTCAACTCAAGTTGTGTAACAAGCATGCATTTGCGGGAAAGCGCGTCCGCCACAACATTTTCTTTGCCCTTGATGTATTTGATGACATAGGGAAAAGACTCAATGAACTCACTCCATTTAGCATGACGCTTGTTCAACTTGGTTTGACCTTTGAGATACTTTAGTGTCTCATGGTCCGTATGAAGAATGAATTCATGAGGTCTAAGATAGTGTTCCCAAACACGTAGAACTCTCACCAAGGCATAAAGCTCTTTATCATAGATAGGATAGTTAAGTTGCGCTCCCGATAGCTTCTCGCTAAAGTACGCAATTGGGCGCTTTTCTTGCATTAGCACGCCACCTATGCCGGTACCACTAGCATCACAATGAATCTCAAACGGTTTGTCAAAGTTTGGTAGTGCTAGAAGCGGTGCGTGCGTGAGCAAGCTCTTAAGCTCATTGAACGCGGTGTCTTGCGAAGGACCCCAAATGAAGGGTGCGTTCTTCTTGCTCAAAGCGTGTAGAGGCATAGCAATGGTGCTAAAGTCCTTCACAAAACGTCGATAGAAACCGGCAAGACCAAGGAAACTACGCACTTGCATAAGATTCTTTGGTTGAGGCCAAGTTTTAATTGCTTCAATTTTAGTTTCATCAACGTGAACACCTTGAGAAGATACGACAAATCCTAGAAAGACAACCTTGTCAACGCCAAAAGTGCATTTTTCCATATTAGCATACAATTGTTGTTTGCGAAGTGCTTGCAAAACTAGTTGAACATGGTCAACATGTTCTTCAAGCGACTTGCTAAACACAAGAATGTCATCAAAGTAAACCACAACAAAGACACCTATGTAGGGTCTAAGAACAAAGTGCATAAGACGCACAAAAGTGCCGGGTGCTTCCGATAAGCCCATTGGCATGACAAGCCACTCATATAACCCAAACTTGGTTTTGAAAGCAGTTTTCCACTCATCACCCTCTTGAATTCGAATTTGGTAGTAACCACTTTTAAGATCAATTTTTGAAAAGATGGTGGCACCACAAAGTTCATCAAGCATGTCGTCTAAGCGAGGAATAGGGTGACGATATCTAACGGTTATAGCATTTATCGGGCGGCAATCGGAACACATGCGAAAAGTTCCGTCTTTCTTAGGCACGAGAATAACGGGAACGGCACAAGGGCTTAGACTTTCACGTACCTGACCCTTGTCGATGAGATTTTGTACTTGCCGTTGTATCTCCTTCGTTTCCTCGGGGTTGACGCGGTACGGAGCTTTGTTTGGAAGAGGAGCACCGGGTACGAGGTCGATGCGGTGTTCTATCCCTCGAAGTGGAGGTAGACCCGGTGGTAGCTCATCCGGAAAGACGTCCGAGAATTCCTGCAACAATTTAGACAACACCAAAGGTGGAGGTGGTGAAGTGTTAGTAGGTTTGGCTTCCCCTTTGCATAGAAGCACAAGGTGGAATACGCTCGATGGGTTCTCACACACTTCTCTCATCTCACGTTTGGTAGCAAATAGCACTAGTTGCTTCTTGTCGCTCATCGTGGAGTCGCTCATATTTGGCTTGTGGCTCTCGCTCTCTTTTTGGTGGCTCGCTCTCTCACCATTCTCTCCACGATGGGTGGTAGGTAAAATCTTGTCGGCGGCTACTTGACTTGGAGTCATTGGTCGTAGCACGAATTCCTTGCCCTTCATCTTGAAGTGATAGTGATTCGTCCGTCCATTGTGTGTGACTCCACGATCATATTGCCATGGTCGTCCAAGAATAAGGTGGCACACGGACATGGGTATCACATCACACTCAAGAGTGTCCTCGTAAGCGCCAATCTTGAAAGAGACTTGCACGGTGTGCTCGACTCGAAGAATTCCGGCGTCGTTGAGCCATTGGACCTTGTAGGGGGTAGGATGCTTTGTCTTGACCAAATGAAGCTTGTCGCATAGCTCTTCGCTTGCCAAGTTGTGGCAACTTCCGCCATCGATGATAACCTTGACGGAGCGTCCATTGATGCCGGCCTTCGTATGAAAAATGTGACAACGTTGGTCTTCATCTTGTTGATGTTGGAGTGTCAAGACTTTGGAGACAACAAGGTTTGGGCTTGAGTCGTTGTCGCAAAACACTTGATTGTCTTCTTCGTCATTGACTTGGCGATGCATTGCTACATGCTCAAGTGCTTCCATCTCATCATCGCTCATGGAGTCATATGATCCGTCGTCGTTGATGATCATGGTGCGAACGGTCTTGCACTCAAATGACTTGTGGCCTCGTCCTTGGCACTTGAAGCATTTGATGGAGCTCGTCTTGTTGTTATCTTCGGTTGGAGTTGTAGTTGAGGAAGCTCTTGGCTTGAAGTTGTTGATAGAAGGTTGACGACTCGAGGTAGTCGCATTCTTGTAGCTTTGCTTGTCTCCGAAGTTTGTAGGAGGCTTGGAAGAGGTAGGAGGAGTAGCCGAAGTCGTTGAAGCTTGGTTGTAGGAGCCGAAGTTCTTGGAGGTGAACTTTGAGTACTTGTAGTCTTCTTGAACTTGTCGCTCCGCTTTGGTTGCTTGATGTACTAGCTCGAGGAGATTATTGTATGGTTGGAAGTCCGCAATCTTCTTGATGGGATAGTTGAGTCCATTCAAGAATCGCGCCATAGTTTGCTCATCATCTTCCGTGATGTTTGCTCGTATCATGGCAATCTCCATCTCCTTGTAGTACTCTTCAACGGACTTGGTACCTTGCTTGAGGAGTTGTAGCTTCTTGAACAAGTCTCGGTTGTAGTGTGTAGGCACGAAACGTGCTCTCATCACTTCCTTCATTTGAGCCCAAGTGGTGATAGGAGGTTCGCCTTTGGCTTCTCTTCTCTCTATGATTTGCTCCCACCAAATGAGAACATAGTCTTGGAACTCAAGTGATGCCATAGCGATCTTCTTCTCTTCATCGAAGTTGTGAAGGCGAAAGATCTTGTCAACTTTTAATGCCCATGAGAGGTAGTCTTCGGGATCAATGCTTCCGGAAAACTTTGGCATGGTGAACTTGAGCTTGCCATAGCGATGCTCATCATTATTTCCTTGCCTATTGGGAGGATGATCTCGATTTTGGCGGTTTGCCATATCTTGTAGCTCTTGTTGAGGAAGATGTGCTTGTTGGAGTTGATGTTCTTGTTGGTATTGTTGCTCATGTCGCGCTTGAGGAGGAGCTTCTTCTTGCATTCTTGCTTGATGGCGCCGTTCTTGTATCTCATCTCGAAGAAAATCCTCTTCTTGACGAGTGTGTCGATTGCGGGCGTCCACATTGCGGTGTGCATCTTGTAAAGCACGTTGCGCCTCCATAGCTTGAGCTTCACGACGTTGGTGTGCGAGGCGGTTAGCCTCGGCATCTTGTTCTTCTTGATATTGACGAGCTCGCTCTTGTTGTTGTTGGCGTAGTCGTTGCCGTTCTTGTGCTTGCTCAAGTGTAGCTTGGTTTTGACGATGTCGATTTTCTTGTTCGTCGAATAGCTCTTGAGAACTCTTGTCATGTAGAGGTTGCCGATGTTCATGTCGAGCTTGACGTGCGGCTTGACGAAGAGTGTTTGACGTAGGTGTACTTAAGTCTTGCGTTGAGTCGGTGTGTCGACTTGAGCGGCTTCGTCGATGAGATGATGTTGAGGAAGAACGTCGGTTGATGATCAATGTCCGTAGCTCATTGTATTGAGTAGACATGTTGGTGTTGATGAGGTCGATTTGCTCCTTGGTGCTTTGTTGGAATTGTCGCGCGTCCTCGGCAACTTGACCAATGTACTCTCGCATAGCTTCACTCTCTTGATGTAGAGCTCGTTGGACACCGAATAGATGTAGTTTGGTGACGTAGTTGTTCGCTTCTTGAGGATCGTCGAAGATCGGGTTGGTAGATGAACTTGGCCTATCCATCATCACAAGCAAGTATGTGAGTGGAGAAAGGAGAAGACAATATCAATGTACCTTAACCGAGGTTGAAAATGGATCAATGATCAACTCAACAATGTAACCCGGAAATAGCACTATTGGTATCACTTTGTGTCGATTCTCACACCTACACAAGTAAAGCTGATACGGTGTATCCTAGGGCCATCCCCATGGACCCTCCTTCACCCCCTCAAGTGCCTCAAGGACCGATGACACGTGCCCGTACTAGAGCTTTCGAGACCGAGGTGACGTCACTCCTAGCCCTACTTCCTTATGAATCTTGCGAGACATGGTTGCTACCTCAAGCGAGTGTGCTTTGTGTGCTCAGGTGTGAAGGAGACCACTTCGGAGAAGAGCTTGAAGATGGACAAGTCCCCAAGGTCATGGACGAGCTGATGCAACAAGAAGACCAGAAAGCAGCTCCAGGACCCGGACATCCGGCCCCCTGGCCCGGACATCCGGCCCCTGGGCATCTCTCTACAGAAGGCCAGCCACAGGGCCCGGACATCCGGCCAGGGCCCGGACATCCGGCCAAGCACGGCCCGGACATCCGGTCTCGGGCCCGGAAATCCGGCGCTCCTGTCCAGAGAGCACCCGAGGCCCGGCTCTTCCCGCCCGGACATCCGGGCCCCCGCCCCGGACATCCGGCGCCCCGTGAAGTCCCGGACATCCGGCCCGCCGCCCGGACGTCCGGCCCCTGAAATGCCTGCGCGCATCCCCCGGGCCGAGGCCCATGTACCCATTCGCCCCGTAGACTATATATACTCCTCTCCTCATTCCGTTTAGGGTTAGCTGTGGTTTTAGCTCATTTGACACTTGTGTGGATTTCTCCCACGAGACCGGTGCGCCTCTACGGAGAAGATCCATCTCTGGATTCAAGACCCCTAACGGGAAGATCCCACGGGATTCCAAGACCTCCTCCGGGAGAAGACTATCTGTATCACCGTTGTTGACTTTGGATCATGTATCTCGACCTTGTATCGCGAATCTAGCACTTGTGTGATTGCTTCCGTGTTGATTTGAGTGTTCTCTCTTGTGTTTTCCCCATCTTTCTCCGTGTTTTCCCCGTGTTCATCGTGTGCCAACCTCCAAACGTGAAAGATCCGCTGATTAGGGTTCCACCCTATATCACGTAGTCGTTGCTGTTCTTGTGCTTGCTCAAGTGTAGCTTGGTTTTGACGACGTCGATTTTCTTGTTCGTCGAATAGCTCTTGGGAACTCTTGTCATGTAGAGGATGCCGATGTTCATGTCGAGCTTGACGTGCGGCTTGACGAAGAGTGTTTGACATAGGTGTACTTGAGTCTTGCGTTGAGTCGGTATGTCGACTTGAGCGGCTTCGTCGATGAGATGATGTTGAGGAAGAACGTCGGTTGATGATCAATGTCCGTAGCTCATTGTATTGAGTAGACATGTTGGTGTTGATGAGGTCGATTTGCTCCTTGGTGCTTTGTTGGAATTGTCGCGCGTCCTCGGCAACTTGACCAATGTACTCTCGCATAGCTTCACTCTCTTGATGTAGAGCTCGTTGGACACCGAATAGATGTAGTTTGGTGACGTAGTTGTTCGCTTCTTGAGGATCGTCGAAGATCGGGTTGGTAGATGAACTTGGCCTATCCATCATCACAAGCAAGTAAGTGAGTGGAGAAAGGAGAAGACAATATCAATGTACCTTAACCGAGGTTGAAAATGGATCAATGATCACTCAACAATGTAACCCGGAAATAGCACTATTGGTATCACTTCGTGTCGATTCTCACACCTACAAGTAAAGCTTTGAGAGGAGCTTGGTTAGGATGTGGCACAAATTCAATGCAATCGTCAAAATGACTCAAAGATGTTGAAAATGGTTCACAAATTTGCTCATGCAACAAGTAGATCACTAGCAAAGAGTAGTACACGGAACACACGCACGGATAGATAAATGTGGTTGTGCAACCAAGGATGAGCGAAAAATGTGGAAAACCACGGAAAATGCTCGCGTTGCACAACGCTAGAGAGACGCTAACCGATTGCTTAATAGGCGGATACGCACTTGTGCACGACCTATATGGGCAAAACGTAACGACTATCTATCACAAGTATGCTATGAGTGTATGATGTGCCGATGCTTGAGCACAAGATGATGTTGCTATGATGTATGATCTCTTTGGATGCAAGGCGTATGATGCTATAGTTTCTTTGCTTGGATTGGCTCTTTTGCTTAAAAGCTTTTGAGCTCTTTCTTTGGGCACATATGTATGCTTCTCGTATCAAGGTAGCTATTGTGTATGCGGAGCACTCTTGTGGCACACGGGGATATGCAAGATACCAAGATGATGTGATGTTACTCACAATGATGTGGTATGCAATATCTATGACTATCACTAATGTGCACAAGTGTCGTGGCCCGGCAATACTCAAATGGCTAGTCTCAATGGGAAAGCTACGCAAAGATGGTTCATAGGGTGACAATGCAATTGCAAGATAGAATGATCGAAGTGTCGTCGATGTTACCGTCCTTGCCGAAGTTGAGCGGTGGTGTTGTCGAAGTCTTGCCGTCCCAAGGTAGCCTAAACATCCAAGGAAACGGTGAAACCACAACTCAAGTATCCACGGCAAATGGAGACAAATTTTCGAAACTCGAAGCGGTGAAGCGATGGTGGATGCGGAAAAGGTGGTGGTATGCGGAAGAATGGATGGATCACCGAACGAAGAGGCGGCGGAGGTTTGCGAGGTGGGGTGTAGTGTGGGGAAAATGGCTGCGGGAGGCCGGATGTCCGGGCCAGGGGCCGGATGTCCGGGCCGGGCCGGATGTCCGGGGCACGAGCCGGATGTCCGGGGTGCCCGAGCCAGCAAGAACACGTTGCAAAAGGGGGTTGCGGGGCAAAAATTCGGTGGATTTTTCGGATGAAATTTGGGGAAAAGTGGAGGAAAAGCTAGATCCACACGTGGCACAGCAAATCCATGGAACAAATTCAACAAAATCTTGCCAAATCAACAGATCACAGAAAATTTTTGGGGCTCTTTTTGTGGGGCAATTTTCGAAATTAGGAAGAACACGACAAAAACAGGCTAGAAAACGACGTGTGGGGCTCCAAAATCGTGAGAAACCTTTGCTCTAGATACCATAATGATACAGGGTGGAACCCTAATCAGCGGATCTTTCACGTTTGGAGGTTGGCACACGATGAACACGGGGAATCACAAGGGAAAGATGGGGAAAACACAAGAGGAAAACACTCAATCAACACGAAAGCAATCACACAAATGCTAGATTCGCGATACAAGGTTGAGATCCATGATCCAAAGTCAACAACGGTGATACAGATAGTCTTCTCCCGGAGGAGGTCTTGGAATCCCGTGGGATCTTCCCGTTAGGGGTCTTGAATCCAGAGGTGGATCTTCTCCGTAGAGGCGCACCGGTCTCGTGGGAGAAATCCACACAAGTGTCAAATGAGCTAAAACCACAGCTAACCCTAAACGGAAAGAGGAGAGGAGTAAATATAGTCTACGGGGCGAATGGGTACATGGGCCTCGGCCCGGGGGATGCGCGCAGGCAATTCAGGGGCCGGACGTCCGGGCGGCGGGCCGGATGTCCGGGACTTCACAGGACGCCGGATGTCCGGGGCGGGGGCCCGGATGTCCGGGCTGGGGCAGTCGAGCCTCGGGCGCTCTCTGGACAGAGGCGCCGGATTTCCGGGCCCGGGGCCGGATGTCCGGGCCGTGCTTGGCCGGATGTCCGGGCCCTGGCCGGATGTCCGGGCCCTGTAGCTTCTGCTGCACGCGGCCTTCTGTAGCTGAACGCCCAGGGGCCGGATGTCCGGGCCAGGGGGCCGGATGTCCGGGGCCTGGAGCTCTCTTCTGCTCTTCTCGATGCATTGGCTCGTCCACGACCTTGGGGACTTGTCCATCTTCAAGCTCTTCTCCGAAGTGGTCTCCTTCACACCTGAGTACACAAAGCACACTCGCTTGAGGTAGCAACCATGTCTCGCAAGATTCATAAGGAAGTAGAGCTAGGAGTGACGTCACCTCGGTCTCGAAAGCTCTCGTATGAGCACGTGTCATCGGTCCTTGAGGCACTTGAGGGGGTGAAGGAGGGTCCATGGGGATGGCCCTAGGATACACCGTATCAACTAGCCATTTGAGTATTGCCGGGCCACGACACTTGTGCACATTAGTGATAGTCATCGATATTGCATACTACATCATTGTGAGTAACATCACATCATCTTGGTATCTTGCATATCCCCGTGTGCCACAAGAGTGCTCCGCATACACAATAGCTACCTCGATCCGAGAAGAAATGCATATGTGCCCAAAGAAAGAGCTCAAAAGCTTTTAAGCAAAAGAGCCAATCCAAGCAAAGAAACTATAGCATCATACGCCTTGCATCCAAAGAGATCATACATAGCAACATCATCTTGTGCTCAAGCATCGGCACATCATACACTCATAGCATACTTGTGATAGATAGTCGTTACGTTTTGCCTCTTATAGGTCGTGCACAAGTGCGTATCCGCCTATTAAGCAATCGTTTAGCGTCTCTCTAGCGTTGTGCAACACGAGCATTTTCCGTGGTTTACCACATTTTCGCTCACCCTTGGTTGCACAACCACATTTGTCTATCCGTGCGTGTGTTCCGTGTGCTACTTTTTGCTAGTGATCTACTTGTTGCATGAGCAAATTTGTGAACCATTTTCAACATCTTTGAGTCACTTTGACTATTGCATTGAATTTGTGCCACATCCTAACCGAGCTCCTCTAAAAGCTTTACTTGTGTAGGTGTGAGAATCGACACGAAGTGATACCAATAGTGCTATTTCCGGGTTACATTGTTGAGTGATCATTGATCCATTTTCAACCTCGGTTAAGGTACATTGATATTGTCTTCTCCTTTTCTCCCACTCACATACTTGCTTGTGATGATGGATAGGCCAAGTTCATCTACCAACCCGATCTTCGACGATCCTCAAGAAGCGAACAACTACGTCACCAAACTACATCTATTTGGTGTCCAACGAGCTCTACATCAAGAGAGTGAAGCTATGCGAGAGTACATTGGTCAAGTTGCCGAGGACGCGCGACAATTCCAACAAAGTACCAAGGAGCAAATCGACCTCATCAACACCAACATGTCTACTCAATACAATGAGCTCCGGACATTGATCATCAACCGACGTTCTTCCTCAACATCATCTCATCGACGTAGCCGCTCAAGTCGACATACCGACTCCACGCAAGACTCAAGTACACCTACGTCAAACACTCTTCGTCAAGCCGCACGTCAAGCTCGACATGAACATCGGCAACCTCTACATGACAAGAGTTCTCAAGAGCTATTCGACGAGCAAGAAAATCGACGTCGTCAAAACCAAGCTACACTTGAGCAAGCACAAGAACGGCAACGACTACGCCAACAACAACAAGGGCGAGCTCGTCAATATCAAGAAGAACAAGATGCCGAGGCTAACCGTCAAGCGCAACAACGTCGAGAAGCTCAAGCTATGGAGGCGCAACGTGCTCTACAAGATGCACATCGCAATGTGGCAGCCCGCACTCGTCACAATCGTCAAGAAGAGGACTTCCTTCGCGATGAGATGCAAGAAAGGCGCCATCAAGCAAGAATGCAAGAAGAAGTGATACGGTGTATCCTAGGGCCATCCCCATGGACCCTCCTTCACCCCCTCAAGTGCCTCAAGGACCGATGACACGTGCCTGTACTAGAGCTTTCGAGACCGAGGTGACGTCACTCCTAGCCCTACTTCCTTATGAATCTTGCGAGACATGGTTGCTACCTCAAGCGAGTGTGCTTTGTGTGCTCAGGTGTGAAGGAGACCACTTCGGAGAAGAGCTTGAAGATGGACAAGTCCCCAAGGTCATGGACGAGCTGATGCAACAAGAAGACCAGAAAGCAGCTCCAGGACCCGGACATCCGGCCCCCTGGCCCGGACATCCGGCCCCTGGGCATCTCTCTACAGAAGGCCAGCCACAGGGCCCGGACATCCGGCCAGGGCCCGGACATCCGGCCAAGCACGGCCCGGACATCCGGTCTCGGGCCTGGAAATCCGGCGCTCCTGTCCAGAGAGCACCCGAGGCTCGGCTCTTCCCGCCCGGACATCCGGGCCCCCGCCCCGGACATCCGGCGCCCCGTGAAGTCCCGGACATCCGGCCCGCCGCCCGGACGTCCGGCCCCTGAAATGCCTGCGCGCATCCCCCGGGCCGAGGCCCATGTACCCATTCGCCCCGTAGACTATATATACTCCTCTCCTCATTCCGTTTAGGGTTAGCTGTGGTTTTAGCTCATTTGACACTTGTGTGGATTTCTCCCACGAGACCGGTGCGCCTCTACGGAGAAGATCCACCTCTGGATTCAAGACCCCTAACGGGAAGATCCCACGGGATTCCAAGACCTCCTCCGGGAGAAGACTATCTGTATCACCGTTGTTGACTTTGGATCATGTATCTCGACCTTGTATCGCGAATCTAGCACTTGTGTGATTGCTTCCGTGTTGATTTGAGTGTTCTCTCTTGTGTTTTCCCCATCCTTCTCCGTGTTTTCCCCGTGTTCATCGTGTGCCAACCTCCAAACGTGAAAGATCCGCTGATTAGGGTTCCACCCTACATCATTATGGTATCTAGAGCAAAGGTTTCTCACGATTTTGGAGCCCCACACTTTGTTTTCTAGCCTGTTTTTGTCGTGTTCTTCCTAATTTCGAAAATTGCCCCACAAAAAGAGCCCCAAAAATTTTCTGTGATCTGTTGATTTGGCAAGAATTTGTTGAATTTGTTCCATGGATTTGCTGTGCCACGTGTGGATCTAGCTTTTCCTCCACTTTTCCCCAAATTTCATCCGAAAAATCCACCGAATTTTTGCCCCGAAACCCCCCTTTTGCAACGTGATCTTGCTGGCTCGGGCACCCCGGACATCCGGCTCGTGCCCCGGACATCCGGCCCGGCCCGGACATCCGGCCCCTGGCCCGGACATCCGGCCTCCCGCAGCCATTTTCCCCCACTACACTTCCCTCCTAGAAATCATTCCCCCCTTTGTGTTCGGTGATCCACCCACTCTTCCGCAAACCTCCACCAATCTTCCGCAACAACCACCATCGCTTCACCGTTTCGAGTTTTGAAAATTTGTCCCCATTTGCCGTGGATACTTGAGTTGTGGTTTCACCGTTTCCTTGGATGTTTAGGCTACCTTGGGACGGCAAGACTTCGACGACACCACCGCTCAACTTCGGCAAGGACGGTAACATCGACGACACTTCGATCATTCTATCTTGCAATTGCATTGTCACCCTATGAACCATCTTTGCGTAGCTTTCCCATTGAGACTAGCCATTTGAGTATTGCCGGGCCACGACACTTGTGCACATTAGTGATACTCATATATATATTGCATACCACATCATCTTGGTATATTGCATATCTCCTTGTGCCACAAGAGTGCTCCGCATACACAATAGCTACCTTGATACGAGAAGCATACATATGTGCCCAAAGAAAGAGCTAAAAAGCTTTGAAGCAAAAGAGACAATCCAAGCAAAGAAACAATAGCATCATACGCCTTGCATCCAAAGAGATCATACATAGCAACATCATCTTGTGCTCAAGCATCGGCACATCATACACTCATAGCATACTTGTGATAGATAGTCGTTACGTTTTGCCCATATAGGTCGTGCACAAGTGCGTATCCGCCTATTAAGCAATCGGTTAGCGTCTCTCTAGCGTTGTGCAACACGAGCATTTTCCGTGGTTTTCCACATTTTTCGCTCATCCTTGGTTGCACAACCACAGTTACCTATCCGTGCGTGTGTTCCGTGTGCTACTCTTTGCTAGTGATCTACTTGTTGCATGAGCAAATTGTGAACCATTTTCAACATCTTTGAGTCATTTTGACGATTGCATTGAATTTGTGCCACATCCTAACCGAGCTCCTCTCAAAGCTTTACTTGTGTAGGTGTGAGAATCGACACGAAGTGATACCAATAGTGCTATTTCCGGGTTACATTGTTGAGTGATCATTGATCCATTTTCAACCTCGGTTAAGGTACATTGATATTGTCTTCTCCTTTCTCCACTCACATACTTGCTTGTGATGATGGATAGGCCAAGTTCATCTTCGAACCCGATCTTCGACGATCCTCAAGAAGCGAACAACTACGTCACCAAACTACATCTATTCGGTGTCCAACGAGCTCTACATCAAGAGAGTGAAGCTATGCGAGAGTACATTGGTCAAGTTGCCGAGGACGCGCGACAATTCCAACAAAGTACCAAGGAGCAAATCGACCTCATCAACACCAACATGTCTACTCAATACAATGAGCTCCGGACATTGATCATCAACCAACGTTCTTCCTCAACATCATCTCATCGACGAAGCCGCTCAAGTCGACACACCGACTCAACACAAGACTCAAGTACACCCACGCCCAACACTCTTCGTCAAGCCGCACGTCAAGCTCGACATGAACATCGGCATCCTCTACATGACAAGAGTTCCCAAGAGCTATTCGACGAGCAAGAAAATCGACGTCATCAAAACCAAGCTACACTTGAGCAAGCACAAGAACGGCAACGACTACGCCAACAACAACAAGAGCGAGCTCGTCAATATCAAGAAGAACAAGATGCCGAGGCTAACCCCCAAGCACAACAACGTCGAGAAGCTCAAGCTATGGGGGCGCAACGAGCTTTACAAGATGCACATCGCAATGTGGCCGCCCGTACTCGACACACTCGTCAAGAAGAGGATTTCCTTCGAGATGAGATGCAAGAAAGGCGCCATCAAGCAAGAATGCAAGAAGAAGCTCCTCCTCAAGCGCGGCAAGAGCAACAACCCCAACAAGAACATCTACATCCTCAAGCGCAACATGATATGGCAAACCGCCAAAATCGAGATCATCCTCCCAATAGGCAAGGAAACAATGACGAGCATCGCTATGGCAAGCTCAAGTTCACCATGCCAAAGTTTTCCGGAAGCATTGATCCCGAAGACTACCTCTCATGGGCATTGAAAGTTGATAAGATCTTTCGCCTTCACAACTTCGATGAAGAGAAGAAGATCGCAATGGCATCACTTGAGTTCCAATACTATGTTCTCATTTGGTGGGAGCAAATCATAGAGAGAAGAGAAGCCAAAGGAGAACCTCCTATCACCACTTGGGCTCAAATGAAGGAAGTGATGAGAGCACGCTTCGTGCCTACACACTACAATCGTGACTTGTTCAAGAAGCTACAACTCCTCAAGCAAGGTACCAAGTCCGTTGAAGAGTACTACAAGGAGATGGAGATTGCCATGATAAGAGCCAACATCACGGAAGATGAAGAGCAAACTATGGCGAGATTCTTGAATGGACTCAATTATCCCATCAAGAAGATTGCGGACTTCCAACCATACAACAATCTCCTCGAGCTAGTACACCAAGCAACCAAAGCGGAGCGACAAGTTCAAGAGGACTACAAGTACTCCAAGTTCAACTCTAAGAACTTCGGCTCCTACAACCAAGCTTCAACGACTTCGGCTACTCCTCCTACCTCTACCAAGCCTTCTACAAACTTCGGTGACAAGTCAAGCTACAAGAATGCGACTACATCGAGTCGTCCTCCTTCTACCAACAACTTCAAGCCAAGAGCTTCCTCAACTACAACTCCTACCGAGGACAATAACAAGACGAGCTCCATCAAATGCTTCAAGTGCCAAGGACGAGGCCACAAGTCATTTGAGTGCAAGACCGTTCGCACCATGATCATCAATGACGACGGATCTTATGACTCCATGAGTGATGATGAGATGGAAGCACTTGAGCATGTCGCTATGCATCGCCAAGTCAATGAAGAAGAAGACAATCAAGTGTTTTGCGACAATGACTCAAGCCCCAACCTTGTTGTCTCCAAAGTCTTGACACTCCAACATCAACAAGATGACGACCAACGATGTCATATTTTCCATACGAAGGCCGGCATCAATGGACGCTCCGTCAAGGTTATCATCGATGGAGGAAGTTGCCACAACTTGGCAAGTGAAGAGCTATGCGATAAACTTCATTTGGTCAAGACGAAGCATCCTCACCCCTACAAGGTCCAGTGGCTCAACGACGCCGGACTTCTTCGAGTCGAGCACACCGTGCAAGTCTCTTTCAAGATTGGCGCCTACGAGGACACTCTTGAGTGTGATGTGATACCAATGTCCGTGTGCCACCTTATTCTTGGACGCCCATGGCAATATGATCGTGGAGTCACACACAATGGACGGACGAATCACTATCATTTCAAGATGAAGGGCAAGGAATTCGTGCTTCGACCTATGACTCCAAGTCAAGTAGCCGCCGACAAGCTTTTACCTACCACCCATCGTGGAGAGAATGGTGAGAGAGCGAGCCACCAAAAAGAGAGTGAGAGCCACAAGCCAAATATGAGCGACTCCACGATGAGCGACAAGAAACAACTAGTGCTATTTGCTACCAAACGTGAGATGAGAGAAGTGTGTGAGAACCCATCGAGCGTCTTCCACCTTGTGCTTTTATGCAAAGGGGAAGCCAAACCTACTAACACTTCACCACCTCCACCTTTTGTGTTGTCTAAATTGTTGCAGGAATTCTCGGACGTCTTTCCCGATGAGCTACCACCGGGTCTACCTCCACTCCGAGGGATAGAACACCGCATCGACCTCGTACCCGGTGCGCCACTTCCAAACAAAGCTCCTTACCGCGTCAACCCCGAGGAAACAAAGGAGATACAACGGCAAGTGCAAAACCTCATCAACAAGGGTCATGTACGTGAAAGTCTAAGCCCTTGTGCCGTTCCCGTTATTCTCGTGCCTAAGAAAGACGGAACTTTTCGCATGTGTTCCGATTGTCGTCCGATAAATGCTATCACCGTTAGATACCGTCATCCTATTCCTCGCTTAGATGACATGCTTGATGAACTTTGTGGTGCCACCATCTTTTCAAAAATTGATCTTAAAAGTGGTTACTACCAAATTCGCATTCAAGAGGGTGATGAGTGGAAAACTGCTTTCAAAACCAAGTTCGGGTTATACGAGTGGCTTGTTATGCCAATGGGCTTATCGGAAGCACCCGGCACTTTTGTGCGTCTTATGCACTTTGTTCTTAGACCCTACATAGGTGTCTTTGTCGTGGTTTACTTTGATGACATTCTAGTGTTTAGCAAGTCGCTTGAAGAACATGTTGACCATGTCCAACTAGTTTTGCAAGCACTTCGCAAACAACAATTGTATGCTAATATGGAAAAATGCACTTTTGGCGTTGACAAGGTTGTCTTTCTAGGATTTGTCGTTTCTTCTCAAGGTGTTAACGTTGATGAAACTAAAATTGAAGCAATTAAAACTTGGCCTCAACCAAAGAATCTCATGCAAGTGCGTAGTTTCCTTGGTCTAGCCGGTTTCTATAGACGTTTTGTGAAGGACTTTAGCACCATTGCTATGCCTTTACACGCTTTGAGCAAGAAGAACGCACCCTTCATTTGGGGTCCTTCACAAGACACCGCGTTCAATGAGCTTAAGAGCTTGCTCACGCACGCACCACTTCTAGCCCTACCAAACTTTGACAAACCGTTTGAGATTCATTGTGATGCTAGTGGTACCGGCATAGGTGGCGTGCTAATGCAAGAAAAGCGCCCAATTGCATACTTTAGCGAGAACCTATCGGGAGCGCAACTTAATTATCCTATCTATGATAAAGAGCTTTATGCCTTGGTGAGAGTTCTACGCGTTTGGGAACACTATCTTAGACCTCATGAATTCATTCTTCATACGGACCATGAGACACTCAAGTATCTCAAAGGTCAAACTAAGTTGAACAAGCGTGATACAGGGTGGAACCCTAATCAGCAGATCTTTCACGTTTGGAGGTTGGCACACGATGAACACGGGGAATCACAAGGGAAAGATGGGGAAAACACAAGAGGAAAACACTCAATCAACACGAAAGCAATCACACAAATGCTAGATTCGCGATACAAGGTTGAGATCCATGATCCAAAGTCAACAACGGTGATACAGATAGTCTTCTCCCGGAGGAGGTCTTGGAATCCCGTGGGATCTTCCCGTTAGGGGTCTTGAATCCAGAGGTGGATCTTCTCCGTAGAGGCGCACCGGTCTCGTGGGAGAAATCCACACAAGTGTCAAATGAGCTAAACCACAGCTAACCCTAAACGGAATGAGGAGAGGAGTATATATAGTCTACGGGGCGAAGGGGATACACGGGCCTCGGCCCAAGTGCTGCGCGCAGGCAGATCAGGAGCCGGACGTCCGGGCAGCGGGCCGGATGTCCGGGGCTTCACGGGACGCCGGATGTCCGGGGCGGGGGCCCGGATGTCCGGGCGGGAAGAGCCGAGCCTCGGGTGCTCTCTGGACAGGAGCGCCGGATTTCCGGGCCCGAGGCCGGATGTCCGGGTCGTGCTTGGCCGGATGTCCGGGCCCTGGCCGGATGTCCGGGCCCTGTGGCTGGCCTTCTGTAGAGAGATGCCCAGGGGCCGGATGTCCGGGCCAGGGGGCCGGATGTCCGGGTCCTGGAGCTGCTTTCTGGTCTTCTTGTTGCATCAGCTCGTCCATGACCTTGGGGACTTGTCCATCTTCAAGCTCTTCTCCGAAGTGGTCTCCTTCACACCTGAGCACACAAAGCACACTCGCTTGAGGTAGTAACCATGTCTCGCAAGATTCATAAGGAAGTAGGGCTAGGAGTGACGTCACCTCGGTCTCGAAAGCTCTAGTCCTTGGTCCTTTGGGCACTTGAGGGGGTGAATGAGGGTCCATGGGGATGGCCCTAGGATACACCGTATCATCTCCCCTCCCTTGGGAAAGATCCGACCTCGGATCGAAATCTTCATCACCATGGAGCACCTTGAATGGTCCGTCGGCACGAGGTAGAAGCTTGGACTTGTGCTCTATCGCGAAGTGGTCCTTGTGAAGATGTAGCCAACGGAGATCTTCCGGGTGAAACGCCATTGTTGCCTTGTTGACGTTGATCGTGGTGGTGAGGCGATGTACTTGTCGCTCGATTGTTGCCCGTGTTTGTTCGTGCACCTTCTTGAGTATCTCACTACAAAAGAAAGTGGCAACATGTGAAGCATCGTCGATCTTGTTATCGGAAATGAAATGAGTCATTTTAGAGGATGTATCGACCATGACAAGCACGGACTCGTTTCCATTTTTAGTCCTAGACAAGCCAAGTATGAAATGCATGTTTATGTCTTCCCATGGATGAAATGTAGTAGGAAGAGGCATGTAAAGACCATGAGATTGAGCTTTGGACTTAGCTTTGCGGCATGTCGGACATCGGTTGGTGAGGTTTGAGACGTCACGTAACATCTTGGGCCAAAAATAGTTCTTAGAGAGGGTAGCAAACATCTTGTCGCGCCCAAAGTGTCCCATGAGTCTTCCTCCATGCGATTCCTGCAAAAGGAACAAACAAAGCGAAGACTCGGGGATGCAAAGTTTGTTAGCTCTCATAAGATATCCATCCTTGGTGTAATGATGTTCCCAAGAAGTGTGAGTCAAGCATGGAGCATAGGCATTTGCATAGAAAGGATCATGCTCATATAAATCTTTAATATGCTCAAAGCCAATCACATTCAACTCAAGTTGTGTAACAAGTAAGCACTTGCGGAACAAGCATGCATTTGCATGAAAACTTCCATGTTTCGTAGGCAATAGAATAACCGGAGCGGCACAAGTGCTAAAGTTGTCACGTACATGACTTGTGTCGATGAGTTTGGGTACTTGCCGTTGTATCTCGTGGTTGACACGGTAGAGAACCTTGTTGGTAAATGGTGCACCGGTGATACAGGGTGGAACCCTAATCAGCAGATCTTTCACGAAATGGAGGGGATCCCACGATGAACACGAAGAACACAAAGGGAAACGGGGGAAAACACGAGAGGAAACACACAAGAACAAGTCCAATCACACATCCACTAGACAATCAAACACACAAGATCACACGGTACATGAACAACAAAGGGAAAGATACAAGGTAAAGTTCATCTCCAAGAGGAGGTCTTGAATCCGTGAAGGATCTTCCCGCTAGGGGTCTTGAATCCAAGGTGGATCTTCTCCGTAGAGGGGCCGCGGTCTCTCTCGTGGAGTAGATCCGGGATGGATGAGCAAAGCTCTATCTCTCATATGAGCTAAACCATTGCTAACCCTAAAATGGTGGAGGTGGAGGAGTATATATAGTCTAGGGGCATGAAGGGGTAAGTGAGGGGCGAAACGAGTACATGGGCATCGGCCCGGATACATGCACGCAGGCAAGGCCGGATGTCCGGGCTGGCAGCCGGATGTCCGGGGCTTCGGGGCGAGCCGGATGTCCGGGGTTACGGCCGGATGTCCGGGCTGGCTCGGTCCAGCTTCTGTGAAGGAGGGCCCGGATTTCCGGGAGGAGTGCCGGATGTCCGGCTGTTGCGGAAGCGCCGGATGTCCGGCCTTTGGCCCGGATGTCCGGCCGCTGTAGTATCAGCAGCTCCGTCTTCTTCCGTCTTCTCTTCCAAGCTTCCCTCGCAGATGGTGTAGGTGATCCTTGGCGCTTGCACTCCTCCTCGCCATCCGTGAAGCTCCGACAATACCTATGCATGCACACGAGAGGAGTGTCAAGTAGTATACCATCCTCGAAGGGGTCAAGTGAACACGTGTAAAGGAGATGATTCACCTTTATGTATGAGAAATAGAGGTCACACGTGTCACTTCCCAAGCAGACTCTTGACATGGTGATGTCCATAGGATACACCGTATCAGATAGTCTTCTCCCGGAGGAGGTCTTGGAATCCCGTGGGATCTTCCCGTTAGGGGTCTTGAATCCAGAGGTGGATCTTCTCCGTAGAGGCGCACCGGTCTCGTGGGAGAAATCCACACAAGTGTCAAATGAGCTAAAACCACAGCTAACCCTAAACGGAAAGAGGAGAGGAGTATATATAGTCTACGGGGCGAATGGGTACATGGGCCTCGGCCCAGAGGATGCGCGCAGGCATTTTCAGGAGCCGGACGTCCGGGTGGCGGGCCGGATGTCCGGGGCTTCGCGGGTCGCCGGATGTCCGGGGCGGTGGCCCGGATGTCCGGGCGGGAGGAGCCGAGCCTCGGGTGCTCTCTGGACAGGAGCGCCGGATTTCCGGGCCCGAGGCCGGATGTCCGGGCCGTGCTTGGCCGGATGTCCGGGCCCTGGCCGGATGTCCGGGCCCTGTGGTTGGCCTTCTGTAGAGAGATGCCCAGGGGCCGGATGTCCGGGCCAGGGGGCCGGATGTCCGGGTCCTGGAGCTGCTTTCCGGTCTTCTCGTTGCATCAGCTCGTCCATGACCTTGGGGACTTGTCCATCTTCAAACTCTTCTCCGAAGTGGTCTCCTTCACACCTGAGCACACAAAGCACACTCGCTTGAGGTAGCAACCATGTCTCGCAAGATTCATAAGGAAGTAGGGCTAGGAGTGACGTCACCTCGGTCTCGAAAGCTCTAGTACGGGCACGTGTCATCGGTCCTTGAGGCACTTGAGGGGGTGAAGGAGGGTCCATGGGGATGGCCCTAGGATACACCGTATCAGAGATGATGGCATGCGCAAGGGGGACAAGAATGGAGTTACAATGGATGATTTCAGGACTTTGAAGCCACCATAATGAGTGCGAGAAGCCTTGGACGAAATATACAAGATGCCACTTCATAAATTTCGTCCAGAGGCTATTTTAGGTGCTGCGTCACCTTATTATTGGGCCAGGCCCATGTAATTTCGAAATACTTGAGTATAGGCTGTTTTTAGAGTCCGTATGTGTGGGGAAACAAGAGATAGGGTTGGTTTCGGACCCCTCCACCAAGGGCCACGAAATTCCCCCCTCTTTCCCTCATATATACAGCCCTTAGGGCGTCGTTTAGACTTTGGGTTTTGTTTAGATTAAAAGTTCGCCATAGCTGCAACTTCGCGTACTTCGTTTGTGTTCAACGACCAGACCAAGGCGTCACAGAACCCCACCTTGATCAATAAAGCTTTCCTCTTATATTCGCAATATCCAGATTGCAATCTTAGTTTCTTGCTTGTTCTTCGTTTGCCTGCAGGAAACAGACCTTCGTGGTCAGGTTGATCGTGCTCCGGCGTGGTCAACAACCTCTCGGAGTTGGTTTAGCGATTGCTAAGGCGCGACGTCCTCGCACGTTCGTAGTCGGATCGTCAAAGTCGACTTCCTCCAAAACGATAACCACCATCTCATCGAAAGACGGGACACCTTTGCCTCTATCAGGTCTCCTTCACACCTGAGCACACAAAGCACACTCGCTTGAGGTAGCAACCATGTCTCGTAAGATTCATAAGGGAGTAGGGCTAGGAGTGACGTCACCTCGGTCTCGAAAGCTCTAGCACGAGCACGTGTCATCGGTCCTTGAGGCACTTGAGGGGGTGAAGGAGGGTCCATGGGGATGGCCCTAGGATACACCGTATCAACACTCCACAACCGGCAAGTCCCCCTTCGAGATCGTCTACGGCTTCAACCCGTTGTCGCCTTTGGACATCGTACCTCTTCCTCTCCAAGAGCGCACGAACATGGACGCAAGTGCAAGAGCAAGTTATCTCAAGAAGGTGCACGAAGATACAAGGACGATGATCGAGCAACGAGTACAACGTCTCGCCACCAAGCTCAATGTCAACAAGGCACCGATGGTGTTCAACCCGGGAGATCTTGTTTGGCTCCACCTTCGCAAGGACCGCTTCCCACACGAGCGCAAGTCCAAGCTTCTACCTCGCGCCGACAGACCCTTCAAGGTGCTAGCACGCTACAACGACAACGCCTACAAGATCGACATCCCACGAGACAAGTACTCCGTGAGCGATACTTTCAACATCAAGGACCTCTCTCCTTTCCATGGTGATGAAGATTTCGACCCGAGGTCGGATCTTTCCCAAGGGAGGGGAGATGATACGGTGTATCCTAGGGTCATCACCATGGACCCTTCATCGCCTCACCAAGTGCCCAAAGGACCCATGACTAGAGGCCGTGCAAGAGCTTTCGAGACCGAGGTGACCTCGCTCCTCTCTTTACATCTTCCGGATTCACTTGAGACACGGCTTCTACCTTCATCAGAGACTCTATGCATACTCAGGTGCTTGGACGAAGGCCGCGGGACAGCTCTACATGATGCTCAAGAGGAGAGACCCGACAAGTGCTCGAGACAAGAAGAAAGCAGGCTGAAGATGCTACAGGCACCGGACGTCCGGCCTGCACCGGACGACCGGCGACTCCCAGGCACCGGACGACCGGAAGTCACCGGACGTCCGGCCTCCCCCAGACGACCGGACGACCGGAAGCCACTGGACGTCCGTGAAAACGACTACAGAAGCTAAATAGCGGAAATCCGAGGATTACTGGACGTCCGGTCCCTCCGGAACCACCGGACGTCCGGTAACCCACAGACGTCCGCTACGACGGCGACCCCCTTTGTAATATATACCCGTTGACCTCCTCCCTTTAGACTCAGCTGTGGTTTAGCTCATTCTTAGACTTGTGTGGATTTCTCCCACGAGACGGTGCGCCTCTACGGAGAAGATCCACTACGGATTCAGGACCTCCTTCATCGGAGAAGATCCCCAGGGATATCAAGACCTCCTCACGGAGAAGACTATCTTTGTATCACCGGTGTTGACTTTGGATCATGTATCTCAACCTTGTATCGCGAATCTAGTGCTTGTGTGATTATCTTCGTGTTGATTGAGTGTTTTCCTCTTGTGTTTTCCCCCGTCTTTCTCTTGTGATCCCCGTGTTCATCGTGTGCCAACCTCCAAACGTGAAAGATCCGCTGATTAGGGTTCCACCCTGCATCAACATGTTATTTACCTCCAAGAGGAATCTGCTAGAATAGCCAAACCCGATGCTTGGAATAAACATAGACCTATTGTAGGCTTGCCCATTATCTCTGTTAAAATAGGAGATCATTGCTATCATGGTTTATGTGATGTGGGTGCTAGTGCGAGTATTATCCCTCATACCTTATATCAAGAAATTATGCATGAGATTGCACCTGTTGAGTTAGAAGGGATTGATGTTACTATTAAACTAGCTAATAGAGACACTATATCACCCATTGGGATTGTTAGAGATGTTGAAGTTTTGTGTGGGAAAGTTAAGTACCCTGTTGATTTCCTTATTCTTAGTTCCCCACAAGATGACTTTTGTCCCATTATATTTGGTAGACCCTTCTTGAATACTATTAATGCTAAGATAGACTGCGTGAAAGATATTGTTACTGTTGGTTTAGGGGATATGTCTCATGATCTTAACTTTGCTAA
>LR738716.1:178748929-178787006 GCA_902687465.1 Secale cereale | reverse complement strand
GAGTTTCAACACATGGTCATGTTCAAAATATTAGAAAAATCCCTCAGAAACCCTTTCTGGATATTTCAAGCTTTTGAAATATTTACAAAGGAAATATTCTCTAAAACTTCCAGGGAAATTCTATCATGTCAAATATGACATATTTGATGATCTTGCCAAGCATCATGCCTTGGGGAGCAAAAAAACATCATCAAATCACCTTAAAACCATTTCTGTCCATTTTGAAGATTGAGCAACTTTACATAGCCAAACTTGTCCAAATGCTCTCAAACTTGGTGCACATGCTGCAATGGTCTAATTATGCATCTAGACTAAATAGCACAAATTTTGGAGAAGGGTAACTTGATCAAAGTGCCCCAAAATCATTTCTGTTCAGATTCAAATTTGAACAACTTTACATTACCAAGTTTTTACTTCTGACCCCAAATTTGGTGGACAAGCCCACAAGCCCAAATGATGACACTACACTAAGTGGTGCATCAAAAAGGGATGATTTTCTTAACTAAATCTTTGGAAAATCCATTTAT
Organism: Secale cereale; assembly: GCA_902687465.1. Taxonomy (NCBI): domain Eukaryota; kingdom Viridiplantae; phylum Streptophyta; class Magnoliopsida; order Poales; family Poaceae; genus Secale; species Secale cereale. The sequence continues at coordinate 178,786,479 of LR738716.1, read as the reverse complement.
GTTGATTTCTAGGGTTTACAAAAGTTGCATTGGCAACTTTGCCAAAATGAGCTCTAATTTGGTGAAAGGGCCTAATTATATGTGCCACTTCATCCTGTGGAGTCTCATGCCAAATGAAACTCATTTGCTTGCCCAAAACACCATCAAACACCTTCTGCTCTTTTACCAAAACCATTGTTTTGACCTCTTCCACTATTTCCCCTTACCTCAGGTTCTTACCACAGCACCCCCAAGACCCCTTCTACCTCCAGCAGCAATGGCTGCACCGCAGCTCAATGATTGAGGGGGGTAAAACCCCATTTTACCTCTGTGGACAGCGACATTCACCCTTCTCTCTCAACCCTCTCTCCTTCTAGATGCCCTCCAGAGCATCCAAGGCCAATACCATGTTGTTTATTGTCTCCCTTATCCTCTAGACACTGGTGGCCACGGCCACAGGGCATAAAGAATGCCATGCCGGCCATTTGCACGCTCTGGAGCATGCTACAATGCGCTCTGGCACTGTAGCCGCTCCTGACCGGGCGCCTCCGACCACCTCGAGCCTCCCCCTCGCGCCAGCGGAGTTGCCTCGACGTCCGCGACACGCCACATCCCTGTCCCCCTCCTCCTTCTCCGTCCTATGGCCTCCCTCGCACGCGTGCCGGCCGCCCGCGAGCTCCAATCTCCGGCCTCACATGCTCGAGCCTCTGGAGCCTTCCCCCGCTCCTTCCCTTCCCTTCTCTGTACGTGAACCACGCCCACGAACACCCCAGACACGCCCCGACGAGCCCCCGTGGCCTGTAGCGACCGCAACAAGCTCGCCGGCGCACACCTCCTCGGTGGACCGCCACCCGCCTATAAAAAGGCGTCCACGAGCCCTCTCCTCTCCATCACCCGCCTCTGGACTGATGCGGAGCATCCCAAGGGCATCCCCATGGACCCTCCTTCACCCCCTCAAGTGCCTCAAGGACCGATGACACGTGCTCGTGCTAGAGCTTTCGAGACCGAGGTGACGTCACTCCTAGCCCTATTTCCTTATGAATCTAGCGAGACATGGTTGCTACCTCAAACAGGTGTGCTTTGTGTGCTCATGTGTGAAGGAGACCACATCGGAGAAGAGTTTGAAGATGGACAAGTCCCCAAGGTCATGGACGAGCTGATGCAACAAGAAGACCAGAAAGCAGCTCCAGGCCCCGGACATCCGGCCCCCTGGCCCGGACATCCGGCCCCTGGGCATCTCTCTACAGAAGGCCAGTCACAGGGCCCGGACATCCGGCCAAGGCCCGGACATCCGGCCAAGCACGGCCCGGACATCCGGCCTCGGGCCCGGAAATCCGGCGCTCCTGTCCAGAGAGCACCCGAGGCTCGGCTCCTCCCGCCCGGACATCCGGGCCCCCGCCCCGGACATCCGGCGTCCCGCGAAGTCCCGGACATCCGGCCCGCTGCCCGAACGTCCGGCTCCTGATCTGCCTGCGCGCAGCACTTGGGCCGAGGCCCGTGTACCCCCTTCGCCCCGTAGACTATATATACTCCTCTCCTCATTCCGTTTAGGGTTAGCTGTGGTTTAGCTCATTTGATACTTGTGTGGATTTCTCCCACGAGACGGTGCGCCTCTACGGAGAAGATCCACTTCGGATTCAGGACCTCCTTCATCGGAGAAGATCCCCAGGGATATCAAGACCTCCTCCGGGAGAAGACTATCTGTATCACCGGTGTTGACTTTGGATCATGTACCTCGACCTTGTATCGCGAATCTAGTGCTTGTGTGATTATCTTCGTGTTGATTGAGTGTTTTCCTCTTGTGTTTTCCCCACCTTTCCCTTGTGATTCACCGTGTTCATCGTGTGCCAACCTCCAAACGTGAAAGATCCGCTGATTTGGGTTCCACCCTACATCATATGGTATCAAGAGCAAAGGTTTCTCACGATTTTGGAGCCCCACACCTCGTTTTCTAGCCTGTTTTTGTCGTGTTCTTCCCAATTTCGAAAAATTCCCAACAAAAAGACCCCCAAAAATTTTCTGTGATCTGTTGATTTGGCAAGATTTTGTTGAATTTGTTCCATGGATTTGCTGTGCCACGTGTGGATCTAGGTTTTCCCCCACTTTTCCGCAAATTTCATCCGCAAAATCCGCCGAAATTTTGCCCCAACACCACCGTTTGCAAGGAGTTCTTCCTGGCTCGGGCACCCCGGACATCCGGCCCGTGCCCCGGACATCCGGCCTCCCGCAGCCTTTGCTACACCACTCCACCTCACCTTGCACTTTCCCACCGCCAGTTTTGTTCGGTAACCCACCCATCCTTCCGCAAAACCACCACCAATCTTCCGCAACAACCACCATCGCTTCACCGCTTCGAGTTTGAAAAGTTTGTCTCCATTTGCCTTGGATACTTGAGTTGTGGTTTCACCGTTTCCTTGGATGTTTAGGCTACCTTGGGATGGCAAGACTTCGACAACACCACCGCTCAACTTCGGCAAGGACGGTAACATCGACGACACTTCGCTCATTCTATCTTGCAATTGCATTGTCACCCTATGAACCATCTTTGCGTAGCTTTCCCATTGAGACTAGTCATTTGAGTATTGCCGGGCCACGACACTTGTGCACATTAGTGATAGTGATAGATATTGCATACTACATCATTGTGAGTAACATCACATCATCTTGGTATCTTGCATATCCCCGTGTGCCACAAGAGTGCTCCGCATACACAATAGCTACCTTGATACGTGAAGCATACATATGTGCCCAAAGAAAGAGCTCAAAAGCTTTTAAGCAAAAGAGCCAATCCAAGCAAAGAAACAATAGCATCATACGCCTTGCATCCAAAAGGATCATACATAGCAACATCATCTTGTGCTCAAGCATCGGCACATCATACACTCATAGCATACTTGTGATAGATAGTCGTTACATTTTACCTCTTATAGGTCGTGCACAAGTGCGTATCCGCCTATTAAGCAATCGGTTAGCGTCTCTCTAGCGTTGTGCAACACGAGCATTTTCCGTGGTTTACCACATTTTTCGCTCATCCTTGGTTGCACAACCACACTTATCTATCCGTGCGTGTGTTCCGTGTACTACTCTTTGCTAGTGATCTACTTGTTGCATGAGCAAATTTGTGAACCATTTTCAACATCTTTGAGTCACTTTGACTATTGCATTGAATTTGTGCCACATCCTAACCGAGCTCCTCTCAAAGCTTTACTTGTGTAGGTGTGAGAATCGACACGAAGTGATACCAATAGTGCTATTTCCGGGTTACATTGTTGAGTGATCATTGATCCATTTTCAACCTCGGTTAAGGTACATTGATATTGTCTTCTCCTTTCTCCACTCACATACCTGCTTGTGATGATGGATAGGCCAAGTTCATCTACCAACGCGATCTTCGACGATCCTCAAGAAGCGAACAACTACGTCACCAAACTACATCTATTCGGTGTCCAACGAGCTCTACATCAAGAGAGTGAAGCTATGCGAGAGTACATTGGTCAAGTTGCCGAGGACGCACGTCAATTCCAACAAAGTACCAAGGAGCAAATCGACCTCATCAACACCAACATGTCTACTCAATACAATGAGCTCCGGACATTGATCATCAACCGACGTTCTTCCTCAACATCATCTCATCGACGTAGCCGCTCAAGTCGACACACCGACTCAACGCAAGACTCAAGTACACCTACGTCCAACACTCTTCGTCAAGCCGCACGTCAAGCTCGACATGAACATCGGCATCCTCTACATGACAAGAGTTCCCAAGAGCTATTCGACGAGCAAGAAAATCGACGTCGTCAAAACCAAGCTACACTTGAGCAAGCACAAGAACGGCAACGACTACGCCAACAACAAGAAGAGCGAGCTCGTCAATATCAAGAAGAACAAGATGCCGAGGCTAACCGCCAAGCACAACAACGTCGAGAAGCTCAAGCTATGGAGGCGCAACGTGCTTTACAAGATGCACATCGCAATGTGGCCGACCGCAATCGACACACTCGTCAAGAAGAGGATTTCCTTCGAGATGAGATGCAAGAAAGGCGCCATCAAGCAAGAATGCAAGAAGAAGCTCCTCCTCAAGCGCGGCAAGAGCAACAACCCCAACAAGAACATCTACATCCTCAAGCGCAACATGATATGGCAAACCGCCAAAATCGAGATCATCCTCCCAATAGGCAAGGAAATAACGACGAGCATCGCTATGGCAAGCTCAAGTTCACCATGCCAAAGTTTTCCGGAAGCATTGACCCCGAAGACTGCCTCTCATGGGCATTGAAAGTTGACAAGATCTTTCGCCTTCACAACTTCGATGAAGAGAAGAAGATCGCAATGGCATCACTTGAGTTCCAAGACTATGTTCTCATTTGGTGGGAGCAAATCATAGAGAGAAGAGAAGCCAAAGGCGAACCTCCTATCACCACTTGGGCTCAAATGAAGGAAGTGATGAGAGCACGCTTCGTGCCTACACACTACAACCGCGACTTGTTCAAGAAGCTACAACTCCTCAAGCAAGGTACCAAGTCCGTTGAAGAGTACTACAAAGAGATGGAGATTGCCATGATACGAGCAAACATCACGGAAGATGACGAGCAAACTATGGCGAGATTCTTGAATGGACTCAATTATCCCATCAAGAAGATTGCGGACTTCCAACCATACAACAATCTCCTCGAGCTAGTACATCAAGCAACCAAAGCGGAGCGACAAGTTCAAGAAGACTTCAAGTACTCAAAGTTCAACTCCAAGAACTTCGGCTCCTATAACCAAGCTTCAACGACTTCGGCTACTCCTCCTACCTCTACCAAGCCTTCTACAAACTTCGGTGACAAGTCAAGCTACAATAATGCGACTACCTCGAGTCGTCCACCTTCTACCAACAACTTCAAGCAAAGAGCTTCCTCAACTACAACTCCAACCGAAGATAACAACAAGACGAGCTCCATCAAATGCTTCAAATGCCAAGGACGAGGCCACAAGTCATTTGAGTGCAAGACCGTTCGCACCATGATCATTAACGACAACGGATCTTATGACTCCATGAGCGATGATGAGATGGAAGCACTTGAGCATGTCGCTATGCATCGCCAAGTCAATGAAGAAGAAGACAATCAAGTGTTTTGCGACAATGACTCAAGCCCCAACCTTGTTGTCTCCAAAGTCTTGACACTCCAACATCAACAAGATGACGACCAACGTTGTCTTATTTTCCATACGAAGGCCGGCATCAATGGACGCGCCGTCAAGGTTATCATCGATGGAGGAAGTTGCCACAACTTGGCAAGTGAAGAGCTATGCAATAAACTTCATTTGGTCAAGACGAAGCATCCTCACCCCTACAAGGTCCAGTGGCTCAACGACGCCGGACTTCTTCGAGTCGAGCACACCGTGCAAGTCTCTTTCAAGATTGGCGCCTACGAGGACACTCTTGAGTGTGATGTGATACCAATGTCCGTGTGCCACCTTATTCTTGGACGCCCATGGCAATATGATCGTGGAGTCACACACAATGGACGGACGAATAACTATCATTTCAAGATGAAGGGCAAGGAATTCGTGCTTCGACCTATGACTCCAAGTCAAGTAGCCGCCGACAAGCTTTTACCTACCACCCATCGTGGAGAGAATGGTGAGAGAGCGAGCCACCAAAAAGAGAGTGAGAGCCACAAGCCAAATATGAGCGACTCCACGATGAGCGACAAGAAACAACTAGTGCTATTTGCTACCAAACGTGAGATGAGAGAAGTGTGTGAGAACCCATCGAGCGTCTTCCACCTTGTGCTTTTATGCAAAGGGGAAGCCAAACCTACTAACACTTCACCACCTCCACCTTTTGTGTTGTCTAAATTGTTGCAGGAATTCTCGGACGTCTTTCCCGATGAGCTACCACCGGGTCTACCTCCACTCCGAGGGATAGAACACCGCATCGACCTCGTACCCGGTGCGCCACTTCCAAACAAAGCTCCTTACCGCGTCAACCCCGAGGAAACAAAGGAGATACAACGGCAAGTGCAAAACCTCATCAACAAGGGTCATGTACGTGAAAGTCTAAGCCCTTGTGCCGTTCCCGTTATTCTCGTGCCTAAGAAAGACGGAACTTTTCGCATGTGTTCCGATTGTCGTCCGATAAATGCTATCACCGTTAGATACCGTCATCCTATTCCTCGCTTAGATGACATGCTTGATGAACTTTGTGGTGCCACCATCTTTTCAAAAATTGATCTTAAAAGTGGTTACTACCAAATTCGCATTCAAGAGGGTGATGAGTGGAAAACTGCTTTCAAAACCAAGTTCGGGTTATACGAGTGGCTTGTTATGCCAATGGGCTTATCGGAAGCACCCGGCACTTTTGTGCGTCTTATGCACTTTGTTCTTAGACCCTACATAGGTGTCTTTGTCGTGGTTTACTTTGATGACATTCTAGTGTTTAGCAAGTCGCTTGAAGAACATGTTGACCATGTCCAACTCGTTTTGCAAGCACTTCGCAAACAACAATTGTATGCTAATATGGAAAAATGCACTTTTGGCGTTGACAAGGTTGTCTTCCTAGGATTTGTCGTGTCTTCTCAAGGTGTTCACGTTGATGAAACTAAAATTGAAGCAATTAAAACTTGGCCTCAACCAAAGAATCTCATGCAAGTGCGTAGTTTCCTTGGTCTAGCCGGTTTCTATCGACGTTTTGTGAAGGACTTTAGCACCATTGCTATGCCTCTACACGCCTTGAGCAAGAAGAGCGCACCCTTCATTTGGGGTCCTTCGCAAGACACCGCGTTCAATGAGCTTAAGAGCTTGCTCACGCACGCACCACTTCTAGCCATACCAAACTTTGACAAACCTTTTGAGATTCATTGTGATGCTAGTGGTACCGGAATAGGTGGCGTGCTAATGCAAGCAAAGCGCCCAATTGCATATTTTAGCGAGAAGCTATCGGGAGCGCAACTTAATTATCCTATCTATGATAAAGAGCTTTATGCCTTGGTGAGAGTTCTACGTGTTTGGGAACACTATCTTAGACCTCATGAATTCATTCTTCATACGGACCATGAGACACTCAAGTATCTCAAAGGTCAAACTAAGTTGAACAAGCGTCATGCTAAATGGAGTGAGTTCATTGAGTCTTTTCCCTATGTCATCAAATACATCAAGGGCAAAGAAAATGTTGTGGCGGACGCGCTTTCCCGCAAATGCATGCTTGTAACACAACTTGAGTTGAATGTGATTGGCTTTGAGCATATTAAAGATTTATATGAGCATGATCATTTCTTTGCAAATGCTTATGCTAAATGCTTGACTCACACTTCTTGGGAACATTACTACATCAAGGATGGATACCTTATGAGAGCTAACAAACTTTGTATTCCCGAGTCTTCGCTTCGTTTGCTCCTTTTGCAGGAATCGCATGGAGGAGGACTCATGGGACACTTTGGACGTGACAAGACGTTTGCTACTCTCTCTAAGAACTATTTTTGGCCCAAGATGCTTCGTGACGTCTCACGCCTCACCAACCGATGTTCGACATGCCGCAAAGCTAAGTCCAAAGCTCAATCTCACGGTCTTTATATGCCTCTTCCTATACCATATCATCCATGGGAAGACATAAGCATGGATTTCATACTTGGCTTGCCTAGGACTCAAACGGGCAAAGATTCTGTGCTTGTGGTGGTAGATAGATTCTCCAAAATGGCTCATTTCATTCCTTGCAACAAGATCGACGATGCTTCACATGCTGCCACTCTCTTTTGCAGGGAGATACTTCGTCTTCATGGCGTGCCTAAAACGATCGTGTCGGACCGGGACGTCAAGTTCCTGAGTTACTTTTGGAAAACACTATGTGCCAAGCTGGGAATCAAGCTCCTCTTTTCTTCGGCGTACCACCCACAGACGGACGGCCAGACGGAAGTGACGAACCGCACGCTTTCCACTCTCCTTCGTGTGTTGATCAAGAGGAACATCCGGGAATGGGAGCATTGTTTGCCAATCGCCGAGTTCGCCTACAACCGCGCAAGACACTCCACAACCGGCAAGTCCCCCTTCGAGATCGTCTACGGCTTCAACCCGTTGTCGCCTTTGGACATCCTACCTCTTCCTCTCCAAGAGCGCACGAACATGGACGCAAGTGCACGAGCAAATTATCTCAAGAAGGTGCACGAAGATACAAGGGCGATGATCGAGCGCCAAGTCCAACGCCTCGCCACCAAGCTCAACGTCAACAAGGCACCGATGCTGTTCCACCCGGGAGATCTTGTTTGGCTACACCTTCGCAAGGACCGTTTCCCACACGAGCGCAAGTCCAAGCTTCTACCTCGCGCCGACGGACCCTTCAAGGTGCTAGCACGCTACAACAACAACGCCTACAAGATCGACATCCCACGAGACAAGTACTCCGTGAGCGATACTTTCAACATCAAGGACCTCTCTCCTTTCCATGGTGATGAAGATTTCGATCCGAGGTCGGATCTCTCCCAAGGGAGGGGAGATGATGCGGAGCATCCCAAGGGCATCCCCATGGACCCTCCTTCACCCCCTCAAGTGCCTCAAGGACCGATGACACGTGCTCGTGCTAGAGCTTTCGAGACCGAGGTGACGTCACTCCTAGCCCTATTTCCTTATGAATCTAGCGAGACATGGTTGCTACCTCAAACGGGTGTGCTTTGTGTGCTCATGTGTGAAGGAGACCACATCGGAGAAGAGTTTGAAGATGGACAAGTCCCCAAGGTCATGGACGAGCTGATGCAACAAGAAGACCAGAAAGCACCTCCAGGCCCCGGACATCCGGCCCCCTGGCCCGGACATCCGGCCCCTGGGCATCTCTCTACAGAAGGCCAGTCACAGGGCCCGGACATCCGGCCAAGGCCCGGACATCCGGCCAAGCACGGCCCGGACATCCGGCCTCGGGCCCGGAAATCCGGCGCTCCTGTCCAGAGAGCACCCGAGGCTCGGCTCCTCCCGCCCGGACATCCGGGCCCCCGCCCCGGACATCCGGCGTCCCGCGAAGTCCCGGACATCCGACCCGCTGCCCGGACGTCCGGCTCCTGATCTGCCTGCGCGCAGCACTTAGGCCGAGGCCCGTGTACCCCCTTCGCCCCGTAGACTATATATACTCCTCTCCTCATTCCGTTTAGGGTTAGCTGTGGTTTAGCTCATTTGATACTTGTGTGGATTTCTCCCACGAGACGGTGCGTCTCTACGGAGAAGATCCACTACGGATTCAGGACCTCCTTCATCGGAGAAGATCCCCAGGGATATCAAGACCTCCTCACGGAGAAGACTATCTTTGTATCACCGGTGTTGACTTTGGATCATGTATCTCAACCTTGTATCGCGAATCTAGTGCTTGTGTGATTATCTTCGTGTTGATTGAGTGTTTTCCTCTTGTGTTTTCCCCCGTCTTTCTCTTGTGATCCCCGTGTTCATCGTGTGCCAACCTCCAAACGTGAAAGATCCGCTGATTAGGGTTCCACCCTGCATCAACATGTTATTTACCTCCAAGAGGAATCTGCTAGAATAGCCAAACCCGATGCTTGGAATAAACATAGACCTATTGTAGGCTTGCCCATTATCTCTGTTAAAATAGGAGATCATTGCTATCATGGTTTATGTGATGTGGGTGCTAGTGCGAGTATTATCCCTCATACCTTATATCAAGAAATTATGCATGAGATTGCACCTGTTGAGTTAGAAGGGATTGATGTTACTATTAAACTAGCTAATAGAGACACTATATCACCCATTGGGATTGTTAGAGATGTTGAAGTTTTGTGTGGGAAAGTTAAGTACCCTGTTGATTTCCTTATTCTTAGTTCCCCACAAGATGACTTTTGTCCCATTATATTTGGTAGACCCTTCTTGAATACTATTAATGCTAAGATAGACTGCGTGAAAGATATTGTTACTGTTGGTTTAGGGGATATGTCTCATGATCTTAACTTTGCTAAGTTTCGTAGACAACCCCTTGATAAAGAATTACCTAGTAAGGATGAAATTATTGGTCTTGCTTCTATTGTTGTGCCTCCTAATGATCCTTTAGAACAATATTTGCTAGATCATGAAAATGATATGCATATGAAGGAGAGAAGGGAAATAGATGAAATATTCTTTAATCAGGGACCCATATTGAAAAACAACTTGCCTGTTGAAATCCTAGGCGATCCTCCCCACCCAAGGGTGATCCCGTGTTTGAACTTAAACATTTGCCTAATAATCTTAAGTATGTTTATCTTGATGAAAATAATATATATCCTGTAATTATTAGTGCTAACCTTTTAGAGCAGGAAGAAGAAAAATTATTGAAAACTCTGAAGAAGCACCGTGCTGCTATTGGATATACTCTGGATTATCTTAAGGGCATTAGTCCCACCTTATGCGAACACAAGATAAAATTGGAAGAAAACGCTAAACCAGTTATTGATCATCAATGACGGTTAAATCCTAAGATGAAGGAAGTGGTAAGGAAGGAAATACTAAAGCTTCTAGAGGCAGGTATTATCTATCCAATTGCTGATAGCCAGTGGGTAAGTCATGTCCATTGTGTCCCTAAGAAGGGAGTTATGACTGTTGTTCCTAATGATAAAGATGAATTGATCCCACAAAGAATTGTTACAGGCTATAGGATGGTAACTGATTTCCGTAAATTAAATAAAGCTACTAAGAAAGATCATTACCCCTTTTTATTGATCAAATGCTAGAGAGGTGGCACACCCTGCATTTTGCAATATGGTTATTGCATTAATAAAGCATGAAAATTTGGACCAACAAAAACTTTTTGCATCATTTGGCTTTTATTTGGAATTGAGTTTTTCTCTCTCTGATTTCAAGTGCTCTTTAAAAGTCTACATAGCCTCACCTTCTATACTACATCTCCTTACCCCAAACTTCTGCTCAATGATCGTACCATGTGTATAGGACAGTATAGTATATTCTTATAAAAATATTTTGGCCAAATAGTATTTTCAAAAATTAGTTTTCCAAAAACCCCTGAATTGAGATTTGCACTTCAAGTACTTGATTTAGGGTGATAAAAATCTTTGAAAAGGTATGTTTGAATCCTATTAGGTATAGGACTCCCAAAAACCACAAAAGTATAATTTTAAAAGTTTATTTTCCTATTTTATTTAAAGGCTTTTTCTTTAGGCCAAAAAAGGTCTTTAATAGGTAAAAATTATTTAACTATTTCAAAAATATTTGCCAAAATTCAGAGAGACTCTTAGGACATATATTATCCATATATAGGAGTTTCAACACATGGTCATGTTCAAAATATTAGAAAAATCCCTCAGAAACCCTTTCTGGATATTTCAAGCTTTTGAAATATTTACAAAGGAAATATTCTCTAAAACTTCCAGGGAAATTCTATCATGTCAAATATGACATATTTGATGATCTTGCCAAGCATCATGCCTTGGGGAGCAAAAAAACATCATCAAATCACCTTAAAACCATTTCTGTCCATTTTGAAGATTGAGCAACTTTACATAGCCAAACTTGTCCAAATGCTCTCAAACTTGGTGCACATGCTGCAATGGTCTAATTATGCATCTAGACTAAATAGCACAAATTTTGGAGAAGGGTAACTTGATCAAAGTGCCCCAAAATCATTTCTGTTCAGATTCAAATTTGAACAACTTTACATTACCAAGTTTTTACTTCTGACCCCAAATTTGGTGGACAAGCCCACAAGCCCAAATGATGACACTACACTAAGTGGTGCATCAAAAAGGGATGATTTTCTTAACTAAATCTTTGGAAAATCCATTTCTGTTGATTTCTAGGGTTTACAAAAGTTGCATTGGCAACTTTGCCAAAATGAGCTCTAATTTGGTGAAAGGGCCTAATTATATGTGCCACTTCATCCTGTGGAGTCTCATGCCAAATGAAACTCATTTGCTTGCCCAAAACACCATCAAACACCTTCTGCTCTTTTACCAAAACCATTGTTTTGACCTCTTCCACTATTTCCCCTTACCTCAGGTTCTTACCACAGCACCCCCAAGACCCCTTCTACCTCCAGCAGCAATGGCTGCACCGCAGCTCAATGATTGAGGGGGGTAAAACCCCATTTTACCTCTGTGGACAGCGACATTCACCCTCCTCTCTCAACCCTCTCTCCTTCTAGATGCCCTCCAGAGCATCCAAGGCCAATACCATGTTGTTTATTGTCTCCCTTATCCTCTAGACACTGGTGGCCACGGCCACAGGGCATAAAGAATGCCATGCCGGCCATTTGCACGCTCTGGAGCATGCTACAATGCGCTCTGGCACTGTAGCCGCTCCTGACCGGGCGCCTCCGACCACCTCGAGCCTCCCCCTCGCGCCAGCGGAGTTGCCTCGACGTCCGCGACACGCCACAGCCCTGTCCCCCTCCTCCTTCTCCGTCCTATGGCCTCCCTCGCACGCGTGCCGGCCGCCCGCGAGCTCCAATCTCCGGCCTCACATGCTCGAGCCTCAGGAGCCTTCCCCCGCTCCTTCCCTTCCCTTCTCTGTACGTGAACCACGCCCACGAACACCCCAGACACGCCCCGACGAGCCCCCGTGGCCTGTAGCGACCGCAACAAGCTCGCCGGCGCACACCTCCTCGGTGGACCGCCACCCGCCTATAAAAAGGCGTCCACGAGCCCTCTCCTCTCCATCACTCGCCTCTGGACTGATGCGGAGCATCCCAAGGGCATCCCCATGGACCCTCCTTCACCCCCTCAAGTGCCTCAAGGACCGATGACACGTGCTCGTGCTAGAGCTTTCGAGACCGAGGTGACGTCACTCCTAGCCCTATTTCCTTATGAATCTAGCGAGACATGGTTGCTACCTCAAACGGGTGTGCTTTGTGTGCTCATGTGTGAAGGAGACCACATCGGAGAAGAGTGATGAGGACATGACTACCTTGGATACGACCAAAAATATTGCATACATGTATATTTGTGAGGTGATTTCTAATGCAAACTATGCAACAATTTATTTATGTTATCCAGAACAAAAATACTTCACAGACTTTTGTGCCATGTCTAATTCCAGGTGCATGGGACATTTGTACAATTCACATATGAAGATAAGGGAAAAAGAGAAGTTTAGGGGCTGTTCAAAAAGTTCTCTCACGTCACTTTTGGGCCAAGAGAAGATAGAGTCCAAGTCTCTCACGTTCTGCATCCAGATTCGGACTGCACAGACATACCTGACTCAAAACGGCAAGAACTCCTTCATACGGACTCCGAATTGGGTGATTCTTTTTTTGTTGGAAACTAGATTTCATACACTTTCCAACCCAATTGGAATCACCTTCAAATTCGTCCGGAGCATTGAGATCCCGACGAAACAATCTGACACTGCAGCAGAATCCGAGTCAAACTACAAGTCCAAAGGTGTTACATCACCTCCACTTGGGCCCATGAGCCTTGTACGACCTAGGGTTAGTTTTAGGCTGCCTTGGGATGTCCTTCCACCTCCTTGGCCGCCACCCCTTGCTCCTATATAAGTAGATCCATCTAGTAGCTTTTTCTTAGGGATTTGTTTAGTCAAAAGTTAGCCATTGCAACTTCGTGTACTTCGTTTGTGTCCAACGACCAGACCAATACCGCTTTTGGATCCCCACATTTATGAATACTTCATCTATATTTGCAATATTCAGATTGCTTTATCATATTCTTGCTTGTTCTTCGATTGCATGCAGGAATAGACCTTCGTGGTCAGGCTGATCGTGCTTCTGGCATCGTCAGTAACCCCTGGAGATTGGTTTAGCGATTGCTAAGGCGCAACGTCGTGCACGTTTGTAGTCGGATCGTCAAAGTCGTCTCCACCAAATCGATAGTTATCATCTCATCGAAAGATCGGGCCCCTCGCCTCTATCATAGAATCCAGCGAGGCCAAGGAAACTCCTCACGTGTGTGACCGTTTTGGGCTGCGGCCAACTCTCAATAGCTTCAATCTTGGCTTTATCAACCTCAATTCCCTCTGGAGTAACAACATAGCCAAGAAAAGAGACTCGGTCGGTGCAAAAGGTGCACTTTCCAAGGTTACCAAATAAATGTGCATCACGTAGAGCAATAAAAACAGCACGTAAATGTTCCAAATGTTCCTCCAAAGATCTGCTAAAAATCAATATATCATCAAAGTATACTACCACAAATCGTCCAATGAAAGCATGTAAAACTTCATTCATTAATCTCATGAAAGTACTAGGTGCATTAGTTAACCCAAAAGGCATGACTAACCACTCATATAATCCAAACTTAGTTTTAAATGCTGTTTTCCATTCATCTCCCAATTTCATACGAATTTGATGGTATCCACTACGCAAATCAACTTTGAAGAATATTGTAGAGCCACTCAATTCATCAAGCATATCATCTAGCCTAGGAATAGGATGCGATAACGAATAGTAATATTATTAATGGCTCTACAATCAACACACATACGCGATGTACCATCCTTTTTCGGCACTAGAATAATAGGAACAGCACAAGGACTAAGGGATTCGCGTATATAACCTTTGTCGAGTAGCTCCTGTACTTGACGCATAATCTCCTTCGTCTCTTCTGGATTGGTACGGTATGGTGCGCGGTTGGGTAGCGATGCACCGGGAATTAAGTCAATCTGATGCTCAATCCCTCGAATAGGTGGTAATCCCGGTGGCACGTCTTGTGGAAAGACGTCGGCGAACTCCTGTAAAATGTTAGTGACAGCAGGAGGCAAAGAGGAAGGCACGTCCTCGAATGAAAACAAGGCCTCTTTGCATACAACAGCATAGCAAACAGATTTGCTAAAATCTAGCTCATCAATATCAGATTTGGTGGCAAATAAACATGCAATTTTCAATTTAATTTCAGAAGCAACAGTAGATGGTTTATTAGTAGGCTTCATTTGTTGCTCAAATTCTTTTGCCACAATCTGATTTTCACTCTTATTTTTCTCCTGTTTTGCTTTATTAGCTCTATTAATATCATCTTTCAAAATGGAATCAGGAGTCATAGGAAGCAAAGTAATATTTTTATCCTTATGAACAAGAGTATACTGATTGTTTCTACCATGGTGTACAGAATTTTTATCAAATTGCCATGGTCTACCAAGTAATAAGGAACATGCTTGCATAGGTACCACATCACAATCAACATAATCAACATATGTAGAGATACTAAAATGCACACGAACAGTACCTGTTACCTTAACCTTGCCGCTGTTGTTGAACCATTGGATGTAGTAAGGATGTGGATGTGGTCTTGTGGTGAGAGATAGCTTCTCCACCATCTCCATGCTAGCCAAGTTGTTGCAACTCCCTCCATCTATGATCACGCGAACAGAACGTTCCTTCACAACTCCCTTTGTATGGAACAAATTATGCCTCTGATTTTGCTCAGCTTGTGTAACCTGCACACTCAAAACACGTTGAGCAACTAAACATTCATACCTGTCAGCATCTTCAGGAGCCATGTATTGCGTCTCATGATCAGAATCGTCTCCGCCGTGTTCTTCACGTGTAATAAGAGCCAAAGTATCCTCATCATAGTCACTAGCGGATTCATATCCACCATCCTCAGTAGCAATCATCACACGGTGAGATTTGCAATCTCTCGCAAAATGTCCTCTTCCCTTACAACGACGACAAATAATATCACTGGTGTGCCCTGTTGATGCCATGGAAGAAGAAGAACTCTGTGCAGGCCCAATAGGTGTGCTCTTGGCAGATAATGGTGGTTGTGCCTGCTTCCTTGTATCATGGCTGGAGGTAACCGCTGATGGAGGTGTCGGTGCAGTAGAATGTGAGGAAGTAGAGGATGCACGCGGTGTCCATGATGAAGGTCGTCCTGCAGAAAAGTTAGTCCGCGCCAATGCCTGTCGATCCTGCACTTCACGTTCAGCTTTACAAGCAAGATGGAATAAACGAGTGATAGTAGTATAATCCTTATACTCTAGAATGGTCTGAATCTCTCTATTTAATCCACCCATAAAACGTGCAAGCATAGCTTCATTCTCCTCAACAATACCACATCTAATCAGGCCAGTTTGTAATTGCTGATAATATTCTTCTACAGAATTTTTTCCTTGTCTTAATCGCTGCAGTTTTTGAAGTAATTCACGTTGATAATATGGTGGAACCCAACGAGTACGCATAGCAGTTTTCAAAGCAGTCCAAGTAGCTGGAATAGGATATAATCTACAATGTTCAGACCACCAAACACATGCAAAACCAGTGAAAGCACAAACAGCAGCAGGAACACGTCTCTCCTCGGGATAGTTTAAACATGTAAAACGTTGTTCAGTTTGTAACTCCCAAGTAAGATATATATCAGGAACATATCTACCCTCAAATGGTGGAATATTCAATTTCAGTTTAGGAAGATGGTCATGTACCTCAGGTGGTGGTGCAGCCCTACCGTTGCGATGATATGCATGAGGACGACCTGGTGGTGGTGGTGCTGGTTGTTGCACGTAGTTTTGATTTTGGTCAACCTCATCCTCGTAATGGTCCTCCACCTCTGCAGTAGCAGCAGGAGCTACAGAAACATCAACAGCAGCACCAGAAGCTTGACCAGTCTCAAGGGGAACGCGCTGTGCTCGTCCCACTTGATTCGGAAGGCGCCGTTGTTGTTGTTGTTGTTGTTGTTGTTGAAGAGGTGGGACAGCTGCAGCAGCCGGTGGTGGTGGAAAACGCGCAAGCAATTCAGCAAACTTGTTATCGAGCTTTGTGTCAAACGTCTTCTCCATGCCATCTATCTTCTCCATGGCCTCGTCAAATCTGTTTAGCACATCTTGCACCTGTTCACTCATCATTTGCTGAAACTTATCATGAAGCTCCTTGTTCGTCAAGTTCTCCCAGTCAGTCTCGTCGACTTGTGATCCTGGCATGGTTAGCAGCAATAGAAACACACAAGAATATGATCCTACAGACTACTAAGAAGTGGTGGGGGTGGCGGGTGTCACAAATCCGACAAGCAAATCTCAAATTCTTACCTGTTCTTACCCAGCAGCAGGCGGTGATCGGCAACCGATGTAGTCAAAACTCTCAAAGCTTGGATAGAGCGATTACCAGGGAGAGTCAAACGCACGATGTAGATGTATGTGGAGCTGGGAAGGCTTATAATATGGTAGCAAAAAGGGTCAGCAATAATCAATTCAGAGATGCAAAGGTGAATAAACGCTCAACGACGGTACTGTGCTGGTCCTAGGCTAGACCGTACTAGAGACGCGAGCTCTAAAACACTAACGAAAAAAAATCAGAGTGTGCTTTCCCCTTTATTACGTGCAGCGCCGTGATTTTGTTAGTGTTCTAGGCTCGCGTCTCTAGTACGGTCTAGCCTAGGACCAGCACAGTACCGTCGTTGAGCGTTTATTCAACTTTGCATCTCTGAATTGATTATTGCTGACCACTTTTGCTACCATCTTATAAGCCTTCTCAGCTCCACATACATCTACGTCGTGCGTTTGACTCTCCCTGGTAATCGCTTTATCCAAGCTTTGAGAGTTTTGACTACCATGGTTGCCGATCACCACCTGCTGCTGGGTAAGAACTGGTAAGAATTTGAGATTTGCTTGTCGGATTTGTGACACCCGCCACCACCACCACTTATTAGTAGTCTGTAGGATCATATTCTTGTGTGTTTCTATTGCTGCTAACCATGCCAGGATCAGAAGTCGACGAGACTGACTGGGAGAACTTGACGAACAAGGAGCTTCATGATAAGTTTCAGCAAATGATGAGTGTACAGGTGCAAGATGTGCTAAACACATTGGACGAGGCCATGGAGAAGATAGTTGGCATGGAGAAGACGTTTGACACAAAGCTCGATAACAAGTTTGCTGAATTGCTTTCGCGTTTTCCACCACCACCGGCTGCTGCAGCTGTCCCACCTCTTCAACAACAACAACAACAACAACAACAAAAGCGTCGCCTTCCGAATCAAGTGGGACGAGCACAGCGCGTTCCCCTTGAGACTGGTCAAGCTTCTGGTGCTGCTGTTGATGTTTCTGTAGCTCCTGCTGCTACTGCAGAGGTGGAGGACCATTACGAGGATGAGGTTGACCAAAATCAGAACTACGTGCAACAACCAGCACCACCACCACCAGGTCGTCCTCATGCATATCATCGCAACGGTAGAGCTGCACCACCACCTGAGGTACATGACCATCTTCCTAAACTGAAATTGAATATTCCACCATTTGAGGGTAGATATGTTCCTGATATATATCTTACTTGGGAGTTACAAACTGAACAACATTTTACATGTTTAAACTATCCCGAGGAGAGACGTGTTCCTGCTGCTGTTTGTGCTTTCACTAGTTTTGCATGTGTTTGGTGGTCTGAACATTGTAGATTATATCCTATTCCAGCTACTTGGGCTGCTTTGAAAACTGCTATGCGTACTCGTTGGGTTCCACCATATTATCAACGTGAATTACTTCAAAAACTGCAGCGCTTAAGACAAGGAATAAATTCTGTAGAAGAATATTATCAGCAATTACAAACTGGCCTGATTAGATGTGGTATTGTTGAGGAGAATGAAGCTATGCTTGCACGTTTTATGGGTGGATTAAATAGAGAGATTCAGACCATTCTAGAGTATAAGGATTATACTAATATCACTCGTTTATTCCATCTTGCTTGTAAAGCTGAACGTGAAGTGCAGGATCGACAGGCATTGGCGCGGACTTACTTTTCTGCAGGTCGACCTTCATCATGGACACCGCGTGCATCCTCTACTTCCACACATTCTACTGCACCGACACCTCGATCAGCTGTTACCTCCAGCCGTGATACAAGGAAGCAGGCACAACCACCATTATCTCCCAAGAGCACACCTATTGGGCCTGCACAGAGTTCTTCTTCTTCCATGGCATCAACAGGGCACACCAGTGATATTATTTGTCGTCGTTGTAAGGGAAGAGGACATTTTGCGAGAGATTGCAAATCTCAGCGTGTGATGATTGCTACTGAGGATGGTGGATATGAATCCGCTAGTGACTATGATGAGGAGACTTTGGCTCTTATTACACGTGAAGAACACGGCGGAGACGATTCTGATCATGAGACGCAATACATGGCTCCTGAAGATGCTGACAGGTATGAATGTTTAGTTGCTCAACGTGTTTTGAGTGTGCAGGTTACACAAGCTGAGCAAAATCAGAGGCATAATTTGTTCCATACAAAGGGAGTTGTGAAGGAACGTTCTGTTCGCGTGATCATAGATGGAGGGAGTTGCAATAACTTGGCTAGCATGGAGATGGTGGAGAAGCTATCTCTCACCACAAGACCACATCCACATCCTTACTACATCCAATGGTTCAACAACAGCGGCAAGGTTAAGGTAACACGTACTGTTCGTGTACATTTTAGTATCTCTACATATGCTGATTATGTTGATTGTGATGTGGTACCTATGCAAGCATGTTCCTTATTACTTGGTAGACCATGGCAATTTGATAAAAATTCTGTACACCATGGTAGAAACAATCAGTATACTCTTGTTCATAAGGATAAAAATATTACTTTGCTTCCTATGACTCCTGATTCCATTTTGAAAGATGATATTAATAGAGCTAATAAAGCAAAACAGGAGAAAAATAAGAGTGAAAATCAGATTGTGGCAAAAGTATTTGAGCAACAAATGCAGCCTACTAATAAACCATCTACTGTTGCTTCTGAAATTAAATTGAAAAGTGCATGTTTATTTGCCACCAAATCTGATATTGATGAGCTAGATTTTAGCAAATCTGTTTGCTATGCTGTTGTATGCAAAGAGGCATTATTTTCATTCGAAGACGTGCCTTCCTCTTTGCCTCCTGCTGTCACTAACATTTTGCAGGAGTTCGCCGACGTCTTTCCACAAGACGTGCCACCGGGATTACCACCTATTCGAGGGATTGAGCATCAGATTGACTTAATTCCAGGTGCATCGCTACCCAACCGCGCACCATACCGTACCAATCCAGAAGAGACGAAGGAGATTATGCGTCAAGTACAGGAGCTACTCGACAAAGGTTATATACGCGAATCCCTTAGTCCTTGTGCTGTTCCTATTATTCTAGTGCCGAAAAAGGATGGTACATCACGTATGTGTGTTGATTGTAGAGCCATTAATAATATTACTATTCGTTATCGTCATCCTATTCCTAGGCTAGATGATATGCTTGATGAATTGAGTGGCTCTACAATATTCTCCAAAGTTGATTTGCGTAGTGGATACCATCAAATTCGTATGAAATTGGGAGATGAATGGAAAACAGCATTTAAAACTAAGTTTGGATTATATGAGTGGTTAGTCATGCCTTTTGGGTTAACTAATGCACCTAGTACTTTCATGAGATTAATGAATGAAGTTTTACGTGCTTTCATTGGACGATTTGTGGTAGTATACTTCGATGATATATTGATTTTTAGCAGATCTTTGGAGGAACATTTGGAACATTTACGTGCTGTTTTTATTGCTCTACGTGATGCACGTTTATTTGGTAACCTTGGAAAGTGCACCTTTTGCACCGACCGAGTCTCTTTTCTTGGCTATGTTGTTACTCCACAGGGAATTGAGGTTGATAAAGCCAAGATTGAAGCTATTGAGAGTTGGCCGCAGCCCAAAACGATCACACACGTGAGGAGTTTCCTTGGCCTCGCTGGATTCTATCGGCGTTTTGTGAGAGATTTCAGCACCATTGCTGCACCTCTCAATGAGCTTACAAAGAAGGATGTGCCTTTTGTTTGGGGTACTGCACAGGAAGAAGCATTCACGGTATTGAAAGATAAGTTGACACATGCTCCTTTACTCCAACTTCCTGATTTTAATAAGACTTTTGAGCTTGAATGTGATGCTAGTGGAATTGGGTTAGGAGGTGTGTTATTACAAGATGGTAAACCTGTTGCATATTTTTTCTGAAAAATTGAGTGGGCCTAGTCTGAATTATTCTACTTATGATAAGGAATTATATGCTCTTGTTCGGACTTTGGAGACATGGCAACATTATTTATGGCCCAAAGAATTTGTTATACATCCTGATCATGAATCTTTAAAGCACATTAAAAGTCAAGCAAAACTGAACCGTAGACATGCTAAATGGGTTGAATTCATAGAGACTTTCCCTTATGTTATTAAACACAAGAAGGGAAAAGAAAATGTTATTGCTGATGCATTGTCTCGTCGTTATACTATGCTTTCACAACTTGACTTTAAAATATTTGGTTTGGAGACCATCAAAGATCAATATGTGCATGATGCAGAATTTAAAGATGTATTGCAGAATTGTAAAGAAGGGAGAACATGGAACAAGTTCGTCGTTAATGATGGATTTGTGTTTCGTGCTAACAAGCTATGCATTCCAGCTAGCTCTGTTCGTCTTTTGTTGTTGCAGGAGGCGCATGGAGGAGGATTAATGGGACACTTTGGCGTGAAGAAGACGGAGGACGTACTTGCTACACATTTCTTTTGGCCAAAGATGCGACGGGATGTTGAGCGTTTTGTTAGTCGCTGCACTACATGTCAAAAAGCTAAGTCACGACTCAACCCTCATGGTTTATATATGCCTTTGCCTGTCCCTAGTGTTCCTTGGGAAGATATATCTATGGACTTTGTTTTGGGTTTACCTCGAACAAAGAAGGGGAGGGATAGCATATTTGTTGTCGTGGATAGGTTCTCGAAGATGGCACACTTTATACCATGTCATAAAAGCGATGATGCTGCTAATGTTGCTGATTTGTTCTTTCGTGAAATTATTCGCTTGCATGGTGTGCCAAATACTATTGTTTCAGATCGTTATACTAAATTTCTTAGCCACTTTTGGAGATGTTTATGGGCTAAGTTGGGGACTAAACTGCTTTTTAGTACTACTTGTCACCCCCAAACTGATGGACAAACTGAAGTAGTCAACAAAACTTTGTCTACTATGCTTAGGGCTGTTTTGAAGAATAATAAGAAAATGTGGGAAGAATGCTTGCCTCATATTGAATTTTCTTATAATCGTTCATTGCATTCTACTACTAAGATGTGCCCTTTTGAAATTGTCTATGGTTTTCTACCTCGTGCACCTATTGATTTGTTGCCTCTTCCATCTTCGGAGAAGGTTAATTTTGATGCTAAACAACGTGCTGAATTGATATTAAAAATGCATGAGTTAACTAAGGAAAATATTGAGCGCATGAATGCTAAATATAAACTTGTTGGAGACAAGGGTAGAAAACGTGTTGTCTTTGCACCTGGAGATCTTGTTTGGTTACGTTTGCGTAAGGATAGGTTTCCTAATTTGCGCAAGTCAAAGCTAATGCCACGTGCTGATGGTCCTTTCAAGGTGTTAGAGAAAATAAATGATAATGCATATAAACTTGAGCTGCCTGCAGATTTTGGGGTTAGTCCCACATTTAACATTGCAGATTTGAAGCCTTACTTGGGTGAGGAAGATGAGCTTCCGTCGAGGAAGACTTCAATTCAAGAAGGGGAGGATGATGAGGACATCACTAACAAGGCTACACCCACAGCTCCAACTGACACATATACAGGACCAATTACTAGAGCTCGCGCACGCCAATTAAATTACCAGGTACTTTCATTTCTTGGTAATGAATCTAATGTTCATGAGAATATGATGCTGCCTAAATTGGATACATTTGTCTTGCTTACAAATGAAGGGCCTAGCTTGGCCAAGAAGGATGAACATTGGAGCAAGATCAAGCATGGAGATGATGGCATGCGCAAGGGGAACAAGAATGGAGTTTCAATTGATGATTTCAGGACTTTGAAGCCACCATAATGAGTGCGAGAAGCCTTGGACGAAATATACAAGATGCCACTTCATAAATTTCGTCCAGAGGCTATTATAGGTGCTGCGTCACCTTATTATTGGGCCAGGCCCATGTAATTTCGAAATACTTGAGTATAGGCTGTTTTTAGAGTCCGTATGTGTGGGGAAACAAGAGTTAGGGTTGGTTTCGGACCCCTCCACCAAGGGCCACGAAATTCCCCCCTCTTTCCCTCATATATACAGCCCTTAGGGCGTCGTTTAGACTTTGGGTTTTGTTTAGATTAAAAGTTCGCCATAGCTGCAACTTCGCGTACTTCGTTTGTGTTCAACGACCAGACAAAGGCGTCACAGAACCCCACCTTGATCAATAAAGCTTTCCTCTTATATTCGCAATATCCAGATTGCAATCTTAGTTTCTTGCTTGTTCTTCGTTTGCCTGCAGGAAACAGACCTTCGTGGTCAGGTTGATCGTGCTCCGGCGTGGTCGATAACCTCTCGGAGTTGGTTTAGCGATTGCTAAGGCGCGACGTCCACGCACGTTCGTAGTCGGATCGTCAAAGTCGACTTCATCCAAACGATAGCCACTATCTCATCGAAAGACGGGACACCTTTGCCTCTATCAACAACGCGTTCCCCTTGAGACTGGTCAAGCTTCTGGTGCTGCTGTTGATGTTTCTGTAGCTCTTGCTGCTACTGCAGAGGTGGAGGACCATTACGAGGATGAGGTTGACCAAAATCAGAACTACGTGCAACAACCAGCACCACCACCACCAGGTCGTCCTCATGCATATCATCGCAACGGTAGGGCTGCACCACCACCTGAGGTACATGACCATCTTCCTAAACTGAAATTGAATATTCCACCATTTGAGGGTAGATATGTTCCTGATATATATCTTACTTGGGAGTTACAAACTGAACAACGTTTTACATGTTTAAACTATCCCGAGGAGAGACGTGTTCCCGCTGCTGTTTGTGCTTTCACTAGTTTTGCATGTGTTTGGTGGTCTGAACATTGTAGATTATATCCTACTCCAGCTACTTGGACTGCTTTGAAAACTGCTATGCGTACTCGTTGGGTTCCACCATATTATCAACGTGAATTACTTCAAAAACTGCAGCGCTTAAGACAAGGAAAAAATTCTGTAGAAGAATATTATCAGCAATTACAAACTGGCCTGATTAGATGTGGTATTGTTGAGGAGAATGAAGCTATGCTTGCACGTTTTATGTGTGGATTAAATAGAGAGATTCAGACCATTCTAGAGTATAAGGATTATACTACTATCACTCGTTTATTCCATCTTGCTTGTAAAGCTGAACGTGAAGTGCAGGATCGACAGGCATTGGCGCGGACTAACTTTTCTGCAGGACGACCTTCATCATGGACACCGCGTGCATCCTCTACTTCCTCACATTCTACTGCACCGACACCTCCATCAGCGGTTACCTCCAGCCATGATACAAGGAAGCAGGCACAACCACCATTATCTGCCAAGAGCACACCTATTGGGCCTGCACAGAGTTCTTCTTCTTCCATGGCATCAACAGGGCACACCAGTGATATTATTTGTCGTCGTTGTAAGGGAAGAGGACATTTTGCGAGAGATTGCAAATCTCACCGTGTGATGATTGCTACTGAGGATGGTGGATATGAATCCGCTAGTGACTATGATGAGGATACTTTGGCTCTTATTACACGTGAAGAACACGGCGGAGACGATTCTGATCATGAGACGCAATACATGGCTCCTGAAGATGCTGACAGGTATGAATGTTTAGTTGCTCAACGTGTTTTGAGTGTGCAGGTTACACAAGCTGAGCAAAATCAGAGGCATAATTTGTTCCATACAAAGGGAGTTGTGAAGGAACGTTCTGTTCGCGTGATCATAGATGGAGGGAGTTGCAACAACTTGGCTAGCATGGAGATGGTGGAGAAGCTATCTCTCACCACAAGACCACATCCACATCCTTACTACATCCAATGGTTCAACAACAGCGGCAAGGTTAAGGTAACACGTACTGTTCGTGTGCATTTTAGTATCTCTACATATGCTGATTATGTTGATTGTGATGTGGTACCTATGCAAGCATGTTCCTTATTACTTGGTAGACCATGGCAATTTGATAAAAATTCAGTTGATAGAGGCAAAGGTGTCCCGTCTTTCGATGAGATGGTGGCTATCGTTTTGGAGGAAGTCGACTTTGACGATCCGACTACAAACGTGCGAGGACGTCGCGCCTTAGCAATCGCTAAACCAACTCCGAGAGGTTGTTGACCACGCCGGAGCACGATCAACCTGACCACGAAGGTCTGTTTCCTGCAGGCAAACGAAGAACAAGCAAGAAACTGAGATTGCAATCTGGATATTGCGAATATAAGAGGAAAGCTTTATTGATCAAGGTGGGGTTCTGTGACGCCTTGGTCTGGTCGTTGAACACAAACGAAGTACGCGAAGTTGCAGCTATGGCGAACTTTTAATCTAAACAAAAACCCAAAGTCTAAACGACGCCCTAAGGGCTGTATATATGAGGGAAAGAGGGGGGATTTTCGTGGCCCTTGGTGGAGGGGTCCGAAACCAACCCTAACTCTTGTTTCCCCACACATACGGACTCTAAAAACAGCCTATACTCAAGTATTTCGAAATTACATGGGCCTGGCCCAATAATAAGGTGACGGAGCACCTATAATAGCCTCTGGACGAAATTTATGAAGTGGCATCTTGTATATTTCGTCCAAGGCTTCTCACACTCATTATGGTGGCTTCAAAGTCCTGAAATCATCAATTGAAACTCCATTCTTGTTCCCCTTGCGCATGCCATCATCTCCATGCTTGATCTTGCTCCAATGTTCATCCAAGCTAGGCCCTTCATTTGTAAGCAAGACTAATGTATCCAATTTAGGCAGCATCATATTCTCATGAACATTAGATTCATTGCCAAGAAACGAAAGTACCTGGTAATTTAATTGGCGTGCGCGAGCTCTAGTAATTGGTCCTGTATATGTGTCAGTTGGAGCTGTGGGTGTAACCTTGTTAGTGATGTCCTCATCATCTGTACACCATGGTAGAAACAATCAGTATACTCTTGTTCATAAGGATAAAAATATTACTTTACTTCCTATGACTCCTGATTCCATTTTGAAAGATGATATTAATAGAGCTAATAAAGCAAAACAGGAGAAAAATAAGAGTGAAAATCAGATTGTGGCAAAAGAATTTGAGCAACAAATGAAGCCTAATAATAAACCATCTACTGTTGCTTCTGAAATTG
The DNA here is from genome assembly GCA_902687465.1 of Secale cereale. NCBI lineage: Eukaryota > Viridiplantae > Streptophyta > Magnoliopsida > Poales > Poaceae > Secale > Secale cereale. The sequence goes on along the minus strand of LR738716.1, from coordinate 178,760,526 downwards.
AATTGAAAAGTGCATGTTTATTTGCCACCAAATCTGATATTGATGAGCTAGATTTTAGCAAATCTGTTTGCTATGCTGTTGTATGCAAAGAGGCATTATTTTCATTCGAGGACGTGCCTTCTTCTTTGCCTCCTGCTGTCACTAACATTTTGCAGGATGATACGGAGTATCCCATGATCATCCCCATGTTCACTCGACGAGGCCTCAACTACACACAATTGGACACAAGGTTCACTCGCTCCTCTCTGAACCTCCACTTTCTACATGTGAGACATGCCTACTACCTCAAATATATGTGCTATGCATGTTCAGGAACACCCAAGGGGACCATGGAGAACCCAAGGACCAAGGCCAAGTGCGCGTGGAAGAGAAGGAAGAAGGACCAGCATCTACAGGCCCCGGACATCCGGCCCCCCAAGCCCGGACATCCGGCGCCCCTTCACAGAAGCTAGCACCGCAAGCCCGGACATCCGGCCCCATGCCCCGGACATCCGGCTCCACTCGAAGCCCCGGACATCCGGCCCCTTCGCCGGAAATCCGGCCCCTCATCACAGAAGGCAACCGAAGCCGGCCACGCTCAGCCCGGACATCCGGCTCCTCGCGAGCCGCCGGACATCCGGCCCCCGGCCCGGACATCCGGCGCCTGCCTGCGCGCAGAGACGGGCCTGAGGCCCATGTATCCCTCTCCCACTTACCCCTTCGTGGACCTAGACTATATATACTCCTCCCCCTCCTCCATTTGAGGGTTAGCTTAGAGATAGCTCATTTGATACCTAGAGCTTTGCTCATCTAGTGGTTCATCTCCTTGTGAGTGACTGCGGCCCCTCCACGGAGAAGATCCACACGGATTCAAGACCTCTGCGGAGAAGATCCTACGGGATTCAAGGCCCCTCGCGGGAAGATCCTACGGGATATCATCAAGACCTCCTCACGGAGAAGAACCGGTTACCCTTTGTATCGTCCCTTGTTGATCATGGATCTTGTATCTCTTTGTGTTTCGAGGATCTAGCATATGTGTGACTTGTTCTTGTTGGTTTGAGTGATTCTCTCGTGTTTCCCCTCGTGTTCCCTCTCGTGTTCTTCGTGTTCATCGTGGGATCCACTCCATTTCGTGAAAGATCTGCTGATTAGGGTTCCACCCTGTATCACCAAGTATGCTATGTGTATGATGTTCCGGTGCTTTGAGCACGAGATGATCCAAGATGATCAAGTATGATATGATATTTTGTGATGCTATGGCTCTTGCTTACAAGCTTCTTTGTCTTTCTCTTTTTGCTTAAAAGCTTGTTTGGCTCTTTCTCTTTTGAGCTCTTTTCTCATGCAAAACTTCACGAACCAAGATAACAATTGAGTATATGCGATGACAACCTTGTGTCACAAGAGATGATACCAAGATATGCACCTCGGTGATATGGTATGTATGATATGGGAGTATGATCACTAATGTGCACAAGTCACGTTGCCGGCAATACTCAAATGGCTAGTCTCGATAGGTAGGTGACGCAAAAATGGTCTAGGGGTTAACAATGCAATTGCAAGGGAATATACAATGATGTCGTCGAAGTTACCGTCCGTGTCGATGATGAGAGGTGGTGCTCTTGATGTAGACCCGTTCCTAATTAGCCGAAACACCTTAGGAAACGACAAACCACAACTCAAAATCTCAAGGACAAATATCAAATGGTGGTAGCGGACATGCCGTGGTGGTTGCGGAAGTGGAATGATGGGCTATACACGATGTTGGAGTTGAAGTCACGGTCCCTAAGTAGCCGAAACACCTTAGGAGACACAAGCCACAACTCAAACAAGCTCAACAAAATTGGGTTAAGTTGGGTTGGCTATGTATAATGGGCAATGGGTATGCGGAAGTGGTGGTGGTGGTTGATTGAGGAGCAATGGTCCCTAAGTAGCCTAAACACCTTAGGAGACTCAAATCACTACTCAAGCAACCACAAATGCTATGGGGGACAAAATGGTTAGGTTGCGGAAGTCGGTGGTGGTTATGTGGATGATATGGTGGAAGCCCTAGGCAAAGATGCCAAAATTCATAAAATATGATGGAGTCAAATGATTATGGTGGTATTTTTGTGTTATGGGGGATGTCAAGAGCTTCAAAACGAGCTCAAGAACGTCGAAATCGGAGTTCGTATGAATTAGTTATGGACAAAACGGTGAAACACGGGTGGCTGAAATCCCAGGGGTCGGACATCCGGGGTGGAGCCCGGATTTCCGGGGCCTGATGTCCAGAAACCTGCGCGATTTTGCCCTCCAGGAGCCGGATGTCCGGCCCGATGGCCCGGATGTCCGGCCAGTGGCCCGGATGTCCGGCCCGAAGTTTCCAGATCTGAATCGGGACGAACTTTTCGAATTGTGGGCGGAAATTGATGATTTGGGGCTCAAAATTTGAGGGATTTTGTGGAGGAAAGATGGGGCAACTTGGGGAAATGCTAGATCCACTTGAAACCAAGCAAATCCACGGATCAAAATCAACAAAATGTCATCAAACCAACAGATCACAAAAATTTTTGGGGCTATTTTTGGTGGGGAATTTTCGAATTTGGGGAAGAACACAACAAAACAAGGCTAGAAAAACGGTGGGGAGGCTCCAAATTCGTGAGAAACCGTGGCTCATGATACCATATGATACAGGGTGGAACCCTAATCAGCAGATCTTTCACGAAATGGAGTGGATCCCACGATGAACACGAGAGGGAACACGAGGGGAAACACGAGAGAATCACTCAAACCAACAAGAACAAGTCACACATATGCTAGATCCTCGAAACACAAAGAGATACAAGATCCATGATCAACAAGGGACGATACAAAGGGTAACCGGTTCTTCTCCGTGAGGAGGTCTTGATATCCCTGGGGATCTTCTCCGATGAAGGAGGTCCTGAATCCGTAGTGGATCTTCTCCGTGGAGGGGCCGCAGTCACTCACAAGGAGATGAACCACTAGATAGTATCAAATGAGCTATCACTAAGCTAACCCTCAAATGGAGGAGGGGGAGGAGTATATATAGTCTAGGTCCACGAAGGGGTAAGTGGGAGAGGGATACATGGGCCTCAGGCCCGTCTCTGCACGCAGGCAGGCGCCGGATGTCCGGGCCGAGGGCCGGATGTCCGGCGGCTCGCGAGGAGCCGGATGTCCGGGCTGAGCGTGGCCGGCTTCGGTTGCCTTCTGTGATGAGGGGCCGGATTTCCGGCGAAGGGGCCGGATGTCCGGGGCTTCCAGTGGAGCCGGATGTCCGAGCCATGGGGCCGGATGTCCGGGCTTGCGGTGCTCGCTTCTGTGAAGGGGCGCCGGATGTCCGGGCTTGGGGGCCGGATGTCCGGGGCCTGTAGATGTTGGCTTTTCTTCCTTCTCTTCCGCGCGCACTTGGCCTTGGTCCTTGGGTTCTCCATGGTCTCCTTGGGTGTTCCTGAACATGCATAGCACATATATTTGAGGTAGTAGGCATGTCTCACATGTAGAAAGTGGAGGTTTAGAGAGGAGCGAGTGAACCTTGTGTCCAATTGTGTGTAGTTGAGGTCTCGTCGAGTGAACATGGGGATGATCATGGGATACTCCGTATCACTATTGGTATCACTTCGTGTCGATTCTCACACCTACACAAGTAAAGCTTTGAGAGGAGCTTGGTTAGGATGTGGCACAAATTCAATGCAATCGTCAAAATGACTCAAAGATGTTGAAAATGGTTCACAATTTGCTCATGCAACAAGTAGATCACTAGCAAAGAGTAGCACACGGAACACACGCACGGATAGATAAATGTGGTTGTGCAACCAAGGATGAGCGAAAAATGTGGTAAACCACGGAAAATGCTCGTGTTGCACAACGCTAGAGAGACGCTAACCGATTGCTTAATAGGCGGATACGCACTTGTGCACGACCTATATGGGCAAAATGTAACGACTATCTATCACAAGTATGTTATGAGTGTATGATGTGCCGATGCTTGAGCACAAGATGATGTTGCTATGTATGATCTCTTTGGATGCAAGGCGTATGATGCTATAGTTTCTTTGCTTGGATTGGCTCTTTTGCTTAAAAGCTTTTGAGCTCTTTCTTTGGGCACATATGTATGCTTCTCGTATCGAGGTAGCTATTGTGTATGCGGAACACTCTTGTGGCACACGGAGATATGCAATATACCAAGATGATGTGGTATGCAATATATATGAGTATCACTAATGTGCACAAGTGTCGTGGCCCGGCAATACTCAAATGGCTAGTCTCAATGGGAAAGCTACGCAAAGATGGTTCATAGGGTGACAATGCAATTGCAAGATAGAATGATCGAAGTGTCGTCGATGTTACCGTCCTTGCCGAAGTTGAGCGGTGGTGTCGTCGAAGTCTTGCCGTCCCAAGGTAGCCGAAACATCCAAGGAAACGGTGAAACCAAAACTCAAGTATCCACGGCAAATGGGGACAAATTTTCAAAACTCGAAACGGTGAAGCGATGGTGGTTGTTGCGGAAGATTGGTGGAGGTTTGCGGAAGAGTGGGTGGATCACCGAACGCAAAGGGGGGAATGATTGCTAGGAGGGAAGTGTAGTGGGGGGAAATGGCTGCGGGAGGCCGGATGTCCGGGCCAGGGGCCGGATGTCCGGGGCACGAGCCGGATGTCCGGGGTGCCCGAGCCAGCAAGAACACGTGGCAAAAAGGGGGTTTGCGAGGCAAAAATTCGGTGGATTTTTCGGGTGAAATTTGGGGAAAAGTGGAGGAAAAGCTAGATCCACACGTGGCACAGCAAATCCATGGAACAAATTCAACAAAATCTTGCCAAATCAACAGATCACAGAAAATTTTTGGGGCTCTTTTTGTGGGGCAATTTTCGAAATTAGGAAGAACACGACAAAAACAGGCTAGAAAACAAAGTGTGGGGCTCCAAAATCGTGAGAAACCTTTGCTCTAGATACCATAATGATGTAGGGTGGAACCCTAATCAGCGGATCTTTCACGTTTGGAGGTTGGCACACGATGAACACGGGGAAAACACGGAGAAGGATGGGGAAAACACAAGAGAGAACACTCAAATCAACACGGAAGCAATCACACAAGTGCTAGATTCGCGATACAAGGTCGAGATACATGATCCAAAGTCAACAACGGTGATACAGATAGTCTTCTCCCGGAGGAGGTCTTGGAATCCCGTGGGATCTTCCCGTTAGGGGTCTTGAATCCAGAGGTGGATCTTCTCCGTAGAGGCGCACCGGTCTCGTGGGAGAAATCCACACAAGTGTCAAATGAGCTAAAACCACAGCTAACCCTAAACGGGATGAGGAGAGGAGTATATATAGTCTACGGGGCGAATGGGTACATGGGCCTCGGCCCGGGGGAATGCGCGCAGGCAATTCAGGGGCCGGACGTCCGGGCGGCGGGCCGGATGTCCGGGACTTCACAGGACGCCGGATGTCCGGGGCGGGGGCCCGGATGTCCGGGCTGGGGCAGTCGAGCCTCGGGCGCTCTCTGGACAGAGGCGCCGGATTTCCGGGCCCGGGGCCGGATGTCCGGGCCGTGCTTGGCCGGATGTCCGGGCCCTGGCCGGATGTCCGGGCCCTGTAACTTCTGCTGCACGCGGCCTTCTGTAGCTGAACGCCCAGGGGCCGGATGTCCGGGCCAGGGGGCCGGATGTCCGGGGCCTGGAGCTCTCTTCTGCTCTTCTCGATGCATTGGCTCGTCCACGACCTTGGGGACTTGTCCATCTTCAAGCTCTTCTCCGAAGTGGTCTCCTTCACACCTGAGTACACAAAGCACACTCGCTTGAGGTAGCAACCATGTCTCGCAAGATTCATAAGGAAGTAGAGCTAGGAGTGACGTCACCTCGGTCTCGAAAGCTCTCGTATGAGCACGTGTCATCGGTCCTCGAGGCACTTGAGGGGGTGAAGGAGGGTCCATGGGGATGGCCCTAGGATACACCGTATCAGAGCTGCTGCAAGCTACAGGCCCCGGACGACCGGCGTTTACCGGACGTCCGACGCGTCCCAGGCGACCGGACGACCGGAGGCCACCGGACGTCCGTGACATCGGCAACAGAACCAAAATACCGGAAGTCCGAGAAGATACCGGACGTCCGGTCCCTCCCGAGCCACCGGACGTCCGGTGTCCAGCGGACGACCGACACCTGTCTGCGTACAGTGATCGGGCCCGAGGCCCATGTATCCCTTTCGCCCCTCACTTACCCCTTGATGGCCATAGACTATATAAACTCCTCCACCTCCACCATTTTAGGGCTAGCATTGATTTAGCTCATATGTGAGATAGAGCTTTGCTCATCCATACCGGATCTACTCCACGAGAGAGACCGCGGCCCCTCTACGGAGAAGATCCACCTTGGATTCAAGACCCCTAACGGGAAGATCCTTCACGGATTCAAGGCCTCCTCTTGGAGATGAACTCTACCCATGTATCTTTCCCTTTGTTGTTCATGTATCTTGTGATCTTGTGTGTTTGATTGTCTAGTGGATGTGTGATTGGACTTGTTCTTGTGTGTTTCCTCTCGTGTTTCCCCCGTTTCCCTTTGTGTTCTTCGTGTTCATCGTGGGATCCCCTCCATTTCGTGAAAGATCTGCTGATTAGGGTTCCACCCTGTATCAGACCTCCTCGATAACTTAAGGGCCTTCCCACTTAGAGAGAAGTTTTGATACGGAGTATCCCATGATCATCCCCATGTTCACTCGACGAGACCTCAACTACACACAATTGGACACAAGGTTCACTCGCTCCTCTCTGAACCTCCACTTTCTACATGTGAGACATGCCTACTACCTCAAATATATGTGCTATGCATGTTCAGGAACACCCAAGGAGACCATGGAGAACCCAAGGACCAAGGCCAAGTGCGCGCGGGAGAGAAGGAAGAAGGGCCAGCACCTACAGGCCCCGGACATCCGGCCCCCAGGCCCGGACATCCGGCGCCCCGGACATCCGGGCCCTGGCCGGAAATCCGGCGCCACTGTCCAGAAGACACCCGTGGCTCAACCCCTCCAGCCCGGACATCCGGCCCCTCGGCCCGGACATCCGGCGTCTCGGGAAGGCCCGGACATCCGGCCCCCGCCCGGACATCCGACCCCTGTCTGCGCACAGTGTATCGGGCCTGAGGCCCATGTATCCCTCTCCCACTTACCCCTTCGTGGACCTAGACTATATATACTCCTCCCCCTCCTCCATTTGAGGGTTAGCTTAGTGATAGCTCATTTGATACCTAGAGCTTTGCTCATCTAGTGGTTCATCTCCTTGTGAGTGACTGCGGCCCCTCTACGGAGAAGATCCACTACGGATTCAGGACCTCCTTCATCGGAGAAGATCCCCAGGGATATCAAGACCTCCTCACGGAGAAGAACCGGTTACCCTTTGTATCGTCCCTTGTTGATCATGGATCTTGTATCTCTTTGTGTTTCGAGGATCTAGCATATGTGTGACTTGTTCTTGTTGGTTTGAGTGATTCTCTCGCGTTTCCCCTCGTGTTCCCTCTCGTGTTCTTCATGTTCATCGTGGGATCCACTCCATTTCGTGAAAGATCCGCTGATTAGGGTTCCACCCTGTATCATATGGTATCATGAGCCACGGTTTCTCACGAATTTGGAGCCTCCCCACCGTTTTCTAGCCTTGTTTTGTTGTGTTCATCCCCAATTTCGAAAATTCCCGACCAAAAATAGCCCCAAAATTTTTTGTGATCTGTTGGTTTGATGAAGTTTTGTTGATTTTGATCCGTGGATTTGCTTGGTTTCAAGTGGATCTAGCATTTCCCCAAGTTTCCCCATCTTTCCTCCACAAAATCCCTCAAATTTTGAGCCCCAAATCATCAATTTCCGCCCCAAATTCGAAAAGTTCGTCCCGATTCAGATCTGGAATCTTCGGGCCGGACATCCGGGCCACTGGCCGGACATCCGGGCCATCGGGCCGGACATCCGGCTCCTGGAGTGAAAAATCCCGCGCGGTTCTGGACATCAGGCCCCGGAAATCCGGCCCCGGCCCCGGATGTCCGACCCCTGGGAATTTCAGCCACCCGTGTTTCACCGTTTTGTCCATAACTAATTCATACGAACTCCGATTTCGACGTTCTTGAGCTCGTTTTGAAGCTCTTGACATCCCCCATAACACAAAAATACCACCATCATCATTTCACTCCATCATATTTTTGGGACTTTGGCATCTTTGCCTAGGGCTTCCACCATATCATCCGCATAACCACCACCGACTTCCGCAACCTAACCTTTTTGTCCCCCATAGCATTTGTGGTTGCTTGAGTAGTGATTTGAGTCTCCTAAGGTGTTTAGGCTACTTAGGGACCATTGCTTCTTCATCAACCACCACCACCACTTCCGCATAGCATTGCCCACTATACATTTCCACACAACCTAACCCAATTTTGTTCGAGCTTGTTTGAGTTGTGGCTTGTGTCTCCTAAGGTGTTTCGGCTACTTAGGGACCGTGACTTCAACTCCGACATCGTGTATAGCCCATCATTCCACTTCTGCAACCACCACGGCATTGCCGCTACCATCATTTGACATTTGTCCTTGAGATTTTGAGTTGTGGTTTTTCCGTTTCCTAAGGTGTTTCGGCTAATTAGGAACGGGTCTACATCAAGAGCACCACCTCTCATCATCGACACGGACGGTAACTTCGACGACATCATTGTATATTTCCCTTGCAATTGCATTGTTAACCCCTAGCCCATTTTTGCGTCACTTACCCATCGAGACTAGCCATTCGAGTATTGCCGGCAACGTGACTTGTGCACATTAGTGATCATACTTCCCATATCATACATACCATATCACCGTGGTGAATCTCTTGATATCATCTCTTGTGACACAAGGTTGTCATCGCATATACTCAATTGCTATCTTGGTTCGTGAAGTTTTGCATGAGAAAAGAGCTCAAAAGAGAAAGAGCCAAATAAGCTTTTAAGCACAAAGAAAAAGATACGCAAAGAGCTTTTAAGCAAGAACCATAGCATCATACTACATTAAGATTGTCATACTTGATCATCTTGGATCATCTTGTGCTCAAAGCACCGGAACATCATACACATAGCATACTTGGGATAGAAAGTTCATACATTTTGCATCATATAGGTTGTGCACAAGTGTCGTATCCGCCTATAGAGCAATCGTGCTAGCGTCTCTCTTGAGTCGTGCAACACGAGCGTTTTCCGTGGATTCCACATTTTGGCTCATTCCTTGGTTGCACGACCCCATCTATCTATCCGTGTGTGTGTTTACGTGTGCCACCCATATTGCTATTGGTCTACTTGTTTCACTTGCGAATTTGTGAATCTTTTTCAACTTTATTGACTCTTGCTAACATTTCACATCAATTTTTTGTGCCACTATCCTCACCGAGCTCCACCATAAGCTTTACTTGTGTAGGTGTGAGAAACCGACAAGAATTGGTACCAATTGTGCTATTTCCTTGTTCCACATTTGAGTGATCATTGATCCATCTTCAACATCGGTCAAGGTACATTTGGTCTAGTTCTTCTCTTTCTCCCACTCATACTTGCTAGCGTCTTGTGATGGATAGGCAAGGCATTTCATCTCCGGTCTTCGACATCGACGCCGCGAACAAGGACATCCATGCGAAAACCATCGGACTACAACGAGAAATGCAAGAGTGCTTGGGCAACATCGCCATCGAACTACGACACTCCAAGACAAGGACAATGGCTTCCTTCGACGACTTGTGCGACTCCTTCAACAAACAAATGGCGGAGCTCCGACACTTGGTGGTCGACTACAAGTCTTCGTCTCCTTCGTCATCCTCTCGGCGGCGACGTTCAAGTCACAAGTCTTCTGAGCGCACACATGATGCAAGTGCAAGTCTTCCACGTCCACACCGCCATGGCGACCATCGACATCGTCATGAAGGGCAAGTCACCTCCAAGCATCTTGTGCACGACGACGACGAACGACATCTACCAAGAGCTCAAGCACGACAACGACATCATCATCATGAAGATGCTCGACAAGCGCATATCTACAAGTCCGAAGAAGCTCTACATCACGCCAAGGCCAAGCTTCAAGAGCAAAAGAGAAGACCGCGAGACAAGCACACCCAAGATGGAGCTACGGCTACAACCACCACTTCGGCATCTTCGCCAAGTGCTATCACGACATCTTCGCCTTCGGACGTACGGCATCTTCGCCTACTTCCCATGAGTTCGCCTACATCGACATCTCCAACTACAAGGCGACCACCTACGAGCGAGGGTGACACTTCCATCTTCGGAAGCTCCCCACATCAAGACGGCAACAAGACGGTCGATCAAGGGCCATCCCCTTCGACTACGGCATTCACCTTTGGAGGCGTTATGGATGAGGCGGCGAAAGGAGTTGAGTTTGGAGACGTTTGCACCTACATCTCTCTGACACCCATATATCATGAGATGCACCAATTTCCATGTGAGGAGAGACACCACCATATGAGTGACATGAGTGACTCCACCATATGTGAGATTGAGAGCAATTATTTTGAGAGGACGAGAGTGATCACCACTATCCCCACACATGAGAGCATGCCACACATCATATGTGAGGTTGAGAGCCATTTGAGTGACTCCACCAACCATACGAGTGAGAGCATCCATGAGGGAGTGAGTGAGCCACAACACTTAGTGAGTGAGGTAGTTGATAGGGCATGTGAGGCCACTATGATTTCTAACGACTTAACCTCTACTCCGAGTGTGTTTTCGTTGGTGCTAGGTCTCCTACATGACGATATGCCTACCCTCGACAAGTCCATCCCTCCAATGGACAACCCGATGGCCATGGTGGAAGAAGATGCACCACCCACATGGTTCCATCACGATGAAGATGAGTACGGTTGGATCATGAACACCTCACCTACAACGCATGAGCGACGCTCCAAAGGTAAAATAGGTGAAGGTGATGCTCTTGTCCCACTAGTGGACTATCTTGACAATGATTGCTTGCATGATGTTGACACACCTATTGCCATGCTTCATGCTAGTGCGACTTCTTCATGTCTTGACTTACCTATTTATGATGAATATGATGATGAGCATGTTGAGTTGCCTAGTTGTGATGCTATGCTCCATAGGATATCATGTGAAAATTCTTTTGGTCACATCATGTTTGATAATCCTTTGAGCTTGTCATATGCTATGAGTGAGATCTCCCATATTGCATCATTTCAATCTCAACATAGTACCTATACATGCCCCATTAAAGTGAATCCTATTTGCACTTGTGGCATAGATGACAAGATGATGGTCATTGGCTTTTGTTTTTCATGCGATGATATTGACATGCTCCCTTTACATAATTTGCGCAATTCATCTACTATGCCATGCCATGAACACATTGTTCCAAATATGCTTTGCTTTGGATGTTGTCAATATTCTCCATGTGATGTTTCCATTGATGCTCATGAGGAGACCCCCATAGTTTCCTCATACATACTAGGAGATTTTGATGCATTCCATACCTTGCATGATTACCATGATTGTGTGCACCATATGCATTCCATTAATCACAATGATATTTCTCGTGATGCATCACACAACTTGAGTCTCCATTATGCCATACATAACAACAAACCTCTCATGATGGATGACATGTTTCT
>LR738716.1:178733852-178747161 GCA_902687465.1 Secale cereale | reverse complement strand
AGGGTTAGCTTAGGGATAGCTCATTTGATACTATCTAGTGGTACATCTCCTTGTGAGTGACTGCGGCCCCTCCACGGAGAAGATCCACTACGGATTCAGGACCTCCTTCATCGGAGAAGATCCCCAGGGATATCAAGACCTCCTCACGGAGAAGAACCGGTTACCCTTTGTATCGTCCCTTGTTGATCATGGATCTTGTATCTCTTTGTGTTTCGAGGATCTAGCATATGTGTGACTTGTTCTTGTTGGTTTGAGTGATTCTCTCGTGTTTTCCCTCGTGTTTCCTCTCGTGTTTCCCCCGTTTCCCTTTGTGTTCTTCGTGTTCATCGTGGGATCCCCTCCATTTCGTGAAAGATCCGCTGATTAGGGTTCCACCCTGTATCAAGTTTTCCTACAAAAAATCTTAAACGAGAGTTGTATAGCAATACATAATCACCTACGTTAAACTCACGCTTTTGTATCCTTTTGTCATGCCACCTTTTAACTTTTTCTTTAAACAGCTTGGCATTCTCGTAGGCCTGGGTCGTCCATTCGTCAAGAGAGCTAATGTCAAATAACCTCTTCTCACCAGCAAGTTTGAAATCATAATTGAGCTCTTTAATAGCCCAATATGGCTTATGTTCTAGCTCAAGAGGTAAGTGACAAGCTTTTCCATTAACCATCTTATATGGAGACATACCCATAGGATTTTTATATGCAGTTCTATAGGACTATAATGCATCATCAAGTTTCTTGGACCAATTCTTTCTAGACCTATTAACTGTCTTTTGCAGAATTAATTACAACTCTCAATTACTTAATACTACTTGACCACTAGTCTGTGGGTGATAAGGGGATGCAATTCTATGATTAACATCGTACTTTGCAAGCATTTTACGGTAAGCACGATGAATAAAGTGTGAACCACCATCAGTCATTAGGTATCTAGGGACTCCAAACCTCGGAAAAATAACTTCTTTAAGCATCTTAATAGAGGTGTTATGATCAGCACTACTAGTTGGAATAGCTTCTACCCACTTAGTAACGTAATCAACAACAACTAGAATATGTGTGTACCCATTAGAGGCAGGAAACGGTCCCATATAATCAAAGCCCCAAACATCAAATGGTTTAATAACAAGTGAATAATTCATAGGCATTTCTTGACGTGTACTAATATTACCAATTCTTTGACATTCATTACAAGATAAGACAAACTTATGGGCATCCTGGAAGAGAGTAGGCCAATAGAAACTAGATTGCAATACCTTATGTGCAGTTCTATCTCCAGCATGGTGTCCTCCATAAGCTTCGGAGTGGCACTTGCGTAGGATCTGTTCCTGTTCATGCTCAGGTACACAACGTCTAATAATACCATCTACTCCTTCTTTATAAAGATGTGGGTCATCCCAGAATTAATGTCTCAAATCATAGAAGAATTTTTTCTTTTGCTGGTATGTGAAGCTAGGAGGTATAAACTTAGCAACAATATAATTAGCGTAATCAGCATACCGTGGAGCAGTACGAGAAGTATTTATGACAGCTAATTGTTCATCAGGAAAGCTATCATCAATAGGTTGTGGGTCATCAAGTATATTCTCTAGCCTAGACAAGTTATCTACAACGGGGTTCTCAACTCCCTTTCTATCAATAATATGCAAGTCAAACTCTTGCAGCAAGAGAACCCATCTAATAAGTCTAGGTTTAGCATCTTTCTTTTCCATAAGGTATTTGATAGCAGCATGATCAGTGTGAATAGTTACTTTAGAATCGACAATATAAGGTCTAAACTTATCACAAGCAAATACAACTGCTAAAATTCTTTCTCAATGGTATCATAATTTCTCTGGGCACTGTCTAGAGTTTTACTAGCATATTGGATAACATTCAATTTCTTATCAACTCTTTGCCCTAATACAGCACCTACAGCATAATCGCTAGCATCGCACATAATCTCAAAAGGTAAATTCCAGTCAGGAGGTTGGACAATAGGTGCAGAGATTAATGCTTTCTTAAGTATTTCAAATGCTTATAGACAATCATCATCAAAGACAAAAGGAATATCTTTTTGTAAGAGATTAGTCAGAGGCCTGGAGATTTTGGACAAGTCCATTATGAACCTCCTATAAAACTCGGCATGACCAAGGAAACTTCGTATACCTTTGATGTCCTTGGGGCACGTCATCTTTTCAATAGCATCAACTTTAGCCTTGTCAACTTCAATACCTCTTTCAGAAAGTTTATGTCCCAAGACAATGCCTTCATTAACCATAAAGTGGCACTTCTCCCAATTCAAGACAAGATTAGTGTCTTCACATCTCTGCAAAACTCGATCAAGGTTGCTCAAGCAATCATCAAAAGAAGTTCCATAAATGTAGAAGTCATCCATGGAAACCTCAACAATCTTTTTACAAAAATCAGAGAATATAGCCATCATACATCTTTGAAAAGTAGCAGGTGCATTACATAAACCAAAAGGCATACGTCTATAAGCAAAGGTACCGAAAGGACAAGTAAAAGTAGTCCTTTCTTGATCCCCTTTTGACACAGGTATTTGAGAGAAAGCAGCATAACCATCTAGAAAGCAAAAATGAGTATGTTTGGATAACCTTGTGTGGGTTCCCCGACTTATGAGTCGAGATCACCGTATGCACGTGTACAGTGATCCCAGAGATCAATGCTCACTGAACACACATAAGCTGAATAACAAGAGTCTTACATCCATACATACCGTCTTACACAAATTATGACAATTATGGCCAAGTCTTACATAGATAAAGCCTCGCGGGCTGGATAGAAAATAAACTCGAATAGCGGAAGCCTTTGTAGGTAAGTAGAACCCATGCCATCTGCCTTAACCCTACAAGCATTCTGACTGGGAAAGCGTCCTAGTTCGCATGTTCGTCTCCATAGAATTCTTCTTCAAATTCCTGCTCCTCCATGCCTGGCCAATTAAATAACCAGTGGCAAGCTAATGAGTACTTTGAATGTACTCGCAAGCAACCCATGATTTGGTTCAAGGTAACAATGCAAGTTGTACAACAACAAAAAAACAACCTAGCTACAAGCCAGATATTCTACCATTTGTGAGACATGCATCAATGTACTTGGGTAACCTCGAGGACAGGTTACAGATATCAACATAAATAGAGTTCAAATCATTAATGGCTCTTCCAAAGCGTCAAGTCACCACCTTGACTCAACACACACACATATATTCACCAAGATTGTAAAATTCTGGACATAGTTTAAGTACCACCTCCCAACTGTCCAAGACCGTGGACACGGCTATTCGAATAGTTTTACACTCTGCAGAGGTTGCGCACTTTACCCACAAGATCCGGGAAGCTTTCCTGTCATCCACGATCCCTCAGTACCTCAAGTACTCGGGGGAAGCACCCAATCATTACCTTTCCCTAGACGACACTAACATAGGGTCCACTCGTTGGTGCATAGCCCTCGTGTACCAATAAAAGATCATGGGACTTGCCCTTTTCACATTGTCATGCGTACACGAAGGGACCAACGGTGTGTCCGGTGCCCTGTAAAAACAGTCATGGCCGCCTATCCAAGCACGACCCCGTCCCGGGAGTGACCTCAAGTCTCCCCCGTCACTAGTAATGTGGGCACCATGCTAGTATCAGCGTAAGTAGTCAATAATGCCACGTCCCATAAAGGGGTAGAGTGGTTGCACATGTTTGGTTGGGACGGTAATCACACATAAATCTAATCCATCATTTTACCCACACACGAAAAGCTCTCTTTGGTACACCACTTCTTCCTCAAGTGGTGGCCTTTATTCAACATCATCCTCGGGCATTAGGGGCACCCGATGTGGTTTTCGAAAGAATGCAACCATGAAGGGTTCATGGTACATATACAACATCATGCATCAACAACTAATCTTTTGACATTTGCATCTATGAACAAGGTAGAGTTATGAGTAGGGTGTGCACCACGTGGTGGCTCCCAATAAGTTTACCACCGTCATATTTCATCATCATCCAATCGGAAAATGGTACCGATGAACAAGAGGTGTGTCATGGTCAAAGGGTTGCTTGCCTGGATTGGCTTGGTCTTCAAAGTGTTCAAATCCTTCTCCTTCTTCTTCAGCAACTTCGTCAAATACGGTATATAATCATCGCAAGATAATACGGAGAAATAAGACAATAATAAAAACAAACAAAAAATCAAAGTGCTCAAAAAAATGTCAACTTATTTTTATAAAATACTAGAAAGAAAACTAAGAGGAAAAAAAATCTTACTTTTGTATTTGGAGTGACAAAATGGGGTGAATGGATTTTTGAACAGAGGTTTTATTGTTCAAATTTAAATTTAAATTTGAACAGTACATAAAAGGTTCATGAACATGTGTGAAAGTTATATCATTAAATAGGCTGGAATATTACAAGATTTTAGGAGTTGGAATAAATTAATTTGGATAATTATTTTATCCTGTAGATTTATTTGAAAAATCTATAGAAAAGAAAAGGAAAAAGGCTACTGTGCAATTGGGCCAGAACGGCCTCGGCGCACATTCCCAGAGGGTTTTCGGCCCGGGCGAGCCGAGCGGCACGCGCGTCAGGTTTAAACCTGATGGGCGGGGCCCAGCGGCCAGTGGGAGAGAGGGAAGGCGAGAGGGACGGGAAGCTGACAGGCGGGGCCCACCTGTCATCCCTAACCCCCGTCCAGATGGCTGGAGAGCTCACCGGCGGCGATGCAGGGCACGGTAGAGCGAGCTGAGGGCAGGGATGGAGTCAGCGTGAAGTCGCCATTCGGGTGGTGGTGGAGGCAGTCGCCAGAGCGCTCGGGTTCGCCGGCGACGAGGTTGCACGGTGGAGAGGCGTCGGGTGGTGGTTGCTCCGGCCGTTTCCGACTATAACAAAGAGGGGAAAGAGAGGGGAAAGGATCAGTAGGGATTGGCGCTTCCAGATCAAGGTTCAGGAACGGCGGGGACGGCTCGTACCGAGCGGACGATGGCGAGCCGCCGCGGCGGAGCTCGAGCTCGATCTCGAGCTCGAGAGCTTCTAGGAGACAGCTAGGAGTGTAAGGGGCGCTTGAGTGAGTCCATGATGTAGGGTGGAACCCTAATCAGCGGATCTTTCACGTTTGGAGGTTGGCACACGATGAACACGGGGAATCACAAGGGAAAGGTGGGGAAAACACAAGAGGAAAACACTCAATCAACACGAAGATAATCACACAAGCACTAGATTCGCGATACAAGGTCGAGGTACATGATCCAAAGTCAACACCGGTGATACAGATAGTCTTCTCCCGGAGGAGGTCTTGATATCCCTGGGGATCTTCTCCGATGAAGGAGGTCCTGAATCCGAAGTGGATCTTCTCCGTAGAGACGCACCGTCTCGTGGGAGAAATCCACACAAGTATCAAATGAGCTAAACCACAGCTAACCCTAAACGGAATGAGGAGAGGAGTATATATAGTCTACGGGGCGAAGGGGGTACACGGGCCTCGGCCTAAGTGCTGCGCGCAGGCAGATCAGGAGCCGGACCATCCGGGCAGCGGGTCGGATGTCCGGGACTTCGCGGGACGCCGGATGTCCGGGGCGGGGGCCCGGATGTCCGGGCGGGAGGAGCCGAGCCTCGGGTGCTCTCTGGACAGGAGCGCCGGATTTCCGGGCCCGAGGCCGGATGTCCGGGCCGTGCTTGGCCGGATGTCCGGGCCCTGTGACTGGCCTTCTGTAGAGAGATGCCCAGGGGCCGGATGTCCGGGCCAGGGGGCCGGATGTCCGGGGCCTGGAGGTGCTTTCTGGTCTTCTTGTTGCATCAGCTCGTCCATGACCTTGGGGACTTGTCCATCTTCAAACTCTTCTCCGATGTGGTCTCCTTCACACATGAGCACACAAAGCACACCCGTTTGAGGTAGCAACCATGTCTCGCTAGATTCATAAGGAAATAGGGCTAGGAGTGACGTCACCTCGGTCTCGAAAGCTCTAGCACGAGCACGTGTCATCGGTCCTTGAGGCACTTGAGGGGGTGAAGGAGGGTCCATGGGGATGCCCTTGGGATGCTCCGCATCATCTCCCCTCCCTTGGGAGAGATCCGACCTCGGATCGAAATCTTCATCACCATGGAAAGGAGAGAGGTCCTTGATGTTGAAAGTATCGCTCACGGAGTACTTGTCTCGTGGGATGTCGATCTTGTAGGCGTTGTTGTTGTAGCGTGCTAGCACCTTGAAGGGTCCGTCGGCGCGAGGTAGAAGCTTGGACTTGCGCTCGTGTGGGAAACGGTCCTTGCGAAGGTGTAGCCAAACAAGATCTTGTCGACCTTCAATGCCCATGAGAGGTATTCCTCGGGATCGGTACTTCCGGAGAACTTGGGCATGGTGAACTTGAGCTTGCCGAAGCGTTGCTCTTCATCATGTTGATGACGATGATGGCGCTCATGACGTGGTAGGCGCTCCAAGAAAGCTTGTTCTTCACGATGGTCTTGATGTTGGTGGTGTCGAGGCACGTTGTTTCCATTGCGTCGTTCTTGCTCCGCTTCTCCATGAGCTGCTTCCTCTTGTTGCCCTTGATGAAATTCTTCTTGTCGACGTGCTTGGCGGTTGCGTTCGGCGAAGATGCGGTTGGAGTCACGAAGAGCTTGTTGTGCGGTTCGTGCTTGATTGTCACGCCGTTCTTGTGCTTGCCGAATTGTATCGACATCTTCGTGTGCTTGATGTGGACGTTTTTGCTCTTGGCGGCGCCCTTGTTCACGTGCTCGAACTTGATCGCGTAACCCATCGCCGTGGAATGGATTGTCCGGAGAATGTCGATCTTGATTGACGCATTGTTGGGCTTGCCGAGGACGTGGGGGACTTGCATCCGTCGAAGAGGAAGCCGAAGAGTTGTCACTTGAGCGTCGACTTGAATGGCGCCGTCTTGATGAGTGAGGCGGAGACGTGCGGTTCACCAAGATGTGGCGGAACTCTTGCATTTGCGTGCGGAAGTCAGAAGCGAGTTGCTCGATGCGGTCGCCCAACGCTTCGCTTTCTTGATGAAGAGCTCTTTGGACGCCGAAAAGGTGATTCTTGGTGACGTAGTTCGTTGCTTCCACGCCATGCTCGTCGGTCGGGTCGGTTGAAGAACTTGGCCTATCCATCATGTAAGTAGGAGGTGAGTAGGACAATGAGAGAACAATACCAAGGTTACCTCTTCCGAAGATTGAAAATGTAACAAGTGTCACTCAATGAAGTGCCACAATAGTAGAATTGGAACCGGGTTTGTTCCTCACACCTACGAGTAAAGAGGCTTATGGAGTAGCTTGGTTAGGATGTAGGAAAAATTTCGAGCAAAATGTTAGTCAAGATATTGATAAGGTTGAGAAGATTCACAAAGATGCACGTAAAGCAAATAGATCAAAGCCAGAAGTGACACTAGGAACACACGCACAGAAGATAGATGGGATCCACACAACCAAGGGTGAGCGCACAAGTGATTGATCACGGCAAATGCTCTTGTTGTGCGAATACTAGAGAGACGCTAGCTCGATTGCTCAAATGGGCGAGATACGCTTTGTGCACCAACCTATGAGAGTAACGTGCCGTCCTCGATCCCAACTATGTTATGTATGCGGTGACCAAGATGATATGAGTATGTAAAGTATCTCGATGCTATTGCTTATATGCTCATTGTTGCTCCTCTCTTTGCTTAAAAGCTTTTTTTTTTTTGAGAGTATGATGCTCGAGCCGATAATAATATGAGACAAGGAAGCAAGATATGCACGGGAGGGACTTATGGCACTAAGATGATATGATCACTACGGTGCACAAGAGCGTGGCCCGGCAATTCTCAATTCGCTAGTCTCGATAGGTAAGCAACGCAAATGGCTCGGGCTATCAATGCAAAAGCAAAAGTTAAGTGTCGTCGAGGTTACCGTCCTTGCTTACGGTTAGCGGTGAAGATGATTCCGAGGCGATGATGTCGAAGTCAAACGCTCCTAAGTAGCCGAAACATCTTAGGAAACGCCAAATCGCAACTCGAAATAGGTCAAAAACGGAAGGGGAGATATTTTTGGGTGGGGGCGGTAGTACCGCGTGATGAAGTGGAAGTAAAATTTTAGTGCCGCTGGACGAAGCGTTAGTACCGCTTGGTAAAGCGGAAGTAAAATTTTAGTGCCGCTTGATGAAGCGGTAGTACCGCTTGGCAGGGCGGAACTAAAATTTTAGTACCGTGGGTAATGCGGTAGTACCGCGTGTGCGTGCGGTAGTACCGCTTGTGTCGTGGAAAAACTGTAGCTCGAGTTTAGGGCGAATTTGGGCGGAAATGGATGGTTTCGGGGGTAAAATTGGATGAATCTTGTGGGTGAAGTGTGGGGAAAGGTGGTGTAGAGGCTTGATCCACGTGCCAAACGGCAAATCCGTAAACCAAAACAACCAAATCTCACAAAAACCAACAAGTTGCAAGAAAAATTTTGGGGCTATTTTTGTGGGGATTTTCGAAATTGGGTAAAAACACAACAAAAACAAGCTAGAAAGTGGGGGAATGGGACTCCAAGATGTGAATCAACCTTGCTCTTGATACCAAGATGTTGTAGGGTGAAACCCTAGGGGGGATCTTTTCACACTTGGAGGGGGGAAAGAGGAAGAACACACAAGAACACAAGACACAATTCACTCAAAACAAACCCAATATCACATCCACTAGAGTGGCACACAAAGGATCCACGAGATTACAAGAACAATCCAAGGAAACAAGCACAAAGGTAAGGTTCTTCCCACTCTAGGCGAGGTCTTGCAATCCAAGAGGATTCTTCTCCCTTGGGAGGTCTTGCAATCCACAAGGATTCTTCTCCCTTGGGAGGTCTCGATCTCCTCACGGAGGGGATACAAGGAGCAAAGCTCTCAAGGTCTCTCAATATCTTTGCTAACCCTTCCAAGGAAGTGGGGAAGGTCTATTTATAGTTTATCCTACGAATGGGTACGAGAAGAGAGGGATACATGGCCAAGGGCCAAGGGCTGCGCGCAGGCAGGGCGGTAGTACCGTCCACTCGAGCGGTAGTACCGCTTGCAGAGCGGTAGTACCGCCTAGGGGGCGGTAGTACCGCAGGTGCCGGACTGTCCAGGTGCGGTAGTACCGCTTCGGCGGGGCGGTAGTACCGCTAGGTCCGGGATGGGCAGGTCTTCGTTTGCTTCCACGTGATCCGTGCTGATTGGGCTCTCCATTGCGTCCATGGGATCATCTCCTTGGTAACTGAGGATGCACAACATCTCCGGGTGAGGTAGAACCCAATCCTCATGCGAATCCAAACGAAACTCGAAGAGGAGAGAATTCACCTCGTGCTCGATGGCGCGTGTGCGTGCTCTAGTCATTGGTCCCTTGAGTGCTTGTGGCGATGATGGGGTGTCCATGGGGATGCTTGACGGATGCTCCGCATCATCTCCCCCCCCCTTGGGGAAGATCCGTCCACGGATCGTGGTCTTCATCACCATGGTACTTGGCCAAGTCTTGGATGTTGAAGATGTCGCTGACGTTGTACTTGTCACGGGGAATGTCGATATTGTAAGCGTTGTTGTTGTAGCGTGCTAGCACCTTGAATGGTCCGTCGGCTCGTGGAAGAAGCTTGGACTTGCGTTCCTTGGGGAAGCGGTCTTTGCGAAGGTGTAGCCAAACGAGATCGCCCGGATGGAACACCATGGGTGTTTTGTTGGTGTTGAGCTTGAAGGCGCGGCGTTGAACTTGACGCTCGGTCGCGGAACGTGTTTCTTCGTGCATCTTCTTGATGTGGGCTGCTCTTGCACTTGCGTCCATGTCGGCTCGTTCTTGAAGTGGGAGAGGAAGGATGTCCAATGGTGACATTGGATTGAAGCCGTAGACAACCTCGAAGGGGGACTTGCCGGTTGTAGAGTGTCTTGCGCGATTGTAGGCGTACTCGGCGATGGGTAGGCACTCCTCCCACTCCTTGATGTTCTTCTTGATCAACACGCGTAGGAGAGTGGCAAGCGTCCGGTTGGTGACTTCGGTTTGTCCATCAGTTTGCGGGTGGTATGCCGTGGAGAATAGTAGCTTGATGCCGAGCTTGGAGCATAGTGTTTTCCAAAAGTAGCTTAGGAACTTGACGTCACGGTCGGAGACAATCGTTTTGGGGACGCCGTGTAGACGCAAGATCTCCCTACAAAAAAGAGTCGCAATATGTGAAGCATCGTCTATCTTGTGACAAGGAATGAAATGTGCCATCTTGGAAAATCTATCAACAACAACGAATATGGAATCCTTTCCAGTGCGAGTTCTAGGTAATCCAAGAATGAAATCCATGCTAATGTCTTCCCAAGGATGAAAAGGAATAGGAAGAGGCATGTGGAGACCATGAGATTGAGCTTTGGACTTAGCTTTGCGGCATGTAGAGCACCGGTTGGTGAAGCGGGAGACGTCACGGAACATCTTTGGCCAAAAATAATTCTTGGAGAGCGTAGCGAATGTCTTGTCGCGTCCGAAGTGTCCCATGAGCCCTCCTCCGTGAGATTCCTGCAAAAGGAGCAAACGAAGCGAAGACTCGGGAATGCAAAGTTTGTTAGCTTTCATGAGATATCCGTCCTTGATGTAGTATCGCTCCCAAGAAATATGTGCTACACATTGGGCATAAGGATGTGCAAAGAAAACATCATGCTCATATAAGTCTTTTATGTGCTCAAAGCCAATAACATTCAACTCAAGTTTTGTAACAAGCATGCATTTGCGTGAAAGAGCATCCGCCACTACATTTTCTTTGCCTTTGATGTACTTGATGACATAGGGAAAAGACTCAATGAATTCACTCCACTTAGCATGACGCTTGTTTAACTTCGTTTGACCCTTGAGATACTTGAGCGTCTCATGGTCCGTGTGAAGAATAAATTCATGGGGTCGAAGATAGTGTTCCCAAACACGTAGAACTCTCACCAAAGCATAGAGCTCTTTATCATAGATGGGATAGTTAAGTTGGGCTCCGGATAGTTTTTCACTAAAATACGCAATTGGGCGTTTCTCTTGCATGAGCACGCCACCGATGCCGTTACCACTAGCGTCACAATGAATCTCAAAAGGCTTATCAAAGTTGGGTAGGGCAAGAAGAGGTGCGTGCGTGAGCAAGTGTTTGAGCTTAGTGAACGCGGTGTCTTGCGAAGGACCCCAAACAAAGGGTGCGTTCTTCTTGCTCAAAGCGTGTAGAGGCATAGCAATGGTGCTAAAGTCCTTGACAAAGCGTCGATAGAAACCGGCTAAACCAAGAAAGCTACGCACTTGTTGAAGGTTCGTTGGTTTAGGCCAAGTTCTAATAGCGTCAGTTTTAGTTTCATCAACATGAACACCTTGAGAAGACACAACAAATCCTAGGAAAACAACTTTATCAACACCAAAAGTGCATTTCTCCATATTAGCATATAATTGTTGTTTTCGAAGGGCTTGCAAAACCATACGGACATGGTCAACATGTTCCTCTAGCGACTTGCTAAAGACTAGAATGTCATCGAAGTAAACCACTACAAAGACGCCTATGTAAGGTCGAAGAACAAAATGCATAAGACGCACGAAAGTGCCAGGTGCCTCCGATAAGCCCATTGGCATGACCAACCACTCATATAGCCCAAACTTGGTTTTGAAAGCAGTTTTCCACTCATCACCCTCTTGAATGCGGATTTGGTAATAGCCACTTTTAAGGTCTATTTTGGTAAAAATTGTGGCACCACATAGTTCATCAAGCATGTCATCTAAGCGAGGAATAGGGTGACGGTATCTAACGGTGATAGCATTGATTGGGCGGCAATCGGAACACATGCGAAAGCTACCATCTTTCTTAGGCACGAGAATAACGGGAACTGCACAAGGGCTTAGGCTTTCACGTACATGACCTTTGTCGATGAGTTGTTGTACTTGACGTTGTATCTCCTTTGTTTCCTCCGGGTTGACGCGGTAAGGAGCCTTGTTCGGAAGTGGTGCACCGGGTACGAGGTCGATGCGGTGTTCGATGCCTCGAAGTGGAGGTAGACCCGGTGGTAGCTCATCGGGGAAGACGTCTGAGAATTCCTGCAACACTTTAGACAACACAAAAGGTGGAGGTGGTGAGGTGTTAGTAGGCTTGGCTTCCCCTTTGCATAGGAGCACAAGGTGGAAGACGCTCGATGGGTTCTCACATACTTGTCTCATCTCACGTTTAGTGGCTATGAGGACTAAGTTTTTCTCTCTTGGCGAAGAGGCGCTCGATTTTGGCTTGTGGCTCTCACTTTCTTTTTGGTGGATCACTCTCTCACTAAGATCTTCTCGATGGGTGGATGCTTGCTTGTCGGCGATCACTTGGCTTGGTGACATTGGTCGAAGCACATATTCCTTGCCTTTCATCTTGAAGCTGTAGTAGTTGGTTCGACCGTTGTGTATGGCTCCGCGATCAAATTGCCAAGGTCGTCCCAAGAGGAGGTGGCACACCGTCATGGGAACTACATCGCACTCCAAGGTGTCCTCGTAGGCGCCGATCTTGAAGGAAACTAGGACAGTGTGCTCCACTTGAATGGTTCCGGAGTCGCTCAACCATTGTACCTTGTAAGGACGGGGGTGTTTCTTCTTGACCAATTGAAGCTTGGAACATAGTTCATCACTTGCCAAGTTGTGACAACTTCCTCCGTCGATGATGACCTTGATGGAACGTCCGTTGATGCCGGCCTTGGTGTGGAAAATATGGCATCGTTGGTCTTCGTCTTGGTTGTGTTGGAGGGTTAAGACCTTGGATACCACGAGAGAGGGACTTGAATCATTGTCACAAAATACTTGATCATCTTCATCTTCCTTGATGCGCCGGTGCATGGCCACTTGCTCAATAGCTTGTGCTTCGTCTTCGCTCATCGAATCATAGGTGCCGTCGTCGTTGAAGATCATGGTTCTCTTGTTGGTGCACTCGAAGGACTTGTGACCTCGGCCACCACATGTGAAGCACTTGAAGGAACTAGTCTTCTCGGTGTCGTAAGGTGGTGCCGAAGGTGAGGTAGTCTTGAGTTTGTAATTGCTTGCCGGAGAACGAGTCGAGGAAGGCGTAGTTTGCTTGGAACTTGACTTGTCGCCGGTACTCGGTGATGCTCTCGTTGAGGTAGGAGGTGCCGACGTCGCGGGTGCTTGGGAGTAGGAGCCGTAGGTCTTGGAAGAGTATTTGGCATACTTGAAGTCATCCTGGACTTGTCGCTCGGCCTTGGACGCTTGATGAACTAGCTCGAGGAGGTTGGAGTATGGCTGGAAGTCGGCAATCCGCTTGATTGGGTGATTGAGGCCGTTCAGGAAGCGTGCCATTGTTTGCTCGTCATCTTCCTTGACATTGGCTCGTATCATAGCAATCTCCATTTCTTGGTAGTATTCTTCCACCGTCTT
>LR738716.1:178636802-178731279 GCA_902687465.1 Secale cereale | reverse complement strand
ACTTTGTCAATTACTATCTTATCTGGAAGATTAACTCCCACTTGATTCAAGTAATTGTAGTACCCAGACAATCTGAGCACATGCTCACTGGTTGAGCTATTCTCCTCCATCTTGTAGGCAAAGTACTGTCAGAAGTCTTATACCTCTCGACACGGGCATGAGTATGAAATACTAATTTCAACTCTTGGAACATCTTATATGTTCCGTGGAGTTCAAAATGTTTTTGAAGTCCCGGTTCTAAGCCGTAAAGCATGGTGCACTTAAACTATCAAGTAGTCATCATACCGAGCTTTTTTCAAAACGTTCATAACGTCTACATCTGCTCCTGCAATAGGTCTGTCACCTAGCGGTGCATCAAGGACATAATTCTCTGTGCAGGATAATCCTTAGATCACGGAACAATTCCGCATCATTGCTACTAACATCTTTCAACTTAGTTTTCTCTAGGAACATATAAAAAATAAACGGTGAGCAACATCGCGAGCTATTGATCTACAACATAGATATGCTAATACTACCAGGACTACGTTCATGATAAATTAAAGTTCAATTTAATCATATTACTTAAGAACTCCCACTTAGATAGACATCCCTCTAGTCATCTAAATGATCACGTGATCCAAATCAACTAAACCATGTCCGATCATCACGTGAGATGGAGTAGTTTCAATGGTGAACATCTTATGTTGATCATATCTACTATATGATTCACGCTCGACCTTTCGGTCTCCAGTGTTCCGAGGCCATATCTGCATATGCTAGGCTCATCAAGTTTAATCCGAGTATTCTGCGTGTGCAAAACTGGCTTACACCCGTTGTATTTGAACGTAGAGCTTATCACACCCGATAATCACGTGGTGTCTCGGCACGACGAACTTTCGCAACGGTGCATACTCAGGGAGAACACTTATACCTTGAAATTTAGTAAGGGATCATCTTATAATGCTACCGTCGAACTAAGCAAAATAAGAAGCATAATAAGATAAACATCACATGCAATCAAAATATGTGACATGATATGGCCATCATCATCTTGTGCTTTTGATCTCCATCTCCAAAGCACCGTCATGATCACCTTCGTCACCGGCGCGACACCTTGATCTCCATCGTAGTATCGTTGTCGTTTCGCCAACTATTGCTTCTACGACTATCGCAACCGCTTAGTGATAAAGTAAAGCAATTACATGGCGATTGCATTTCATACAATAAAGCGACAACCATATGGCTCCTGCCAGTTGCCGATAACATTACAAAACATGATCATCTCATACAAAACCGTATAACTCATCATGTCTTGACCATATCACATCACAACATGCCCTGCAAAAACAAGTTTGACGTCCTCTACTTTGTTGTTGCAAGTTTTACGTGGCTGCTACGGGCTTAGCAAGAACCGTTCTTACCTACGCATACAAAAACCACAACGATGTTTCGTCAAGTATGTGCTGTTTTAACCTTCACAAGGACCGGGCGTAGCCACACTTGATTCAGCTAAAGTGAGAGAGACAGACACCCGCCTGTCACCTTTAAGCAACGAGTGCTCATAACGGTGAAACCAGTCTCGCGTAAGCGTACGCGTAATGTCGGTCCGGGCCGCTTCATCTCACAATACCGCTGAAGCAAAGTATGACATGCTGGTAAGCAGTATGACTAGTATCGCCCACAACTCATTGTGTTCTACTCGTGCATATCATCTACGCATAGACCTGGCTCTGATACCACTATTAGGGAACGTAGTATTTTAAAATTTTCCTATGATCACGCAAGATCTATCTACCAGATGCATAGCAACGAGAGGGAAGAGTGTGTCTACGTACCCTCGTAGACCGGAAGCGGAAGCGTCAAGTGACGCGGTTGATGTAGTCGAACTTCTTCGCGATCCAACCGATCAAGCACCGAACGTACGGCAACTCCGCGTTCAGCACACGTTCAGCTTGATGACGTCCCACGAGCTCTTGATCCAGTTGAGCTTCACGGGAGAGTTTCGTCAGCACGACGGCGTGGTGACGGATATGATGTATCTACCGGCGCAGGGCTTCGCCTAAGCACTGCGACGGTATGACCGAGGTGTGTTTCTGTGGAGGGGGGTACCGCACACGGCTAGAACAATTCAACTTGTCTGTCTTTGGGTGCCCCCTGCCCCCGTATATAAAGGAGCAAGGGGGGAGGCCGGCCGGCCCTCCTATGGTGCGGCTAGGGCTGCAATCCTACTAGGAATAGGATTGCAATCCTATTCCTATTAGGAACCTACCAAAGAAGGAAAAGGGGGGAAGGAAAGAGAGGGAGAGGGAGAGGGAAAGAGGGGCCGCGCCCCCCTCCCCTAGTCATATTCGGACTCCTCCTAGGGAGGGGGCGCGCCACCTCCTGGCTGCTGCCCTCTCTCTCCCCTATGGCTCACCAGGGCCCACCATTCCCCTTGGGGGGTTCCGGTAACCCCCCCCGGCACTCCGGTAAATTCCGAAAACTTTCCAGAACACTTCCGGTGTCCGAATATAGTCGTCCAATATATCAATCTTTATGTATCGGACATTCCGAGACTCCTCGTCATGTCCGTGATCTCATCCGGGACTCCGAACTACCTTCGGTACATCAAAACTCGTAAACTCATAATATCGATCATCATCAAACGTTAAGCGTGCGGACCCTACGGATTCGAGAACTATGTAGACATGACCGAGACTCATCTTCGGTCAATAACCAATAGCGGAACCTGGATGCTCATATTGGCTCCTACATATTCTACGAAGATCTTTATCGGTCAAACCGCATAACAACATACGTTGTTCCTTTTGTCACCGTTATGTTACTTGCCCGAGATTCGATCGTCGGTATCTCTATACCTAGTTCAATCTCGTTACCGGCAAGTCTCTTTACTCGTTCCGTAATACATCATCTTGTGACTAACTCATTAGTCATTTGCTTTCAAGGCTTATTATGATGTGCATTACCGAGAGGGCCCAGCTCCGACATTCGGAGTGACAAAACCTAGTCTTGATCTATGCCAACACCACGAACACTTTCGGAGACACCTGTATAGAATCTTTATGATCACCCAGTTACGTTGTGACGTTTGATAGCACGCAAGGTATTCCTACGGTATTCGGGAGTTGCATAACCTCATAGTCATAGGAACATGTATAAGTCATGAAGAAAGCAATAGCAGTAAAACTAAACGATCATAGTGCTAAGCTAACGGATGGGTCTTGTCCATCATATCATTCTCCTAATGATGTGATCCCGTTGATCAAATGACAACTCATGTCTATGGTTAGGAAACATAACCATCTTTGATCAATGAGCTAGTCTAGTAGAGGCATACTAGGGACACTCTGTTTTGTCTATGTATTCACACATGTACTAAGTTTTCGGTTAATACAATTCTAGCATGAATAATAAACATTTATCATGATATAAGGAAATATAAATAACAACTTTATTATTGCCTCTAGGGCATATTTCCTTCAGAGCGTTCTATGGCCATCCTCGTGGACCTTCCTACATCTCCCAATGCACCAAGTGGATCGATGACTTGAGCCCATGCAAGAGCTCTAGAGGCTGAAGTGACATCTCTCCTTAACCAACTTCCATATGAATCATGTGAGACATGGCTACCTCAAACGGAAATGTTATGTGTACTCAGGTGCCAAGAAGACCCCCTTGGAGATGCTCGTGAAGACGGACAAGTCCGCAAGCGCACGGAGGAAGAGGAACATCGAGCGGAACCGGACGAGTCTCCAGGCCTCGGACATCCGACCCCTGGAGCATCAGCAACCGACCCCCCCTCAGCCGAAGCTACAAGGAGCGGACATCCGGCCAGGCCCCGGACATTCGGCCCGACGCCAGGTTCCGGACATCCGGCCCTAGCCTAGAAATCTGGCATTCATCACAGAACGTACCCGCAACTTGACCCCGCATGCTCGGACATCCGGCACTTGGTGAAGGCCCGGAGGCTCCGCCTGCCTGCGCACAGTGAAAGGGTCGTGGCTCATGTATCCCTTCGCCCCTCTAGACTATAAATAGACCTCTCCCTCATCCTAGCTAGGGTTAGCACTGTGATAGCTCATTTGTGAGATAGAGCTTTGCTTATCCTCTTGGTTCTTCTCGTTCGAGAAACCGCGACCTCTATGGAGAAGATCCCCCAAGTGGATTCAAGACCCCTCATGGAGAAGACATCAAGACCTCCTCACCAAGAAGAACTTGTTACCTGTATCATCCTTTGTTGGATTTGGATCTTGTATCACTCTCTGTGTTCCCGGATCTAGCATATGTGTGACCTAATCTTGTTGATTTGAGTGTTTTCCTCTCATTTCCCTCGTGGTTTCCCCTCGTGTTCTCCGTGTTCATCCTCGGTGATCCCTCCAATCATGAAAGAACGGCCTAGATCGGGTTAGCCCTCCATCATATTGTATCATGAGCCTAGGCTTCTCACAAATTTCGAGCCCCTGCCCCTGTTTTCTAGCTTGATTTTGTTGTTTTTGTCCTAATTTCGAAAATCTCCACAAAAATAGCCATACCATTTTTTCAGTGATCTATTGATTTGACGAAGTTTTGTTGGATTTGTTCCATGGTTTGCTTTGCCACGAGTGGATCTAGCTTTCCCAAACTTTTCCCCAATTTCCATCCATAAAATCCGCCGAATTTTACTTCCAATTTTTTTTTTGCACAAAGTTCATCACAGATCAGGAACCCCGAACATCCAGCCCGTGACCCCCGGACATCCGACCCGACAGCCCGGACATCTGGCCTCCCGCAACCCAACTTCCTCCACCGCAACCCTTTGCCGCCAAGTTTTGCCAATTTCGTTCGGGCATCCACCAATACTTTCGCATCCACTTCCGCAAACCACCAACGTTTTCCGCAAACCCCATTGCTTTTCCGCTACAAACTCCGAGAATTTGACACGTTTTGTCTTGGATTACTTGAGTTGTGATTTCTTCGTTTCCTCGGGTGTTTCGGCTAACTTGGAATGGAACGACTTCGACAACACCACCGCTCACCCTCGATGAGGACGATAACATCGACGATACCTTGTATATCCTACCTTGCAATTGCATTGTCACCCTCATAGACCATTTTTGCGTAGCTTTCCTATCGAGACTAGCCATTTGAGTATTGCCGGGCCACGACACTTGTGCACATTAGTGATAGTCATAGACATCACATACTACAACATCATATCTTGATGTGTCACAAGAGTGTTCCGCATACACAATTGCTATCTTGGTAAGAGAATCTTGCATAAGTGGCCAAAGAAAGAGCTCACAAGAGAGAAAGAGCCAAAAAGCTTTTAAGTAAAAGAGCCATTAAAAAGCTTATAAGCAAAGGACCATAGCAGCATACACTGTGCTTCAAAAGAGATCATATGGTATAGCAACACATCATCTTGTGTTAAAGCATCGGCATATCATACACTTATAGCATACTTGTGATAGAAAGTTGTTACGTTTTGTCTCTTATAGGTTGTGCACAAGTGTGTATCCGCCTATTGAGCAACCGGTTAGCGTCTCCCTAGTGTTGTGCAACAAGAGCATTTTCCGGGGATTCCACATTTTTCGCTCATCCTTGGTTGCACAACCATATTTATCTATTCGTGTGTGTGTTCCCGTGTGCTACTTATTGCTTGTGATCAACTTGTTGCATTGGCAAATCTGTGAATCATTTTCAACATCATTGAGTCTTGTTAACAATTGCATAAATTTTATGCCACTTTCCTCACCGAGCTCCTCCAAAGACTTTACTTATGTAGGTGTGAGAATCGACAAGAATTGGTACCAATTGTGCTATTTCTAGTTTACACTATTGAGTGACCATTGATCCATCTTCAATATCGGTTAAGGTACATTTGGTATATTTCTTCCTTTTCTTCCACTCACACATTTGCTTGCGATGATGGATATGCCAAGTACATCAACGAACCCACTATTTGATGATACTCAAGAATCGAACAACTACGTCACGAAGGTTCACCTATTTGGTGTTCAACGAGCTCTACATCAAGAGAATGAAGCTATGTGAGAGCGCATCGAGCTACTCGCCACCGACTTGAGGCATTCCGAAGCGCAAACAAAAGAATACTTCGAACACATCAATACCAACATGTCTACTCAAATGGACGAGCTACGGACTTTGATGATCAATTTACCTTCTTCGACTACATCAACACAAAGATGGAGCCGCTGAAGTCGTCATTCTTTCGACTCCATCTCCGGCTCAAGTACACCTACATCGAACACTCTTCATCGAGCTGTGCGCCAAGATCGACATGCAAACCGGAGCCCACTTCACGCCATGAGTTCACAAGAGGAAGTTGACGAGCAAGAACATCAACATCGTCAAAACCAAGCTACACTTGAGCAAGCGTAAGAAAGGCAATGCCAACACCAACAAGAGGAAGTGTGAGTGCACCAACACCAAGACGAGCAAGATGTCGAGGCACAACATCAAGAACAACAACGTCGAGAAGCACAAGCTCTTGAGGCGCAACGTGCACTAGGCGAATCACATCGCGCCATCGCCACACGAAACCGACATACTCGTCAAGAAGAAGAAGCACTTCAAGATGAAGTTCAAGAAAGGCGCTATCAATCGAGAATGCAACGCCAAGCTCTTCATCAAACGCGACAAGAGCAACAAGTTCGACAAGAAACACAAGTTCGACAAGAGCAACAAGACAATGAGCATCAACCACGCCAAGAGCAACTTGAGTTTGGTAATCTTCCACGTCAAGAACGCCCTCCCAATAGGCAAGCTAACCATGAAGAGCACCGCTACGGTAAGCTCAAGTTCACAATGCCAAAGTTTTCCGGAAGCATCGATCCCGAAGACTATTTATCATGGGCATTGAAAGTTGACAAGATCTTTCGTCTCCACAACTATGATGAAGAGAAGAAGATCGTTGTGGCATCCCTTGATGTAACGCCCCGGACACATCCGCCGGTGGTCGTTACTCCTGGCGGGATCTAGACTGGCCTCACATATCAATACTAGTCTTTTCTGCGCACTTTGTCCTCACTCGTGCGCACCCGGGAGCAACTTCCCGGTCGGTCACCCATCCTGAAACTACTCCAAGCTGAGCACGCTTAACTTTGGAGTTCTATCTGAATGGGCTCCCAGAAAAGAAGGAATTCCTTATTGATATGAGTAGTCTATCATCCCTAATAAGCCAGGCCATCACATACACCCTCACTCAGAGGAACCGACGTCCTCGTCGGGCCACAGGAACGTTCCCTCTTGGCACAACCGTCTGTGCTTCTAGGACAGCACATGTGCCATGCCATGTGCCACGACGGGTCACAAACGTCATGCACAACATGACTGCAAACTGTCCGCAAACATCCGTGTAACCACGAGGGTCGGCTCTGATACCAACTTGTAATGCCCCGGACACACCCGCCGGTGGTCGTTACTCCTGGCGGGATCTAGACTGGCCTCACATATCACAACTAGTTTTTTCTGCGCACTTTGTCCTCACTCGTGCGCACCCGGGAGCAACTTCCCGGTCGGTCACCCATCCTGAAACTACTCCAAGCTGAGCACGCTTAACTTTGGAGTTCTATCCGAATGGGCTCCCGGAAAAGAAGGAATTCCTTATTGATATGAGTAGTCTATCATCCCTAATAAGCCAGGCCATCACATACACCCTCACTCAGAGGAACCGACGTCCTCGTCGGGCCACGGGAACGTTCCCTCTTGGCACAACCGTCTGTGCTTCTAGGACGGCACATGTGCCATGCCATGTGCCACGACGGGTCACAAACGTCATGCACAACATGACTGCAAACTGCCCGCAAACATCTGTGTAACCGCGAGGGTCGGCTCTGATACCAACTTGTAACGCCCCGGACACACCCGCCGGTGGTCGTTACTCCTGGCGGGATCTAGACTGGCCTCACATATCAATACTAGTCTTTTCTGCGCACTTTGTCCTCACTCGTGCGCACCCGGGAGCAACTTCCCGGTCCGTCACCCATCCTGAAACTACTCCAAGCTGAGCACGCTTAGCTTTGGAGTTCTATCCGAATGGGCTCCCGGAAAAGAAGGAATTCCTTATTGATATGAGTAGTCTATCATCCCTAATAAGCCAGGCCATCACACTTGAGTTCCAAGACTATGTTATTTTTTGGTGGGAACAAGTCATTGATCGACGAGAAGCCAAAGGTGAACCACCCATCACCACATGGAATCAAATTACGGATGTCATGAGAGCGTGTTTTGTGTCAACACACTACAACCGCGACTTATTCAAGAAGTTACAACTCCTCAAGCAAGGAACCAAGTCTGTTGAAGAGTATTACAAGGAAATGGAGATTGCCATGATTATAGCCAACATCACGGAAGATGAAGAGCAAACAATGGCAAGATTCTTCAATGGACTCAACTATCCTATCAAGAATATTGCGGATTTCCAACCCTACACGAACCTCCTCGAGCTAGTGCACCAAGCCACCAAGGCGGAGAGACAAGTACAAAAGGACTACAAGTACTCCAAGTTCACTTCTAAGAACTACGGCTCCTACAACCAAGCGTCAACGACTTCGACACCTCCTACTTCAACCAAACCTTCTCCAAGCATAGGCAAGATGTGAAGTTACAAGACTTAGACAACATCAAGTCGTCCTCCTACTCCGAACAACTTCAAGCCGAGAGCTTCATCATCTACAACTCCTACCGAGGATACCTCCAAGACAAGTTCCATCAAATGCTTCAAATTTCAAGGACGAGGCCATAAGTCTTATGAGTGAAAAAATATACGGACCATGATCATCAACGACGATGGCTCCTATGACTCTATGAGCGATTAAGAAATGGAAGCCCTTGAGCATGTGGCCATGCATCATCGAGTGAATGAAGATGAAGACGACCAAGTCTTTTGTGACAATGACCCGAGCCCCAATCTTGTTATCTCCAAGTTCTTGACGCTTCAACACCAACAAGACGAAGACCAACGTTGCCACATCTTCCACACTAAGGCCGACATTAATCGATATTCCGTCAAGGTTATGATCGATGCAGGAAGTTGTCACGACTTAGCAAGTGAAGAGTTATGCGACAAGCTACAATTTGTCAAGATGAATCACCCACACCCCTACAAGGTCCAATGGCTTAGCAACACCAGAACTCTTCAAGTCGAGCACACCGTGCAAGTATCCTTCAAGATAGGCGCCTATGAGGACACCTTGGAATGTGATTTGGTACCTATGTTCGTTTGCCATCTCCTTCTTGGACGACCATGGCAATTCGATCGCGGAGTCATGCACAATGGACGTGCCAATCACTATAGTTTCAAAATGAAGGGAGAAGAGTTCGTGCTACGATCTATGTCACCAAGTCAAGTGGTCGTCGACAAGCAAGTATCTACCCATCATGGAGAGAATGGCGAGAGAGCGAGCCACCAAAAGGAGAGTGAGATCCACAAGCCTAAATTGAGTGCCTCCATGATGGGCGACAAGAAACAACTAGTGCTATTCGCCACAACAAGTGAGATGAGAGAAGTGTGTGAGAACCCATCAAGTGTCCTTCACTTTGTGCTCTTGTGCAAAGGTGAAGTGGAACAACCTAACACTTCACCACCTCTACCTTTAGCGTTGTCTCATTTATTGCAGGAATTTCAAGATGTCTTTCCCGGTGAGCTACCTCAGGGTCTACCTCCTCTTCACGGCGTCGAGCACCGCATCAACCTCATCCCCGGAGCACCTCTTCCAAACAAGGCTGTTGGGGAACGTAGTATTTCAAAAAAAATATCCTACGATCACACAAGATCTATCTAGGAGAAGCATATCAATGAGTGGGGAGAGTGTGTCTACGTACCCTCCTAGACCGAAAGCGGAAGTGTCTAGTGACGCGGGTGATGTAGTCGAACGTCTTCGCGATCCAACCGATCCAAGCACCGAACATATGGCACCTCCGCGTTCAGCACACGTTCAGCTCGATAACGTCCCACGAGCTCTTGATCCAATTGAGTGTCACGGGAGAGTTTCGTCAGCACGACGGCGTGGTGACGGTGATGATGAAGTTACCGGCGCAGGGCTTCGCCTAAGCACTTCAACGATATGACCGAGGTGTGTATCTATGGAGGGGGGCACCGCACACGGCTAAAACTGATGTTTACTTGTGTGTCTATGAGGTGCCCCTTGGCCACGTATATAAAGGATGGAGGGAGGAGGAGACCGGCCCTCATAGGGCGCGCCCAAAGTGTGGAGTCCTACTAGGACTCCCTAGTCCTAGTAGGATTCTACCTCCCACATGGAATAGAAAAAGGGGAAGGGAGAAGGAGAAGGAAGGAAGGGGGCGCCCCCTTTCCCTAGTCCAATTCAGACCAGTCCATGGGGAAGGGGCACGGCCACCCTTGAGGCCCTTCTCTCCTTTCCCGTATGGCCCATTAAGGCCCAATACGAATTCCCATAACTCTCCGGTACTCCGAAAAATACCCGAATCACTCAAAACCTTTCCGATGTCCGAATATAGCTTTCCAATATATCGATCTTTACGTCTCGTCCATTTCAAGACTCCTCGTCATGTCCGTGATCTCATCCGGGACTCCGAACAACCTTCGATACATCAAATCACATAAACTCATAATACCAATCGTCATCGAACGTTAAGCGCGCGGACCCTATGGGTTCGAGAACTATGTAGACATGACCGAGACACTTCTCTGGTCAATAACCAATAGCGGAACCTGGATGCTCATATTGGTTCCTACATATTCTACGAAGATCTTTATCGGTCAAACCGCATAACAACATACGTTATTCCCTTTGTCATCGGTAAGTTACTTGCCCGAGATTCGATCGTCGGTACCATCATACCTAGTTCAATCTCGTTACGGGCAAGTCTCTGTACTCGTTTTGTAATGCATCATCCCGCAACTAACTCATTAGTCACATTGATTGCAAGGCTTATGGTGATGTGCATTACCGAGAGGGCCCATATATACCTCTCCGACAATCGGAGTGACAAATCCTAATCTCGATCTATGCCAACTCAACAAACACCATCGGAGACACCTGTAGAGCATCTTTATAATCACCCAGTTACGTTGTGATGTTTGATAGCACACAAAGTGTTCCTCCGGTATTCGGAAGTTGCATAATCTCATAGTCATAGGAACATGTATAAGTCATGAAGGAAGCAATAGCAACATACTAAATGATCAAGTGCTAAGCTAATGGAATGGGTCAAGTCAATCACATCATTCTCTAATGATGTGATCCCGTTCATCAAATGACAACTCATGTCTATGTCTAGGAAACTTAACCATCTTTGATTAACGAGCTAGTCAAGTAGAGGCATACTAGTGACACTTTGTTTGTCTATGTATTCACACATGTACTAAGTTTCCGGTTAATACAATTCTAGCATGAATAATAAACATTTATCATGATATAAGGAAATAAATAATAACTTTATTATTGCCTCTAGGGCATATTTCCTTCAGTCTCCCACTTGCACTAGAGTCAATAATCTAGTTCACATCACCATGTGATTTAACACCAATAATTCACATCATCATGTGATTTAACACTTTATAGTTCACATCGCCATGTGACCAATGCCCAAAAGGTTTACTAGAGTCAATAACCTAGTTCACATCGCCATGTGATTAACACCCAAAGAGTACTAAGGTTTGATCATGTTTTTCTTGTGAGAGAGGTTTAGTCAATGGGTCTGCCACATTCAGATCCATATGTATTTTGCAAATTTCTATGTCTATAATGCTCTGCACGGAGCTACTCTAGCTAAATGCTCCCACTTTCAATATGTATCCA
Source organism: Secale cereale (assembly GCA_902687465.1). Taxonomy (NCBI): domain Eukaryota; kingdom Viridiplantae; phylum Streptophyta; class Magnoliopsida; order Poales; family Poaceae; genus Secale; species Secale cereale. The sequence goes on along the minus strand of LR738716.1, from coordinate 178,719,511 downwards.
GATCGAGACTCAGAGTCATCCAGATTGGTGTCAAAGCTTGTATCAACGTAACTCTTTACGACGAACTCTTTATCACCTCCCTAACCGAGAAATATTTCCTTAGTCCTCTGATGGCTTCTCGCCCCTCGTTGGTTACCCCAAGTGGAAGGTTTGAGATGTAGCGTAGCAGCAAGATTCCCTTGGCAAAGATACCAAGGATCAAATCCCGTGAGACTCCGAGGGTCGACAAGAAGGTGTCAACGGCGCCAGAAACTTAGCGGTTGACAGGACCTGCACACAGATACAAATAACTTTGCTCCCAACGAGTACAGAGAGGTTGTCAATCCCTCCGGCCTTGTTGTTTACAAAGGATCAAACACAAGAGATAATAATGATAGGTATGACTGCAACTAGGAAATAAGAACAGGAAGTAAATAGCGGGTGTGATCAGTGGTGGTAATATGGACCGGGGTCCCATGATGTTCACTAGTGATGTCTCTCTCCCAAAAGACGATAAAACAACAAAGCGAGGTAAACAAATTACAGCAGGGCAATTGACAGGATTATGTGCGCAAACCAATGCTAACTATGCTGCAAAGAAAGGTAGAGGCTCAAAACCATGGGCGGTACGCCAAGGCAAGTAGACCGAAATTCATCTGCATCTACTACTAATCATCCACCTTGAGATATCTATCCAGAACATCTCGCTGGTATTAAGTTGCGAATCCCACCCAAAGTGTAAACTCAAAGCAACAGACAACTGCATTAAAAGAACTTTGCGTAAAGTAAACAATCCTTGCACCCGCAAGTACAAGCACCGTTGTTTTCCCCCTTGTGGCAACAGCACATCCCCTAGACTCATGTTTCTGTCACTCAAGCTAGTCATCAGGGGGCATGAACCCACAATCAAGCATAACGCTCCCTCTTGGAGTTACTACCTACTACTTGGCCAAAGCAATAAACAGCAACGGAGAACATTCAAGAATTACTCAAGAACATAAATATAAAAGAGGTGAATCAAATATATTACTCACACACAATCTGAACATAATCTCATAATCCATCGGATCCCAGCAAACTCAGCAGAGCAACAACATAAAGATTACATATGTGCCTCGATCATGTAGGGCAGCTCACGAGGTCTAAACCATGAAGAACAAAGAGGGGGAGGAGAACATCACATAGCTACTGATCATGGACCCATGGTCCAAGGTGTACTACTCACGACTCATCCGGGAAGCGTCCATGGTGGTGGAGAAGCTCCCGGTGGTGGTTTTCCCCTCCGGCAGGGTGCCGGGAAGAGTTCTCCTGATCTTGGAAGCACGGCGGCGGCGGAACAAAGGCGAGATCGCGAAAAAGGCTTTCGTCCTCGAGGGTTTCGGGACGCGAGGAATATATATGCGAAGGGGGGTCACCAGAGGCGGAGCCGGGGCCCCAGGCGCCCCCTGGCACGGCCAGGGGTGGGGCCGCGCCGAGTGGCCGCCTGGGCCACCCCTGGCACCCATCTGGCCCTGCTTTGGTTATTCACGAAGCTTCCTGTACGCTGATTTTTCCTGTATTTTTCCCGGAATTTTTGGAGCACTTTTAATATGGGGGAAACCTGAAATAGAAAAACAGCAGAAAACAAGAACTGGCACTGTGGTGCACTGAGTTAATAGGTTAGTCCAAATATGATCAAAAGTGTATGGAAGTGCATAAATATCATAGCAATATCACACAAAAGAGGCATGGAGCAAGCAGAAATTATAGATACGTTTTGGACGTATCAACATCCCCAAGCTTAATTCCTGCTCGTCCTTGAGTAGGTAAATGATAACAAGCATAATTTCTGTGGTGACATGCTATCAACCATATAAGAACTTTTTAAGTAAAGCAATCAAGGCATGTAATTCAATTCAAGTCATAACAAGCAAGAGTCTATATTAGCATTGTAACAAGTAACATAAGAACATAAAGGTGCAAGAGCTCTCGCTGTCCGTGACTCGAATGTCTCCAAATGGTGTTTGCGTGCAAGAAAGGGGTTAGGGATATATGAGAGAATAAAACATAGTTTTTGTACTGTTGAGAACTTAATCTACTAAAGTTTCACACTTGGTCTTCTTTGGAATCTTATCTTGACTCATCCCCAGACCGTCAGCCAGGTACAAGTCAAAATGATCCATTCCCTTTCGATATTTTGAGCACTCATGCAATGGATGACCGTAAGCAAGAAAGTTGACACTTAGGATGGCAAAGAGAGAAAAATGATGAAGGGGGAAGACAAAAAAGGTTTGAAAGGCTCACATCAATGAGGACAATCATAGGCGAGAGAAACCCAAATGATAGATATGATGTGAGGAGTAGGGATTGCCATGCAACGGATGCACATATGAGCTAAGGTAAGCTCTCCAATGGAACTCGTGGGGGTGCATCCAACTTGCTTGCTCAAGAAGACCTAGAGCTCTTTTGAGGAGGCTCATCATTGGAATATACAAGCCAAGTTCTACAGTGTGAAGGTCCCCACATAGCTATATGCATGAATGATAATCTCTATGGAGTACAAGGTATAAGATGGAGTACGAGTGTGGATCTCTCAAAAGGAATAGTAGTGTGCCCCCTTCTCTCTTTTTATTTCTTTTTCTCTTTTTTCTATATTTTTTTATTTTTTGTGGCCTCAATGGCTCTTTCTATTTAACTCTCATTTGTCCTTCTTGGGATCTTTTGATTTTGTCCTCTTTGAGATCTTTTCCTCACTTTAGGGGCAACACTCTATTTATTACAAGAAGTATAGAAGATCTTTCACACTTTACAAAAGTACTCAACATAAAGAAAATGAAACTATCATGATGTATGCAAATGTATGCCTCTGCCAGTGTAGCAGGATATGCAATGATACTAGCGCGTCATGTAGCAATGATTAGGGCAAGGCCCAACTAGCATGCGGCTCATCGATCAAGCAAAAAGCATGTATGACATGAAGATCAAGTCATGAGAAGATGAATGTTGCATGGCAATGTATCTCGGAAAGGCTATGGAAATGCCTTGATAGGTAGGTATGGTGGCTGTTTTAAGGAAGGATATAATGATGCTTATGATGACAGAGCGTATCGTGCCAAGGATTTGGATGCACCGGCGAAGTATGCGCCATCTCTCGAGGTGAGAAAGGGCAATGCACGGTATCGAAGAGGCTAGAAAAATATGGCTAGGTGGAAGTGTCAACTTTCGAATACTCACATTAGTCCGAAGAACTCATGCACTTATTATCGGTAACTCTCAATCTAATTAGGAGGTTCACAAAGAGACAAGTACCCCGAGGAGGAGTGTATGGGGGTTTGGTTATCCTTGCGCATCCTCGGCTCATGGTACGTGAGTGTACTCTAATATTCGATCCCTCCAAAGATTAGTGATCCATTTAGTAGCTAAAGTTCTCAACTATTTGTAGGTTTTCGAAAATAAACACGGATTGCCCAAAATACGACATCTATCACTAATAGGCTAAAGCTCTTGACACCAAAAGTTCAGACATTACTCATGGCAATACCTCAAAACTATTGCAAGTTACTACTAAAATTAAATAGCAACCTCAATTACCTACTTTAAGTTAAGACACACAACTCAGTGCAACAGGCAAACTCTCTTAACAAGATAAACATCAAAACTCAAGAGAGTTCAGCAACCAACTAAACAAAAGCTCTTTAAAAAGAAAAGCATGAAAACTAAGAGCTAAACATGACAGCAGCTATGGAAAGACAAAGAACACACACAGCAAAGATAAGCATGAAAATCCTATGTTGTGTTCTAGGTTGAAGTGGAGCGTGTTTCTCTCCCACACAAAGAAAGCTGGGTTCTAACTTGTTATGAACAGCAAGCAAAGCTAAAGAAAACTAAAAAGGAAACTAAGAGCAAGACGCTCCAAGCATAGCACATAACACATGAAGTGATAATTATAGTGGAACGAAAGACGAACTGATAATTGTTGATGGAGAAGGGGATGCATGGGGGCATCCCCAAGCTTAGACGCTTGAGTCTTCTTGAATATTTCTTGGGGGTGCATGGGGGCATCCCCAAGCTTGAGCGTTTGACCCTCCTGAATCTCCTTTTATCATCTTCCCTCGCACACTTGAAAACTCCCTTCATACATAACTCATCATAATCTGATTAGTGAGGTTATTACCCACAATAAAATAATTTTTCCCTACTGGAAATAAAGATAATCTTGAAGAGCTACTGTTTCTCAAGATTGCCAAAAGGTTTTTGCAAAGAAAAAGCAAGCTCAAGGTTTGCAAAACGAAGAAAAGGCAAAACAGGACAGAATCTGTGAAAAACAGACCAGCAGGTAGCAAATAATTCTTTCGGGGCACTTCTGCAACTCAAATAAAAAAACTCAGAACAGACGCCCGAAAGCCAATTGTATAGAGCACGCTGTCAAAAAAATTCAGATCAAAAAGATGATCTGGTGATTTTATTCGAATTTTTCTGTCCAAGGACAGAATCTGTTTTCTAGACAGCACGTCACAACTTTTGAATTTTCTTGCAATCGGAGGCTAAACTTGGCACAAAGCTGAAAAGAAAAGATACAATGATGATGATACTGTAGTAACAAACATCAAGACACAACAAAAGCAAAATAAAACCTAATTCGTTGTGGGCTGGCTCCCAAAAGCGCTTTCTTTTATGCCTTTAAGCTAGGCATGATGCAAAAAGAGAGGATCAAGTTTTATCAAGAGTAAGAGAATAGCTAGCCCGTATAACGGACTCAAAAGGCAACTTAATCTTCTTTCTAGGGAAGTGTTCCATTCCTTTCTTGAGAGGGAATTGGAATTTTATATTCCCCTCTTTCATGTCAATGATAGCACCAACGGTGCGAAGAAAAGGACGTCCCAAAATAATTGGACATGAAGGTTCACATTCAATATCCATAATAGTAAAATCAACGGGAACATAATTGTCATTGACAATGATAAGAACATCGTCGATCTTCCCCAAAGGTTTCTTTACGGAAGAATCAACAAGACGAACACCAAAAGAACAAGGATCAAAAGATTTCAATTTAAGCATATCATATATTCTTTTGGGCATAACGGAGGTACTAGCTCCAACATCACATAAAGCATATCAAGAGAAGTTATTCAACTTAATTTTAATCATAGGTTCCCAACTATCTTCTAGCTTTCTAGGTATGGAGGCTTCTACCCTAAGCTTCTCCTCCCTCCTTTGATGAGAGCATTAGTGATATGCAAGGCAAGATTAAGTGTGCTAGTGTGGGGATCTCTAGACATCTTGTGAAGAAAACCAATAACTTCAGAAAGGGTGCAATTATCAAAATCAAGGTCACTACTATCAAGTAAAGTGGTAGTGGTGTCCTTTAGGCTCACTTGTTTGGTAGCTTCTATGGTTATAGGAGTTTCTTCTTCTACGGTTGAGGTCATAGCATCACCATTAATAGGTCCAATGGGACTAGGAGTGCATTGGGTGCTAAGAGTTTGGATATCCTCAACAACTTGGATAGTAGCAACAGTGTGGTGGGTAGGAAGGCTCTTAATTCTATCTTCTTCCTTCTTTTCTCTAGCCCATCTCTCTTTAAGTTTAGCCATCATCCTAATGTTTTCATTAATTTGCACTTGAATAGCATTCATATGAGTGGTCTTCCTCTCCTCAAGAGGAGAAGTTCTAATTTTAAGCAACTCTACCTCATGGGCTAAATTGTCTACCTTCGAAGAGAGATTATCTAGTTTGTCTAGTTTTTCTTCTACACTCTTATTGAAGGCTTTTTGGGTAGTGATGAAGTCTTTAAGCATAATATCTAGTTCAAAAGTGGAGTTCTTGGTGCTAGGATAAGTATTGTTGTTCCCATAGGAATTAGAGGGGAACGGTCTAGGGTTGCTACCAAAATTACTCCTATAAGCATTGTTATTGAAGTTGTTTCTAGAGATAAAGTTCACATCTACTTGATCTTGAGCAATCAAAGAATTTAAAGGAACATCATGAGGATCAATAGAAGATTGCTTGGAAAGTAGAGACATGATCAAGTCATCTTTTTCATTTAGGGAGGAAATCTCCTCGACAGAGTTTACCTTCCTACCTGTTGGAGCGCGTTCGGTGTGCCATTGGGAATAATTGGTCATCATCTCGTCGAGAAGCTTCGTGGCAGCACCAAGTGTAGTTGACATAAAGGTTCCTCCCGCGGCCGAATCCAACAAGTTCCGCGAGGTAAAGTTCAAGCCTGCATAAAAAGTTTGGATAACCATCCAAGTAGTCAAACCATGAGTAGGGCAGTTCTTGACAAGAGATTTCATGCGTTCCCAAGCTTGGGCAACGTGTTCATTATCCAATTGTTTAAAATTCATTATGTTACTCCTTAATTGGATAATTTTAGCAGGGGGATAGTACTTCCCAATAAAGGCATCCTTGCACTTGTCCCAAGAATCTATACTATTCCTAGGCAAGGATTGAAACCAGATTTTAGCTCCTCCTCTCAAGGAGAAAGGAAAAAACTTAAGCTTAACAATATCACCATCTACTTCTTTGTACTTTTGCATATCACAGAGCTCAACAAAATTATTTAAGTGCAAAGCAGCATCATCTCCAGCACCGGAGAATTGATCTTTCATAACTAGGTTCAGTAAAGCAGGTTTAATCTCATAAGAAGGTACTGGAGTGGCAGGTGTAGCAATAGGCATGCAGATAAAGTCATTGTTGTTATGACTAGTGAAGTCACACAACTTGGTGTTCTCGGTGGAACCCATAGCAGCAGCAAGCAAGATAACTATTTTTGTGATTTTTGGTAAGGGACACTAAATTAAAAACTGAAAGGTAAACTAACAAGACCAAAAAGAAAAGATAAAAGATAGCGTGCAACTCCCCTATCTCGAAGAGTGGAGTCCCCGGCAACGGCGCCAGAAACTTTGCTTGATGGCTTCTCGCCCCTCGTTGGTTACCCCAAGTGGAAGGTTTGAGATGTAGCGTAGCAGCAAGTTTCCCTTGGCAAAGATACCAAGGATCGAATCCCGTGAGACTCCGAGGGTCGACAAGAAGGTGTCAACGGCGCCAGAAACTTAGCGGTTGACAGAACCTGCACACAGATACAAATAACTTTGCTCCCAACGAGTACAGAGAGGTTGTCAATCCCTCCGGCCTTGTTGTTTACAAAGAATCAAACACAAGAGATAATAATGATAGGTATGACTGCAACTAGGAAATAAGAACAGGAAGTAAATAGCGGGTGTGATCAGTGGTGGTTATATGGACCGGGGTCCCATGATGTTCACTAGTGATGTCTCTCTCCCAAAAGACGATAAAACAGCAAAGCGAGGTAAACAAATTACAGCTGGGCAATTGACAGGATTATGTGCGCAAACCAATGCTAACTATGCTGCAAAGAAAGGTAGAGGCTCAAAAGCATGGGCGGTACGCCAAGGCAAGTAGACCGAAATCCATCAGCATCTACTACTAATCATCCACCTTGAGATATCTATCCAGAACATCTCGCTGGTATTAAGTTGCGAATCCCACCCAAAGTATAAACTCAAAGCAACAGACAACTGCATTAAAAGAACTTTGCGTAAAGTAAACAATCCTTGCACCCGCAAGTACAAGCACCGTTGTTTTCCCCCTTGTGGCAACAACACATCCCCTAGACTCATGTTTCTGTCACTCAAGCTAGTCATCAGGGGGCATGAACCCACAATCAAGCATAACGCTCCCTCTTGGAGTTACTACCTACTACTTGGCCAAAGCAATAAACAGCAACGGAGAACATGCAAGAATTACTCAAGAACATAAATATAAAAGATGTGAATCAAATATATTACTCACACACAATCTGAACATAATCTCATAATCCATCGGATCCCAGCAAACTCAGCAGAGCAACAGCATAAAGATTACATATGTCCCTCGATCATGTATGGCATCTCACGAGGTCTAAACCATGAAGAACAAAGAGGGGAGGAGAACATCACATAGCTACTGATCATGGACCCATGGTCCAAGGTGGACTACTCACGACTCATCCGAGAAGCGTCCATGGTGGTGGAGAAGCTCCCGGTGGTGGTTCTCCCCTCCGGCAGGGTGCCGGGAAGAGTTCTCCTGATGCTCCCGATCTTGGAAGCGCGGCGGTGGCGGAACAGAGGCGAGATCACGAAAAAGGGTTTCGTCCTCGAGGGTTTCGGGACGCGAGGAATATATATGCGAAGGGGGGTCACCAGAGGCGGAGCCGGGGCCCCAGGCGCCCCCCTGGCGCGGCCAGGGGTGGGGCCGCGCCGGGTGGCCGCCTGGGCCACCCCTGGCACCCCTCTGGTCCTGCTTTGGTTATTCGCGAAGCTTCCTGTACGCTGATTTTTCGTGTATTTTTCCCGGAATTTTTGGAGCACTTTTAATATCGGGGAAACCTGAAATAGAAAAACAGCAGAAAACAGGAACTGTCACTGTGGTGCACTGAGTTAATTGGTTAGTCCAAATATGATCAAAAGTGTATGGAAGTGCATAAATATCATAGCAATATCATATAAAAGAGGCATGGAGCAAGCAGAGATTATAGATACGTTTTGGACGTATCATCCTCTAGGGATAATTTTGACCGCTCTCCAGTGATCTACTCCTAGATCAAAATTGTACTCCCTTGCCAAACTCAGGGCAGGGCATACAATAGGTCTAGTATACAGCATGGCATACTTTATATAACCTATGGCTAAGGCATAGGGAATGACTTTTCATTCTCTCTCTATCTTTTGCTGTGGTCGGGCTTTGAGTCTTACTCAACTTCACACCTTGCAACACAGGCAAGAACTCTTTCTTTGACTGTTCCATTTTGAACTACTTCAGAAACTTGTCAAGGTATGTACTCATTGAAAAAACTTATCAAGCGTCGTGATCTATCACTATAGATCTTGATGCTCAATATGTAAGCAGCTTCACCGGGGTCTTTATTTGAAAACTCCTTTCAAACACTCCTTTATGCTTTCTAGAAAATTTTACATCATTTCAGATCAACAATATGTCATTCACATATACTTATTAGAAAGGGTGTAGTGCTCCCACGCACTTTCTTGTAAATACAGGCTTCACCGCAATTGTGTATAAAACTATATGCTTTGATCAACTTATTAAAGCGTATATTCCAACTCTGAGATGCTTGCACCAGTCCATAGATGGATTGCTGGAGCTTGCACATTTTGTTAGCCCCTTTAGGATTAACAAAACCTTCTGGTTGCATCATATACAACTCTTCTTTAATAAATCCATTAAAGAATGCAGTTTTGTAATCCATTTGCCAGATTTCATAAAATGTGGCAATTGCTAACATGATTCAGACAGACTTAAGCATCGCTACGAGTGAGAAAATCTCATCGTAGTCAACACATTGAACTTGTCGAAAACTTTTTGCAACAAGTCGAGCTTTGTAGACAGTAACATTACCATCGGCGTCAGTCTTCCTCTTAAAGATCCATTTATTTTCAATGGCTTGCCGATCATCGGGCAAGTCAACCAAAGTCCACACTTTGTTCTCATACATGGATCCCATCTCAGATTTCATGGCCTCAAGCCATTTTGTGGAATCTGGGCTCATCATTGCTTCCTCATAGTTCGTAGGTTCATCACGGTCTAGTAACATGACTTCCAGAACCGAGTTACCATACCACTCTGGCACGGAACGCACTCTGGTTGACCTACGAGGTTCAGTAGTAACTTGATCTGAAGTTTCGTGACCATAATCATTAGCTTCCTCGCTGATTGGTGTAGGAATCATTAGAACTAGTTTCTGTGATGTACTACTTTCCAATTCGGGAGAAGGTACAATTACCTCATTAAGTTCCACTTTCCTCCCACTCACTTATTTCGAGAGAAACTCCTTCTCTAGAAAGTATCCATTTTTAGCAACGAATATCTTGCCTTTTGGATCTGTGATAGAAGGTGTACCAAACAGTTTCCTTTGGGTATCCTACGAAGACACATTTCTTCGATTTGGGTTCGAGCTTATCAGGTTGATACCTTTTCACATAAGCATCACTGCCCCAAACTTTAAAAAACGACAGCTTAGGTTTCTTGCCAAACCACGGTTCATACGGTGTCGTCTCAACGGATTTAGATGGTGCCCTATTTAACGTGAATGCGGCTGTCTCTAATGCATAACCCCAAAAACGATAGTGGTAAATCGGTACGAGACATCATAGATCGCACCATATCTAATAAAGTGAGGTTACGATGTTTGGACACACCATTACGTTGTGGTGTTCCAGGCGGCGTGAGTTGTGAAACTATCTCACATTGTTTTAAATGAAGGCCAAACCCATAACATCAAATATTCGCCTCCACGATCAGATCGTAGAAACTTTTATTTTCTTGTTACGATGATTTTCCACTCCACTCTGAAATTCTTTGAACTTTTCAAATGTTTCAGACTTATGTTTCATCAAGTAGATATACCTATATCTGCTCAAATCATCTGTGAAGGTCAGAAAATAACGATACCCGCCGCGAGCCTCAACACTCATTGGACTACATACATCAGTATGTATTATTTCCAATAAGTCAGTTGCTCGTTCCATTGTTCCGGAGAACGGAGTCGTAGTCATCTTGCCCATGAGGTATGGTTCGCAAGCATCAAATGATTCATAACCAAGTGATTCCAAAATCCCATCAGCATGTAGTTTCTTCATGTGCTTTACACCAATATGACCTAAACGGCAGTGCCACAAATAAGTTGCACTATCATTATTAACTTTGCATCTTTTGTCTTCAATATTATGAATATGTGTATGTAGCGACCACGATCCAAATGGACCGAAGTCTTTGTGTTATGTGTTATCCCTGGATAGGTAATGCTGACACACGAAGTACTTGAAGGATTTATAACAGAGTGGCAATCACACACTTATTACATCAAATGTCTCAAGAGATAACTTATTACAAAATAATATGGCATAAGGCCATCTAACACGATAACAACGGAAGGCTTGGAAGATAAGTGAGTCCATCAACTCCGACGGCATAGCTGAGTGCATGACAAACGACCTAGCGCACCTTACTCTTCTTCTGAAAAGTCTGCAACATGACATGTTGCAGTCCGAAACGGGTCAGCACATGGAATATGCTGGCAAGATAACACAATAGAGCAAGTAATAGAATAAAGTCTAACACTACATGCATATATGGCTGGTGGAGGCTCTAAGGTTAAAGTTTTTGCATAAAGCCAATTTTTCCCTACAACAAAGGAATAACTTTTATTTTAACTATCATGGTAGTTGAAACATCATTGAGAAGGTTCCTCCAACTCAATCCCAATTAAAGTAGTCATTAACAACCCAGCAAATTAATTTTAGAGTGATGAGATCAACCAATAATTCAAGTACCAGATACTCAAGACGTCCATAACCGGGGACACGGCTAATCTTGATTAGTTTGTACACTCTGCAGAGGTTTGCGCACTTTTCCCCACAAGACTCGATCTCCTCTATTGGATTTCTTGCACTGCATGGTGTTTGAGAAATGGATGACCGAGACACAGTCTTTCAGAAGCATTTACTCTTTACCCCGGGTGGACCGGTACACCTATTTCCCCTACATCTGCTAGTCCACCATTGAAAGAGCTCACACAACATACTCAACTATGCCAGAGCCCATAATGGCATTATGGCTGCACACGGAAGTTTCTAGCATGAATAGTCTTATGATCCCTTTGAGCCTGGGTGGCATTCCATAGGATAATCACACAGTTCCTCCGGGATTTCCTAGGACAACACTGGATTCTCCAGGTACCCTGCAACCAATCCACCCAGATGTGTATTAAAGTTGCCACCTTAAGTTGAACCATTAATTAACAATCTCACATCTGTCATGGATACTCTCAAACCCAATCCACGTCTACGAGCATAGCATGGCAACCTAAGCATAACGTAGAAGTAACTCCCAGGGGTTTGAAAATAATGCAGGTAATAGGTTCTACCACAATCTACTTCCCATACCCACAAGTTAAGAGATCCTACTCATGCAATGCGTCTGGGTTTGATCTAATGCATAAAACTGGCTAATAAAGAGTATGATCAAAGTGTTACTTGCCTTGCTGATGATTCGCAAAACATAGGGACTCGTAGTAGCACGCTTCACACTTCGGGAACAATCGCAAGCAAACAATAGCATACATAAGCAACCAAGTAAAGAAGCACGGGTAAAACTCAAATAAGAAGATCTAACCAGAAAGTTCAACCGAAGAACTCCGGTTTGTAAAAAGAATCAAATCAAACGCAGCAACGAAACTCAAACTGCGAAAGAAACAAGATCCATTTACTAGATTGAACTAAAGTCAAAATTTTATAGTACCAAAACCTTGTTCAAGTTGGTTAAACGGAAAGAGGGCTTCGAGACGAAGATCTAGGCACTTGAATTGCCTGATTCCGACTTACGAGCGAAAAGAAAAACTAAAACTAAGATCAGGGCATAAATCGCGGTTGAAAATAATCGCGGAAAACCCCTGAAAAAGAAAAACTGACGAACATGCTAACGAATGAACGTTCATTGTTTGTGACTAACGAGCGAACAACGTTCGTTAAAACGAACATACGGACGAACGTCCGCTATTTAACCGAACCGACTGAAAACCGAAACTAACCGAAAAAAACAAGATCTAGGGTTCTTAAAAAAAACGATCGGTTTCTTTTCGAGAAATCCGACGGCGGCGGCGGCGGGGCTTCGGCGAGAACGGCGGCGGCGGCACTCCGGCGACGGTGCTCCGGTGAGGCGGCGGCGGTGCTCCGGCAGCGGCGGCGAAAGGCGGCGACGGCGGCTAGGGTTTGCGGCTCGGGCGGGGTGGGCTGGCGGGGCCACTGGCTCGGGCTTTAAAAGCCCCCCGGGCGAAGTCTCGGTCGGACACGGCCCAGGTAGGTCGGTTCCTTTTTTATAAACAGTCCTGACGCGGCAAAACGGGCGTAAAAAATACTAAACAGACTCAAAAAATTCCGAAATAAATTTTCACCGTCCTCTAATAATAATTAGGACAAAGTGAACATTTTTCTCGGACCTAAATACAATTTTGAAAAACACGTATTTTTCCTATGCAAATAAATCCAAGTAAAATACAAAAATTGATTTTAATATTTCCTCCAATATTTCTTTTGTTTTGGACAAGTCATATTATCTCCGCTCATATATTTTATTATGAAATATTTTCGGAGAGGAAAAACAATTAAAACCAAAGTGATCCTCGTACCGGTATTTGAGAAAACTCAAATATGAAAACGGTAAAATCCCCAACTCTCTCTATGGGTCCTTGAGTTGCTTAGAATTTCGAGGATCGCAACACACCCATGCAATAAAATATGATATGCAATATGACCTATGTATAACATTCCAAATTTGAAAATTTGGGATGTTACAAACCTACCCCCTTAAGATGAATCTCGCCCTCGAGATTCAGGTTGGCTAGAAAATAGGTGTGGGTGGTCCTTGCGTAGATCATCCTCTCGTTCCCAGGTGGCTTCATCTTCGGTATGGTGGCTCCACTGAACTTTGCAAAAACTTGATAACCTTGCTGCGGATGACTCTTCTTGCATACTCGAGGATGTTGACTGGTTTCTCCTCGTAAGTTAGATCACTATCCAACTGAATTGCTTCCAGGGGCACTCTGTCTCTCAGAGAAATATCAACCATCTCAACATGGCACTTCTTAAGCTGGGAAATGCGAAACACGTCATGAACTCCTGACAATCCTTCGGGAACTCTAACTTATAGGCAACCTCTCCCATGCATTCCAAAACATGGTATGGTCCCACAAATCTCGGGGCTATCTTTCCCTTAACTCCGAAATGTTTAACTCCTCGCAGAGGTGACACTCTCACGTACGCTCTGTCTCCGATTTCATAGACTACTTCCTTGTGCTTCGAGTCTGCATAACTCTTCTGCCTGGACTGAGGTACCTTCAGTCTATCTCGAATCAGTTTAACCTTCTCTTCTGACTCTTTGATTAGATCTGGTCCAAATAACTGGCGGTCTCCGACTTCATCCCACATCAATGGCGTTCGGCACCTCCTCCCGTACAATGCTTCAAATGGTGCCATCTTCAAATTGGCTTGGTAACTGTTGTTGTACGAAAACTCTGCGTAGGGCAAGTTGTCATCCCAACTAGATCCATAATCTAGCGCACAAGCTCTCAACATGTCCTCCAAAATCTGATTGACTCTCTCGATATGTCCATCAGTCTGCGGATGAAATGCTCTACTGAACTCTAGCCTAGTTCCCAAAGTCTGGTGCAACTGATGCCAAAACTTTGATGTGAACTATGTTCCTCTGTCGGATACGATGGTCCTCGGAACTCCATGCAGAAATACGATCCTGGTCATGTATATCTTGGCCAACTTCGCACTGGTATACGTGGTTTTCACGGGGATAAAGTGGGCTACTTTGGTCAAGCGATCCACTACTACCCAGATTGAGTCATATCCCGATTGGGTCCTGGGTAATCCAATGATAAAGTCCATGCCAAGCTTATCCCACTTCCATCCGGGTATCGGCATAGGCTGCAGTAATCCTGCTGGCTTCTGATGTTCTGCCTTCACTCTCTAACATACATCACATACGGCTACATACTCGACAATATCCTTCTTCATCCCCGTCCACCAGAAACGTTCCTTCAAATCCAAATACATCTTAGTGTTTCCGGGGTGTATCGAGTATGGTGAATCATGTGCCTCCTGTAGTATCAGTTTCTGGATCTCGGTGTTGTTGGGCACATAGATTCGGTCCTCAAACCACAAGGTGTCGTGTTCATCCTCACGAAAACCCTTGGCTTTTCCTTCACTCATCTTTTCCTTTATCTTGGCAATCTCTTTGTCTTCCTTCTGAGCTTCTCGTATCTTTCCCAATAATGTTGACTGAACCTCCAAGGTTACAACAAAACCTCTAGGAACTATCTCCAAGCGAAGCTCCCTGAGACCTTCTGCTAACTCCTTTGGCAATCCCCCATTTACTAAGGTATTGGCATAACTCTTCGGGCTCAAAGCGTGTGCAACGACATTGTCCTTACTTCGGTGATAGTGCAGTTTCATATCATAATACTTTATGAGCTCCAACCATCTCCTCTGTCTGAGGTTCAGCTCCTTCTGGGTGAAAATGTACTTCAAACTCTTGTTATCCATGTACACATCACAACGGTTTCCGATAAGGAAATGTCTCCAGGTTTTGAGCGCATGCACTACTGCTGCTAACTCCAAATCATGCGTAGCATAATTCAACTCGTGTGGTCGAAGTTGACGAGATGCATAAGAAACAACTCTTCCGTCCTACATGAGTACTCCTCCAAGTCCTAAGCGTGAAGCATCGCAATACACTTGTAAATCCTTGCGTATGTCTGGCAAGATCAGCACTGGGGCTGTCGTCAAACATTTCTTCAGTTCCTGGAAACTTTATTCGCACTCTTTAGTCCAATAAAACTTGGTTTCCTTCAACAATGTCGTCATAGGCTTTGCAATCTTGGAGAAATTCTCTATGAATCTCCGGTAATATCCCGCGAGTCCAAGAAAACTGCCAATTTCTCCAACTAAGGTGGGTGCCAACCACTCAGTGACTGCCTACACCTTGATAAGGTCCACTGCTACACCTTCTCCTGATATAACATGTCCTAGGAATCCAACTTCCTTCAACCAAAACTCACATTTGCTGAACTTGGCATATAACTGATGTTCTTTGAGCTTCTCAATAACTAAACACAAATGTTTCTCGTGTTCCTCTTCGTTCTTCGAGTACACCAAAATATCATCAATGAATACCACGACAAACTTATCCAAGAACTCCATGAACACCTTATTTATCATACTCATGAAATAGGCAGGGGCGTTAGTCAATCCAAATGACATAACCGTATACTCATATAGCCCATACCTTGTGGTGAAGGCTGTCTTAGGTATATCCTTCTCTCGGATCTTCAACTGGTGGTATCCTGATCGTAGATCGATCTTGGAGAATACTTTAGCTCCTTGAAGTTGGTCGAACAAATCATTAATCATCGGCAGTGGGTACTTATTCTTAATCGTCACTTCGTTCAGTGCCCGATAATCAACGACCATTCTTGAAGATCCATCCTTCTTCTCGACCAAAAGCACTAGGCTCCCCAAGGTGACAAACTTCGTTGAATGAATCCTTTCTCCAATAACTCCTTAATCTGCTTCTTGATCTCCTCTAGATCATTCGCTGGCATCCGGTATGGTCTCTTCGATATTGGTCCGGTGCCTGGCAATAGCTCTATCAAAAACTCAGTGTCCCTATCTGGCGGCATGCCTGGTAGCTCCTCTCGAAATACATCCGGGTAATCCTTTACTACCAGCACTTCCTCCTGAACAACTCCCGAGAGAGAATTTACTTGTGTCCTCCCAGGCGAATGCCTAGATACATACTTGATCCTTTTTCCCTCCGGGGTGGCAAGTAAAATCGACTTACTCGCACAATCGATGTTCCCTCCATACATCGAGCCAATCGATACCTAGTATCACATACAATCCTTGTGACTCCAAAATTATCAGGTCTGAGGGGAATACATGGCGTCCAATGGTCAATGGCACTTGAAAACATCCTTGACTTGCCATATACTCCGCTCTTGGGGAACTTACTGCTACTTCTCGAGCTTGCGTTGTATTCCCTCGAAGAGCAAAGGGAGATGAAGCACAGTAGTGTAAGTATTTCCCTCGGTTTTTGAGAACCAAGGTATCAATCCAGTAGGAGACCATGCACGAGTCCCTCGCACCTGCACAAACAAATAAGAACTTCCCAGCCAACGCGATAAGGGGTTGTCAATCCCTTTACGGTCACTTACGAAAGTGAGATATGATAGATAGGATAGTTTGATATTTTTGGTATTTTTGGATATAAGAACAGAAAGTAAAAGCAGAAAAGTAAAGTAAATTGTAGATTGATATGTTGAGAATTGACCCAGGGGCCATAGGTTTCACTAGTGGCTTCTCTCATGATAGCAGATTTCTACGGTGGGTGAACGAATTAATGTCGAGCAATTGATAGAAAAGCGAATAATTATGAGACTATCTAGGCATGATCATTATATATAAGCATCACGTCCGAGATAAGTAGACCGAAACGATTCTGCATCTACTACTATTACTCCACACATCGACCGCTATCCAACATGCATCTAGAGTGTTAAGTTCAAAAGAACAGAGTAACGCTTTAAGCAAGATGACATGATGTAGAGGGATAAACTCAAGCAATATAATATAAACCCCATCTTTTTATCCTCGATGGCAACAATACAATATGTGTCTTGCTGCCCCTACTGTCACTGGGAAAGGACACCGCCAGATTGAACCCAAAGCCAAGCACTTCTCCCATTGCAAGAACTATACATCTAGTAGGCCAAACCAAACCGATAATTCGAAGATACTTGCAAGGATATTATAATCATACATAAAAGAATTAAGAAAAGAACCAAATGTTTCTCATAGATAATCTTGATGATAAACCCACAATTCATCGGATCTCGACAAACACACCGCAAAAAGATTACATCGAATAGATCTCCTCGAAGATTGAGGAGAACTTGGTATTGAGATCCAAAGAGAGAGAAGAAGCCATCTAGGTACTAAATATGGACCCGAAGGTCTGAGGTAAACTACTCACAACTCATGGTGAGGCGATGGTGTTGATGTAGAAGCACTTCATGGAAGATCCCCCCTCCGGCGGAGCTCCGGAACAGGCCCCAAGATGGGATCTCACGGGAACAAAAGGTTGCGGCGGTGTAATTAGGGTTTTCTCTGTTGCTTCGATATTTTCAGGGTACATGGGTATATATAGGAGGAAGGAGGGCACCGGAGGAGCAACGTTGGGCCCACGAGGCAGGGGGTGTGCCCAGGGGGAGGGGGCGCGCCTCCTACCCTCGTGGACGCCACGTGTGCCCTATTATGTGGTTCTCAAGTCTCCCGTGAAGGCATCGCTCCAAAAATATCTCTCCCGAAGGTTTCATTCCGTTTGGACTCCGTTTGATATTCCTTTTCTGTAAAATCCTGAAATAGGCAAAAAAAAAAACAATCTGGACTGGGCCTTTGGGTTAATAGGTTAGTCCCAAAAATAATATAGAAGTGTATAATAAAGCCCATTAAACATCCAAAACATCATATATAATAGCATGGAACAATAAAAAATTATAGATACGTTGGAGACGTATCAAGCATCCCCAAGCTTAATTCATGCTCGTCCTCGAGTAGGTAAATGATAAAAAACAGAATTTTTGATGTGGAATGCTAACCAACATAATTTTCAATGTAATTCTCTTTATTGTGGCATGAATGTTTAATCCGAAAGATTCAAGACAAAAGTCTATATGGACATAAGAATAATAATACTTCAAGCATACTAACAAAGAAATCATGTCTTCTCAAAATAACATGGCTAAAGAAAGTTATCTCTACAAAATCATATAGTCTGGCTATGCTCCCTCTTCATCACACAAAATATTCATATCATGCACAACCCCAGTTTCAGCCAAGCACTTGTTTTCATACTCAATTTTTTCAAACCTTTCAACTTTCAAGCAATACATGAGCGTGAGCCATGGATATAGCACTATGGGTGGAATAGAGTGGTGGTTGTGGAGAATACAAAAATGAGGAAGATAGTCTCACATCGACTAGGCATATCAATGTGAGTGAGTAGGAATTGACATGCAACGGATGCACTAGAGCTGAAAATGTATGAAAGCTCAACAAAAGAAACTAAGTGGGTGTGCATCCAACTTGCTTGCTCACGAAGACCTAGGGCATTTGAGGAAGCCCATCGTTGGAATATACAAGCCAAGTTCTATAATGAAAATTCCCACTATTATATGAAAGTGACTAAACATGAGACTCTCTATCATGAAGAACATGGTGCTACTTTGAAGCACAAGTGTGGAAAAAGATAGTAGCATTGTCCCTTTTCTTTTCTTTTCTTTTCTTTTTCTTTTCTTTTTCATTTTATCATTTTTGGGCCTTACTTTTTCTTGGCATTTCCTTCTTTTTGTTTCTTTGGCACAATGCTCTAATAATGATGATCATCACACTTATATTGATTTACAACTCGATATTACAACTCGATACTAGAACAAAGTATGACTCTATATGAATGCCTCCGGCGGTGTACCGGGATGTGCAATGAATCAAGAGTGACATGTATGAAAAATTATGCATGGTGGCTTTGCCACAAATATGATGTCAACTACATGATCATGCATGGCAATATGACAATATGAAGCATGTCATATGAACATAACGGTGGAAAGGTGCATGACAATATATCTCAGAATGGCTATGGAAATGCCACGATAGGTAGATATGATGGCTCTTTTGAGGAAGGTATATGGTGGCTATTTTGAGGAAGGTATATAGTGGGTGTTGGTAACGACGAAAGTTGCGCGGTACAAGAGAGGCTAGCAATGGTGGAAGGGTGAGAGCGCGTATAATCCATGGACTCATCATTAGTCATAAAGAACTCATATACTTATTTCAAAAATTTACGAGTCATCAAAACAAAGTAATCAACGCATGCTCCTAGGGGTGAGGTTGGTAGGAGTTAACCATCGCGCGCCCCCGACCTCGACACAAAGGATGACACTCTACAAATACCTCATGCTCTAACTTCGTCACATAGCGGTTCACCATACGTGCATGCTACGGGAATCACAAACTTTAACACAAGTATTTCTCAAATTCATAATAACTCCACTAGCATGACTATAATATCACTATCCTCATATCTCAAAACAATCATCAAGTATTAAACTTCTCATCATATTCAATGCACTTTGTATGAAAGTTTTTACTACATTTATCTTGGATGCCTATCATATTTGGACTAGTTTTATAACCAAAGCAGATTACCATGTTGTTCAGAGATCAACAATTTCTACAAAATAAGATCACCACCGTTCTCTAAAAGATATAAGGGAAGCACTAGAGCAAAACTATTTAGCTCAAAAGATATAAGTGAAGCACATAGAGTGTTCTAACAAATTATAGGCCATATTTATCTCTTTCAAAAAGGTGTGTCCAGCAAGGATGATTGTGGCAAACTAACAAACAAAGACTCAAATTATACATGACGCTCCAAGTAAAACACATATCATGTGGTGAATAAAAATATAGTCCCGAGTATAGTTACCGATAGATGAAGACGAAAGAGGGGATGCCTTCCTGGGGCATCCCCAAGATTAGGCTTTTGGTTGTCCCTGAATTTTACCTTGGGGTGCCTTGGGCTTCCCCAAGCTTAGGCTCATGCCACTCTTTGTTCCATAGTCCATCAAAGCAATACTAAAAACTTGAAAACTTCACAACACAAAACTTAGACAAAAATCTCGTGAGCTCCGTTAGTATACCAAAACAAACCACCACTCAAAGGTACTGCAATGAACTCATTCTTTGTTTATATGGGTGCTAAACCTACTGTATTCCAACTTCTCTATGATTCATTGTCACATCCCTAGTTAGCACTTGCATTAGGACTAGCTAGAGTGTGCATCATGTTTACTTATCAAAGAAACTTGAAATGGGAATGACAGAAACCCCAGCACCCCTCTCCTAACAACTAGGGTTTGATAAAATTTTCTCCAATGTACCCAAAATGCCCTTCAAAAATGTTCATCATTTCTGCCTTGGTCCTAAACCTCTGCCAAAAATGGTGCACAATTTTCTAGGACATCTGAGGTCTTTGGATTAAATCATATGGTATTTGTATTTGGGCATTTAAATGCTATAAAATATTTTAAATGCTCAAATAATCATAAACTATAATGTTCCATACTGTTCATATTATATACAGTGGGCATGACATGTTTTATGAGTTATAAAAATGTTCTGGCATTTTTATTAATTAACCAAAGTTGCAAAAGAAATGAAACAAAAAAGAAATAAGAAAGAAGAAAGAGAGAGAAAGAACTTACGTGGAGCCCAGCACTGTTGCAGGCCGGCCCAGCCCACCAGCGCCGCTCCTGTCGCCTTCCTCCTCGCGCCAGTAGGCAGCGCGCGTGGCCACCGCGCGCCGGCATGCGCCCGACCACCTCCAGCCTGCCTGCCTGCGTCCCCGATGGCCTGGACGCCTCCATGCGTCGCCACACAGCTGCCCCGACCCCTCTCTCACTTCCCCTCGTCTTCATCTCCTTCCCATGGCTCTCTCCCTCTCATCACCGAGGCCGCCCGTCGCCGCCGTTCGCCGTTGCCGCACCTAGAGCCTCCCCTTCGTCCCGTGAGAGTGTCCAGAAGGATCGCCGCGACGCCCTCTTCCTCCTCGCTGAGCCACGGATCGCCGGGAGCCCTGCAACGCCTTCACGCCGTCGTCCCCCTCCTCGGATCGCCGGAGCTCCTCGCTGTCGATTAAGGAGCTGCAGAGCGTCCCCGACCTCTTCGTCGAGCTCGCTAGCACCGCCGTGAGCCCCTACGCCAAATCCCTCCCCTCTCCGCTTCGTTTGCGCCGCGTAGCTGCTGCTCCACTGATCACCGAAACCCGCCGCCGCCGTGCTCGCCGCCGGTGATGCTCCGGTGACCATTTGGTCACGGACGCACGTCCATCTCGCTCGCCGCAGCACGTAGATGAGCTAGGTGCCACGCACGCATCACATAGGCCACCGCAGCCGCGTCTCCACACACGCCCGAACGCCGACCGCCGCTTTCGAGCTCGTTGCCGTCGCCTCCGGCCACCACAGGCCCGGCGACCACCACCATTCGACGCGCATCGACGAGGGCACTCCAACGCGCCCAACTGCGGCTCGAACCGTGCCCTGTAGGCGATTTCCGAAGCTCGCCGCCGTGTTTGGCCCCGCCGGCGTCACATCGCCGGCGAGTTTGACTCGTTTGACCGGGGGGTTGACCACCCCTGGGTCACTGACATGTGGGCCACCCCACCCCTAATTAGCTAGTTTAATTAAGTAAATGCTAATTAAGTCAGTTAGTTAGTTTAGTCACTGACCCATGGGCCCAGACCCCACTGACAGCTAATTAGTTCCTAGCTTAACACTAATTAACTTTGCTAATTAGCTATGACACTGACATGCCAGGCCCACATGTCATGTTTGACCTGGACCAGCTCATGTTGACCCGCTGACGTCAGCATGAGGTCATGCTGACGCAGTAAAGAGCTTCTGGAATTTAATTTAAATCCTAAATGATTTATGAATTTCAGAAAATACCCAAAACTTCTAAAAATCATATAAAATCAACCGTAGCTCAGATGGAAATAATTTATATATGAAAAATGATCAGAAAAATCCAATCTTTCCAATGGCACTAGTTTCATGCATGTTTGAGCAAGTTAACCTTGCTGTATACATTAAAACATGATAATGCACTTAATTAAATAATAGCTAAAGTGCCAATTTGAATCCTTGATTCAAATAGGCTCAAACCCTTCTGGTTATAGTTGCATTAGCCCAAAACACATGCATCTTGCCATGTCATGAGCATGCATCATATTGTTGCATTTGTTTGTTTAATGATTGTATCGCCGGTATTTTCCGTGTTAGGTCCTGCTCCCGAGGATACTGCTGCGTATCCAGCTGAAGAGCAGTACCCGACAACCACTTTGTCAGGCAAGCAATCATTGATCATTCCGATACAAACCCATCTTCTCGCTCCTGCTCTCTTTTACTGCATTAAGGCAACAGCGTGTGAACTACTACTTGCTGCGGTAGTTGAACCCTATTCCCTTGCATGACCTGTCACTGCCACAGTAAATAGTTGAAACCCACTAGCATGTGTAGGTGTTGATTGAGCCATGTGATGTGTGATCCACCATGCTATTTGCCTATGTTGCCTGCTATGCTTAGAGTTGTGTCTGGTCTGGTTCATCTGGGTGATGGATCAGAGTGAAATGATCATATCGACAAAGAGAAGGAAGTGTGGAATATGCTTGGTAAAGGTATCGATGAAAGGCCATGTAGGAGAACATGGTGGGTTGTTTCATTGGAATCGTCCATAGGAGCCGAGATCTGTATGTGTGGTTCAAGTTACAGCTACTACCACACATTGGGATCCTTAATTGACCCTCTCGGCTTATTAATTACGCTCGATCTCTGTCCAGGAGTTGCAACTAGTTTCTGGTGTTTATAGTTTACTAGAGGTCATGCATAGCGCTGACCCTCGGGGTGGGTTGTGATGCGACAGGTACGTGGCACGGTGTACCGGTTGCCCGTTTGGTGACTCGGGAACCCTGTACACATCGTTTGGGGCCGTGAGCGACACCCCGGCCGGATCTCCCCACGGATGGAACCTAAATAGGCGATAAACCTGGACGAGAGACTTGTGTAGTTAGTCAGGTCGTGGCCGACACCCACGCTGGGCTTCCGCTTGAAGGTTGCCGAGTACACGTCAAGTAAACGGCGATAAGTGGTGGGAGCGTGTGTGAAGAAGTACACCCCTGCAGGGTTATCAATCTATTCCAATAGCCATTGTTCGCGGTACGGACTACTTGGTTACTCTTACAGTTCATAGACAAGTTGATGGATACTACTAAAAGCCTCAAGATAAGTGTGAGTACCGTGGATGGCCCTTTCGTAGGATGATGGAAGAGGATCCTCGGTAGTGTATTGTTGTGGTGAGTAGAGGACTCGTGTTCGTAATAACATCTTGCAATCCGTTGAGAGTTGTAGTATAGGTTAGCCAAGAGTCAAAGCTGGCTTTCTACTATGAACTCCACTACCCCCTTTGATAATGTTGCATGTATGATAGGTTCTGTGGTAAGACTTGCTGAGTACCTTTGTACTCATGTTTGCTTAATAACTGTTGCAGAGGAGAACCCTGCCCCTGCTGATGGGTTCTACATAGACGTTGACGTCGACGAGTAGCTTGACACCCAGACGGAGATCTGGAGCTTGTGAAGGGCCTTGTAGATAGTCAGGCTACACCAAGCCTGTTTTATTTTCTAAGTTGTCTGTACTCAGACATGTAGCTTCCGCTTGTGCTTGTATGACTGTATGACTTGAGTGTTGGGTCATGTGACCCCTACCTGTATGGATATGTTATGTATGGCTCTTGGAGCCTCTTAAATAAAGTACTTTGAGTCATAGACTTCTGTTGTGATGCAATGTTGTATTTGCACATATTGAGCATATTGTGTGTATGGTTGAAATGCTTGGTATGTGTGGGATCCGACACCTAGTTGTTTTCCTTTGGTAGTCTACCTTACAGGGAAATGCCTCCTAGTGATTCCAATGAGCTTTGGTAGCTTGCTACTGCTCGGAACACGTAGGCTGGTCGGCATGTGTCCTTCTTCGTTCCTGTGTCTGTCCCTTAGGGGAAATGTCACGCGTTGTTCCTTTAAGTCCATGAAGCTTGCTACGACTTGGGTTCATACGTTGATGACCGACACGTTCGTTGCTGGGTCATGGATGCCTGTCTCTGTAATCTAGTGCCACTTTTGGTTTATAACTAGCCATGTCGGCCCGGGTTCTCTGTCATATGGATGCTAGCGACACTGTCATATACATGTGCCAAAATGCGCAAACGGTCCCGGGCCAGGTAAGGTGGCACCCGTGGGGTTACCGTGCGTGAGGCCGCAAAGTGATATGATGTGTTACATCTAGATCGGTGTGACTTAGGATCGGGGTCCTCACAGCGTTGGCATCAGAGCTGGACTGCCTGTAGGTTTCTCAAGCCAAACTGGTCGATGTTGAGTCTAGAAAAATTCTTAGTTATATGTAGGGGAATTGATTGTGGAAGGGAACGTAAGGCTCTTTTTACTCCTTTACCTTATGCCCTTCTGATCTGACTCAGTCTATTCTTTCTACGGGGATTTAGGACTAGGCCTCTTATCCTTGCTAGGTTCACGTGTTACTAATCCGTAGACTCTTAGGATTGTTGGTTTCAAGCCTCAGTTCAGTTTCTATCCTTTTAGTATGATGATTGTTGGACCCGGAACCTTGATATGGAACTGTTGAGTGGTTATGCTATCATTTGTATGATGTCTCAAATCTTTGTTTGAGCATTTACAGTTGTTATGCTGCCCGATTTCTTCCAGAAACACTAATGCCTTTGCATTACTTCGTGTTTCAGATGTCTGGCCGCACCCCTCACCAAGTGGTTCGTTTGACTCGGTGCATTAATGTGCCCGGTCACACGGCCATGCTAGTCCGTGTGCTGACTAAGACCGGTTATCGCTGGTATCCTGAGTACACCGTGGAGGAACAATACCGGGATTTCAATCAGAGTCAATAGTTCTGCACAGTCCGGATATACCCCTCATATCCCGGAGCTAACGACCCCATCCATTGGTCTTATGGACTCGGGGTTACCATCGAGATGGCAGTACAGGATGCCGCCTATTCGATGATGACCATTCTCCGGGCTAGGCATGCCCTGTTGCTGAACACTGAGTTCTGTTACATGCCAGCCTCACTTCCCGGAGAGGAAGGCTACTACACTGGCCTGTATACTGATGCTGCTCATGAAGAGCCACTGCTTCAGACTACTGTTCAGATGCTGGAGGATACGGACCGTGAGGTCCGTGCCCTCCGAATGGAGCTGTATAACACTCGAGCCGCCCACTGGACTACTTTGACACGGCTTGCACCTGCTGTGCACGCCGGATATCTGGACATGCGGGATTTGTACCCCGTGCGGACTCGTCTGCCTGATCACATGGGTTGGCATGACGTTGGGGGTATTACACCTCCACGTGGGTGTCGGTTACCACCAGCATCGGGACCGAGGCCACATCCATGTCCCTATGGTCCACAGCCTTCGAGCGCTCGCGAGTTTCAAGATCCGTCTGTTCCACTTCCAGGCTACGATGGTAATCTTTACGAAGATTACTACGGGAATGTTTGAGCTAGACCGTGGTAGTAGTAGTATTGTAGTAGTTGTATTTCCACAGTCCTGCGCGTCTTGTGGAATATGACTTAGTGTGTATTGAGTTCCGGAGGTGTAGTTAAATAATGTATAGGAGCTTGGAATGCCTCTGATGGGATGTATCGTCTTTCACCGCAGTTGTACTTTAGCTTTGGCTTGTACTAAACTATGTTTGGTGTGTATGACCACTGGTGTATATATAGCAGTTCCTATATTACCATGTCGTACGGATGCACATCTCTGCATTCCGTGTCATCCATTACATTCTGCACTTCTATGTCAAATTTTTGCCATCCTTGTCTAAACCGTTGTTTTGTTTTCCTAGGATCGTCAACACTTGCAACACTCCTGCTGCTTAGGAGCAGGGTGAGGCTAGTGGGGCTAGAGATGGGAATCTTCCCCAGCCACCCTCCTTGGCGGAAGTTATGCTCGAGGCAGAACGGAACAAGAGGGAGACCAACCGTCTGCTGGAACGCATAGAGCAGAACACTGGGTTCCGCCAGAGGAATGACGTGGTGTCAATCAATGACTTTATCAAGATGTGTCCACCGAAGTTCCATCACTCCACTGAACCTCTGGATGCGGATGACTGGCTACGTAGTATCACCCACAAGCTACACTCTGCCCGTGTGGCCTAAGCTGACAAGGTTACCTACGCCGCCTACCATCTTGAGGGCCCTGCCAGTCTTTGGTGGGAAAACTTTGAAGCTATGCGTCCTGCTGGCCAAATCAGTACTTGGGTTGAGTTCAGTGAGGCATTCCGTGAACATCACATTCTGGAAGGTCTCATGGATCGCAAGCAGGAGGAATTCTGCAATTTCACCCAGGGCCGGTTAACTGTGGATGGCTATAGTCGCGAGTTTGGCAACTTGGCATGCTATGCACCTGAGGAAGTATCCACCGATGCCAAGAAGCAGGCGAGGTTCCACAAGGGACTCAGCCCTGAACTCCGCCGAGATCTACGTCTGCACGAGTGCACTTCCTTCCAGAAGTTGGTAAAGGCTATCAGTGCTGAAACGGGCCAGACCGACTTCGAGGCCACACGCAAGCATACTCGATACTTTGGTTCCTCATCCGGTTCTGGCTCTCACAAGCGCCGTGTGTGGGTTCCTAACACTGCTCTGCCATCCAAGTACACACCAAGGCCATCCTATGAGGCGCCTCGCCCAACTCAACAGTATGCACCTGCTAAGACCTATGGAGGACCACCTTCCAACTTTGCTCCACGCACTGGCACTGTGACTTGCTTCAAGTGTGGAGAACCGGGACACTACATGCGTGAGTGTCCTCAAAACCAACCAGGAAAACCCGTTGGCCGTGGTAAGCCAACCGGCAAGGTGAATTATGTCAAGCCAATCCCCACTGCACGTGGTCATGTCAACTATGTCTCTGCTGAGGAAGCTTATGAGGATCCTAACGTCGTCCTTGGTACGCTTCTCGTTAAATTCCATCCGGCATCTGTTCTTTTCGATACTGGAGCATCCCATTCGTTCATATCTGAGAGCTATGCTCGAATGCACAACATGACTTTTTGTGACATGCCTACTTCCATGGTTATTCAAACTTCTGGTTCAAAGTGGCAATCCTCTAGGGTAAGCCATGGAAATGAAATCCTTGTCGATAGACTTGTTTTCCTAGCATCTCTAATCGCTCTCAAGTCCTCGGACATAAACATCATTTTGGGTATGGATTGGATGACAACTCATTACGCCAAGATTGATTGCTACACTAGGACCGTTCAACTTACGCATCCATCCGGCAAGATAGTCAATGTCTTGACCCGAATGGCTGAGCGTCAGCTCTACTCTCTTAATGCCAGCCCTCTACCAGAACTCGAAGATATCCCGGTAGTCCGTGACTTTCCGGATGTTTTTCCAGAAGAACTGCCAGGAATTCCACCTGACAGAGATGTCGAGTTCATGATAGATCTTATTCCAGGAACTGTCCCAATCTCTAGGAGACCTTATAAGATGGCACCCCTAGAATTAGCTGAGCTTAAGAAACAACTCGATGAGTCCTTGCAAAAAGGTTTCATCCGTCCTAGTTCTTCCCCTTGGGCTTGCCCCGTCCTCTTTGTCAAGAAGAAGGATGGAACGGAGCGGATGGTTGTAGATTACCGACCTGTCAATCTAGTCACCATAAAGAACAAGTATCCGCTCCCCAGGATCAACGACCTGTATGATCAGCTCGCTGGATCCTCAGTCTTCTCTAAGATGGATTTGAGGTTGGGTTACCTTCAAATCAAAATCAAGAAGGGGCCATTCCTAAAACGGCTTTTGTTACTCGTTATGGCCAATATGAGTACACCGTCATGTCCTTCGGATTAACCAATGCCCCAGCCACCTTTTCCCGGCTAATGAATTCTATATTCATGGAGTACTTGGATAAATTCGTCGTGGTATACCTCGATGATATACTCATTTACTCCAAGAACAAGGAAGATCATGCCGAGCATTTAAGGCTGGTATTGACGAAACTTCGAGAGCACCGCCTTTATGCCAAATTCTCTAAATGTGAATTTTGGTTGCCGGAAGTAACCTATCTAAGTCATGTGATCTCTGGCAAGGGTATTGCTGTCAATCCCGAGCGAGTTCAAGCCGTCCTTGATTGGACTCCTGATGGGCCTCGAACCCCTCGTTGGATTACCCCAAGTGGAAGGTGTAAGATGCAGTAAGTAGAAGTGTTTTCCCCTAGCAAAGATGCCAAGGATCGAATCCCCAGAGACTCCTAGGTTCAACAGGTAGGTGTCAACTGCTAACGGCGCAATTAGCAATCAACGTGGACCTGCACACAGATACAAATAACTTTGCTCCCAACGAGTACAGAGAGGTTGTCAATCTCTCCGGCCTTGTAGTTCACAAAGGGTTAAAAGCAATATGATAGTAGTGATAGATAGTGTTTTGCAAAAGTAAATAAAATAGCGAAAAGTAAAATAGTGTATGTGATCAATGATGGTAATAAGGACCGGAGTCACATGACGTTCTCTAGTGATGTCTCTCTCCCAAAAGACGATAAAACGGCTATGTGAGGTAACAAATTACAGCTGGGCAATTGACAGGACCACGAACGCAAACCAATGCTGATTACATTGCAAGAAAGGTTGAGGTTCAAAGCATGTGCGGTACGCCAAAATAAGTAGACCGAAATCCATCAATATCTACTACTAATCATCCACCTTGAGATATCTATCCAGAACATCTCGCTGGTATTAAGTTGCGAGTCCCACTCATAGTGTAAACTCAAAGCAACAGACAACTGCATTAAAAGAACTTTGCGTAAAGTAAACAATCCTTGCACCCGCGGGCACAAGCACCGTTGTTTTCCCCCTTGTGGCAACAGCACATCCCCTAGACTCATGTTTCTGTCACTCGAGCTAGTCATCGAGGGGCATGAACCCACAATCGAGCATAACGTTCCCTCTTGGAGTCACTACCTACTACTTGGCCAAAGCAATAAATAACAACGGAGAACATGCAAGAATTACTTATGAACTAAAATATAAAAGAGGTGAATCAAATATATTACTCAAGATCAATCTGAACATAATCTCATAATCCATCGGATCCCAGCAAACTCAACATAGCAACAGCATAAGGATTACATAGGTGCCTCGATCATGTAGGGCAGCTCACGAGGACTAATTAGTGAAGCACAAGAACGGGAGGAGAACATCACATAGCTACTGGTCATGGACTCATGGTCCAAGGGAGACTACTCACGAGTCATCCGGGAGGCGTCCATGGTGGTGGAGAAGCTCCCGGTGGTGATCCTCCCCTCCGGCAGGGTACCGAGAAGAGTTCTCCTGGTGCTCCCGATCTTGGAAGCGGCGGCGGCGGCGGAACAGAGATGGGATCGCGAAAAGAAGTCTTGTTTCAAGGGTTACGGGGGACCCTTTAAATATCTGCCAAAGTAGGGCATCGGGGGGCTCTCGGGGGGCCGAGGCGCCCCCCCGGCGCGGCCCAGGGGGGGCGCACCCACAGGGCGCCTGGGGCCCCTGTGCCCCCCCCAGGCTCCCCTTCGGAAGCAGTGTCTTTCCCGGAACGCTGATTTTTTATATATTTTTTCTGTATTTTTCTGGGCAGTTCTCGAAACGTGAAAACCTGAAATACAAAAACAGCCGAAAACAGAAACTGGCACTAGGGTGCACTGGATTAGTAAGTTAGTCCAAATATGATCAAAAGTGTATGGAAGTGTATGAATATCATAGCAATATCACCCAAAAGTGGCATGGAGCAAGCAGAAATTATAGATACGTTTTGGACGTATCAACATCCCCAAGCTTAATTCCTGCTCGTCCTCGAGTAGGTAAATGATAACAAGAATAATTTCTGTGGTGACATGCTATTAACCATACTGGACTTTCTCATAGTCATATGACAAAAGCTTACTGAGACAATGATTCTAAAGTAACTAAGTTGTCTCAAGAGAAAATCACAAATGACTGAAAGATTTACAACATGAAACTGAAACATCAAAAAGATTTGCAATGAACATGATGTACAAATATGATCAAGTGATATCTAGCTGCCCCCTTTAGTGATGCAAAACATAAATGCAAGGGCACCTTCAAGGTTTAAGTGATGACTAGATACAATCTTTTCAGAATAAATGATATCACAATCATGCTAAAGACAATGCTACTTTGGGACAATGCACAATACACTCAGAATGACAATCATGCTCTCAGTAGTTGATGCTTGAAGTGCTAGAGCTTTTTATTTTGAAACATGGAAGCAATTGTGTCAACGGTAGTAGTACTTCATATGTGTCATGTATAAAACATCTTATAAGTTGCAAGCCTCATGCATCGAATACCAATAGTGCTCGCTCCTTGTCCTAATTAGCTCGGATCCCCATGGGTTATCATTGCATTGCATATGTTTTTACCAAGTGTCACAAAGGGGTACCTCTATGCCACCTGTACAAAGGTCCAAGGAGATAGATCGCATTTGATTTCTCGTTTTTGATAAATCTCAACTTGAGGACATCCATACCGGGACAACATAGAAAATAGATGATGGACTCCTCTTTAATGCATAAGCATATTCTCATGAGAGATTGAGGATTAAGGTCCAAGCTAAAACTTCCACCATGAGGCATGGCTTTGGTTGGCGGCCCAATGTTCTTCTCTAACAATATGCATATTAATTCAACCCACGGTAAATCACCCTTACTTCAGACAAGACGAACATGCATAGCAACTCACATGATATTCAAGAAAAGTGTGACAGTTGATGGCGTCCCCAGAAACATGGTTACCGCTCAGCAAGCAACTCATAAGAAATAAGATACATAAGCAACATATTCTTTACCACAATAGTTTTTAGGCTACTTTCCCATGAGCTATGTATTGCATGATTAATTTGCTTAGTGCAGGTGGAGGTTAGCAAAAGACTGGGAGCGACCAACTAAGAGAGCAATGACGGTCATAATCATGCAGAGCGACAAAGCAATATTGAATCAGGCATGGTAGTTATATCGCTACTTAGAAACAAAAGATCATCAAGGCTTGACAGACTTTCTTTACAGTCTTGAATATGCGTGAGCATACGCCAAGTCAATCAAAATAAATTCTCGAAGGAAGATATTACTAAACCATACCACATCATAGGCAAACAAACCAAGTTGGTACTCCAATGACACATTGGGAACCCCCCAGCTATCTGAGATTAACCATAAGAAAACCTGAGCTACTAAGCACCATCATGAAAGTAGCATATTTATCATAGACACATTAACCCATGAAACGGAAGCAAACTCTCTTAATAAGGTGAGCATGGTAATTTAAAAAGAGTTCAAGCAAGCAACTAAATAAAAGCTCTTTGAAAGATAAGCATGAATACTAAGAGCAAAGCACGATAGTAGCTATTAAAAGATAAAGAACACACACAACATAGATAGACATGAAAATTCTATGTAATGTTCTAGGTAGAGGTGGAGCGTGTTTCTCTCCCACATAAAGGAATGCTGGGTTCTGACTCGTTATGAAAAACTAACAAGAAAACTAAAAGCAAGACGCTCCAAGCATAGCACATAACACATGAAGTGATAAAAATATAGCGGAACGAAAGACGAACTGATAATGTTGATGGAGAAGGGGATGCACGGGGGGCATCCCCAAGCTTAGACGCTTGAGTCTCCTTGAATATTTCTTGGGGGTGCACGGGGGCATCCCCAAGCTTGAGCGCTTGACACTCCTGAATCTTTTTATCATCTTCCCTCGCACACTTGAAAACTCCCTTCATACATAACTCATTCATAATCTGATTAGCGAGGTTAGTACCCTTAATAAAATAATTATACCTTGCTGGAAATAAGGATATTCTTGAAGTTCTACTGTTTCTCAAGATTGCCAAAAGGTTTTCGCAAAGAAAAAACAAGTTCTTAATTTGCAAAGTGAAGGTAAGGCAAAACAGGACAGAATCTGTGAAAAACAGAACAGCAGGCAGTAATTGACCTGTTCGGGATACTTCTGCAACTCAAATAAAAAAACTCAGAACTGACGCACGAAAGACAATTATATAGAGAACGCTGTCGAAAAATTCAGACCAAAAAGATGATCTGGTGATTTTATACGAATTTTTCTATCCAAGGACAGAATCTGTTTCATGGACAGCACCTCACAACTTTTGAACTTTCTAGCAATCAGAGGCTATACTTGGCACAAATATGAAAAGCAAAGATATAATGATGATGCTACAGCAGTAAACAACATCAAGACACAACAAAAGCAAAAAATTTATTCATGTGGGCTGCCTCCCAAAAGTGCTTTCTTTTATGCCTTTAAGCTAGGCATAATGCATAGAGGAATCAATATTCATCATAATAATCAGAGTTATAAATTGGTTCAAATGATTCCTCAACAAGTTCATTCTTGTTCCTTCTAGGAAAGGGGTACACACCTTTTGCCTTCCCGCGTAAGCGGATTTGTCCCTTACCTATATCAATGAAGCCTTTAATTGCTCGGAGGAAGTCCCTTCCAAGCACTATATTTCCTTGGTTTGGCTCCATGATGAAGAAATCAATCATTGCAATCCCCTTAAGGAATTTAACTGGCACGTCTTTTATTTTTCCCTGGATTTCAGAAATATCTCCATTAGCGTGTTCATGATAAGATGATAGTATATCCATGTTAAATTTTAAAGAATCATGAACAATTTTTGGCATAGTAGAAACCATAGATCCAATATCACAATAAGCAAGGAAGTCTTGATTAGAGATGCTAATCCTAACAAGAGGTTCCCAGTCATTATCTATTTCCAAAATATCTCTCTTATTGTGTTTGGGTTTCTCTACCTTTAAGTCTAGAGCATCCATTCTTTTCTCAATAGTGGCAAGTCTATCTATGATAGTATCAAAGTTATGTTCATAAACAAAGTAACTAGATAGACCATGTATAATTTCAAGAGCTCTAGCTTCATCACATTCTAGAAAATCTCCCTCAGCTATAATGTCAAGGGAGTGTTTACACCATTTAAAAAGACCATGGTAAAAATTCCTAAGCACTATTTTTATAGGTATCCAAGGCATAATTCTCCTATGTGCATCAGAAATTCTGTCCCATGCCTTCTTCATATTTTCTCTATCCCTTTGATGGAAATCTAAAACTTCTGATTCCCTCAAAGCACCAAATCCTAACATGTTTAACTAAACAGATAGGACTACTAACAGGAAGGTAAATAATTTTTTTGTGATTTTTGATAAAAAAAGGTACTAAAGCAAATAAGAAAGGTAAACTAACAAGACTAATAAGCAAAGGTAAAAGATAGCATGCAACTCCCCTATCCTGAAGAGTGGAGTCCCCGGCAACGGCGCTAGAAAATACTCCTTGATGGGCCTCGAATCCCTCGTTGGATTACCCCAAGTGGAAGGTGTAAGATGCAGTAAGTAGAAGTGTTTTCCCCTAGCAAAGATGCCAAGGATCGAATCCCCAGAGACTCCTAGGTTCAACAGGTAGGTTTCAACTGCTAACGGCGCAATTAGCAATCAACGTGGACCTGCACACAGATACAAATAACTTTGCTCCCAACGAGTACAGAGAGGTTGTCAATCTCTCCGGCCTTGTAGTTCACAAAGGGTTAAAAGCAATATGATAGTAGTGATAGATAGTGTTTTGCAATAGTAAATAAAATAGCGAAAAGTAAAATAGTGTATGTGATCAATGATGGTAATAAGGACCGGAGTCACATGATGTTCACTAGTGATGTCTCTCTCCCAAAAGACGATAAAACGGCTATGTGAGGTAACAAATTACAGCTGGGCAATTGACAGGACCATGAACGCAAACCAATGCTGATTACATTGCAAGAAAGGTTGAGGTTCAAAGCATGGGCGGTACGCCAAAATAAGTAGACCAAAATCCATCAATATCTACTACTAATCATCCACCTTGAGATATCTATCCAGAACATCTCGCTGGTATTAAGTTGCGAGTCCCACCCATAGTGTAAACTCAATGCAACAGACAACTGCATTAAAAGAACTTTGCGTAAAGTAAACAATCCTTGCACCCGCGGGCACAAGCACCGTTGTTTTCCCCCTTGTGGCAACAGCACATCCCCTATACTCATGTTTCTGTCACTCAAGCTAGTCATCGAGGGGCATGAACCCACAATCGAGCATAACGTTCCCTCTTGGAGTCACTACCTACTACTTGGCCAAAGCAATAAATAACAATTGAGAACATGCAAGAATTACTTATGAACTAAAATATAAAAGAGGTGAATCAAATATATTACTCAAGATCAATCTGAACATAATCTCATAATCCATCGGATCCCAGCAAACTCAACATAGCAACAACATAAGGATTACATAGGTGCCTCGATCATGTAGGGCAGCTCACGAGGACTAATTAGTGAAGCACAAGAACGGGAGGAGAACATCACATAGCTACTGGTCATGGACTCATGGTCCAAGGGAGACTACTCACGAGTCATCCGGGAGGCGTCCATGGTGGTGGAGAAGCTCCCGGTGGTGATCCTCCCCTCCGGCAGGGTGCCGGGAAGAGTTCTCCTGGTGCTCCCGATCTTGGAAGCGGCGGCGGCGGCGGAACAAAGATGGGATCGCGAAAAGAAGTCTTGTTTCAAGGGTTACGGGGGACCCTTTAAATATCTGCCAAAGTAGGGCATCGGGGGGCTCTCGGGGGGCCGAGGCGCCCCCCCGGCGCGACCCAGGGGGGGGGGCGCCCACAGGGCGCCTGGGGCCCGTGTGGCCCCCCAGGCTCCCCTTCGGAAGCAGTGTCGTTCCCGGAACACTGATTTTTTATATATTTTTTCTGTATTTTTCTGGGCAGTTCTCGAAACGTGAAAACCTGAAATACAAAAACAGCCGAAAACAGAAACTGGCACTCGGGTGCACTGGATTAGTAAGTTAGTCCAAATATGATCAAAAGTGTATGGAAGTGTATGAATATCATAGCAATATCACCCAAAAGTGGCATGGAGCAAGCAGAAATTATAGATACGTTTTGGACGTATCAACTCCCCCTGAATCGGTCAAGCAAGTTAGGAGTTTTCTTGGCTTAGCGAGCTATTGTCATCGCTTCGTCGAGAATTTCTCCAAGGTTGCTAAACCTCTAACTGAACTCCTCAAGAAAGATAAAAAGTTTGAGTGGACCCCACAGTGCGAGTCCAGTTTTCAGGAACTGAAAAGACGCCTGACATCTACACCTGTACTGGTACCACCAGACTTTTCCAAGGATTTTATAATCTATTGCGACACCTCGCGACAAGGACTAGGTTGCATACTCATGCAAGATCGTCAAGTGATTGCATACGCATCTCGATAGTTGCGTCCACATGAGGATAACTATCCTACACATGATCTAGAGCTTGCAGCTGTAGTCCATGCACTCAAAACATGGCGACATTACCTCCTTGGTAATCGCTGTGAAATCTTCACTGATCATCAAAGTTTGAAGTACATCTTCACCCAACCGGATCTGAATCTCAGGCAAAGACGTTGGGTTGAGTTGCTTACGGACTACGACTTAGGAATCACTTACACCCCTGGAAAGGCCAATGTCATGGCTGATGCCCTAAGTCGTAAGTCTTATTGTAACAACTTAATGTTACAACAAGGGCAACCACTTTTCCACGAGGAATTTCGTAAGCTTAACCTTCACATTGTTCCTCGAGGATTCCTTTCCACCTTGGTGGCGAAACCTACCCTTATGGATCAAATCATAGTTTCCCAGCGGTATGATAAAGGCATATCTCGGATCAAGGAGAACATTGCTAGCAGAGTTGCTAGAAGTTTCTCTATGAATGATCGAGGTGTTGTGTACTTCGAGAACCGCTTGGTGGTACCCAAGAAACAACAACTACGACAAATGATTCTTAAGGAGGCTCATGAATCTCCTCTCACGATTCATCCCGGTAGTACCAAAATGTATCAGGACCTACGTCAGAGATTCTGGTGGACTAGGATGAAGAGAGAAATCGCTCAATTCATTGCTAACTGCGATGTTTGTCGTCGAGTCAAAGCAGAGCATCAACGGCCTGCTGGCACCCTTCAACCTTTAGCTATTCCTGAATGGAAATGGGACAAAGTCGGTATGGACTTCATTACCGGGTTTCCCAGGACCAGGAAAGGGAATAATGCTATCTTCGTCATTATCGACCGCCTCTCTAAAGTAGCTCATTTCCTGCCTGTTCGAGAGAGTATTACCACTAGCCAGCTAGCAGACTTGTATGTCTCTCGGATAGTATCACTTCATGGTGTGCCGTTGGAGATTAACTCAGACCGTGGGAGTCTTTTCACTTCACGATTTTGGGAAAGTTTCCAGAATGCTATGGGAACTCATCTCTCCTTCAGTACCGCCTTCCATCCCCAGTCAAGTGGTCAAGTGGAACGAGTCAATCAAATTCTGGAAGACATGCTTCGAGCCTCTGTCATTTCTTTCGGTATGGAATGGGAAAAGTGTCTTCCATTTGCCGAATTTGCTTATAACAATAGTTATCAAGCCAGCCTGGGTAAAGCCCCCTTCGAAGTTCTGTATGGACGAAGGTGTCGAACACCTCTTAACTGGTCAGAAACCGGGGAAAGACAATTCTTTGGCCCGGATATGATCCAGGAAGCAGAAGAGCAAGTTCGCATTGTTCGTGAGAAATTGAAAACAGCCCAGTCTCGCCAGAAGAGCCAATATGATAGCCATCATAAGGCTGTGACTTTTGAAGTCGGCGATAAGGCTTACCTTCGGGTTACTCCTCTTAAGGGATCCCATCGCTTCGGTATCAAAGGAAAATTGGCCCCTCGTTACATCGGTCCTTTTCACATTCTTGCCAAACGAGGAGAAGTTGCCTAACAATTGGAACTACCTCCGCACCTCTCCAGAGTTCATGATGTTTTCCACGTTTCTCAACTCAGGCGTTGCTTCTCGGATCCTATCCGCGGAGTGGACCACGAAACGCTTGATCTCCAGGAAAATCTCACATATCGAGAAAACCCCGTTCGTATTCTTGATCAAACCAAGCGCACCACTCGACGCCACAATATCAAGTTTCTCAAGGTTCAATGGTCACATCATTCCGAGAGTGAGGCTACTTGGGAAAGGGAGGATCGTCTTCGACTTGAGTACCCCACCCTCTTTCCGGAGGAACCCGAATCTCGGGACGCGATTCTTTTAAGTGGGGGTGAGTTGTCACATCCCTAGTTAGCACTTGCATTAGGACTAGCTAGAGTGTGCATCATGTTTACTTACCAAAGAAACTTGAAATGGGAATGACAGAAACCCCAGCACCCCTCTCCTAACAACTAGGGTTTGATAAAATTTTCTCCAATGTACCCAAAATGCCCTTAAAAAATGTTCATCATTTCTGCCTTGGTCCTAAACCTCTGCCAAAAATGGTGCACAATTTTCTAGGACATCTGAGGTCTTTGGATTAAATCATATGGTATTTGTATTTGGGCATTTAAATGCTATAAAATATTTTAAATGCTTAAATAATCATAAACTATAATGTTCCATACTGTTCATATTATACACAGTGGGCATGACAAGTTTTATGAGTTATAAAAATGTTCTGGCATTTTTATTAATTAAACAAAGTTGCAAAAGAAATGAAACAAAAAAGAAATAGGAAAGAAGAAAGAGAGAGAAAGAACTTACCCGGAGCCCAGCACTGTTGCAGGCCAGCCCAGCCCACCAGCGCCGCTCCTGTCGCCTTCCTCCTCGCGCCAGTAGGCAGCGCGCGTGGCCATCGCGCGCCGGCACGCGCCCGGCCACCTCCAGCCTGCCTGCCTGCGTCCCCGACGGCCTGGACGCCGCCGTGCGTCGCCACGCAGCTGCCCCGACCCCTCTCTCACTTCCCCTCGTCTTCATCTCCTTCCCCTGGCTCTCTCCCTCTCATCACCGAGGCCGCCCGTCGCCGCCGTTCGCCGTTGCCGCACCTAGAGCCTCCCCCTCGTCCCGTGAGAGTGTCCAGAAGGATCGCCGCGACGCCCTCTTCCTCCTCGCTGAGCCATGGATCGCCGGGAGCCCTGCAACGCCTTCACGCCGTCGTCCCCCTCCTCGGATCGCCGGAGCTCCTCGCCGTCGATTAAGGAGCTGCAGAGCGTCCCCGACCTCTCCGTCGAGCTCGCTAGCACTGCTGTGAGCCCCTACGCCAAATCCCTCCCCTCTCCGCTTCGTTTGCGCCGCGTAGCTGCTGCTCCACTGATCATCGAAACCCGCCGCCGCCGTGCTCGCCGCCGGTGATGCTCCGGTGACCATTTGGTCACGGACGCACGTCCATCTCGCTCGCCGCAGCACGTAGATGAGCTAGGTGCCACGCACGCATCACCTAGGCCACCGCAGCCGCGTCTCCACACACGCCCGAACGCCGGCCGCCGCTGTCGAGCTCGTTGCCGTCGCCTCCGGCCACCACAGGCCCGGCGACCACCACCATTCGACGCGCATCGACGAGGGCACTCCAACGCGCCCAACTGCGGCTCGAACCGTGCCCTGTAGGCGATTTCCGAAGCTCGCCGCCGTGTTTGGCCCCGCCGGCGTCACATCGCCGGCGAGTTTGACTCGTTTGACCGGGGGGTTGACCACCCGTGGGTCACTGAAGTGTGGGCCACCCCACCCCTAATTAGC
The DNA here is from genome assembly GCA_902687465.1 of Secale cereale. Taxonomy (NCBI): domain Eukaryota; kingdom Viridiplantae; phylum Streptophyta; class Magnoliopsida; order Poales; family Poaceae; genus Secale; species Secale cereale. The sequence goes on along the minus strand of LR738716.1, from coordinate 178,680,667 downwards.
TAGTTTAATTAAGTAAATGCTAATTAAGTCAGTTAGTTAGTTTGGTCACTGACTCGTGGGCCCAGACCCCACTGACAGCTAATTAGTTCCTAGCTTAACACTAATTAACTTTGCTAATTAGCTATGACACTGACTTGCCGGGCCCACATGTCATGTTTGACCTGGACCAGCTCCTGTTGACCTGCTGACGTCAGCATGAGGTCATGCTGACACAGTAAAGAGCTTCTGGAATTTAATTTAAATCCTAAATGATTTATGAATTTCAAAAAATACCCAAAACTTCTAAAAATCATATAAAATCAACCGTAGCTCAGATGGAAATAATTTATATATGAAAAATGATCAGAAAAATCCAATCTTTCCAATGGCTCTGGTTTCATGCATGTTTGAGCAAGTTAACCTTGCTGTATACATTAAAACATGATAATGCACTTAATTAAATAATAGCTAAAGTGCCAATTTGAATCCTTGATTCAAATAGGTCAAACCCTTCTGGTTATAGTTGCATTAGCCCAAAACACATGCATCTTGCCATGTCATGAGCATGCATCATATTGTTGCATTTGTTTGTTTAATGATTGTAACACCGGTATTTTCCGTGTTAGGTCCTGCTCCCGAGGATACTGCTGCGTATCCAGCTGAAGAGCAGTACCCGACAACCACTTTATCAGGCAAGCAATCATTGATCATTCCGATACAAACCCATCTTCTCGCTCCTGCTCTCTTTTACTGCATTAAGGCAACAGCGTGTGAACTGCTACTTGCTGTGGTAGTTGAACCCTATTCCCTTGCATGACCTGTCATTGCCACAGTAAATAGTTGAAACCCACTAGCATGTGTAGGAGTTGATTGAGCCATGTGATGTGTGATCCACCATGCTATTTGCTTATGTTGCCTGCTATGCTTAGAGTTATGTCTGGTCTGGTTCATCTGGGTGATGGATCAGAGTGAAATGATCATATCGATAAAGAGAAGGAAGTGTGGAATATGCTTGGTAAAGGTATCGATGAAAGGCCATGTAGGAGTACATGGTGGGTTGTTTCATTGGAATCGTCCATAGGACCCAAGATCTGTATGTGTGGTTCAAGTTACAGCTACTACCACACATTGGGATCCTTAATTGACCCTCTCGGCTTATTAATTACGCTCGATCTCTGTCCAGGAGTTGCAACTAGTTTCTGGTGTTTATAGTTTACTAGAGGTCGTGCACAGCGCTGACCCTCGGGGTGGGTTGTGATGCGACAGGTACGTGGCACGGTGTACCGGTTGCCCATTTGGTGACTCGGGAACCCTGTACACATCGTTTGGGGCCGTGAGCGACACCCCGGCCGGATCTCCCCACTGATGGAACCCAAATAGGCGATAAACCTGGACGAGAGACTTGTGTAGTTAGTCAGGTCGTGGCCGACACCCACGCTGGGCTTCCGCTTGAAGGTTGCCGAGTACACGCCGAGTAAACGGCGATAAGTGGTGGGAGCGTGTGTGAAGAAGTACACCCCTGCAGGGTTATCAATCTATTCGAATAGCCGTTGTTCGCGGTACAGACTACTTGGTTACTCTTACAGTTCATAGACAAGTTGATGGATACTACTAAAAGCCTCAAGATAAGTGTGAGTACCGTGGATGGCCCTTCCGTAGGATGACGGAAGAGGATCCTCGGTAGTGTATTGTTGTGGTGAGTAGAGGAATCGTGTTCGTAATAACATCTTGCAATCCGTTGAGAGTTGTAGTATAGGTTAGCCAAGAGTCAAAGCTGGCTTTCTGCTATGAACTCCACTACCCCCTTTGATAATGTTGCATGTATGATAGGTTCTGTGGTAAGACTTGCTGAGTACCTTTGTACTCATGTTTGCTTAATAACTGTTGCAGAGGAGAACCCTGCCCCTGCTGATGGGTTCTACATAGACGTTGACATCGACGAGTAGCTTGACACCCAGACGGAGATCTGGAGCTTGTGAAGGGCCTTGTAGATAGTCAGGCTACACCAAGCCTGTTTTATTTTCTAAGTTGTCTGTACTCAGACATGTAGCTTCCGCTTGTGCTTGTATGACTGTATGACTTGAGTGTTGGGTCATGTGACCCCTACCTGTATGGATATGTTATGTATGGCTCTTGGAGCCTCTTAAATAAAGTACTTTGAGTCATAGAGTTCTGTTGTGATGCAATGTTGTATTTGCACATATTGAGCATATTGTGTGTATGGTTGAAATGCTTTGTATGTGTGGGATCCGACACCTAGTTGTTTTCCTTTGGTAGTCTACCTTACAGGGAAATGCCTCCTAGTGATTCCAATGAGCTTTGGTAGCTTGCTACTGCTCGGAACACGTAGGCTGGCCGGCATGTGTCCTTCTTCGTTCCTGTGTCTGTCCCTTAGGGGAAATGTCATGCGTTGTTCCTTTAAGTCCATGTAGCTTGCTACGACTTGGGTTCATACGTTGATGACCGACACGTTCGTTGCTGGGTCATGGATGCCTGTCTCTGTAATCTAGTGCCACTTTTGGTTTATAACTAGTGTCGGCCCGAGTTCTCTGTCATATGGATGCTAGCGACACTGTCATATACGTGTGCCAAAATGCGCAAATGGTCCCGGGCCAGGTAAGGTGGCACCCGTGGGGTTACCGTGCGTGAGGCCGCAAAGTGATATGACGTGTTATAGCTAGATCGGTGTGACTTAGGATCGGGGTCCTGACAGCGTTGGCATCAGAGCTGGACTGCCTGTAGGTTTCTCAAGCCAAACTGGTCGATGTTGAGTCTAGAAAAATTCTTAGTTATATGTAGGGGAATTGATTGTGGAAGGGAACGTAAGGCTCTTTTTACTCCTTTACCTTATGCCCTTCTGATCTGACTCAGTCTATTCTTTCTACGGGGATTTAGGACTAGGCCTCTTATCCTTGCTAGGTTCACGTGTTACTAATCCGTAGACTCTTAGGATTGTTGGTTTCAAGCCTCAGTTCAGTTTCTATCCTTTTAGTATGATGATTGTTGGACCCGGAACCTTGATATGGAACTGTTGAGTGGTTATGCTATCATTTGTATGATGTCTCAAATCTTTGTTTGAGCATTTACAGTTGTTATGCTGCCCGATTTCTTCCAGAAACACTAATGCCTTTGCATTACTTCGTGTTTCAGATGTCTGGCCGCACCCCTCACCAAGTGGTTCGTTTGACTCGGTGCATTAATGTGCCCGGTCACACGGCCATGCTAGTCCGTGTGCTGACTGAGACCGATTATCGCTGGTATTCTGAGTACACCGTGGAGGAACAGTACCGGGATTTCAATCAGAGTCAGTATTTCAGCACAGTCCGGATATACCCCTCATATCCCGGAGCTAACGACCCCATCCATTGGTCTTATGGACTCGGGGTTACCATCGAGGTGGCATTACAGGATGCCGCCTATTCGATGATGACCATTCTCCGGGCTAGGCATGCCCTATTGCTGAACACTGAGTTCTGTTACATGCCAGCCTCACTTCCCGGAGAGGAAGGCTACTACACTGGCCTGTATACTGATGCTGCTCATGAAGAGCCACTGCTTCAGACTACTGTTCAGATGCTGGAGGATAGGGACCGTGAGGTCCGTGCCCTCTGAATGGAGCTGTATAACACTCGAGCCGCCCACTGGACTACTTTGACACGGCTTGCACCTGCTGTGCACGCCGGATATCTGGACATGCGGGATTTGTACCCCATGCGGACTCGTCTGCCTGATCGCATGGATTGGCGTGACGTTGGGGGTATTACACCTCCACGTGGGCGTCGGTTACCACCAGCATCGGGACCGAGGCCACATCCATGTCCCTATGGTCCACAGCCTTTGAGCGCTCGTGAGTTTCAAGATCCGTCTGTTCCACTTCCAGGCTACGATGGTAATCTTTACGAAGATTACTACGGGAATGTCTGAGCTAGACCGTGGTAGTAGTAGTATTGTAGTAGTTGTATTTCCACAGTCCTGCGCGTCTTGTGGAATATGACTTAGTGTGTACTGAGTTCCGGAGGTGTAGTTAAATAATGTATAGGAGCTTGGAATGCCTCTGATGGGATGTATCGTCTTTCACCGCAGTTGTACTTTAGCTTTGGCTTGTACTAAACTATGTTTGGTGTGTATGACCACTGGTGTATATATAGCAGTTCCTATATTACCATGTCGTACGGATGAACATCTCTGCATTCTGTGTCATCCATTACATTCTGCACTTCTATGTCAAATTTTTGCCATCCTTGTTTTTGTTTTCCTAGGATGGTCAACACTCGCAACACTCCTGTTGCTCAGGAGCAGGGTGAGGCTAGTGGGGCTAGAGATGGGAATCTGCCCCAGCCACCTCCTTGGCGGAAGTTATGCTCGAGGCAGAACGGAACAAGAGGGAGACCAACCGTCTGCTGGAAGGCATAGAGCAGAACACTGGGTTATGCCAGAGGAATGACGTGGTGTCAATCAATGACTTTATCAGGATGTGTCCACCGAAGTTCCATCACTCCACTGAACCTCTGGATGCGGATGACTGGCTACGTAGTATCACCCACAAGCTACACTCTGCTCAAACACTAATTAAAACACAAAACCACATCTAAACAGAAGCTAGATGCAATATTTATTCCTAAACAGAAGCAAAAACAAAGAAAATAAAATTGGGTTGCCTCCCAACAAGCGCTATCGTTTAACGCCCCTAGCTAGGCACGATACAAGGATAGATCTAGGTATTGCCATCTTTGGAAGGCAATTCTTTAATTAAGCACTTGTAATTCTTAGGAACTTCTTTATTCCTATTGATAATCAAACTTTTGGGCAAGAAATCAAGGAATCCATTCGTATCAAAAGGTTCTCTTGCAAAAGTGAGAAAATTAGGATGAACACTTATAGATTTAAGATCCGCGATTCCTTTACTAGATGGTTCACCCTTGTTTTTAGGAACATACATGAACTTAGACAATTTAGTGGTAGAAGTATTTGAAGTAGTTTTCATAGCAGAAAGAGCAGACCCTACCTTAGTAATAATATCCTCAAGTTTATCGATTCTAGTAGAATCTTGATCTATTTTTTCTTTAACTATGGGTTCATTTTCTTTAAAAAAAATAGAATAACTCCTACCTTGATCCATATTGGGTAATTTCATTGTGGATCTTTCTATCCAAATTCTCAACCAACTCTACCGTAGCAACTTTGTTTTCAATGATTTTAAGCCTTTGCATAACATGTTCCAAAGTTAAAATAGTCCCATTAACCATAAGAGGTGGTGAGCCAAATAATTCAATCATAGCATTATAAGAATCAAAAGTATGGCCACCGAGGAAATTCCCTCCGGTAATGGTATCTAAAATATATCTATTCCACGGAGGCATGCTTACATAAAAATTGTGAAGAAGCACGAAAGTGGAAAGCTTCCTAGTAGATCTATTTTGAGCATTGCAAATTCTATACCAGGCATCTTTCAGATTTTCCTCATCCCTTTGTTTAAAATTTAGAACCTCACTCTCGGGAGTATTGATAATGATAGGTGTGCTAGACATGGTGACAAGCAAGCAATCCAACACACAAGCAAACAAGAAGCTAGCGAACGGTAAACACACGACAAAAAGAAGGGCAAATAAAACAGCAAGGGTGAAGTGGGGGAGAGGAAAACGAGAGGCAAATAAATGTAATGCGAAGGATAAGGGTTTGTGATAGGTACTTGGTATATGACTTTTGCGTAAGCCTCCCCGGCAACGGTGCCAGAAATTCTTCTTGCTACTTCTCGAGCTTGCGTTGTATTCCCTCGAAGAGGAAGGGGAGATGCATCACAGTAGCAAAGTATTTCCCTCGGTTTTTGAGAACCAAGGTATCAATCCAGTAGGAGACCACGCGCGAGTCCCTCGCACCTGCACAAACAAATAAGAACTTCGCAGCCAACGCGATAAGGGGTTGTCAATCCCTTTACGGTCACTTACGAAAGTGAGATCTGATAGATAGGATAATTTGATATTTTTGGTATTTTTGGATATAAGAACAGAAAGTAAAAACAACAAAGTAAAGTAGATTGTAGATTGATATGTTGAGAATTGACCCGGGGGCCATAGGTTTCACTAGTGGCTTCTCTCATGATAGCAGATTTCTACGGTGGGTGAACGAATTACTGTCGAGCAATTGACAGAACAGCGAATAATTATGAGACTATCTAGGCATGATCATTATATATAAGCATCACGTCCAAGACAAGTAGACCGAAACGATTCTGCATCTACTACTATTACTCCACAGATCGACCGCTATCCAGCATGCATCTAGAGTATTAAGTTCAAAAGAACAGAGTAACGCTTTAAGCAAGATGACATGATGTAGAGGGATAAACTCAAGCAATATGATATAAACCCCATCTTTTTATCCTCGATGGCAACAATACAATACGTGCCTTGCTGCCCCTACTGTCACAGGGAAAGGATAGCTCAAGATTGAACCCAAAGCCAAGCACTTCTCCCATTGCAAGAACTATAGATCTAGTAGGCCAAACCAAACCGATAATTCGAAGAGACTTGCAAGGATATTATAATCATACATAAAAGAATTCAGAAAAGAACCAAATATTTCTCATAGATAATCTTGATCATAAACCCACAATTCATCGGATATCGACAAACACACCGCAAAAAGATTACATCGAATAGATCTCCTCGAAGACCGAGGAGAACTTGGTATTGAGATCCAAAGAGAGAGAAGAAGCCATCTAGGTACTAACTATGGACCTGAAGGTCTGAGGTAAACTACTCACAACTCATGGTGAGGCGATGGTGTTGATGTAGAAGCACTCCGTGGAAGATCCCCCCTCCGGCGGAGCTCCGGAACAGGCCCCAAGATGGGATCTCACGGGAACAGAAGGTTGCGGAGGTGGAATTAGGGTTTTCTCTGTTGCTTCGATGTTTTCAGGGTACATGGGTATATATAGGTGGAAGGAGGGCACCGGAGGAGTAACGTGGGGCCCACGAGGTAGGGGGCGCGCCCAGGGGAGGGGGCGCGCCCCCCACCCTCGTGGACACCACGTGTGCCCTATTCCGTGGTTCTCAAGTCTCCCGTGAAGGTGTCGCTCCAAAAATATCTCTCCCGAAGGTTTCATTCCTTTTGGACTCCGATTGATATTCCTTTTCTGTAAAACCCTAAGATAGGCAAAAAACAGCAATCTGGGCTGGGCCTTTGGGTTAATAGGTTAGTCCCAAAAATAATATGAAAGTGTATAATAAAGCCCATTAAACATCCAAAACATCATATATAATAGCATGGAGCAATAAAAAACTATAGATACGTTGGAGACGTATCACTTACTAACATAGGGGTCTTAAGTACTTGGGTGGGGAACTTATATCTATTCACGAATCCCCTTGAAATATATGAATGCGATGCATCAGTATCGAAAAGAACTATTGCGGTAAATGACTTAACCAAAAACTTACCGACAATAGCATCAGGCTGCTCTTCAACCTCCTCCACATTCACGTGGTTCACTTGTCCCCTGTTGAAAGGGTTGGGCTTCTTCCCAGCGCTTCCATTGCCGTTCCCATTCTTCGCTTCAGGGCACTCAGTGGCGTAGTGTCCAGTCTTCCTGCACTTGAAACATGTAATGTGAGCTAAATCCCTCTTGGCGGGTGTGGATGGAGTAGAGCGGTTCTGATTATTGCTTGTTCCATTCCCATTCCGATTCTTGGAACCATTGTGGTTGTGAGAACTCCCTCCATTATGGTCGTGGCTTCCATGGTTATGGGTGTATCCTCCCAAGTTCAGGGTGAAACGGGGCTTCTGCTGGGCTCCAGAATTATTCTTTCCTTGTCCATACTTCCTCTTGCGGCTCTCAATCTGCTGCTGCTTCCCTTCAATCATAAGAGCCTTGTCTACCAACTCTTGGTAGTTGTTGAAGGTTGCCACCATCAACTGTATGCTCATCTCATCATTCAGCCCTTCCATAAACTTCTCCTGCTTCACGGCATCTGTGGCGACATCGTCAGGGGCATAGCGCGATAGAGTACTAAACTCATCTGCGTACTAAGCCACAGTATGATTTCCTTGGCGCAAGTTGTGAAACTCACGCTTCTTCATGCTCATGGCTCCAGTTGAGACATGGGCGGTGCAAAAAGCTTGTCGAAACTGACCCCAAGTGACATTGGCTATGGGAAAAGTGGCTGTGTAATTCTCCCACCACGCTGCTACTGGTCCTTCCAATTGATGTGCGGCAAAAAACACCTTCTCAGCATCCGTGCAATTCGCGCTGGTCAACTCCCTTCCAATCTTGTGTAGCCAGTCATCAGCAACTATTGGCTCAACGCTACTAGAAAACACCGGTGGCTGCTGTGACACCCCAAGACCGATGCTCCAGAAGACTTCCAGCTTGTTTCAGGTTTTTCCGTGTGTTTCATTTGTGCTTGCTCTATTTATTTTGCATTGCATCATGTCATCATGCCATCATGTCATTAATCTTTGCATCTCAACTAAATAAATTGTGCGGATGTTCGATCCATTTAAATCGAGGGAAGGACGACTTCTCTTTATAACATATCCTCCCGATAGTAGGGAGCTATTATAAAGATATTCCATTAGTTTGGAATCACCAAAACACATTTGAAAATATTCCCATGCCTCTTTTGCTTCAAGTTTTGACTCGCCGACCTTCTCTATAATTATTTTTCCGTTTATTGAGGTTCCTCCAAAAACCTCAACGTTTTTGGACACTCCTAAAACATTGTGCTAGTTCAAACCATTTGAATTAAATTCAAATGAGTTTGAATTTAACTCTTGCATTCGTGCCACTTCCTATTTTTCTTGGAACAAGCACACTTTTGTGAGTCCGGGAAAATTACCCCCATGCCCAAATTCCACCCCTAACCCTCTCCTTCTATTTTTTCTTCTATCTAATTCTTTCTCTTAATGTTTAAGAATAAGAGTAGAGAGAGCGAGATAGACCAGCTGGGCAGTGGCCTCCCTAGGCCATCCATCACCGCAGCTGCTTGGCCCATCTGGGTCATGGCCCAAGGCCCAGCCGCGCCCCTGCCAACCTAACCCTAGCCCGACCGATCCCCACCCTGGTCCGATCCCATCTTCCCCTCGCTCGCTAGTCCTCCCTCTCGATCCCCTCATCCTCCTAATGCCGCCACCAGGGCTTCTCGCCCAACGCCCGAGTCTGACCCTCCGCCCGACCTCTCCTCCTCGAGCCAGCCTGCTACCGCCTTCCTCTGCGACTCCAGCGCAGTCCCGCGCCCCCGCCTCCTTCTCCCTATAGTGCCGCCGTCCCACTTCCTCCCCGTCGTCCGCCCGTTGGCGGCCTCCACCTCTCCTCCATCGTTACCGCGCCCGTCCCCGTGCGCCAGGCCGCCGCCGTGCCGGCCACTACCTCGCCATGGCCATCGCCTACTCCATGTTGCCACTAGCGGCCGCAGCCACCAGGTGCCCTGCTCCTCCTCGATCCGATCTGGACCGGGAAGGGAAGTCCCGTCCGCGACCCCCACTCCTGACATCCTCCTCGACACCGTCCCCGCCGCCAAGCGTCGTCCGCTCGCCGTCCCTCCTCAGCTTCGCCGCCGAAGGCCGCCTCAGGAACTAGGACTTGTGAGCATGGACCTCCAGGACCGCGTCAAGCTGCCATCAAGTTCCCACGTCGTCGGCCATGGCCAGCGCCTCCATCTGCAGGGGCGTGCTCGTCTCTGACAAGCGGGACGCGCCCGTGCTGACCTCCTACATACCCCCGGCCACCTCATGTGCGCCGTCGCCGCCTTGATCTAACACCATCTGACAACCACGGCCGAGACCTGTCGTTGCTCTGTGCGCGTGGATCCCCTGCCTACCACGGGGTTGCTGCACCGTGCACCTCCGCTGCCTTGGTGCCTTCTGTCATGTGCCACGACAAGTCCAAGGACCTCTTTGTGTCGACAAGTACCGCGAGTCCGAAGATCTTGGATGCGTCAAATTCTCCTCCGACAAAAGTACCTCTACCGTCATCTCTGGAATCGCCGAGAACACCAAGTACCCCTTCTTTTGTCAAGACCGACAAGTTCGAAAACTCCAAGTACAACGACGAACGTTTTGAAGCGCAAGTACCTCGACGTCCGATGCTAAGTTCGACTCCATCGCCGAGAACGACTACATGAGGACCTTGGTTGGGACCGAATAACCACAAGTACCCATACGGTTCGTCGAGACCGGCAAGTCCGAAGATGTTGGATGCGCCAAGTACCACTACCGTCGCCGTGACCCGAACATCTACGGAAACGTGAACGGCTACGAAACGTGTACCACTACCACCGCGTGTACCACTACTTCCCTCGACGACCCTTGAACGACTACTTCCACTACTTCGCTCGACGTCTCAAACCCCTCCGAGAACGCATGCTTCAAAGGTATACCACTGAGACGGTTGTTGCATTTGTTGCATGAGATGTTCCACTTGTTTGCACCGTGCCCGAATTGTCGCTTGCTTTGCCACTCGTTTCCTTGCCACCATCATGTGGGAACCCGGTAACGGGAGCACCCCACCATCTTGCATGACACGCTCTCGCCGCCCTTCTTTTGTACCGATATCTCAACGAGGTGTCGGATCGCCGGAACGTTGCCGTGGCACCGTATCCGTTTTCGCCGCCACGACGCCCTTTTCTTCCCGTCGTGGCGACAAATGCTCCATATCATCTTCATGTCAACTTTTAATTAAAAATTTGCATAAAACTTGCATTTGACATCCACATCATGATAACAACCTTTAAATGTTTAAATTGTTGTTTGCTTTAATAATTGCTAAATGACATATGGGGATTTCCCGAAATTGTTGTTGTTATTGCCGGCCTCATTTAAAATTCCTAAATAGATAGTTTACTTATGCTTCACCTCTTGCCATGTTAACAAACATTTAATCTTGTCTTGTAAATAAACGAGAATCAACTAAATAAATAAAATGTGGTGTTTCGTCAATGTGCAACTCGTTGCATATGGAGCTCCACTTAATTTGTAGTATTGTTTGAGCACTTTGCCATGGCATGCATATTTAAATCGGACATGCATCATACTTGGTTGTGCATCATATGCCATGGTTATGATCTGTGTGTTTACCGTGTTGTTTGCTTATTTCTGGTTGCTTCTCTCGTTAGCTTCGGTTTCGTTCCGGAGTTGTGAGGATTCATTCGACTTCGTCCGTTTGTCTTCTTCATGGACTCGTTCTTCTTCCTTGCGGAATCCCAGGCAAGATGACCATTCCCCAATATCACCTCTATCTTTGCCTTGCTACTTGTATCGTTCTTTAGATATGCCTCGATGCCTATTCCTGTTTTGTCAGCCTCCTATGTTGCCATGAAACACTCTAACCGCCCTCCTAGCAAACCGTTGATTGGCTAAGTACGCTTTTGCTCAGCCCCTCTTATAGCATTGTTAGTTGCAGGTGAAGTTTGAAGATGGCTCCATGTTCGGACTTGTTATTGGGATAACACAATATATTTATCTTAATTAATTAATGCACATATATATTGGAAATGGGTGGAAGGCTTGGCCTTCTGCTTGGTGTTTTGTTCCACTCATGCCACCTTAGGACCCGATAAACCGGTGTTATGTTTCTTGATTTTGCATTCCTAACACGGTTGGTGTTTATGGGCCCCCCTTGATAATTCGCACTGCTTAAAGCTTTTCCAGCAAGGCCCAACATTGGTACTCCATTTTCCTAACAACTAAAAATTTGCATAGGGACTAGCTACCCCGAGGACTTAATTAACAACCCCCGGGCCAGTGCTCCTCATGAGTGTTGGTCCAACCCAGAGTCGTGTGCGGTACCCCCCTTGGCAACTTGGGTTTTGGTCACTGTACGCTGTGCTCATCCGATCGTGGCCCGAGACAAGATACGCGCGGCTACTATCAGGGTGTCGGCATGTCGGGAGGTCTTGCTGGATTAGTTTTACCTTTGTCGAAATATCTTTAGCACGGGATTCCGAGAATACTCGGGTCTTCCCACTTTGGAGTTGCGACTCCGCAGATCGTGAGCTTGTGATGGGCTAAGTTGGAACACCCATGCAGGGTTTTGAACTTTCGAAAGCCGTATCCGTGGTTATGTGGTAGATGGGAATTTGTTAATATCCGATTGTAGACAAGTTGACACCATATCCAAAGAATACACTACCTGTGTGAGTAACCGTGATGGTCTCTTTCCGAAGGGCTTCGGGAAGTGAACACGGTGGGGTTATGTTTGACCGTGAGTAGCTAGGATCACTTTGTGATCAACTTGGCGACCGTTGGCACATATTCTCATCTTGCTCTGAATTCGTAAGCTAGTTGCTTAGTGCTTGCCGCAAACACTTTTAAAGCCTTTTCACACCTAAGGCTTTGTTAGTTTTGATACCCGAGAACGGGATTGCCGAGTCCTTGTGGCTCACTGATTCAATACACACCAGATGCAGGTACCGCTAAGAGTGACGCAGGAGATGGATCAGTACTTCAGTGGGAGTTCGATGAAGAGCGTGGTCGTTAATATGTCTCTTATCCCGACGATAAGTAGTGGTTCCTACTAGGGGCGATCAGGCCTTGTGTTTATGGTATCTTTCTCGTTTGGATTTCGTCCGTAGTCGGACCCTGTGTTTTCGGATGATTGTATGTTATTGTATGCATTGTGTGACGTGGTGAGTGTAAGCCAACTATCTTTTACAATTTCATCCTAGAATTTTACACGAGATGTGCAAAGATACCATACTTGAGATCATTCTAGTACGCGCTTATGTCTTTAAGTCGTGCCTCGACACATGGAAGACATAGTCGCATACTGGGCATTACAGCTACAACCTTAGAAAACGGGTTAGGTTGTCCACTGGTGGTGGTGGTGGAGGGTTGTTGTTCTTATTCTGATTGTTCTGGACAAGAAGTGGCATCAAAGTGTTCTGCTGCTGGATTAACTGAGTGAGCTCAGGGGGAAACTGAATCCGGGCTCACGTCTCGGAGGCGTCTGATGGTGTAGAGGGAAGAGATTAGAATAGAAATGAGGTCTAGGGGAAAATTCACTACCCATATGCACATGAGACAAACACAATCATATCACACCAATCAATTTCAAGCAAAGGGCATACAAAAGATCTAACTAATGTTACAAACTGCTCTAATTTTTACTTTATGGGGGAAAACTACTAGTCATGGGGTGGCCATCTAGAAATTTTGATCGGCGGATGATTCCATGATATCTACTCCAGCTTCATCTTCATAGTCATCATCACTATCATCGGGGTCTGAGTCGATGTCGTCGATGATGGTGTAGTCCTCAGAACGAATCTCCTGAGGTTCTTCTTCTTCTCCTCCTCCTGGCGCTGGATCTCCCATGAATACTCCTAGCTTCCTTGTAAGGTCATCATTCTTCTCCACAAGTATTGTCATTTCCTCCTCGTATCCGTCACGTGTAGACTTGAGTTCCTCTTCTAGCTCCAAGTTCCTGGTTAATGCCTTCTTCAAATCTATCATGCCTGCGCACATCTGGTGCTCCTGTCGACGAATGTGTTGGTTTAACTCCTGGATGAAAGTTCCAATGGACCTGTCCTTCCGGGTGCTGATTATATCCCATTGCTCATCCCGGCGTCCACATATCAGGTAGATAGTGTCCTTCATCTCCTGCTTGTAGACTTCTCCAATACGTCCCATGGCAATGTGGGCTGCCATACTCTTACCTAGGCTCCAGGTTGGTGCATGAAAGGAAAACTCTATGGGCTCCGTGACTGGCATGAAAGTCCTCCCAGGAATTTGAACGTGAATAATCCATCGCTCTCTTCTGGTAAAGTGGCACTGTAGGTCCCGGTGAAGCTTGGTATTCCAATGTTCAGGTACCTAGTGACTTCCTTCAAGTGTCGTCCAAAAGGTGTGTCTTCATCCGGTTGAGTGAACTTGTTCCTTGGGTCCACCATCCTAAAGAGTAGAAAATGGAGAGGAGTCAGAAATGAGTAGAGAAGAGTGACCTAGGCTTTATCTTAGTGGTCGTGTCCTACATTCAGCGTGTGCTCTGATACCATCTTGTAGCGACCACGATCCAAATGGACCGAAGTCTCTGTGTTCTGTGTCATCCCTGGATCGGTAATGCTGACACACACAGTACTTGAAGGATTTATAACAGAGTGGCAATCACACACTTATTACATCGAATGTCTCAAAAGAGAACTTATTACAAAATAATATGGCATAAGGCCATCTAACATGATAACAACGGAAGGCTTGGAAGATAAGTGAGTCTATCAACTCCAACGTCATAGCTGAGTGCATGACAAATGACCTAGCGCACCTTACTCTTCTTCTGAAAAGTCTGCAACATGACATGTTGCAGCCCGAAACGGGTCAGCACATGGAATATGCTGGCAAGATAACACAGTAGAGCAAGTAATAGAATAAAGGCTAACACTACATGCATATATGGCTGGTGGAGGCTCTAAGGTTAAAGTTTTTGCATAAAGCCAATTTTTCCCTACAACAAAGGAGTAACTTTTATTTTACCTATCATGGTAGTCGAAACATCATTGAGAAGGTTCCTCCAACTCAATCCCAATTAAAGTAGTCATTAACAACCCAACAAATTAGTTTTAGAGTGATGAGATCAACCAATAATTCAAGTACCAGATACTCAAGACGTCCATAACCGGGGACACGGCTAATCATGATTAGTTGGTACACTCACAAGACTCGATCTCCTCCGTTGGATTTCTCACACTGCATGGTTTTTGAGAAACGGATGACCGAGACACAGTCTTTCAGAAGCATTTACTCTTTACCCCGGATGGACCAGTACACCTACTTTCCCCTACATCTGCTAGTCCACCACTGAAAGAGCTCACACAACATACTCAACTATGCCAGAGCCCATAATGGCATTGTTGCTGCACACGGAAGTTTCTAGCATGAATAGTCTTATGATCCCTTTGAGCCTGGGTGGCATTCCATAGGATAATCACACGGTTCCTCCGGGATTTCCTAGGACAACACTGGATTCTCCAGGTGCCCTGCAACCAATCCACCCAGATGTGTATTAAAGTTGCCACCTTAAGTTGAGCCATTAATTAACAATCTCACATTTGTCATGGATACTCTCAAACCCAATCCACGTCTATGAGCATAGCATGGCAACGTAAGCATAACGTAGAAGTAACTCCCAGGGGTTTGAAAATAATGCAGGTAATAGGTTCTACCACAATCTACTTCCCAGAGCCACAAGTTAAGAGATACAACTCATGCAATGTGTGAGGGTTTGATCTAATGCATAAAACTGGGTAATAAAGAGTATGATCAAAGTGTTACTTGCCTTGCTGATGATTCTCAAAACCTAGGGACTCGTAGTAGCACGCTTCGCACTCCGGGAACTCTATCGCAAGGAAACAATAGCATACATAAGCAACCAAGCAAATAAGCACAGGTAAAACTCAAATAAGAAGATCTAACCAGAAAGTTCAACTGAAGAAGTCCGGTCTGCAAAAAGAATCAAATCGAACGGAGCAACGAAACTCAAACTGCGAAAGAAACAAGATCCGTTTACTAGATTGAACTAAAGTCAAAATTTTGCAGTACCAAAACCTTGTTCAAGTTGGTTAAATGGAAAGAGGGTTTCGAGACGAAGATCTAGGCGCTTGAATCGCCTGATTTCGACTTACGAGCGAAAAGGAAAACTAAAACGAAGATCAGGGCAGAAATCATGATCGAAAATAATCGCAAAAAAACCCTGAAAAAGAAAAACTGACGAATAGGCTAACGAATGAACATTCATTGTCTGTGGCTAACGGGCGAACAACATTCGTTAAAACGAACGTACGGACGAACGTCCGCTATTTAACCGAACCAACTGAAAACCGAAACTAACCGAAAAAACGAGATCTAGGGTTCTTAAAAAAACGATCGGGTTCTTTCCGAAAATCCCGACGGCGGCGGCGGCTACCTCGGCGGCGGGGCTCCGGCGAGAACTGCAGCGGCGGGACTCCGGCGGCGCCGCTCCGACGAGGCGGCGGGGCGGCGGGTTGGCGACGGCGGTGCTCCGGCGGGGCGGCGGGCTGGCGGCGGCGGCGTGCTTTTCGAGGCGGGGCGGCGGCTAGGATTTGCGGCTCGTGCGGGGTTGGCTGGCGGGGTGGCCGGCTCGGGCTTTAAAGGCCCCCCGGGTCCCGGTCGGACATGGCCCAGGTAGGTCGGTTCCTTTTTTTTAAACAGTCCTAACGCGACAAAATGGGCGGAAAAAAAATACTAAACAGACTCGAAAAATTCCAAAATAAAATTTCACCATCCTCTAATAATAATTAGGACAAAGTGAACATTTTTCCCAGACCTAAATGCAATTTTCAAAACGCGTATGTTTCCTATGCAAATAAAATTACAAATAAATCCAAATAAAATAGAAAATTTAATTTTAATATTTTCCTCCAATATTTCTTTTGTTTTGGAGAAGTCATATTATCTTCGCTCATATATTTTATTATGAAATATTTCATTGAGGAAAAACAATTAAAACCAAAGGGATCCTCGTACCGGTATTTGAGAAAACTCAAATATGAAAACGGTAAAATCCCCAACTCTCTCCGTGGGTCCTTGAGTTGCTTAGAATTTCAAGGATCACAACACACGAATGCAATAAAATATGATATGCAATATGACCTATGTATAACATTCCAAATTTGAAAATTTGGGATGTTACACTGTATCACTACGATCGAGATCCAACAAACTTTTTATTGGGTGTATGACCATCGAAGGTTTTATTCATGTAAACAGAACAACAATTATTCTCTTAATTTAAATGAATAAATGTATTGCTATAAACGTGATCAAATCATATTCATGCTTAACGCAAACACCAAACAACATTTATTTAGGTTCAACACTAATCCCGAAAGTATAGGGAGTGTGCGATGATGATCATATCTATCTTGGAACCACTTCCAGCACACATCGTCACTTTACTCTTAACTAGTCTCTGTTCATTCTGATACTCCCGTTTTGAGTTACTACTCTTAGCAACTGAACCAGTATCAAATACCGAGGGGTTGCTATAAACACTAGTAAAGTACACATCAATAACATGTTATATCAAATATAGCTTTGTTCACTTTGCAATCCTTCTTGTCCACCAAGTTTCTAGGGTAGTTCCACTTCCAGTGACCATTTCCTTTACAGTAGAAGCACTCAGTTTTAGGCTTGGGTCTAGCTTTGGGTTTCTTTATGGGAGTAGTAACTTGCTTGCCATTCTTCTTGAAGTTCCATTTCTTTTCCTTTGCCCTTTTACTTGAAACTAGTGGTCTTGTCAACCATCAACACTTGATGTTTTTTCTTGATTTCTACCGTCGTCGATTTCAGCATCGCGAAGAGCTCAGGAATTACTTTCGTCATCCCTTGTATATTATAGTTCATCACGAAGTTGTAGTAACTTGGAGATAGTGACTAGAGAACTTTGTCAATTACTATCTTATCTGGAAGATTAACTCCCACTTGATTCAAGCAATTGTAGTACCCATACAATCTGAGCACATGCTCACTGGTTGAGCTATTCTCCTCCATCTTGTAGGTAAAGTACTGTCAGAGGTCTCATACCTCTTGATACAGGCATGAGTATGAAATACCAATTTCAACTCTTAGGAACATCTTATATGCTCCGTGGCATTCAAAATATTTTTGAAGTCCCGGTTCTAAGACGTAAAGCACGGTGCACTAAACTATCAGGTAGTCATCATACCGAGCTTTTGTCAAAACGTTCATAACGTCTGCATCTACATCTGCAATAGGTCTATCACCTAGCGGTGCATCAAGGACATAATTCTTCTGTGCAGCAATGAGGAAAATCCTCTGATCACGAAACAAGTCTGCATCATTGCTACTATCATCTTTCGACTTATATTTCTCTAGGAACATATAAAAATAAATGGGGAGCTACATCGCGAGCTATTGATCTACAACATAGATATGCTAATACTACCAGGACTAAGTTCATGATAAATTAACATTCAATTAATCATATTACTAAAGAACTCCCATTTAGATAGACACCCTTCTAGTCATCTAAATGATCACGTGATCCAAATCAACTAAACCATGTCTGATCATCATGTGAGATGGAGTAGTTTTCAATGCTGAACATCTTATGTTGATCATATGTACTATATGATTCACGCTCGACCTTTCGGTCTCCAATGTTCCGAGGCCATGTCTGTACATGCTAGGCTCGCAAGTTTAGCCCGAGTATTCTACATGTGCAAAACTGTCTTACACCCGTTGTATTTGAACATAGAGCTTATCACACCCAATCATCATGTGGTGTCTCAGCACGACGAGCTTTCGCAACGGTGCATACTCAGGGAGAACATTTGTATCTTGAAATTTTGTAAGGGATCATCTTATAATGCTACCGCCGTACTAAGCAAAATAAGAAGCATGATAAGATAAACATCACATGCAATCAAAATACGTGACATGATATCGCCATCATCATCTTGTCCTTTTGACCCCCATCTCCAAAGCATCGTCATGATCTCCATCGTGACCAGCTTGCCACCATGATCTTCATCGTAGCGTCTTGGTCATCTCACTAACTATTGCTACTACTACTATCGCTAACTCATAGTGATAAAGTAAAGCAATTACATGGCCTTCGCAATTCATACAATAACGAGACAACCATAAGGCTCCTGTCGGTTGCCGATAATTTACAAAATATGATCATCTCATACAATAACGTATAACTCATCACGTCTTGACCATATGGCATCACAACATGCCCTGCAAAAACAAGTTAGATGCCCTCTACTTTGTAATTGCAAGTTTTACGTGGCTCCTACGGGCTTAGCAAGAATTGTTCTTACCTACGCATACGAAATCACAACTATTTTTTGTCAAGTGTGTTGTTTTAACCTTCACAAGGACCGGACGTAGCCACACTCGATTCAACTAAAGTGAGAGAAACAGACACCCGCCGGTCATTTTTAAGCAACGAGTGCTCGTAACGGTGAAACCAATTTCGCGTAAGCGTACGCGTAATGTCTGTTCGGGCCGCTTCATCTCACAATACCGCCGAATCAAAGTATGACATGCTGGTAAGCAGTATGACTATTATCGCCCACAACTCATTGTGTTCTACTCGTGCATATTATCTACGCATAGACCTGGCTCTGATACCCCTGTTGGGGAACGTAGTATTTCGAAATAATCCTACGATCATGCAAGATCTATCTAGGAGAAGCATAGAAACGAGTGGGGAGAGTGTGTCTACGTACCCTCGTAGACCGAAAGAGAAAGCGTCTAGTGATGCGGTTGATGTAGTAGAAAGTCTTCGCGATCCAACCGATCCAAGCACCGAACGTATGGCACCTCCGCATTCAGCACACGTTCAGCTCGATAACGTCCCACGAGCTCTTGATCCCGTTGAGCGTCACGGGAGAGTTTTGTCAGCATGAGGGCATGGTGACGGTGATTATGAAGTTACCGGCGCAGGGCTTCGCCTAAGCACTGCAACGATATGACCGAGGTGTGTATCCGTGGAGGGGGGCACCGCACACGGCTAAAACTGATGTTTACTTGTGTGTCTATGAGGTGCCCCTTGGCCACGTATATAAAGGATGGAGGGAGGAGGAGACTGGCCCTCATAGGGCGTGCCCAAAGTGTGGAGTCCTATTAGGACTCCCTAGTCCTAGTAGGATTCCACCTCCTTCATGGAATAGAAAAAGGGGAAGGGAGAAGGAGAAGGAAGGAAGGGGCGCCCCCTTTCCCTAGTCCAATTTGGACCGGTCCATGGGGAAGGGGCGCGGTCATCCTTGAGGCCTTTCTCTCCTTTCCCATATGGCCCATTAAGGCCCAATACGAATTCTCGTAACTCTCCGGTACTCCGAAAAATACCCGAATCACTCGAAACCTTTTCGATGTCCGAATATAGCCTTTCAATATATCGATCTTTACGTCTCGTCCATTTCGAGACTCCTCGTCATGTCCGTGATCTAATCCAAGACTCCGAACAACCTTCGATACATCAAAGCACATAAACTCATAATACCAGTCGTCACCAAACGTTAAGCATGCGGACCCTACGAGTTCGAGAACTACGTAGACATGACCGAGACACTTCTATGTTCAATAACCAATAGCGGAACCTGGATGCTCATATTGGTTCCTGCATATTATATGAAGATCTTTATCGGTCAAACGCATAGCAACATACGTTGTTCCCTTTGTCATCGGTATGCTACTTGCCCGAGATTCGATCGTCGGTATCATCATACCTAGTTCAATCTCATTACCGGCAAGTCTCTTTAATCATTTTGTAATGCATCATCCCGCAACTAACTCATTAGTCACATTGCTTGCAAGGCTTATAGTGATGTGCATTACCGAGAGGGCCCAGAGATACCTCTCCGACAATCGGAGTGATAAATCCTAATCTTGATCTATGCCAACTCAACAAACACCATCGGAGACACCTGTAGAGCATCTTTATAATCACCCGGTTACGTTGTGACATTTCATAGCACACAAAGTGTTCCTCCGGTATTCGGGAGTAGCATAATCTCATAGTCATAGGAACATGTATAAGTCATGAAGAAAGCAATAGCAACATTCTAAACGATCAAGTGCTAAGCTAATGGAATGGGTCAAGTCAATCACATTATTCTCTAATGATGTGATCCCGTTCATCAAATGACAACTCATGTATATGGCTATGAAACTTAACCATCTTTGATTAACGAGCTAGTCAAGTAGAGGCATACTAGTGACACTTCGTTTGTCTATCTATTCACACATGTACTAAGTTTCCGGTTAATACAATTCTAGCATGAATAATAAACATTTATCATGATATAAGGAAATAAATAATAACTTTATTATTGCCTCTAGGGCATATTTCCTTCAAAGGCACCTTACCGCGTGGACCCCGAAGAAACCAAGGAAATCCAACGACAAGTTCAACAACTCATAGACAACGGTCATGTCCGAGAAATCTTGAGCCCTTGTGTTGTTCCGGTAATCCTTGTTCCCAAGGAATATGGCACCTATAGCATGTCCTCCGATTGTCATCCCATTAATGCTATCACCGTTAGATATCGTCACCCCATTTTATAGATGCGTGGGTAGTTTTCTTGGTCTAGCCGGATTTTATAGACGATTTGTGAAGGATTTGAGCACCATTGCTACACCTTTACATAACTTGAGTAAGAAGAACACACCTTTTGTTTGGGGACCATCACAAGATACCACGTTTAATGAGCTTAAGAATTTGTTTACACATGCCCCTTTACTTGCCTTACCCAATTTTGACAAACATTTTAAGGTACATTACGATGCTAGTGGTAACGACATAGGAGGTGTGTTGATGCAAGAGAAGCGCCCCATTGCTTATTTTAATGAAAAACTTTCAGGAGTTCAACTTAACTACTCAATCTATGATAAAGAGCTATATGCTTTAGTGAGAGTCTTGCATGTTTGGGATCACTACCTCCGCCCTCATGAGTTCATTCTTCACACGGACCATGAAACACTTAAGTATCTTAAGGGTCAAACTAAGTTGAACAAGCGTCATCCCAAGTGGAGTGAATTCATTGAGTCATTTACTTATGTCATCAAGTATATCAAGGGCAAGGAGAAGGTAGTTGCCGACGCTTTATCCCACAAATGCATGCTTGTTACTCAACTGGAGTTGAATGTTATTGGCTTTGAGCACATAAAGGACTTGTATGCGCATGAAGTTTTCTTTGCAAACCCTTACGCTAGGTGTTTGACGCATACATCTTGGGAACGATATTATATAATGTATGGTTATCTTATGAGAGCTAACAAACTTTGCATTCCCGAGTCTTCTCTTCGTTTGTTACTTTTGCAAGAAGCTCATGGAGGAGGACTTATGGGACACTTTGGACTCGACAGGACATTCACCACGCTCTCCAAGAACTACTATTGACCCAAGATGTTCTGCGACGTCTCACGCTTCACCAACAGATGTTCCACATGTCGCTAAGATAAGTCTAAAGCTCAATCCCACGGTCTTTACATGTCACTTCCTATTCCATATCAACCATGGGAAGATATTAGTATGGACTTTGTGCTTGGTTTGCCTAGAACCCAAAATGGAAAGGATTCCGTATTTGTTGTTGTAGACAGTTTTTCCAAGATGGCTCATTTCATTCCATGCAACAAGATAGACGATGCTTCACATGTTGCAAATATTTTTTGTAGGGAAATCTTGCGCTTACATGGAGTGCCCAAGACGATCGTCTCGGACCGCGACGTCATGTTTCTTAGCTACTTTTGGAAGACGCTTTGCACCAAGCTCAGAATCAAGCTACTATTCTCTTCGGCATACCACCCACAAACTAACGGCCAAACGGAGATAACGAATCACACGCTATCGACTGCTCTTCGCGTGTTGATCAAGAAGAACCTCAAGGAATGGGAGCAATGTTTGCCCTTCATCGAGTACGCCTACAACTATGCAAGACACTCCACAGCCGGCAAGTCCAACTTTGAGGTCGTCTACGGTTTCAACAGTTGTCCCCATTGGACATCCTTCCTCTAACTATACAAGAGCGCATCAATATGGATGCAAGTGCTCGAGCAAGCTATCTCAAGAATATGCACAAAGATACAAGGCACACCATCAAGCGTCAAGTTCAACGACTCGCGTCCAAGATCAACGTCAACAAGCAACCCATGATATTCAACATTGGAGATATTGTGTGGATACACCTTCACAAGGAACGCTTCCCCAACAAGCGCAAGTCCAAGTTACTACCTCGATCTGGCGGACCCTTTAAGGTGCTCACGCGCTACAACAACAATGCATACAAGATCGAGATACCACGCGACAAGTACTCCGTGAGCGACATCTTCAATGTCAAGGATCTCTCTCCCTACCATGGTGATGAAGCGAGGTCTGATCTTTCCCAAGGGGGGGAGATGATGTGGATCATCCTATGGCCATCCCCATGGATCTTCCTACGTCTCCCAAGGCACCAAGTGGACCGATGACTTGAGTCCGTGCAAGAGCTCTTGAGACCGAGGTGACATCTCTCCTTAACCAACTTCCATATGAATCATGTGAGACATGGCTACTACCTCAAACGGAAATGCTATGTGTACTCGGGTCCAAGAAGACCCCCTCGGAGATGCTCGTGAAGACAGACAAGTCCGCAAGCGCACGGAGGAAGAGGAACATCGAGCGGAACTAGAGGAGTTTCTAGGCCCCAGACATCTGGCCCCAAGCCTCGGACAACTGACCCTTGGAGTATCAAGAGCCGAACCCCTCATCCGAAGCTACTCGGGCCGGACATCCGGCCAGGCCTTGGACATCCGGGCCGATGCCAGGTCCCGGACATCCATCCCCAGCCCGAAAATCAGGCGTTCATCACAGAACGTACTCGCAACTTGACCCCACCTGCCCATACATCCGGCCCCCGAGCCCGGACATCCGACACTGAAGGAAATATGCCCTAGAGGCAATAATAAAGTTATTATTTATTTCCTTATATCATGATAAATGTTTATTATTCATGCTAGAATTGTATTAACTGGAAACTTAGTACATGTGTGAATACATAGACAAATCAATATGTCCCTAGTATGCCTCTACTAGACTAGCTCATTGATCAAAGATGGTTATGTTTCCTAGCCATAGACATGAGGTGTCATTTGATCAACGGGATCACATCATTAGGAGAATGATGTGATGGACAAGACCCATCCGTTAGCATAGCACTATGATCGTTTAGTTTTTCTGCTATTGCTTTCTTCATGACTTATACATGTTCCTATGACTATGAGATTATGCAACTCCCGAATACCGTAGGAACACCTTGTGTGCTATCAAACGTCACAACGTAACTGGGTGATCATAAATATGCTCTACAGGTGTCTCCGAAAGTATTCGTGGTGTTGGCATAGATCAAGATTAGGATTTGTCACTCCGAGTGTCGGAGAGGTATCTCTGGGCCCTCTCGGTAACACACATCACAATAAGCCTTGCAAGCAAAAGACTAATGAGTTAGTCACGAGATGATGTGTTACGGAACGAGTAAAGAGACTTGCCGGTAACGAGATTGAACTAGGTATAGAGATACCGACGATCGAATCTCGGGCAAGTAACATACCGTTTGACAAAAGGAACAACGTATGTTGTTATGCGGTTCTGACCGATAAAAGATCTTCGTAGAATATGTAGGAGCCAATATGAACATCCAGGTTCCGCGGTTATTGACCGGAGATGAGTCTCGGTCATGTCTACATAGTTCTCGAACCCGTAGGGTCCGCACGCTTAACGTTTGATGATGATCGGTATTATGAGTTTATAAGTATTGATGTACCGAAGGTAGTTCGGAGTCCCGGATGAGATCACGGACATGACGAGGAGTCTCGGAATGTCCGAGACATAAAGATTGATATATTGGACGGCTATATTTGGACACCGGAAGTATACCGTAAAAGTTTCGGATTTATCGGGATTGCCGGAGGGGGTTACCGGAACCCCCTACGAGAGGGGATGGTCCATAGTGGGCCTAAAGGGAAAGAGAGAGGCAGCCCATAGGGCTAGCATGCGCCCCCACCTAGAGTTCCTAGTTGGACTAGGATTGGGGGGGCGCCACCTCTCCTATTCCTTTCCCTCTTCTTCCTTTTGGTGAATCCTACTAGGAATAGGATTGCAATCCTATTCCTAGTAGGACTCCTTCCCTAGCTGCACCAGGAGAGGTTGGCCGGCCCTCCTCCCTTGCTCCTTTATATACGGGGGCAGGGGGCACCCAAAGACACACAAGTTGAATTGTTTTAGCCGTGTGCGGTGCCCCCCTCCACAGAATCACACCTCGGTCATACCGTCGCGGAGCTTAGGCGAAGCCCTGCGCCGGTGAACACATCATATTCGTCATCACGCCGTCGTGCTGACGAAACTCTCCCGTGAAGCTCAACTGGATCAAGAGCTCGTGGGATGTCATCAAGCTGAACGTGTGCTGAACGCGGAGGTGCCGTACGTTCGGTGCTTGATCGGTTGGATCGCGAAGAAGTTCAACAACATCAACCGCGTCACTTGACGCTTCCGCTCCCGGTCTACGAGGGTACGTAGACACACTCTTCCCTCTCGTTGCTATACATCTGGTAGATAGATCTTGCGTGATCGTAGGAAAATTTTAAAATACTACGTTCCCCAACAGTGGCATCATGAGCCAGGTCTATGCGTAGATGATATGCACGAGTAGAACACAATGAGTTGTGGGCGATACTAGTCATACTGCTTACCAGCATGTCATACTTTGCTTCGGCGGTATTGTGAGATGAAGCGGCCCGGATTACGCGTACGCTTACGACTGGTTTCACCGTTACGAGCACTCGTTGCTTAAAGGTGACTGCGGGTGTCTGTCTCTCTCACTTTAGCTGAATCAGGTGTGGCTACGCCCGGTCCTTGTGAAGGTTAAAACAGCACATACTTGACGAAACATCGTTATGGTTTTGTATGCGTAGGTAAGAACGGTTCTTGCTAAAGCCCGTAGCAGCCACGTAAAACTTGCAACAAACAAAGTAGAGGACGTCTAACTTGTTTTTGCAGGGCATGTTGTGATGTGATATGGTCAAGACATGATGAGTTATACGGTTTTGTATGAGATGATCATGTTTTGTAAAGTTATCGGCAACTGGCAGGAGCCATATGGTTGTCGCTTTATTGTATGAAATGCAATCGCCATGTAATTGCTTTACTTTATCACTAAGCGGTAGCGATAGTCGTAGAAGCAATAGTTGGCGAGACGACAATGATGCTACGATAAAGATCAAGGTGTCAAGCCGGTGACGAAGGTGATCATGACGGTGCTTTGAAGATGGAGATCAAAAGCACAAGATGATGATGGCCATATCATGTCACATATTTTGATTGCATGTGATGTTTATCTTATTATGCTTCTTATTTTGCTTAGAACGACGGTAGCATTATAAGATGATCCCTTACTAAATTTCAAGGTATAAGTGTTCTCCCTGAGTATGCACCGTTGCGAAAGTTCGTCGTGCCGAGACACCACGAGATGATCGGGTGTGATAAGCTCTACGTTCAAATACAACGGGTGTAATATAGTTTTGCACACGCAGAATACTCGGGTTAAACTTGACGAGTCTAGCATATGCAGATATGGCCTCGGAACACTGGAGACCGAAAGGTCGAGCGTGAATCATATGGTAGATATGATCAACATAAGATGTTCACCATTGAAACTACTCCATCTCACGTGATGATCGGACATGGTTTAGTTGATTTGGATCACGTGATCATTTAGATGACCGGAGGGATGTCTATCTAAGTGGGAGTTCTTAAGTAATATGATTAATTGAACTTTAATTTATCATGAACATAGTCCTGGTAGTATTAGCATATCTATGTTGTAGATCAATAGCTCGCGATGTTGCTCCCTGTTTATTTTTTCATATGTTCCTAGAGAAAACCAAGTTGAAAGATGTTAGTAGCAATGATGCGGAATTGTTCCGTGATCTGAGGATTATCCTCATTGCTGCACAGAAGAATTATGTCCTTAATGCACCGCTAGGTGACAGACCTATTGCAGGAGCAGATGTAGACGTTATGAACGTTTTGACAAAAAGCTCGATATGATGACTACTTGATAGTTTAGTGCACCATGCTTTACGGCTTATAACCAGGACTTCAAAAACGTTTTGAAACGCCACGGAGCATATGAGATGTTCCAAGAGTTGAAATTAGTATTTCATACTCATGCCCGTGTCAAGAGGTATAAGACCTCGGACAGTACTTTGCCTACAAGATGGAGGAGAATAGCTCAACCAGTGAGCATGTGCTCAGATTGTCTGGGTAGTACAATTGCTTGAATCAAGTGGGAGTTAATATTCCAGAGAAGATAGTAATTGACAAAGTTCTCTAGACACTATCACCAAGTTAGTAGAACTTCGTGATGAACTGTAATATGCAAGGGATGACGAAAGTAATTCCCGAGCTCTTCACGATGCTGAAATCGGCGAAGGTAGAAATCAAGAAAGAGCATCAAGTGTTGATGGTTAACCAGACCACTTGTTTCAAGTAAAGGGCAAAGGGATAGAAGGGGAACTTCGAGAAGAATGACAAGCAAGTTGTCACTCCCATGAAGAAACCCAAAGCTAAACTCAAGCCTGAAACAAGTGCTTCTACTGCAAAGGAAATGGTCACTAGAAGTGGAACTGCCCTAGATATTTGGCGGATAAGAAGGATGGCAAAGTGAACAAAAGTATATTTGATATACAGATTATTGATGTGTATTTTACTAATGTTCATAGCAACCCCTCGGTATTTGATATTGGTTCAGTTGCTAAAGAGTAGTAACTCGAAATAGGAGTTGCATAATGAACAGAAACTAGTTAAAGGATGAAGTGACGATATGTATTGGAAGTAGTTCCAAGATTGATATGATCACCATCGTACACTCCCTATACTTTCGGGATTAGTGTTGAACCTAAATAAGTGTTATTTGGTATTTGTGTTGAGCATGAATATGATTTGATCATGTTTATTGCAATACGGTTATTCATGTAAGTTAGAGAATAATTGTTGTTATGTTTACATGAATAAAACCTTCTATGGTCATACACCCAATGAAAATAGTTTGTTGGATCTCGATCGTGTGATACACATATTCATAAAATTGAAGCCAAAAGATGCAAGGGTAATAATGATAGTGCAACTTATTTGTGGCACTGCCGTTTAGGTCATATTGGTGTAAAACGCATGAAGAGACTCCATAATGATGGACTTTTGGAATCACTTGATTATGAATCACTTGGTGCTTGCGAACCATGCCTCATGGGCAAGATGACTAAAACTCCGTTCTCCGGAACTATGGAGCGAGCAACAGATTTGTTGGAAATCATACATACTGATGTATGTGGGCCAATGAGTGTTGAAGCTCGCGGCGGGTATCGTTATTTTCTGACCTTCACTGATGATTTGAGCAGATATGGGTATATCTACTTAATGAAGCACAAGTCTGAAACATTTGAAAAGTTCAAAGAATTTCAGAGTGAAGTGGAGAATCATCGTAACAAGAAAATAAGAGTTTCTACGATATGATCGTAGAGACAAAATATTTGAGTTAGCGAGTTTAGCCTTCAGTAAAATCAATGTGAAATAGTTTCACTACTCACGCCACCTGGTACACCACAGTGTAATGGTGTGACCGAACGTCATAACCGTACTTTATTAGATATGGTGCGATCGATGATGTCTCTTACCGATCTACCACTATCGCTTTTGGGGTTATGCATTAGAGACAGCTACATTCACGTTAAATAGGGCACCATCTAAATCCGTGGAGATGACACCGTATGAACTGTGGTTTGACGATAAACCTAAGCTGTCATTTTTTAAGTTTGGGACTGCGATGCTTATGTGAAAAAGTTTCAACATGATAAGCTCGAACCCAAATCGGAGAAGTAAATCTTCATAGGATACCCAAAAGAAAATGTTGGGTACACCTTCTATCACAGATCCGAAGGCAAGATATTCGTTGCTAAGAATGGATCCTTTCTAGAGAAGTAGTTTTTCTCGAAAGAAGTGAATGGGAGGAAAGTAGAACTTGATGAGGTAATTGTACCTTCTCCCGGATTGGAAAGTAGTACATCACATAAAATTGTTCCAGTGATTCCTACACCAATCAGTGAGGAAGTTAATGATAATGATCATGAAACTTCGGATCAAACTTCTGCTGAACATCGTAGATCAACCAGAGTACGTTCCGCACCAGAGTGGTACGACAACCCAGTTCTGGAAATCATGTTACTAGACCATGATGAACCTACGAACTATGAGGAAGCGATGATGAGCCCAGATTCCGCAAAATGGCTTGAAGCCATGAAATCTGAGATGGGATCCATGTATGAGAACAAAGTATGGACTTTGGTTGACTTGCCCGATGATCGGCAGGCCATCGAAAATAAATGGATCTTCAAGAGGAAGACCGACGCAGACGGTAATATTACTATTTACAAAGCTCGACTTGTTGCGAAAGGTTTTCGACAAGTTCAAGGAGTTGACTACGATGAGACTTTATCACCTGTAGCGATGCTTAAGTCTGTCCGAATCATGTTAGCAATCGCCGCATTTTATGATTATGAAATCTGGCAAATGGATGTCAAAACTGCATTCCTGAATGCATATCTCAAAGAAGAGTTGTATATGATGCAACCAGAAGGTTTTGTCGATCCAAAAAGGTGCTAACAAAGTATGCAAGCTCCAGCGATCCATCTATGGACTGGTGCAAGCATCTCAGAGTTGGAATATACGCTTTGATGAGGTGATCAAAGCATATGGTTTTATACAGACTTTTGGAGAAGCCTGTATTTACAAGAAAGTGAGTGGGAGCTCTGTAGCATTTCTAATATTATATGTGGATGACATATTGTTGATTGGAAATGATATAGAATTTCTGGATAGCATAAAAGGATACTTGAATAAAAGTTTTTTAATGAAAGACCTCGATGAAGCTGCTTATATATTAGGCATCAAGATCTATAAGAGATAGATCAAGACACGTAATTGGACTTTCACCAAGCACATACCTTGATAAGATTTTGAAGAAGTTCAAAATGGATCAGTCAAAGAAAGGGTTCTTGCCTGTATTACAAGGTATGAAGTTGAGTAAGACTCAATGCCCGACCACTGCAGAAAAATATAGAGAGAATGAAAGTCATTCCCTATGCCTCAGCCATAGGTTCTATAAAGTATGCCATGCTGTATAGCAAACATGTTGTGTACCTTGCCATGAGTTTGTCAAGGGGGTACAATAGTGATCCAGGAGTAGATCACTGTACAGCGGTCAAAATTATCCTTAATAACTGGATGACTAAGGAAATGTTTCTCGATTATGGAGGTGATAAAGAGTTCGTCGTAAAGGGTTACGTCGATGCAAGCTTTGACACCAAATCCAGATGACTCTAAGTATCAATCTGGATAAGTATTGAAAGTGGGAGCAATTAGCTAGAGTAGCTCTATGCAGAGCATTGTAGACATAGAAATTTGCAAAATACATACGGATCTGAATGTGACAGACCCGTTGACTAAAATTCTCTCTCACAAGCAAAACATGATCACACCTTATTACTCTTGGGTATTAATCACATAGCGATGTGAACTAGATTATTGACTCTAGTAAACCCTTTGGGTGTTGGTCACATGGCGATGTGAACTATCGATGTTATTCACATAACGATGTGAACTATCAGTATTAAATCACATGGCGATGTGAGCTAGATTATTGACTCTAGTGCAAGTGGGAGACTGAAGGAAATATGCCCTAGAGGCAATAATAAAGTTATTATTTATTTCCTTATATCATGATAAATGTTTATTATTCATGCTAGAATTGTATTAACTAGAAACTTAGTACATGTGTGAATACATAGACAAATCAGTATGTCCCTAGTATGCCTCTACTAGACTAGCTCATTGATCAAAGATGGTTATGTTTCCTAGCCATAGACATGAGGTGTCATTTGATCAACGGGATCACATCATTAGGAGAATGATGTGATGGACAAGACCCATCCGTTAGCATAGCACTATGATCGTTTAGTTTTTCTGCTATTGCTTTCTTCATGACTTATACATGTTCCTATGACTATGAGATTATGCAACTCCCGAATACCGTAGGAACACCTTGTGTGCTATCAAATGTCACAACGTAACTGGGTGATCATAAAGATGCTCTACAGGTGTCTCCAAAAGTATTCGTGGTGTTGGCATAGATCAAGATTAGGATTTGTCACTCCGAGTGTCGGAGAGGTATCTCTGGGCCCTCTCGGTAACACACATCACAATAAGCCTTGCAAGCAAAAGACTAATGAGTTAGTCACGAGATGATGTGTTACGGAACGAGTAAAGAGACTTGCCGGTAACGAGATTGAACTAGGTATAGAGATACCGACGATCGAATCTCGGGCAAGTAACATACCGTTTGACAAAAGGAACAACGTATGTTGTTATGCGGTTCTGACCGATAAAAGATCTTCGTAGAATATGTAGGAGCCAATATGAACATCCAGGTTCCGCTATTAGTTATTGACCGGAGATGAGTCTCGGTCATGTCTACATAGTTCTCGAACCCGTAGGGTCCGCACGCTTAACGTTTGATGACGATCGGTATTATGAGTTTATGAGTATTGATGTACCGAAGGTAGTTCGGAGTCCCGGATGAGATCACGGACATGACGAGGAGTCTCGGAATGTCCGAGACATAAAGATTGATATATTGGACGGCTATATTCGGACACCGGAAGTATACCGGAAAAGTTTCGGATTTATCGGGAATGCCGGAAGGGGTTACCGGAACCCCCTACGAGAGGGGATGGTCCATAGTGGGCCTAAAGGGAAAGAGAGAGGCAGCCCATAGGGCTGGCCGGCGCCCCCACCTAGGGTTCCTAGTTGGACTAGGATTGGGGGGGGGGCGCCACCTCTCCTATTCCTTTCCCCCTTCTTCCTTTCGGTGAATCCTACTAGGAATAGGATTGCAATCCTATTCCTAGTAGGACTCCTTCCCTAGCCGCACCAGGAAGGGCCGGCCGGCCTCCCTCCCCTGCTCCTTTATATACGGGGGCAGGGGGCACCCAAAGACACACAAGTTGAATTGTTTTAGCCGTGTGCGGTGCCCCCCTCCACAGAATCACACCTCGGTCATACCGTCGCGGAGCTTAGGCGAAGCCCTGCGCCGGTGAACACATCATATCCGTCACCACGCCGTCGTGCTGACGAAACTCTCCCGTGAAGCTCAACTGGATCAAGAGCTCGTGGGACGTTATCAAGCTGAACGTGTGCTGAACGCGGAGGTGCCGTACGTTCGGTGCTTGATCGGTTGGATCGCGAAGAAGTTCGACAACATCAACCGCGTCACTTGACGCTTCCGCTCCCGGTCTACGAGGGTACGTAGACACACTCTCCCCTCTCGTTGCTATGCATCTGGTAGATAGATCTTGCGTGATCGTAGGAAAATTTTAAAATACTACGTTCCCCAACACCGTTAGCATAGCACTATGATCGTTTAGTTTAACTGCTATTGCTTTCTTCATGACTTATACATGTTCCTATGACTATGAGATTATGCAACTCCCGAATACCGTAGGAACACCTTGTGTGCTATCAAACGTCACAACGTAACTGGGTGATCATAAAGATGCTCTACATGTGTCTCCGAAAGTATTTGTGGTGTTGGCATAGATCAAGATTAGGATTTGTCACTCCGAGTGTCGGAGATGTATCTCTGGGCCCTCTCGGTAACACACATCACAATAAGCCTTGCAAGCAAAAGACTAATGAGTTAGTCACGAGATGATGTGTTACGGAACGAGTAAAGAGACTTGCCGGTAACGAGATTGAACTAGGTATAGAGATACCGACGATCGAATCTCGGGCAAGTAACATACCGTTTGACAAAAGGAACAACGTATGTTGTTATGCGGTTCTGACCGATAAAAGATCTTCGTAGAATATGTAGGAGCCAATATGAACATCCAGGTTCCGCTATTGGTTATTGACCGGAGATGAGTCTCGGTCATGTCTACATAGTTCTCGAACCCGTAGGGTCCGCACGCTTAACGTTTGATGACGATCGGTATTATGAGTTTATAAGTATTGATGTACCGAAGGTAGTTCGGAGTCCCGGATGAGATCACGGACATGACGAGGAGTCTCGGAATGTCCGAGACATAAAGATTGATATATTGGACAGCTATATTTGGACACCGGAAGTATACCGGAAAAGTTTCGGATTTATCGGGATTGCCGGAGGGGGTTACCGGAACCCCCTACGAGAGGGGATGGTCCATAGTGGGCCTAAAGGGAAAGAGAGAGGCAGCCCATAGGGCTGGCCGGCGCCCCCACCTAGAGTTCCTAGTTGGACTAGGATTGGGGGGGCGCCACCTCTCCTATTCCTTTCCCTCTTCTTCCTTTTGGTGAATCCTACTAGGAATAGGATTGCAATCCTATTCCTAGTAGGACTCCTTCCCTAGCCGCACCAGGAGAGGTTGGCCGGCCCTCCTCCCTTGCTCCTTTATATACGGGGGCAGGGGGGCACCCAAAGACACACAAGTTGAATTGTTTTAGCCGTGTGTGGAACCCCCTCCACAGAATCACACCTCGGTCATACCGTCGCGGAGCTTAGGCGAAGCCCTGCGCCGGTGAACACATCATATCCGTCATCACGCCGTCGTGCTGACGAAACTCTCCCGTGAAGCTCA
Source organism: Secale cereale (assembly GCA_902687465.1). Lineage (NCBI taxonomy): Eukaryota > Viridiplantae > Streptophyta > Magnoliopsida > Poales > Poaceae > Secale > Secale cereale. Next base: position 178,647,505 of record LR738716.1, on the reverse strand, counting down.
ACTGGATCAAGAGCTCGTGGGATGTCATCAAGCTGAACGTGTGCTGAACGCGGAGGTGCCGTACGTTCGGTGCTTGATCGGTTGGATCGCGAAGAAGTTCGACAACATCAACCGCGTCACTTGACGCTTCCGCTCCCGGTCTACGAGGGTACGTAGACACACTCTTCCCTCTCGTTGCTATACATCTGGTAGATAGATCTTGCGTGATCGTAGGAAAATTTTAAAATACTACGTTCCCCAACAGACACTTCGTGAAGGCCCGGACATCCGGCCCAAGGCCCGGACGTCCGGCTCCGCCCGTTTGCGCATAGTGAAAGGGTCGTGGCCCATGTATCCCTTCATCCCTCTAGACTATAAATAGACCTCGCCCTCATTCTAGCTAGGGTTAGCACTGTGATAGCTCATTTGTGAGATAGAGATTTGTTCATCCTCTTGGTTCTTCTCGTTCGAGAGACGCGGCCTCTATGGAGAAGATCCCCCAAGTGGATTCAAGACCTCCTCACGTCGAATACCCCAAGACCTCCTCATGAAGAAGAACTTGTTACCGTGTATCGTCCTTTGTTGGATTTGCATCTTGTATCACCCTTTGCCTTCCCAAATCTAGCATATGTGTGACCTAATCTTGTTGATTTGAGTGTTTTCCTCTCGTTTCCCTCACGTTTTCCCCTCGTGTTCTTCGTGTTCATCCTCAGGGATCCCTCCAATCATGAAAGATCGGCCTAAATTTCAACTTAGATTTCAACTACCCGCATCAGCGGGAGCCGACCATCCGAAGCTACCCGCATACATCTCAAACAAGATTTCAACTAACCGGACTAAATTTAAACAAACACATTGTTTTTTTGACCAATTACTGTAGGGTAAGGCACCCCATAGCTCTTTCATTTACTATCGAGAAAAATACAATATTTACAAGTCCTCATCCAAGTGGATGGAAATAAAGGTAAAAGAATGTAGAGCGGAAACACAATACTCACCTTAAGGTGGTAAGAAAGATACCCATTCAATGAGTTATTCCCTGAATCTACTCTTAATTCTATGGGACATAAGAGATATCTCATTGTCGGGGGAAACTGTCCACCACGAGCACCTATGGGACCGGAGCCCCTTGTTCGTGCGGTAAGGGAGCGGAGGGAGTACAAAGAGCAGATCGTGGTGAGCACGCGGGCAGTTTACCCAGGTTCGGGCCGCAACGGATGCGTAAAACCCTACTCCTGCTTAGATTGTATTGAAGTGGGGAGCTCGGGAGCTTGAAGAACTAGCTACGCCGAGCCAATGAGCGATCTAGGTTCCGAACCCTTTCTACGTTGTGCATGGGCCTCCTTTTATAGCTCAAGGGGTCACCGACAGGTGTCAACGTAGGAGAAAGGGGTAAAAAGGTAACTTTGGTGGTAGTCGTAACAGTGCGGGAACAGTGGATGAACAGTGGATGAACAGTGGTCATCACCTACTTTGATAGTGGGGGACAAGGGCATTAAATGCCCGTCACCGTCGACCCCAAAAGCGCCCGCCCTTGCGTCTCCGTTTGCCACGGCGATAGCTTTATCACCGTGGAGTGCCACCGTGTCCCCCAGGCTGCACAGCCATCCGCCACGCGTCCCTGGAATGGCCCCAGGGCGACGCGTGGACCGATGAGCTGGAGCGCGGGCACACAGCGCAACTCTCCCCGGCAAGCACCTTGCCGGGGTCTTGACCTTGCCGGGCCCGGAAGCTTGTCGGGCTCTGAAGCTTGTCGCTCCCCGGGCCCTGCCGGGGCGCATGCTGCGCCGAGGCGTGTCTTCCGAAGCGTAATCTTCTAGTCCTCCTGGCAAGCTCCTCTTGCCAGGGCCTTGAGTTGATAAGGAAATCTTGAACCTGGGACGGCCTCCCCGGCAAGCCCCACTTGCCGGGGTCTTGATCTTCTGTCTTGTATACTTTGTTTTTGAATGGTTTCATATGGAGCAGAAAGGTCTCCGGCAAGCACGTGGTAAGCCCTGCCGCGGGAAGCTGCTACTGCCCGTGCACAAGTTGGGGTACTGAGGTACCCCTACCTTAGTACACCGACAGGAGCCCCCGGGCCTGGGCCACACACGGTGCCGAGCGCTGTTGGTCCAGGCCCAAAACAGTGCACGAGCACGCGCGGCCCACGGCACGCCGAATCCACTTCCGCATCCGCCGCGTCCCTCCGTAACGGCACGTGTCGATTGCGGCGTCGTGGGAGGGAACGTGGCCACGTTCTTTTAACGGAAAGAGCGAAACGTCCCCCACTTCCCCATAAAAGCAGAGGAAGCAGGAGCGGTTCCCCTCCTACGCCTTCATTGCTTCTTCTTCCATCTCCAGAAATTCCCCTTTGCGCTTCGCCTCCACACCTCCTCCGCCGTTTTCGCACCCGCGGCGCCGCCGGACTCTCCGTTCTCCTTCCCTCGCCGCCTCCGCCATGGCCCCGAAGACCGAAAAGGCGAAGGCGGAGAAGGCCAAGAAAGAGAAATCCGAGCAGGCGGCGAGGCTTGCTCTTATGCGGAAGAGGAACGTCGTCTTCGCGCCAAGGCTCAGCGCGCGGGAGCTCTGGAACAAGTATTACTTGTTCTGGGCCAAGGAGACCAAGGCGCACCCTCGAACTAGAGCCTATCCCGCCGCCGCCAAGGATATCTACCCCGGCGGGTACTACTTCTTCGCTGTTTTCTTCCACTGCGGCCTTTGTCCTCCCTTTTCTGAATTCTTCTGCGACATCATGAACACCTACAACCTCCACCTTCTAGACTTCACCCCCAACGCCATCCTCACGATGGCGGTTTTCGCACATCTGTGCGAAAACTATATTGGGATCTATCCGAATGTAGCACTTTTTAGGCACTTCTTTACGCCTAGAGTAGAGGCCGGCGCTCCCCTCTCCGGAGGAATCTCTTGGGTCTTCCGCTTGAACAAGAAGGAGTCCTACCTGCAAGGAGAGCTCCGCGGCAAGTGGGAGGAGTGGCGCACGGACTGGTGCTGGATAGTAGAGGACGAGCCGCAACCCTTCACCGCGCCGCGCACAACTGCCATAGTGCGCGACAGGGACTGGAGCGAGCTGGACTCGGACGACATCAGGCTCAACGTCGCCCTTGTCAGAATCCTCCGTCTCCGAGTAGCCAAGCTGACCATGGGAGAAGTGGGAGCAGACTTCCTCCGCCGCCGCATTGCCCCTCTACAGGATAGGAAGAGGCCAGCATGGGAGTACGGCAACGCGGCGGACATAATGAGACTGCGCCCGGGGCTAAACTTCAACTTCACGTCGCTGGAGCTGAAGGGGATGGTCCGGGAACTTTTTAAGCACGACCCGGCCCACCCTGAGTGGTTCAGAGCTCCCCGGGGAGTGGTGCCCCTCTACAACAGCACGGCCCGGGATCCCCTACGCGCAATGATGCCCGCATGCGACTCGCATGGCGTGGACCGCACATGGATACCGCCCAAGCCAGATGCCATCATAAGCTTCTTCGACAACCTGGTGGAGGTGGCGAAGAACAAGGATGAGATCAAGGGGCTCACTCGGGACACCACTGACCGGGAGATTGCTTATATAGCTTCTCGGGTAGAAGAGGCCGCCGCAGCCGCAGCGGCAGGAGAGTTTGGCTTCACGGTTGAAGAGGCAGAGGCTGCGGAAGCGTCCTGCCAAGCAGAGGAGGCGGAGATCCGCAGACTGTTGAAGCTTCCGCCCGACGAGCTTGCCGGGGTCCCCTCTCTGAGACATGCGGGGATCCCCGGGGTCGTGACCGAGGCCGCCGCGAGGAGCGGCGTTGCCGGAGGAAACAGAGGCGCCGGAGGGAGCGGAGGCGCCGGAGGGAGCGGAGGCGCTGGAGGGAGCACGGCAGCGGGGCAGGGCGCTGGGCCCAGCAAGCCGACCGAGGAGGAGGAGGAGGAGGACGCCGGGGCCAACGAGGACTCCGATGGGTCTCTGGGGCTCTACAACGACGACGTCTCCTCGTCATCGGAGACCTCCCCGCCTCGGGCAAGTCCCAGGCGATCTCCGCTGAAGCGTCTCCGCAAGGCGACGACGGCGACGAGGGCGCAGGCCCCCCGGCAACAACCAGCTCGCCAGGCGGCGCGAGCTACCCTAGGGAGCCAAGCTGCGACGGGAGCGCCAGGCGCACCAACCACGGCGGGGGCGACCCGCGCACAGGCCACGGCGGAGGCGCCCCGCACGTCAGCGCCAAGTGGAGGAGGGTCTTCACAGAGCGGAGCAGCTGCTCCGCCTGCTCCCCGGGCCTCGGCGTCCACAGGGGCTGGGTCTTCGCAGCCCCCAGCCCCGGGGACCGCCAAGCGCCCGAGGGAGCCTTCTCCTCCCGCTCCTCGCGCGGACGCGCCTCAGGTGGCGTTTGACTTCTCCGCCCTGAGCGACGACGACGACGAGGAACAGGAGTAAGGACTTGAAGTTTTGTACCTTCTTTAACTTTGTCTTGATTCTTCCTTCGATGATTCTGATCTTGCTTCTTGCCTTGATTTCAGGACCCTGGCCCAGCGAGTGGCGAAGAAGGCCAAGGTTCCCGTGGTCGAGGTCGCGGACGACTCGCCCGTTGCGGCGACCGGGGATGCGCCGGAGACGAGTTTGCCGGACCCGAGCGCTGCTCCGAGGAGCAGCCCCCAGCGTGAGTTTGGTTTCAATCTTTCCGCTCGTCGGGCGCGCTTGAGGATTTTGTCTTGTACTAACACCTTATTGCTCTGTTTTGTCTTGATTGTCTTGTGTAGAGGTGGAGCCGCAGCCACAAGGGCGTCCGGAGACCACTCCCGAGGAGCCGCAGGCCCCGCCGTCCCCGCCAAGGATGAACTCTCCGGCAAGGGAGAGCGCTCCGCCAAGGACGGGTACTCCGCCAAGGGCGAGTACCCCGCCAAGGGCGAGCAGCCCGGCGAGGGTGGCTACCCCGCCAAGGCAGAGCTCCCCGGCGAGGGAGCCCGCCGTCAACGAAGTCCGCCAAGGTAAGTCTTGTAGCTCCGTCTTCTTGGATTTGCCTTTTTTTTTTGGATCTTTGCTTGAACTTTTTCTTTTTCCTCTTCTTCTAGATCCTCCTCCCCCAGAGCAGATGGAGACGGAAATCATCGTCGAGGAGGAGGGCGCGTAGGGCGACGGCGGCAACGCCCCCGTCGTTGAAGACGTGGCGGGAGCCGCCGAGCCTGCCGCGGAGGAGACTGCTCCGACCGCAGACGCAGCGGCCGGAGAGGGGGACGGCGGCCATAATGCCGGCCCGGAGGCGGCAGGAGCGTCGAGCGCTGCACCGGCCGCCGACCCCTCCACCGAGAAGGAGCAGTCTGCCTACTACCTTGAGGCCCCCAACGGCGTCTTCATCCAAGTGCCGTGGGGGTCCTCGTCGCGAGCCCCCGAGGAGGGAGAGGCCTTTGATGGAGAGGTCCTCGCCTCCGCGGGTCTGAAGATCGTCGAGGCGCCTGGCGGGAGCGACGAGCCCGAGGAGGAAAAATTGCATCATCGGCTCCTGGCCCTTTACCGGGCCAGGCAGGCGAAACTTGAATCTCGGGAGGCCCTCACCGCCAAGGCCGCCGCCGACATGGAGAAACGCGCGGTGGAGCTCCGCGCCGCTAACCAGGCGGCCCTCCGTGACGTGGCGGAGGAGCGCGAGAGGCTCGCCGGGGAGTACCAGGAGTGGCTCCTGGAGAAAGCCGAGGCCGAGGAGCAGCAACGACTCGCCGGAGAAGAGCTGTCCCGGCGAGAAGGAGAGCTCACCCAACGGAAGGTCAACCTCGACGCCCACGAGGAAGACCTTACCGCCCGGGAGCAGGCCCTTGGCGGAGAGCTGAGGGAGGCGAAGGCCGCCGCCGCCACAGCAGAGACCGCCAAGAAAGATCTTGAGGCTAAAGTGGCGCAGCTGGAGGAGTTCCTTAAGGCGAGCACGGAGAGGGTCACCGCGCTCAACACAGAGCGCGAGAAGGATGCCCACACTAACTCTGAACTCCAGGTGCGCCTTTCCAAGCAAGGCGACGAGCTGAAGGCCGCCAAGGATTCGATTGCAGATCTGGAGCTGAAGGTTTCCACGCTGAAGGACTCTCTTGACGCCGTCCGGGACCGGGAAACTAAGCTGAAGGACGAGCTCCGGAAGGAGCGAGGCTTGGTGGAGAGCGCCACCACAGCGACCAACAACTTCCGCCAAACCGTCGAGGTATGGACCGAAGACCTGGTGGCCTCTGCAGCTAGCATTGACAAGGAGCTGATGGCGCTGAGGGTTGAGCATCTCATATACTCTCCGGATCCAAACCTCCCCCACAGCGCCAAGCTCAGCCTCTTCTTCAGAGGGATCGCGCCGGCTCTTGCAAATCTTCAGAAGAAGCTCCCTGCGCAACTGGCCGAGGAGTCACGCCAGCTCTGCGCGGGAACTCTGGAGCGCGTCTTGACGAAGATAGTGTACCGCAATCCTGGTATAAACCTCGCCAACGTTCTCCGCAGCTTGCCGGCCGACGCGGACATGGAGGCGCTGAAGGCGCAGGTCGCCCATATTATCGCCAAAGTGAACAAGATCTCTAGGATCGAGGGCGACCGCGTAGATTAGGCCTCCTTTTCTTTATCTCTTTTGTTGCTGCAAAGTGTGCCATGGGCACGAACTCGTTAATGATTGCGACAAGTTATCCCTTGCAATATATTATCTTATTTTGATCAATTGATGCAGTGCTATCTCCCTTGTTTTGGTCCTCAACTTTGTATGTCTTCAACCCTACGCTTCTAGGGAACTTGCCGGCAAGGGGCCCTTGTCGCGAGCGCCGAGTACTGGACTCCGAGTAGCCTGCCGGCCAAGGTCTTACCGGCAAGCAACCTTACCGCAGCTAGTCGCAACGCACTTAGCTTGCTGAGTGAACTCGGAAACGAAGCAAGGGCGCGACACTTGTCGCAGCTCACTTAAGTCGTTGAGCGTACTCGAAAACAAGATAAGGGTGCGGCTAGCCACGGGTAGGTTCCTTCGCGCACAGGTTTTCCATACAAAGTGTGGTTGTTCAAGGAAGATAACAAAAATTTAAAAATTTGAACTGCTCAAATTCTGGTAACTTAGCTTTCATATATTTGCTTGCTTCCCGGTAAGGCTTCTCTTTCTTGAACAGCACTCGATTCATCTTCCATCTCCTTCCCCCCGGCAAACTTGTGCGCGAGGAACATTCCTTCTGCTTAAAAGGAAAAGAGAAAGAAGAGGGAAACAAGTATATGGCCCTTCGGCGTGCTAATGCTTACCGGATACGTGTGTTGCACAAGATGCCAAATAATGCATGCAAATAGCGAAGAAAAGCATGGGAAGGCAAATGGCGCAAAACACAAAAGCTTTACTGATGCACGGGATCTGCGCCCGGCTTTGTACAAAGGGTTACATGCGACAGCGGCAAAGCTTGTACAAAAGGTGGTTGCCGGAGCGGATCACGGCAACCGCGCCTTATGGGTGAAACTTGCGAAGATGCTCTATGTTCCAGGAGTTGCTCACCGGTAAGCCTTCTTCGGTCTCAAGGCGGACAGCGCCGGGCCTCGTGACTTGTCTCACCCGATAAGGGCCTTCCCACTTCGGCGTCAACTTGTTGGAATTCTTGGCGGACTGAACACGCCGAAGAATAAGGTCGCCTTCCTCGAGACTCCTGGCCTTAACCTTGCGGCTATGATAGCGACGCAAGGCTTGCTGGTATCGAGCAGCTCGTACAGCAGCCTGGAGACGTTCCTCCTCGAGGAGCAATGCATCATCTTGTCGCAGTTGCTCTTGCTCGAGCTCATCATAAGCGAGCACTCGAGGAGATCCGTATGCGAGTTCCGTGGGGAGAACTGCCTCTGCCCCATAGACTAGGGCAAAGGGTGTCTGTCCGGTGGCTCGACTTGGTGTCGTTCTGATTGACCAAAGAGCCGCCGGTAACTCCTCTATCCAGTTTCTTCCGCACTTGCGCAGCCTGTCAAAGGTCCTTGTCTTGAGTCCGCGCAGCACTTCAGCATTGGCCCTCTCCGCTTGACCGTTGCTCCTCGGGTGAGCAACAAAAGCGAAACAGACCTTGGCGCCAAGTTCTTGGACGTACTGCATGAAGGTGCGACTAGTAAATTGTGTACCGTTGTCGGTGATGATCCTGTTAGGGATTCCGAAACAGCAAACAATCGACCTGAAGAACCTGACCGCTGACTGTGCTGTCACCTTTCTCACTGGTTCCACTTCTGGCCACTTTGTGAACTTGTCGATTGCAACGTACAAGTACTCAAAGCCCCCGACAGCTCGGGGGAAGGGGCCGAGGATATCGAGCCCCCAGACCGAGAAGGGCCAGGACAAAGGAATCGTCTGGAGAGCTTGAGCTGGCTGATGAATTTGCTTTGCGTGGAACTGGCACGCTTCACACTTGGTTACTAGTGCAGTTGCATCTTGGAGGGCTTCTTGCCAAAAGAACCCTTGCCGGAAAGCTTTCCCGGCAAGTGCCCTTGCGCCAATGTGGTGGCCGCATATGCCTCCGTGTATTTCTGCCAACAGCTTCTGTCCATCTTCCCTGGAGATGCACTTCAACCTGACACCATTGAGTCTTCTTCTGTACAGCTCGTTATCCACGAACTGGTACATACTTGACTGCCTGGTTATCTTCTCTATCTCTTCTGGGTCGTCGGGAAGTTCTCCAGTTTGCAGAAAACGAACGATCTGCTGCGCCCATGCCGGAGCCTGAAGCTCAACGGCAAGGACTAAAGGCATGAGGGCCGCTGCGGGAACCTCAGCTTCTACGGCAAGAACCTCTGGTTCTGCCGGAGCTGATGGTCCCCCGGCAAGCTCGCCGGGGCGAGGCTTGTCGGGAACGCTTGCTTCAACTGTACAGATCCGAGGATCTGCAGGAGCAATCTGTTCCTCAGCGTTCTGATCGTTGATCTTGGGGACTTTGGCAGCGGCCTCGGGAAGATCCGCCGGCAAGTAGTCGCCGGAGACCAACTTTCTCTTCTTGGACTGCCCAATTGATGGTGTAACGGATGGCTGAGTCAGCTTGAGCAAGAAGGTCCCTGGTTCCACAGGTAACTTCATCGCAGCACACTTTGAAAGGCCATCTGCAATGTCATTCTGAGCTCTCGGGACGTGCTCCATTTGCAGACCCTCAAAGTGTTCTTCAAGTTTCCTCACTTCATCTACATAAGCTTCCATCAAAGGGCTCTGGTAACTCTTGTTGACTTGTCGGACCACCAACTGAGAATCTCCCCGCACAATCAGCTTCCTGATCCCAAGTTCGGCCGCAATCCTGAGGCCGGCAAGCAAGCCTTCGTACTCAGCAGTATTGTTTGTCGCTTGCTCCCTGGGAAAGTGCATCTGGATAACATACTTGAGGTGTTCTCCGGTGGGCGCGATGAGTACCACGCCGGCACCGGCGCCTTGCAGCGAGAAGGCACCATCAAAGTACATTACCCATTCGCTTGTCGCTTCTTGTACGGGTACACTTGTCTCTGGAACTTCCTCATCGGGTGTCGGGGTCCATTCAACTATGAATTCCTCCAAAGCTCAGCTCTGTATGGTTGAAGTACTTTCAAACTTGAGTCCAAAGCTTGATAGCTCCAGTGCCCACTCAACGATCCTGCCTGTTGCTTCTGGATTGTGCAATATCCTCTTCAGCGGAAAGCGAGTGACCACTGTTATCTCATGTGCCTGGAAGTAATGGCGCAGCTTTCTCGAGGCCATGAGGAGGCCGAAAAGCAACTTCTGCACCCCAGAGTATCTTGATCTAGCCCCTTGTAAAAGAGAGCTTACAAAATACACTGGGCGCTGCACCATCTTCTTCCGCACTTCTCCTTGCTCCTGTGCAGAGTTGTCCTTGTCGGGGCCAGAGTTTGTCGGAGGAGCCCCCTGCTTGTCGCTGGATTCGCTTGTCGGTGGTGCTGACTCCTCGTCGGCCTCCCTCTCCGCTACTAACGCAGCACTAACCACCTGGTTGGTTGCTGCTAGGTATAGCAGCAACTTCTCCTGTGGCCTAGGTGCGACAAGTATTGGAGTGGATGATAGGTACCGTTTCAAGTCTTGCGGCGCAGCCTCCGCTTCCGGAGTCCACTTCATCGGACCTGCCTTCTTCAAGATTTTGAAGAAAGGTAGGGCGCGTTCTGCAGACTTCGAAATGAACCTACTGAGGGCAGCCACACAACCTGCAAGCCTTCTGACATCCTTGACGCGCTTCGGGGCTTCGATCTGCTCGATGGCTTTAATCTTGTCGGGATTGGCTTCGATCCCCCTCTGTGACACAAAGAACCCGAGAAGCTTGCCGGAGGGGACTCCAAAGACGCACTTCTCGGGGTTCAACTTAAGCTGTATCTTGCGCAGGTTCTGAAATGTTTCTTCCAAATCTTGGATCAGGGTATCCTTGCTCTTGCTCTTGACCACGATATCATCCATGTAAGCCTCTACATTCCTGTGAATCTGTGGCTCAAAAGCAGTGTATACCACCCTTGCAAAGGTTGAGCCTGCATTCTTCAGTCCAAATGGCATGCGAATGAAGCAATATGTGCCACATGGAGTGATAAATGCAGTCTTCTCTTCATCTTCCTTGGCCATGAAAATCTGATGGTAGCCTGAATATGCATCAAGAAAAGAGAGTAGCTCACATCCGGCAGTGGAGTCAACAATCTGGTCAATGCGCGGCAAGGGAAATGGATCCTTGGGACATGCTTTATTCACATCGGTGAAGTCTATACACAGTCTCCACTTCCCGTTGGCCTTACGCACGACGACTGGGTTTGCCAACCACGTCGGATGGATCACGCCTCTAACTAGGCC
>LR738716.1:178617567-178629695 GCA_902687465.1 Secale cereale | reverse complement strand
TTCGCTGTCATCAGCATTCCAGATGAAATTCCGAGCTAGCTTGTCCAACTTCTTGACCGCCCATTTGGGGAGCGGGATGACTGTTGAGTGGTAAGTGAGGGTAGGCGTGAGGGCGGTCTTTGATAGTGTAACCCGACCGGCCCTAGTTAGGTTCCTACCCCTCCATTCAGGAATGCGAGCACCGTACTTGTCGATGAGAGGTTGCAAGTCTACTTTCCGAAGGCGCCGGGTGTGAAGAGGCAGACCAAGGTACCTCCCGGGAAAGGTGGCCAGCTTTGCCGGGAAGGCAGAGAGAGCGTCAGCCAGAACGAGGCCCTCACAGCAAATTGGGAAGACCTCGGACTTGACGAGGTTCGTTCTTAGCCCAGTTGCGTCAGCGAATACATCCAGGATTTGACGGATGGCCAGCAGCTCTTCCTTGTCCGGGTTGGCAAAAATTCCAGCATCATCAGCGTACAAAGATGTTCTGAGTCTGGTAGTTCTAGCCTAGACAGGCTTGAGAACCCCCAAGTCAGTAGCCCTTTGGAGGATCCGCTGAAGAGGTCAATGGCTAGGATGAAGAGCATGGGCGAGAACGGGTCACCCCGTCGTAGTCCCTGAGCATGGTGCAAAGGGGGTCCCGGAATCCCGTTGAGCAATACTCGAGAGGTTGAGGAGGACAAAGACAGAGATATCCAGTCTCTCATGTTATGTCCAAACCCTAGTGCCTGCAGCACCTCGAGCAGGTAAGGCCAATTGATGGAGTTGAAAGCCTTGGTAATATCCAGTTTCAGGAATAGACTCGGTGCCTTCTTTTTGTGTAAGGCTTTGATAAGGTTTTGAACATGTAGGAAGTTATCATGGATGCAACGTTTCTGGATGAAGGCACTCTGGCTCTTTGAAACTATGTTGTCAAGCACCGGCGCAACTCTGTTGGCAAGGAGCTTGGAGAAGATCTTGGAGATGCTATGAATGAGGCTGATTGGGCGGAAGTCCCCCATGATTTGGGCATCAACGGACTTAGGGAGCAGAACAATGTTGGCAGAATTGATGAGATTGGCGTAAACGCCATGCCTGCTTGCAAGGTGGAGGATGGCCGCAGTTATGTCTTCTTTTATGATTTCCCAGCAGGATTGAAGAAAGCTCCAATGAAACCATCCGGCCCGGGCGCCTTGACAGAGGGTAATGAGAAAACTGCCTTCTTGATTTCCATCTCATCGAAAGGGACCTCCAGGGCTGTCAGATCGTACGGTGTATAGCCAAGCTCCTCCCAATTCAGACAAGTTGACCTGGGTACTGGGGTACCAAGGTGCGACTGGAAATGACTGAGCAACTCAGCCTCCTTATCCTCCTTAGGGATTGCAACTCCCCCAGTTGCTTTTTGGAGGGTTTGAATTAACTTCTTACGATGTCAAGCACTTGCGGTGATGTGGAAAAGTCTAGTGTTTGCATCCCCCTTCTTGATCCATGTCAATCTGGAACGTTGTCTCATGAGTGATTTCTGAATTGCATAAAAAGCTAGCAACTTTGACTTGATGTTTGTGCGTAGCACGCGCTCAGCCTCCGAGAGGCCTCAGGATTCCTGGGCGGTGTCCAAGTGCCAAATGATCTCTGTCGCGATTTTTATTTGTATCTTGACACTACCCACATACTCGCGCTGCCATTTCTTCAAGGCCTTTGCGGTGCGGCACAAACGAGTATGCAGTCTGCGCACCGGGTCCACAATGAGAGTTTGCTTGGTCCAGGCGGCCTGGACCGCTTCATGGAAGCCATGCATCTTCAGCCAGAATTGCTCGAATTTAAAGGAGTTGGCATTAGATTCCCTCTGTTTTGCGGTATGCCACACCAGGTTTCGGTTGTTCCGTTCAAGCCGGTTGCCTCCCGATGAACACGATGTTGTTTCTCCGTTCCGACCCCGCCGTTGCTGTCGTCCGCTACCTCTCCATGTACACCAGCACTAGCCGTACATATGCGCGAGTACGCATTCGAGACTCCGCCCGTATGTACGTACGTAGCCATGTTTTTTTCCCCGTGGTTGTACATACGTGTACACGGTTTTGACTGGACTACCTGAACTGCTACGTCAGGGGCTCTACTACTACACGTGACGCTTCTTGCTCGGCCACGGTTCATCGTTGCAGAGAGACCGATCGACCAGTATGTACGTACACGTTCGCGACCAGAATGACAATGCTACATACGCTTCGACCAGGTGGGTCCGGCTGTCAGGAGGATAAGGAGGCACTTCCTTAGAGTCCGAATAGGGTCAAGCCGAACTATGGACTATATGCAGTGTGCCCCGAGCGCCACCCAAGGGATTTTTCAAGGCATAATTATGCACTCGAGTTACATGTGCTATCACCTTATGGGGTAGTCGTTGGGGGCGTAGCTGCTAATCTAGCTCAGGTTCATCTGAGCTGCCGCACTGAGGCGTGTGCCGGACACGTTTAGTTATATCCGCGACTGGCAGATTATCCGGCTTAAATAGGCCGTTTTGGACTTCGGCTGCTAGGGCCGCAGTGTCCTCCTCCGTACGGAGAGAGCGCTCCATGTTTCCATTGACCATGATAACGCCCCGTGGTCCAGGCATTTTAAGCTTTAGATAAGCATAATGCGGGATTGCATTAAAGCGAGCGAAGGCCGTTCTTCCGAGTAGTGCATGATAGCCACTTCAGAACGGAGCTATGTCGAAGATTAGCTCTTTGCTTCGAAAGTTATCGGGAGAGCCGAATATGACTTCCAATGTTATTGAGCCCGTGCAGCGGGCTTCTACGCCCGGTAACACTCCTTTAAAGGTCGTGCTGCTTGGCTTGATTCTTGACGGGTCTATCCCCATCTTGTGGACAGTGTCTTGATATATCAGATTAAGACTGTTACCGCCGTCCATGAGGACTCGTGTGAGATGGTATCCATTGATTATTGGGTCGAGCACTAGGGCAGCCGAACCCCCATGACGAATACTAGTCGGATGATCCCTGCGACCGAAAGTGATCGGACAGGCCGGCCATGGGTTGAATTTGGAGGCAACAGGCTCAACGGCGTAGACATCTCAGAGTGTGCGTTTGCGCTCCCTCTTTGGGATATGAGTGGCATATATCATGTTCACTCTCTTGACCTCCGGTGGAAATTTCTTTTGTCCCCCTGTATTTGGCTGGTGAGGTTCGTCCTCGTCTTCACTCCGAGGCTCCTTCCCCTTGCGTTCGGCATTGAGCTTGTCGGCCTGCTTGAAGACCCAACAATTATGGTTGATATGGTTTGCAGGTTTCTCCGGGGTGCCATGTATTTGGCACGGCCTATCCAATATTTTGTCCAGACTAGATGGGCCATCTTTGTTGCCTTTAAATGGCTTCTTCCGTTAACCGGGTCTAAAGCCGCTGAATCCGGCGTTTACCGCTGTATCATATAGGCTTCCAGCATTGTTTCGACGTTTGTTTTTGTCATGGCTTTCCATTACCGTCCTGTGACGCCCGAAGACCGACGTCCCAGAAGATTCCAGATGTTCCGGGTTCTCCCGTGTGTTTCTTTTGTGCTTGTGTTATTTATTTTGCATTGCATCATATCATCATGCCATCATGTCATAATTCTTCTGCATTTCTAAATAAACCATATGGATCCTCGATCCATTTAAATCGAGGGAAGAGTGACTTCTCTTTATAACATATCCTCCTAATATTTATGGAGCTATTATAAATAAATATTCCATTTGTTTGGAAATTCACCAACACACACTTGCATATCTTCCCCATGCCTTTTCTTTCCCAATTCCTTGCTTCCTAAACCTTGTCCTAATTCAAACCGTTTGAATTAAATTCAAATGAGTTTGAATTTTACTCTTGCATTCTTGCCTCTCCTATTTTTTGTGGACCATGGACATTTTTGCGAGTCCGGGAAAAATAACCTCATACCCTAATCCTATTCCTAACACCTCCTTTCTTTTCTTTTCTTCTTGTCGTTTTCTGTTTTATTTGGGAAAACAGCAGTAGGGAGGCAGAGAGGACTCAGCCTTCTAGGCCCAGCCGCAGCCTGTTTCCTTCTCTAACCTTAGGAAGCCGGCCCAAGGACCACCTTAGCCAGCCCCTTCTGGCCCAAGCCCACCAACCCTTGCTAACCCTAGCAAACAAGCTCCACTCCCACCGATCTCCCTCTCCCTCTCGCTCCCCTGCCTCTCCTCCTATCGACCGCCGCCACTTACCATATCCCCCTCTCGATCCCCAGGCCTTTCCCCCGATCCCTTCTCCTCCTCGTTCCCTCCGAGTCGCCAGGGCCGCCGGGCACCGTGTCCTCGAAGCCCCGACGCGCCCCGTCCTCCTCCCTTCTCCTCCTCGCCTGCGGACAGCGATTGCTGCCGATGCCAAGCCGCCCCTCCGCCTCATCGATGCTCCTCCTCCCCAGCATCTCCGCCGCCGGATCCTCGTCCCCGTCGCCAAGCTACATGCTGCCCTGCGCCCAGTCCCGTCCGCGCCTCCCGGTTGGTCGCACGCCGGCGAGCACCAGGAGCTCCACTCGCGTTCCGCTGTCCCGAACTCGCCTTCGGCCATGGCAGCCGAGGCCACCTCGCACGCTGCTGCACCCGCGACCTCGGACGCCTCCTTCCCCAACACCGAGCAGCATCGCGCTCGTCTTGCCTCTGCTCGCCTTTCGTCCGCGACCTCCGCGCCCGACCTCCTCCTCGCAGCTCCGGCCGGCAAGTCCAGCCGCTGGTGCCTCCGCGCCATGCTCCCTCCTGCCCGTTGCTGCCACTTCGCCGCCCGCCTCCCCTCGGTGACCGAAGACCCGAGGCCTTTTTTTATGTGTTGCTTTGTTCTGGAGGCACCAGGATCCTCTTCGGAAGTGTATAACCACCTCCCGTGCACGACTACATGGAATCGCCAAGGCCTGCAAGTACAACGACGACCCCCGAAGAGATCGGAACCGTCAAGTACATCTACAAAACGAGTAACGATGGCAGCCCGAAACACCAAGTTCGACTACCGTCGCAAGAATTGAGACCGGCAAGTCCGAAGACCCAAGTACCACTACATAACGTGTACCCCTACGTCAACGATGACCTCATTGCCTCGTGTACAACTACTTCCCACGACGACCCCGTGAACGACTACTTCCCCTACGTCACGTGAACCACTACTTCCCTCTTCCGTCGAACTTGTTCCGCCCCGAAGATGCACGCTTCAAAGGTATACCCCGAGTCGAATGCCGATGTGGTGACCGAATGCTTGTTGTGTTGTATGAGATGTATCGAATGTTTGCTCGTGTCCGTTGTGCCCTCGTTTGCCTTGGCGGCAACCCGTGGGAACCCGATGACGGGATCACCCCACCTTTCATCTTGTTCGACTCGCTCACGCCATCTTTTCTTTTGCACCGGTCTCTCAACAAGTTACCGGAACCGAGATGTTGCCGTTGCATCATTTTAGGATCGTTGCCGTGGCACCCTTTCCTTCCACCACGGTGACAATACTTCATATCTCTTCATGTTAACTTTTACTAAAAATTGCATAAACTTGATCATGTCATCCGCATCATGATAACAACATTAATATGTTTAAAATGTTGTTTGCTTTAAGAATTGCTAAATATGACATATGGGGTTTTACCAGAATTGTTGTTGTTATTTCCGGCCTCATTTAAAATGCCTAAATATTGTAGTTTTATTGTGCTTCACCTCTTGCCATGTTAACAAACATTTAATCTTGTATTGCATCATACTTGCTTGAGCTTATTGTCATGTTTCTTGTGTTGTTTTTCTGTGCTTCCTACCTTGCCATGTATTGCTTCCTGTATAGACTTGTCATGCATCATACCTTGCCATGTATTGCATCATATAGACTTGTGTTGTTTTCTGTGCTTCCTACCTTGCCATGTTTTGCTTCCTGTATAGGCTTGTTGTGCATCCTGTGTAGAACTGTCTTGCATCATACTTGGTTGAGAATATTGTCGTGTCTCGTGTGGTGTGTTTACCGCGTTGCTTGTTTCTTTCCGGTTTGCTTCCCTCGTTAGCTTCGGGTTCGTTCCGGAGTTGTGAGGTTCTGTTCGACTACTTCATGGATCTGTTCTTCTTCCTTGCGGGATCTCAGGCAAGATGATCATACCCTTGGATACCTTTACTATCATTGCCATGCTTAGTAGTCTCGATGCTATCGTTACATGTCCCGCTACCCATCTTATTGTCACCCTCTCCTTGTTGCCATGAAACCTCTAACCTTTGAAATCTTCCTAGCAAAACCATTGTTTGGCTATGTTACCCGCTTGCTCAGCCCCTCTTATAGCGTTGTTAGTTGTAGGTGAAGATGAAGATCGTTCCAGGAGGGAACTTGTTGTTGGAATATCACAATATCTATTATTATTATTAACACACCTATATACTGGGCATGGGTGGAAGGCTTGGCCTTTTGCTCGGTGTTTTGTTCCACTCATGCCACCTTAGGCGCCGATAAACCGGCATTATGTTCCTTGATTTTGCGTTCCTTGCACGATGGGTATATGGGGACCCCTTGACACTTCGACTTTGAATAAAACTCCTCCAGCAAGGCCCAACATTGGTTTTTAATTTGCCTCATAATAACAACTTAATTATTTAATTAAATTGCATAAGGGGGACGCTCCTTGGAGATTCTTTTCTACATAGCGGGGGGGCCAGTGCTGATGGTGTTGGTCCCAAACGGGGGTCCTGCGGGGCCACCACGGGGAAACTCGAGGTTTGGTTTTACCTGTAGCATCGCCCATCCGGTTGTGGCCTGAGACGAGATACGCGCGGCTACTATCAGGGTGTCGGCACGCCGGGAGGTCTTGCTGGACTTGTTTTACCATTGTCAAAATGTCTTGTGCGCCGGGATGCCGAGCCTGATCGGATTTCCCTAAGATAAGGGGTGATGATATTATATTTATCACTTCAGCTGATCGTGAGAGCTTGTGATGGGCTAAGTTGGGACACCCCTGCAGGGTTATGATCTTTCGAAAGCCGTGCCCGCGGTTATGTGGCAGATTGGAATTTGTTAATGTCCGGTTGTAGAAAACTTGACAGAGGATCCAAAGTAAAACACACAACTGTGTGAGTAACCGTGACTGTCTCTTTTCACTTTGAGAAGAGAACACGGTGGGGTTATGTTTGACTCATAGGTAGTTCAGGATCTTTAGCGATCACTACTAGTTTGCGACCGTTTGCGTAGATGCTCATCTTATTCTTGTACTCGTAAGTTAGCCACCATATTATGCTTAGCCGCTGCTGCAACCTCACCACTTTACCTCCTCCTACCCATAAAGCTTTGCTAGTCTTGATACCCATGGTTATGGGATTGCTGAGTCCTCGTGGCTCACAGATACTACAACACCAGATGCAGGTTCAGCCGAGAATGATGCAGGAGCTGGTTCAAGTGCTTCTATGGGAGCTCGATGAAGAGAGTGGCCGTATGTTTGTGACGTGTTCGACGATCAGTAGTGGTTTCTACTAGGGGCGATTCGGACCTGTGGCTTTATGTATTTGGTATCTTTCTTTTGGATCTTCGCCCGTAGTCGGGTTGTGATGTTTTGAATGATGTTTTGCTTATGTAATGTATTGTGTGACGTGGCGAGTGTAAGCCAACTATCCTTTTGCAATTTCATCCCTATTTTTACACGAGTCGTGCAAAGATACCAAACTTGAGATCATTCCAGAATGGGCTTATACCTTTAAGTCGTGCCTCGACACGTAGGAGGTATAGTCCCATCATGGGCATTACAAGTTGGTATCAGAGCCTTCTCCGACCTAGGAGCCCCCACTGATTGATCGAATCGTTGACGGTTGAGTCTAGGCACACACTTGAAAATGTTTTGAGTCATATATATATATATATATCGGAGAGTAGGATTTATTTTGCTCCTCATCTCTTTTCACTCTGGTGAGGACTCCCGACGATTACTTTTATCTCTTCTACTCTAAAAATTTCACCAATTTTTTTTAGGATCACGCGAGTAGTATTTGGATTGTTCTGATGTCTTTGTGACGAGAACATTGTTCTCGATGCCTCCTGTCATTTAGGGGTTGTGGCAGTGTCCCGGGGAGTTGAGCTCCGAGGTGTTGTCGTCAAAAATATATCGCAGCAGTTCTGGAATACTTAAGACGGCCGACATCAAAAACTCTCCTATGCGGTTAGTGGCAAGATAACCCCGACATCACCCAGTACTGGGGAGGTAGTTCGGGAGTATTGCCATAGCTTGTATAGTAGATGCGTTTCGAAGGTCCGAGGTAAACGGTTTCCGGAAATAACTGGTTATGTGTTGAAGGATGGATACAGCTGGATGTAGGATTATAGTTGAGTGCGCGATGCTTCCCCTGTATCCCCAACACCTGATTGCATAACTGGAAACTTTTGGAAATTAATAGGTGGGTTCATCTAGTAGCTCGTAGGCATTCTTCCAACAAGTGCATGATATGGAGTTCGGGGTTCTACATTGAGTGAAGTGGTTTTATGGGCGTTTGTTTCGATCGAGAGTTGCATCTTAAAGGGTCCTTGGCTATGCTGATCCGGGGATTGCAAAACCCTTTTGTAACACGTTCCATAAGCTCTCAGCACGAATATGTGGGACGAAGCTTCTATCTTGTATTTGTTCTATCTGCTCCTTGTTGTTTTTTTATTTACCATTTGTTCTCCTAAGTGGCTTCTCGACAAGTGTTGTACCATTAACCTACAGAATTCATTCGTTCAATCCTTTGTTCGAATGATATTGTGAAGATTATGTTGCAACATATCTATCCTTTGTTTTTGTTTTGATTCTGTTATTCGAGTTGCTTCGATGTCAAATGTTGATTCCATAACTTTCCTAATCGGTGTTCTCATATTTCTATGGGAGTGCTAATCCTTCTTGATCATCGAGATTGCTATGTTAAATTCTTTTAACCGGCGTGCTTCTCTTCAAGTTAATCCGTTCTCTTCATCTTTTGCAAGATCATCTCTCAATCTTCCCTCAACGGGTCTGTTTCATTCATCCCAAGTTGTCTTTGTTTTTCCCCACCCTCCCTCCCTTTTCTTTTGGAGCCAGAGTCCTTGATCAAGTATCCATTTTATTCATGTGATATTTCTTCATTCTTTTCCATCAATGTTCTTATCCGATGCTTTATCTTGAAGATGCTCAAGAGCTTCAAGTTCATCATTCTTAATTCTAACATTCTTCTCCGGTGGTCTAAATCCAAGCTTTCGTATTGATCATATTTGTGCCTTTTGTTTCACATGTTTTCCCATGTTGAAATTTATTATCCGAAGTCTCTCTTGCTTATTCAACTCTCTAATACTTCTCCGGAGTGCTGAAGATATCTCGGAAGACTCGTGTTTCAATTCATGATCCGTTCAAGCTATTTTGAGATTGTTATCTCATTCGAGCCATTTAATTCAACCGGTGCAATATCTCTTAAGCAATCTTTTCCAATGGAGATTTCTTTAGTGGGCCCTAACCCACAGGTCTTTTTCCAGGATCTTACCTGACTCTTCCAATTTTTTTTTCCAGAGTTATACTCAAATTCTTTTCAAAGTGTGACGTAAGTATGAATCCCATCAGTCACAGTCCTTCTCCAGGACCGCTTTCAAATTCTTTTTCATCATTGGTTCAACCTTTTAATTCTTTATTACGGAGTGCCTATACAATTCATGGTGGTGTATCTCATCGTCTTCTCAGATTTTGAAGACCCGAAGAAGAGTTTCTCTTAAATCTTGGCCCGATCTCTTGAAGATTCGTGGTTCTAGCTTCATACCATCCTCATAAGTGTTCCGTTTGTGAGGAATTCTTTTTATAACCATCCGAAGCATTTCATGAATTCTTTTCTTTGTGTTCCTCCGAAGGCCATCATGTCAGAAGATTTCATCGTTCTCAGTTTTCAACTTCGTTCTCCAAATATTCTTCATTGATGCCTCTTCGTTCGTCTCAACATTCTTACGGTGGTTCGTTCAAGTTTACTCTTCCTTGTTATCGTATTAATTCATTTGTTCTTTTCATAATCCTACCGGTGCTTCATTGAAGGTTTACCCAAGTTTGTGCGAGATCTCTCTTTAATTCTTTGCAACAAGAATAAGTAGTAGGCCAAATCCGTTGCTTGTCATCAATTTAATTTGATGAAGGATAATCATACAGTAAATCTTATTCTTATTTTCCTCGAAGTGATTAATCTCTTTTTCCAGAGCTTGTTCATCATATCATATTCTCGGTTCTTGTTTTCCGGAGCTCCAAGTTATTTCAATTATATCATTTCAAAGCTCCATCTAATTCATCGCAGGCCTTGAATCTTATTATTTTCATCTTTCACTTCTCATGCTTTCATTACCGGAGTTCTCATGATGGTTGATCATGATTTAATTCATCCTCAAAGTCTTCATCAAGATTCGTGTTGGAGCTCAAGCATTCTTCATCACGCTTTCCAAGTGCATTTCTTTCTACCTTATTGTTTGAGATGGTGGTATGCCATTTTTGACAATTTCCCTTCATGTTTCATGATTCACAAGTTGTCAGGAATGGGATATTTAATCCCGTCAATTTCTTCGTTGGAGTTATCTTGGGTTATAATTCACCTAAAAGCTTTCCCTGAGAATTGTTGCTATTATGGTGCTTATAAATGACCCAAGTTCTTCATTTATCTTTCCGGTGAAATAAGTTTATCGTCTCCTTGTTGATCTCAATCCAATCAAATGTTTTCGTAAGTGGCTGGTTGTCACCTCATAATTTTGAGATGTTTTCCATAAGCCCACATCAAGCTTATTCGTTTTCCTTGTTGATTTTCCATCAACCCCATTCAACCTTTCTTCGTAAGGATGCTCTTTCAAATTCAATTTTGAGAGAAGTTGTCATTTTCTTCTCGGTTTTTCTTCCCAACGACCTGGCATATATTCTTTCATTCCGGAGGCATTGTGATGTTGCTCTCTCCAAACCATCATCTCGTTTTATCGAGATCATGTTCTTTCCTTTACTTATCCATTCAACAGGAGTGTTGTGTCCTCCATTCAATTTTTCTCATCTTATCATCTTTGCCTCTCTTTTCGACCGGAGTGCTGTCTGAATTCTTCTTACCCCTTGTGCCATTCTTTCAATTGTTTCAGAGGCAGTGTGTTGTTGATTTCATCAATTATCAGCCCATCTTCTCAAGTTCATGTTCAATTCCTCCGTTTACAGTCGGAGTGTTGTCCAAATTATGTCATTCTTATTGCTTGGCTATACCGTTGTGGTTTCATATTCTTTTGGTTCGTAAGCTCTTGTTTCATGTCTTTCAACCTACAAAGGTTCTCATAATGTTCCTTGTTCCTCTTTTCTAACGGAGTTTTCATATTCGTTCATCTCCATCGTATTCTTCTTTCAATTTGGTCAACCCGGTGCCATCTCTAGGATCTCGGGTCGAGATCTTCTGTTAGTGTGGGAGAGTTGTGACGCCCGAACACCGACGTCCCAGAAGATTCCAGATGTTCCGGGTTCTCCCATGTGTTTCTTTTGTGCTTGTGTTATTTATTTTTCATTGCATCATATCATCATGCCATCATGTCATAATTCTTCTGCATTTCTAAATAAACCGTATGGATCCTCGATCCATTTAAATCGAGGGAAGAGTGACTTCTCTTTATAACATATCCTCCTAATATTTATGGAGCTATTATAAATAAATATTCCATTTGTTTGGAAATTCACCAACACACACTTGCATATCTTCCCCATGCCTTTTCTTTTCCAATTCCTTGCTTCCTAAACATTGTCCTAATTCAAACCGTTTGAATTAAATTCAAATGAGTTTGAATTTTACTCTTGCATTCTTGCCTCTCCTATTTTTCGTGGACCGTGGACATTTTTGCGAGTCCGGGAAAAATAACCTCATACCCTAATCCTATTCCTAACACCTCCTTTCTTTTCTTTTCTTCTTGTCGTTTTCTGTTTTATTTGGGAAAACAGCCGTAGGGAGGCAGAGAGGACTCAGCCTTCTAGGCCCAGCCGCAGCCCGTTTCCTTCTCTAACCCTAGGAAGCCGGCCCAAGGACCACCTCAGCCAGCCCCTTCTGGCCCAAGCCCACCAACCCTTGCTAACCCTAGCAAACAAGCTCCACTCCCACCGATCTCCCTCTCCCTCTCGCTCCCCTGCCTCTCCTCCTATCGACCGCCGCCACTTACCATATCCCCCTCTCGATCCCCTGGCCTTTCCCCCGATCCCTT
>LR738716.1:178582952-178605100 GCA_902687465.1 Secale cereale | reverse complement strand
ACCTCGTTCCATCTATCATTGAGCGTGTCCTGTGCGGCTCGAAGCCGTCTCTGCTGCTTTTTTAGGCTCCTTGCGGTGGCAATAAGCGTCCGATGGAAGCGCTTTTCTTCTGAGGGTTCTTCTGGGACAATGTATTCATTGTCGCCCAGGCTCACTTCTTCTTTGGAGACAGGTTCTTAATTGCTGTCTTCGGCATCGTTGTCGTCGGACAGCGGCTTCGGACTCTGTTCGCCGTCCTCTCGCTCCTCCTACTCCATCGCTGGGTCTGCAGGGGTCTTCGACTTGTTCCAGAATATCATTGTCGTTAGTGACAGTGTTGCTGTCTTTTCCTTTACGGGGTTTGGCTCAGCGCTTTGGACGCTGACGTTTGGGAGGTTCTTCGATGGGCTTGTCCTCTAAGGGATTGTTTTCACCGTTGCCCTCCACCTCCTTAGGTGTATCCACCATGTACACGTCGTATGAAGACGTAGCTGTCCACCGCCCGGTTACGGACCGGTTTTGATCTGGATCCGCTTCGGCTTCGAGGTCCATCCCTTCGAAGTCTTCGGAAGCATAATCAAGTAGATCATTTAGATCTTCAACCGTGGCTACCAAGTGGGTGGTGGGTGGGGAGCAAAATTCTCCACCAGCCTCCAGTTCGAACCGGATACAATGCGGTTGTGTGTTCCCATCTAGGGAGAGGGATCTTAATGATTTTAGCATGTCGCCAAAGGGTGAGTGCTGGAAGATATCTGCAGCACTAAATTTGGCGATAGACGCCTGATCTGGCTTGAAGGGCGCAGATGCGCGTGATTCGGAATCTGAGGCCAGAGTTAGGTCCGGGGTTCCGATAACACAGGCCCCGCTTATAGTTGGGTCTGTGTGCGGCTCCAACGTCGTGGAGTCTGCGGCTTCCGTGGCGGGGTTGAGCTTCCCGTCCTCGGGCGATGCGATCTATTCAGAATCTAGGGCGAGAACTGCTACAGGTGCTATTTCCTGATCCGATGACAAAGCTAGATTGTGTTCATCGTGAAGGCAGAGAGAGGTTGCCGCGGGCTCGAATCCGTCGAAGATCAAGTCTCTTCGGATATCAGCAATGTAGTTTAAGCTTCCGAATCTGACATGATGGCCAGGAGCGTAGCTCTCAATCTGCTCGAGGTGGCCTTCAGTGTTGGCACGAAGCGCGAAGCCGCCGAACATGAAGAGTTGTCCACGAGCGAAGATTCCCTCGGTGTTGCCGTCGTTGTTGATGACGCGATCCAGCAGTCCTTCGGTCGACGACATAGTGTAACTCTCAATGAAAGCACAAATGCCGGTGTCAAAACCGGCGGATCTCGGGTAGGGGGTCCCGAACTATGCGTCTGAGGATCGATGGTAATAGGAGGCTGGGGACACAATGTTTACCCAGGTTCAGGCCCTCTCGATCGAGGTAAAACCCTACTTCCTGCTATATTAATATGGATGAATATGATTACAAGAGTTGATCTACCACGAGATCGTATTGGCTAAACCCTAAAGTCTAGCCTATGAGGGCGAGCGACCATCACGCGCACGGTGGCGAGGTTCTTCTCTGAGATCGTGGGCGCGCTCAAGGCGGCCTCGAACCAGGAGGGCGAGCGAGCGGCCTTCACCTTGTCCGGCGCCATCGACTACAGATTCGGAGGAGAAATTGAGCGGATCTGAAGAATCTTGGGGCTGGAAGGAGAAGGGGATCTGGAGCAAGGCGAAGGAAGGAAATGAAACCCAACAACACCCGCCAGCCTTTTGTCACACGAGGGAAGTTGCCGAGGCGGCATGGGGAAGCAGAGACGCCCACGTCCAATCGAGTCTCCACGCGTCGACCAAGGCCGCAGGCGATTGGGGCCCGCGGTGCTTCGCCCTTGCCCCTTTGGCTTCGCCTCGAAGCCAAGTCCGAGCGCGCCTTGGGCCCGGGGGCTACTGTCGGTATCCTAGGAACGGGCGTACCCAAACTTGCCTGCCTGCGGCCCGTGGCGTGGCTCCATCAGCGGCCTGGTACGGCGGAACTTCAGAGACCGCAAATCAAGACCCTCGTGAGGGGCCAAGCCTCGCGAGGCGGGCAACAGCAAGACCTCCTTGGGGGCAGTCTCCCTAGGCTGGCTCCCGAGGAGCGGAGATATCTAGGCAAGGTGCACCTCGCGAGGTTCACGTGACGTGAGCCATGACGTCCAAGGCCAAGTGGGCGCCAGTGGGCGCAGTGTACCAGTTTCCCCTTTGGTGCTAAGGGGGCAAGCGCAGGCACGGAGTCCCGAGGGATCAGGCAAAGGTTTCCATATCAATGCAATAAGACCAAGGACCATCAGGGCAGCAAAATGGAGGTCATCGTGGAGCCACGCGCGACGTCACCACCAGAGCCTTTGGCAGGCGAAGACCACTTTTGTAAGAATAACTTGTACTAGTTGTTCCCCTTCAAATTTGGCCGTTGTGGGATCCCTTCCCGCCGATATTTGGGAAGAGGACCAAGGCCACTATAAATAGGACCTAGCCACCACCATGGGGAGGGGGCTGGTCTAGTAGAAGAGGGAGAGAGAGAGAGAGAGAGAGAGAGAGAGAGGAGGACTGATCGGATCGATTCCACCCTGCCACACCACAAGATCGTCCGAGCCAAAGAACACCTATCATCTGGAGGCTGTTCATCCCTTGTACTAGTTCATCCTCAGCCATACAAGGCAATCCACCATACATACTTGAGTAGGGTATTACACCGCAAGGTGGCCCAAACCAGTATAATCCTCTGTGTCCCTTGTTCTTTGAGTTCGTGGAGCTCGGTTGTGGAATCGTAGGGCGAGCACGCTAGGGAGAGAGTGTTCTTCGTGCGCACCCCAGAGTTCGAACCTCTCAAGGGTTTGCAGAACCCGAAATCCGATAGTTTCCACCTCGCGGAAGCGCTCCTCCACGGCCTTCACATCAGCCCTCGCCGAGTCGCGTTCGGCCGCAGCCACACTAGCCACCTTCTTGCCTTCTTCGGCGGCGGCCTCACCCACACTCCAAGCTGTCCTGACGGATGAAACGGCCTGGAGCTACCCTGAGATCAGCCCCATGCGTCCCGTCGCCATGTGGCGGTCACTGTCGCGAAGGTCAACCTGGAGCTGGTTCCTCGCGGCGAAGGCATCCTCCAAGGCGCGGGGCATGGTAGCAGAGCCATGACTTGCCGACGTGATGACTTTAGGAGGAGACAACGTTGGCGCCCGGGCCAATGGAGCAGCAGGAACCTAAGAGACAGGGGGCTTCTAAGCCCTCGCACCCCCGGCAAGGACGCTTGGGGCTGGGGCCTCCGGGGTCAGCCTAGCCACGCTCGAGGTCGTCTCTCGAGCATGGGTCCCTGAGCCCTGGGAAGCATGCCCAAGAGCAGGCAGATGTGGGGCGGCCTTTTCCTTCTGTTCCAGGGCTGTAGTTGTGGCAGCAGGAGGCACGGCCTTGGATGGGCTCCCCTCCTCCTTCTTTTTCTTCTTCGACGTCGGCGGCCTGACCGCCATAAGGGGAGACATTCATAGTACAACACCCAAAGTGGAAGCAAGAATGAGGTAAAAGTAGTTATTGATTGATGGCGATGTACATCCTTCTCTTGGACAGGAGCGAGGCGACCCCAAGCTTCTCAGCCAAAAGGCTCGTCATGCCCTTGGGGGCGGGCAAAGGCGTGGCGGCGGCCCCTGCCGTGCCGCTCTTCTTCATGACCCCGCGCACTAGCCTCTTCAAGGGGTTGGCCCCGGACCTCGTGGTCACCCCAGCGGAGCACGACGACCCCTCCCCCAAATGCTTGCCGACGTCGTCATCATCGGAGAAGCCGCAGAGCAACTCACTCCGCCCAGGAGGAGAGGTCTCTGTCGTCTCCTCAAAGGCTGCCTCCGAGTCCACCTTTCCCCCCTCATCAGAATCCTCGCCGCAGGATATCGACAATGCGGGAGGAGGGGCATGGGGGCTAGTCAATGGCACGAGCCCTCGCGCGTTGAAGTCTGGCATTGTGGCAACCACGTCTTCCTAGTCTTCGCGGTCTTACAAAGGAACATAGCCGGCCGGAAGGTCGTCGGGATCTTTCTCGAGCAGGACGCGCACAGCCTTGACCAGCTCCTTGTCAGTCAGAACCACTAGGTGAAGCCGAAGCTTGTCATCTTTGCCCTGGAGGATCCATAAGGGGCACGAGTATGCCTGTAGAGGATCAAGACGTTGC
This sequence comes from Secale cereale, assembly GCA_902687465.1. Taxonomy (NCBI): domain Eukaryota; kingdom Viridiplantae; phylum Streptophyta; class Magnoliopsida; order Poales; family Poaceae; genus Secale; species Secale cereale. The sequence continues at coordinate 178,600,935 of LR738716.1, read as the reverse complement.
TTCACGAACTCCTTGACAAGCAAGGCCCCCGTTAGCTGCCTCGTCGTCAACTCCTTCGTCATTGCCTCCAACAAATGCTCCGCTCGGGGGTCGGTGAGCTTCTCTTGAGCCCACCGGGCCAGCTTCTTCGGCGGCACAAGCGGCAGCTCCAGCCAAACATGGGAATGTTGGGCATCCACGAAGACCCACTTGCGATGAAAGTCGTCCACCTTTTTCTTGGATTTGGAGATCACGTTGCCAGTATGGTATGCAATGAATGTAAGGCTCCCGGAGCACTGGCCGCCGTCCCGGAGGTAGAAGAAGTGGCGGAACAGAGCAACGGAGGGCATCACCTTGATGAACGCCTTGCAGTAAAAGGCAAACATCGATAGGAGAAAAGTGGAACTGGGATGGAGGTGAAGGGCATGGATCTGATAAAGATTGAGGATGGCAAGGAAGAAATAGGAGAAAGAAGGACGATCCCAACGAAGAGATTGTGCAGGAAGAGGGGGTAAAAAGTCTCACGCAGAGATTTCGGCTTGGCGGAGCTGAACTTAACCACCATCTCCCCCCTCGTTATGGCTGGACGCCAGCAGTGGGAGCACGGTGGCGAGGTCCTTTTCTTCGGTAATGATGGAGGCGACGAGGGCCGGCTCCGGATCTGAGGCCGGGCCTGAGGGAGCGGCAGCAGCCTACGATTCCTTGGTAGCCATTGGCATCGAGCTCGGGGGCAGAACTCGATAGATCTAGAGTCACTCGTAGCAAGGAAGGAAAGGGGATCTGGAGCAAGACGAAAGGGAGGTGATGAGGGTTAAGGCGCATGTGCCAGCCTTTTTGTCAGACCAAATGGTTCCCGAGGCAGCGCGGGGAAGTGGAGACACCCATGTCCCATCAGGGCGCCACGCGTCGGCTGGGCCACAGGCGATTGGGGCCCGTAGCGCTTCGCCCTTGCTCTTTGGCTTTGCCTCGTAGCCAAGTCCGAGCACACCTTGGACCCTGCGGCTACTGTCAGCATTCTGGGAACCAGGGTACCCAGACTTGCCTGTTTGCGGCCCATGACGTGGCTCCTTCACCGGCCTGGTACGACCCATCTTTAGCATCGGCACTCAAGACCCTCGCGGGGGGGGGGGCAAGACTCACGAGGCAAACGACACCAAGACCTCCGGAGGGAGCAGTCCCACCAGGCTGGCTCCCGAGGGGCGGAGAACCCCATGCATGCCTCACCTCGTGAGGTTCAAATGACGTAAGCCATGACGACCAAAGCCAGACGGGCGCCAGCGGGAGTAGGACGACCAGTTTCCTCTTTGGTGCTAAAGAGGCAAGCGAATACGCGGAGTCCCGGAATCAAGCAAAGGTTTCCATTTTAGTGCAACAAGACCAGGATGGCCAGGACGGGGGTCATCGTAGATCCCACCATGGCATCATGATGAGAAGCTTTGTAGGCGAATACCACCTTTAGTCAAGATAAGATATACTAGTTGTCTCCCTTCAAATTTGGCCGTTGTTGGATCCCTTCCCACCTATATTTTTGGGAAAGAGGACCAAGGCCACTATAAATATAGGATAGCCACCACCATAGGAGGGGATTGGATCCAAGATCCAACAGATTATTGAGACCTCCCTCTAGACATACACACCATCAAGAACACACCTCGCCAGGTGGTTCACCCACTATAGTAGTTCTTCCTCAGCCAACCTTGAGGCAATCCACCACATTGCAGGAGTAGGGCCACTCACCGCTAGGTGGGCTGAACCTGGGTAAACTGCCTTGTGTCATGTTCTTTCTTGTTCCTTGAGCTAGTTCTTAGAAACGTCGAGTAGACTGATGGGGGGGAGGAGTTGAGTTCTTCGCACGCACCCCAGTGTTTGAACTTACAAGGGTTTTGCGGAGCCCCGAATCTGACACTTCTCATGATCGGCTAAGAAAGTTTCATGACGACTTTCAAGCTCCTTGCACTTAACATGAAGATTTTTTATGTCTTCAATTAAGGAATGAATTCGATTCATCTCGTCATCCAACATGTCATCGCTTTTGTCTAACAGTTTCTGAATCTTTTCCATAGCAGTTTGTTGTCCAGTTGCAATTTTAGCAAGTGTTTTATAGTTGGGTTTGGATTCACATTCATAGTCATCATCACCTGAGGTCTGAAAGTAGCCATCACGTGAGTTTACCTTAGTGCCTCTAGTCATGAAGCAGTAGGTAGGAGCAAAGTCGCCGTCATCACTGGCTTCAGCGTCGATGGCATGATCATTGTCTTCATTGCTGAAGATGGAATTGGGGATGAATGTCGAATCTAGAACCAGGCTTGCAACGCCTGAATCAGACTCCTCCTACGACTCCACCTCTGCCTCCTCGGAATTAGACTCCTCCTCTGAGTCCATTTCCTTACCGATGAAGGCATAAGCCTTCCCAGAAGAGCTTTTGTTGTGAGATGGAGAGTTTGAAGAAGACATTGAAACTTTCTTATTATTTACTTCACAGTCGTATTCTTTCCTCTTCTTCTTCTTATTCTTCTTCCTGGTTTCCTTTTCCCATTGAGGACATTCAAATATGTAATGACTTGGTTTCTTGCATTTGTGACAGGTTCTCTTCTTGTAGTCACGAGTGGAAGCCTCGGTGTTTTTGGAGCTGGATCTTAAAGACTTTCCGAAGCGATTATTCTTACAGAACTTTTGGAATTTTCTCACAAGCATTGGGATCTCTTTGCCTAACTCTTCAGGATCATCAGACCTGCATTCAGATTCTTCAGATGAGGAAATAGCCTTATCCTTCAAAGCACGGGATCGGCCATAGTTTGGACCATAGACATCTCTCTTCTTAGATAGCTAGAATTCATGTGTACAGAGCCTCTCAAGTATGTCAGATGGATTGAGGTATTTGAAGTCAGGACGTTCTTGGATCATCAGTCATAGGGTATCAAATGAGCTGTTAAGCGACCTAAATAGATTATTCACGACTTCGTGCTTGGTGATCTCAGTGGCGCCAACAGCTCGAAGCTCATTGGTGATATCAGTAAGACGATTGAAGGTGAGCTAGACATTCTCATTGTCAATCCTCTTGAAGCGGTTGAATAGATTGCGAAGCACATCGATTCTTGAGTCTCTCTGAGTAGAGACGCCTTCATTGACCTTGGACAGCCAGTCCCAGACAAGATTCGTAGACTCCATAGCACTCACACGACCATACTGTCCTTTGTTCAGATGACCACATATGATGGTCTTGGCAGTTGAGTCAAGTTGCGCGAACCTCTTGACATCAGCTGCGGTGACACCTTCATCTACTTTGGGAACGCCAGTCTTCACGACTTACCAGAGGTCGTTGTGAATGGCTTCAAGATGCATGCGCATATTATTCTTCCAGTAAGGGTAATCAGTGCCATGAAATATGGGGCACGCAGCGGAGACCTTGATTAAACCTGCAGTCGACATAACTAAAACTCCAGGTGGTTAAACCAAATCACACAAACACAAGGGGGCACCTTTCTCTGATACCAATTGAAAGTGCTAGTTATCGACTAGTGGGGTGAATAGGCGATTTTTAGGAAAGTCTTCGCAACTGGCAATGTCTTCGAAGACAGACAATCAAATAGCACCTACACAGTATGCAGCGGAAGATAAACTACACTAGCGTAGCCATAATCAAGTAGACGTAATAGATTAAGCACGAAGACAAATAGCTACTATGTAGAACATGTCAGAATTGGAAGAAAGTGTGAAGCCAAATATGTAGTCAGAGTGAATGTATTCACATAAGAAGACAATCAGATAAGGCAAGCAATGACTTCACGAAGCTAAATTGTAAGTAAAGGGTGAAGTGATAGAACTAGTTGCTTGATGAAGACAAGGATTTGGTAGACCAGTTTCAGTTGTTGTGACAACTATACGTCTGGTTAGGGAGGCTGAGATTGAACTCAGAAGACCGTGTCTTCACCTTATTCCCCTTGAGCTAAGGTCACTTAGTCCTCGCCCAATCACTTTGGTAAGTCTTCAAGGTAGACTTCCAAACCTTCATAGACTTTGTTCACCAGCGATCCACAATCACTCTTGGATCCTCACAACACGACGCATAACCGTCTGGAAGATCACAACCTTCAAGTGTAATAAGTCTTCAGATCACGCGGACAAAAGGACTTGAGTGATGCCAAACACTCTTTGGCTCTCGGTGTTTTGGGTTTTGTCATCGCAAGGATTCTCTCTCAAAGGCTTCGGAGGTGGGTTGCCCTCAAACGACAAAAGTTGTGCACTAACTCTGAGCAGCCACCAATTTATGGTGGAGGGGTGGGCTATTTATAGCCAGGAGGCAACCCCACATGATTGGTTTCGAAATGACCCTGGGTCATTGGGGAACCGACATGTGTCCAACGGTCGGATTTCAAACACACGTGACAGCTTGACTTGGGCTACAAGTAAAGCTGACTTATCCAGCTCAGGATAAGACTATATCTCATTGTCTTCACTCGAAGACATAGGATTTGGGTTGAGCAACACATCAGTTTTCTGACTTTGTTCACTTGGACCCCACTTGACAGTTTGCTGCTTCCTATGACTCAATAAAGAAGAAAATGAAACTACAAAAGAAACTATGTCTTTGCACTTCATTGTATTCATATGTCATCATCTTCGACGTGAATGTCTTCGTGAACCACCAATGTGTTCATACATTTTTAGGGGTCATCTTCGATGGGTAAACCGAATCAAGAGGAACTTCTACCTATGTTCTCCTGTGGATCTCACAAACACATTAGTCCGTCAACCACGTTTGTCTTCAATACTCCAAAACTAACTTGGTGTGGCACTAGATGCACTTACAGTTTGAGCTCAATTACATGGAGCAACTTGTCGGCAAGGTGCGCAGGAAGTGCAGCTACCACGTGCAAATGAGCAAAGTGTCGACCTTTGTAAAGGTAGTCATGGGCCTCCTTTTATAGATCATGGGGTCACCACAATGGCAAAATAGTCATTACCTAGGGTAACTAGTGGCTACAGTGCTATCATACGTAACCCTGCCGGATTAAGACTGTCGATGTCAAAACCGGCGGATCTCGGGTAGGGGATCCCGAGCTGTGTATCTGAGGATCGGTGGTAACAGCGGGAAACAAGGACACGATGTTTACCCATGTTGGGACCCTCTTAATGGAGGTAATACCCTACTTCCTGCTTGATTGATCTCTATGAATATGGGGATTACAAGAGTTGATCTACCTCGAGATCATAATGGATAAACCCTAGATGTCTAGCATGTGATTGTTGTGATAGACCCTTCGGTTTATATACACACCGGAGGGGCCTAGGGTTGTACAAAGTCATCTTGTAGAGGAAGGAAACATTACACCCGGACACAAAACTTGCCATTCTATGCATGTAGGGGTCCTATCCGGACACGGGAGAAGATCTTCTGCTTTATCTTCACGACCCATCAGTCCGGCCCATATCCAGTAATCCGGACACCCGAGGACACCCTAATCCAGGACTCCCTCAGTAGCCCCTAAACCAGTCTTCGACGACGAGGTGTTCGGCACACATATTGTCTTCGGCATTGCAACGCGGGTTCACCTTTCCGAACATATGAAGTTTATTTCCTGCATAAAGGAACTATGTCTCGCTTTGCATGATTAGTACAACCCTTAGCCACGAAGGCATAAACATCCAAACAGGTACAATGTCTTTACTGACAATTTTTTTTGGCGAAACCTCACATTTGACCCTTTAACATTTCAAAACATTTTCTCGGCACTTGTTTCGCGTTTCGAGGCATAGCCTCCATTGGCACGTCTTGCCAAAACAGAGATCATGCCCACCCATTACGGAATCTTCATCAATATGGTTTGGGTAACCCAACCATGCCTTACGCACGATCTCGTTGGGAACATGCGAGTTTTATGGCTCGAGTGGGGGACATTTGGTATTTACTACCTATAAAAGGATACATATTCCTCCCTTTTACATCACGCTTTCCTCTAGCCTCTGCTTCCCAATCTCCTAGCTCCAGCGCCCCCAGCTCTCATCCCTCCCACCACCACCTCCTTCTCCAGCAATGGCTGGATCTGGCTCCAAAGGCAAGTGGGAGGCCTCCACCATCGTGGAGAAAGACGTCAAGAGTCTCCAAAGCGCAGGCTATCTTGCCGCAGACATAGCGCACCGGATTCCTGATAAAAATCTGGTGATCCCTACTCCAGGGCCTGGTGAGAGGGTCGTGTTCATCCCTTACTTTCTTAGGGGGCTTGGATTTCCCCTCCACCCCTTTGTCTGGGGTCTCTTGTTATTCTGCGGGCTAGATTTCCATGATCTAGCCCCGAATTCCATCCTTCACATATCGGCTTTCATAGTCATGTGTGAAGCTTTTCTCCGTGTCCCCCCACACTTCGGCCTATGGCTCAAGATCTTCAATCTAAAGCCGAAGGTGCTCGACGGACAACATGCGGGCTGTGGCGGAGCCATGGTAAGCAAGCTCCCCAACGCCACTTGGCCCAAAGGGGCCTTTATGGAAACCATCAAGATATGGCAGCATGAGTAGTTCTACATCACCGACCTCGTGAGGCTACCTGGGCGGCCACACCTGAATTCAGATCCGGACCACCGGAGAGGCTCACCTCATGGGACCACCAAGGGACTTGAGTGGGGGTCCCAATCAGAGGTGAAGACGCTCCAAAATTGCATCTCCAACATAATGGAGGAGGGCACCCACCACACTAACGTGATTCAGGTGATGCTCTTCTATCGCATCCTCCCCTGCCAGCTCCGGGCCTCCCGCTTGTGGGAGTTCGACCCGGAGGGACCACGGACCTTGAAGCGCTTCTTTGGCACTACGCACAAAGACATATGGAAGCAGCTTTTCAAGGCCTAGAAGAAGTGGCCAAAGGAGACCCAGGACATCAGATTCGACAGCGAGACTCCGGCTACGGCGGTAAGCACGATTTTGCCGAAGACCTATCCGGTCCATATTTCAAGTATAATAGGAGTTAGAACATTTGTGTTCCATACAGGCTTGGACGGCGAAGGCGGAGCGGATCAACTGTTCGGCTCCGCGTCTTGAGGACACAGCCACTCCCCAGCTGGCGAAGATGCTGGTGCTGGTGCCGTATCAAGCGCCAAAGAAGAAGGCCAAGAAGAAGAAGGGCAAGGAGGCCAAAGGCAGCCCCTGTCCCAAGGATCCTTCAGACACTATATCCGGAGAGACTAAAGCCCCCTCCTCCCATGAGGCATACGAGGAGGAGGAGGAGGAAGAAGTGGAAAGCAACTCTCCCCCTAAGGGGAGGAAGAATAAGAAAACGGCCTCCGAGGGCACGAAGGAGGGGGCGCCAAGGAGGAGGAAGCTGAACCTCCCGGATAGTTCAGATTCAGGATCCGAAGACGTCCCCCGAAAACGGCTCAGGGTTAAACCACCGATCGAAATGTAAGTCTTCGGATACTTACTATTATCTTTGGTCTACCTATTTTTATTGTATAAGTCAACTTGTTTGTTGTTTTGCAGTCCTCCTCGCACACTCCCCAACGCTTCATCCTTGTCGGGGAACTCTCTACCGCCTGAAATGGCAAAGCGTAACACGCCGCCCCGGGCTCATTCGCCCATCATCCTGGGGGACACTGAGGTGTCCTCCCTGCGGATGTCCCCTGCGCAAGAGGGGGAGAGCGGAGCCGACAAAAGAGTGCGCGAGATTCACACCTCGGCCACCATCGGCCAAGGGGAAACAATCCCCATGGCGACCGACGACGGGGAGCCCAAGCAATCGGGGCTGCCTCCAAACACCGTTCCGATGGCCAGTATGGCTCCGGAATCGGATAGGCAACCCCCTACGATAGGGGGAGGAGCATCAGCTAGACCAGCGGCCTCCATTAATCCGGAGGTGCCCAACGCGCTCGAGGAAGCACTGCAAGGTGCGTCCATCGTAGCGGACCACCACACTCTGATGGGTGCGGTTATGGGGAAGATTCAGTCTCCCAAGAGCGGACTGAATGAAGCCTCTCACAGCCTACTGGCAGGCTTAGAGGTATGCACTGAAATACTCTCAAGAACTTTATATTTCATCTGTATGGGGTATAAAACATGTCTACGAACACTAGCCCCTTATGCTCTGTTTGATTTTGAAAGTAATCAGACAGAGGATCCATATAGTATCCGGGAATATAACTATTGTGCCATTTATTTGAACAGGCTTCCCTATTGGCGGCATCCGCCCAGGGCGCAGAGGTTTCCGAGCTCAACCGGAAGCTACAAGAAGCTGACGAGGAACTCGACCGCATTAACAAGCGGTTCGATGAAACACATGGTATGCGGACTTAGAGAATTTTCATGTCAAAAGACGATATGTTTATTGAGAGGTTTAACTCATTGTTTGGTGTGATTATGGCCACGGCTGTCGCATCCGAGGTCGAGACCCTCAAGGGCATCCTTGCTCAGGCCAAGAAGGAGGCTGAGGCAAGTAAGGCAGCTGCTGACAAAGTGGCTGCCGAACTAGAGGTCAGGCAAGCTACCCGCCACCAACATGAAGCTCGGGTGGCCGAAGTTGAGCGGGAGCTCAAGGACGCCATTCACAAATGCCAAGTGTTGGAGAAAAAGACTTCAGACCAATCATCCGAGCTTACCAAGGCTCTTAATGATGCTAAAGAGGCGCGGAGCGAGTCCCGGAGTGCTCGTGAAGAGATCCACTAGGTGAGGCAGATAGTAGCTATTAAGGCCTTTCTTTTGCAGAGTATCTTTGGAGGTCAGAAGTATGCGTCGCTTACTCGAGTGTGCAGTTCTCCAGGAACGTTTGTGGATCTCCCGAAGAGTATCGCCATCGCCACCCAATTCTTCAGAGCCCGGGAGGGGAACGTGATGGAGAAGCTATTATGGTCGCAATTTTTTGCACCAGAACACCCGACGCCTCTGAACGACCAGCGAAAGCAGTTGGTCGAGCTGCATAGGATGGCGGGTTCGGCCATGAAGGACTTAATAGTCCAGCTCTGGCCAGCTGAGCCAATTCCTAGCAGCTACTTCGGATTAGTGAAGCGACTCATAGATGTGAGACCGCATATCGACGTTGTGAAGCGCTCGACCTATATATAGGGTGCCCGGGTGGCCTTCGCTCGTGTCAAGATGCAATGGGCGAAGATGAAGGCCACCGAAGTGGCGACCGTAGGCCCGCCTGAAGGCAAGGATCATAGGAGGCCAGAGAGGTACTTCGATGACGTCCTAGAAGGAGCCCGCATTGTAGAGGGCCAGTGCTCGAAGGACGTGGTTTTTAATTAAATGCTTTCAGGTTGTAAAGACTATGCTTATGAACCTATATGTATGAATATATTTTTGCGCCTTTTATTCAAGCAACTTTTCCTCCTATGCGGCCGTATATTTTTATATCTCTGAAAGTTTTCAGTCACCGGCTTCAGTGTGGGGACCCCGACTTAGAAGTCGAGATCACCGAATGCACGTGTACAGTGATCCTAGAGATCAATGCTCACTGAACACACAGAAGCTGAAATAACAAGAGTCTTACATCCATACAAATAGTCTTACACGAATTATGGCCATTATGGCCAAGTCTTACATAGATAGAGCCTCACGGGCTGAATAGCAAATAACTCAAATAGCGGAAGTCTTCGATAAACGGGTAGAACCCATGCCATCTGCCTTAACCCTACAGGCATTCTGACTGGGATAGCGTCCTAGTTCACATGTTCGTCTCCAAAGAACTCTTCCTCATATTCCTGTTCTTCCATGCCTGGCCAATTAAATAACCAGTGGCAAGCCAATGAGTACTTTGAATGTACTCGCAAGCAACCCATGATGTGGTCCAAAGTAACAATGCAATTGAATAATAATGATCAATCTAGCAAGGCTAGAACAAATATTCTACCATCAAGTTAATGCATCAATAAACTTGCGTAACCTCGAAGACAGGTTACCGATATCAACATGAATATGATTCAACTCATCGAGTCAAGTCACCACCTTGACTCACATACACACGCATGGTTTCACAAACATTGGACGTAGCCCAAGAGCGGTTACCCAACTGTCCATGACCGTGGACACGGCTATTCGAATAGTTTGACACTCTGCAGAGGTTGCACACTTTACCCACTAGATCCGGGGAACTTCCGTGTCATCCACGACCCGCGGTACCTCAAGTACCCGGGGTAAGCACCCGATCACTACCTTTCCCTAGGCGACACTAATATGGAGTCCACTCGATTGGTAACAGCCCCGTGCCAAACATTTTGCATCTCAAGGTTTGTGGAAACTCGCTTCGTATTCATCACATACCACAAGCACGGGGTACCAACGGTGTGTCCGGTGCCCTGTGAAAACAGTCATGGCTGCCTATCCAAGCACGACCCCGTCCCGAGAGTGACCTCATGTCACCCCCGTCACTAGTAATGCGGGCACCATGCTAGTATCGACCTAGGTAATCAATAATGCCCTTTCCCATATAAGGGTAGAGTGGTTGCGCATGTAAGGTTGGAATAACGGTCGCAAATTAAACCAATCCGTTTGAAAAACACACACACTTGCCTTGGTACACCACTTCGTCATCAAGTGGTCACCCAACTCATCATCATCTCCCTCGGGCATGAATGGCACCCGACGGGGTTTTATGCAAAGACTTCAACCATGAAGGTTCATGTCACACATGCATCACTAATCTTAACCACTAACCATATGCAAGTCATCTAGCACATAGCAAGATCAAGATCATGGCATGCATCATATGGTGGAATCAGCTAGGTCACTATCGTAACCCTAACATCATGCATCGGAAACAAACGGGTTCCGAAGAACAAGTGTATCATGGTCAAAGGGCTGCTTGCCTGGATTGGCTTGGTCTTCAAAGTCTTCAAATCCTTCTCCTTCTTCTTCCACAGCAACTTCGTCAAATACGGGATCTATACGTCGCATAATAACCACGGGAAAATAAGAATACAAACAATACAGAAAAATCAAAGTGCTCAGAAAAATGTCAACTCATTTTTGTAAAATACTAGAGGTATTTCTAAGGTGGGGAAAAATCTTAGTTGGAGTTTTGGAGTAACAGAATGGAATCTATTGATTATTGAACAGGAGTATTACTGCTCAAATTTGAATTTAAATTTGAACAGTACAGCAAAGTTTCATGGATTTGAGTGAAAGTAGTACCATTAAATAGGTTGGAATATTACAAGATTTTAGGAGTTGGAATTATTTAATTTGGACCATTATTCTTTTCTGTAGAAATATTTAAAACATTTACAGAAAAGAAAAAGAAAAATGTGACCTGTGCACTGGGCCAGAGAAGGCCACAGTGCACGGCCCAGGCGGTCCAGCCCAGCCGCACGGGAGCCTGCGCGCGCACGTCAGGTTTTTAAACCTGACGGGCGGGGCCCGTGGGTCAGTGGCAGAGAGGAGGGGGAGAGAGGTGTGGGGATGACAGGCGGGGCCCGCCTGTCATCTCCAACCTTGCGGCCACGGCGACGGCGAGCTCACCGGCGAGTTTTCCGGCCACGGCGACGGCAACGGAGGGCAGGGATGGACTCAGTGTCGTGTCGCGGATGCAGGGGTGGTGGTGCGGCACGCCGGGGAGGTCTGGTTCGCCGGCGACGAGGTGGAACAGCGGAAGCTCGTCGGGAGGTGGTGGCTTTGGTCGTTTCCGCCTGCAAACGAAGGGGGAAACAAGGGGGAAAGGGTCAGTGGAGTACGGTGGTTCCGAATCAGGTGGAAGGAGGGGCAGGGGAGGCCCGTACCACGAGATCACCGACGGCCGGACGCGGCGGCGCTCCGGTCGATCCCGAGTACTGGGACCTCTTGGGGTCGAACTGAAGGTGCTGGGGGGCTCAGTGGAGTGGAGTGAGGCTGGTGGTGCTGCTGGAGAGGCTCGGGAGGGGCTATATATAGGAGTTCGACGGAGGCCCGTGGTCCAGTGCGCCGGCGAGCTCCGGCTCGAGGCTACAGCGCACGGGAGGCCAAGGGAATGAGTCTGTGGAGTTCCTGGACGATCGCCACGTCCAGCAGAAGTGAGAGGAGGAGCGGGGGAGCGTCTGGAGCATGCGCGCGTGTGAAGCAGCAGAGTGGCCGTCGCGGGCGGCCAGCGCGCGTGCGACGACGACCACTGGAGGGCGCAGGAGGAGGGGGTACAGCGCCGGGGAGGTCGCGGACGTCGAGATGCCTCGACTAGCGCGAGGGGGAGGCCCGAGGCTGTCGGGGGAGGCCGATTGGCTGAAGCTACAGTGCTTGTCTACACTATTACGTGCTCCAGAGCGCGCGTTTGGCTGGCATCGCCGCGCTCTCGCCGTCCTGGTCAAAACCAACATGTCCAGCAGCGTCTAGAAGGTCAGGGGGGAAGTAAAGAATTGGCATGAGGCCTTGGATGCTCTGGAGATGCTGAGGGAGAGTGAGGGCGCTGGTGAATTGGTGAAAACTTGCTGTCCAGCAAGGTAAAACAGGGCTTTCACCCCTCAATCATGGAGCTGGGGTGCTGGGGAAGTTACTGGAGGTAGCTAGTAACTCAATGATCAGGTGGTAAAAAGTATAGGCCATGGAGAAGAGTAAAAGTGATCAAGTTGGAGGTTTTAGTAAAAAGCCAGAAGGTGTTTGATCAGTGTTTGGTCAAGTAAATGACCTCCACTTGATATGGCACTTAACAGGGTTGAAAGACATGAGAAAATAGGGTGCTTCACCAAATTTGGGCTCATTTGAAGAAACTAGCCAATGTAACTTTGGTGAACCCTAGAAATCAACAGAAACAGTTTCATCTTGATTGAGTCAAGCTAATCATCTCCCCTTGATGCACCACTTGGTGTATCATCATTATTTGGGGTATTGATCATGCCCACAAGGTTTGAAGCTCCATATAAAAAGTTGGTAATGTAAAATTGTTCAAATTTGCATTTGAACGGAAAGGGTTTTGGGATGATCTGATCAAGTTGCTCTATTCCAAATCTTGTGCCATTCGGTCTAAATGCCTTATTAGGTCATTCTAGCATGTGCACCAAGTTTGAGGGCTTTTCGACAAGTTTGGCAATGTAAAGTTGCTCAAACTTCAAATATGGACAGAATGGTTATGAAGGGGTTTGAGGATGTTTTCTTGCTTCCCAAGGCATGGGACTTGGCAAGATCATCAAATATGTCATATATGAAATGATAGAATTTCCCTGGAATTTTTGGAGAAAAATTCCTTTGTAAATATTTCAAAAGCTTGAAATATCCAGAAAGGGTTTTAGAGGGTTTAGCCCATTATTTTGAACATGACCAAGTGTGGAAACTCTTTTATATGGACAATATATGTCCTCTGAGTCTCTCTGAATTTTGGCAAATATTTTTGAAATAGTTAAATAATTTTTTCCCTATTAAAGACCATTTCTGGCCTTAAGAAAAAGCTTTTAAATAAAATAGTAAAATAACTTTTAAAATTATACTTTTGTGGTTTCTGGAAGTCCTATGACTACTAGGTCTCAAATAAACCTTTTGAAATAATTTTATCACCCTAAATCAAGTACTTGCAGTGCAAATCTCAATTCAGGGGTTTTTGGAAAACTAAATTTATAAAATACTTTTTGGCCAAAATAATTTTGTAAGAAAATACTATACTGTTATATAACACTTGGCATGATCATTGGGCAGAAGTTTTGGGTATGGAGATGAATTCTACAAGAGGTCATAGTTGACTTTAATGAGCACAAGAAAAAGCACTTGAAGAAAACTCAATTCCAAATAAAAGCCAAATGATGCTAAAAGATTTTGCTGGTCCAAATTTTCATGCTTCAAAGGTACAAATAACATGTTACAAAATGCAGGGTGTGACATTCAGCCCCCATGTAGATGCTACAGGGGTGTTCAGCATGACGCGTGACCACACTTTACCCAACGTCTAGGTCCGTAAAGGAGGTGTCCGCGAGGTGAACCAGGCAATAAGACTATGCGGCTTTATTTCTTTCACTTAGCTAGGAGTTTAACTGTGGGGCTAAGTACTAGCCCCTTGTGCATGTGCGGCTATACGGATTACGGTGCCTCCTGTACGCGGCTGGGTGAAGACCAACCCCTAGTGTAACATGGGGTAGATCGCTAACAATCTGTAGTGTAATACTAAGTCGCCGAATCGCCGACCAGCTCTCGCTTATCATGACAGTCAATTTTTGGCTTTATCTACTGATGTACTTGACCGGACGAACCACAAATACAATCGCATTAGTTCTCCCTTTACTACCTTAGCCTAAAAATGTGGAACATAAGGTGGTAAGCACAGGAGCCGGGCAACCCAACTATAGACCCAATACATGATTCGGAGCCGATGCATATAATACAATATCCCAGGCACCGAACAATTCCCTATATGTGCTCGGACTTTGAAATGTGTTGGGCCGCATACAGCCCTTGGTGTTAAGTATGGATTGAAGCACGTGTGGCAATCTGAGGTAGGGAGGGAGCACAGATGGTAATGTAAAAGGAACTCCAAACAAAGTGGAAACCAACTGCTTCCTTTATACCCTGATTAATACGGCGAGCCATGTAGTTACGGATAATGCCAAAATCATCAAGGACATTTTACATGCCAAGAAAGAAATAATAAGGGGAAAGGTTTACACGGAGCCTAAACTTAATGATTTAACAATCCCAATGAAGCCCTGTTGCACGTCTGCACCGTTTCTCCTTTGTGAAACATCCTTGAAGGAGAGAAGTATGATAGCCGTCTGTGAAAAAAGAGGAAAAGAATTCCCTGCACAACCATAGATAAGGTGGGTTCTATAATGAACCTACAATGAAATGTTATAAAAGTCCGAATAGGGTCAAGTCGTACTATGGACCGTTTTCTGCAGTGTGCCCCCGACGTTGCCCAAGGTATTGTGAGGGCGTAGTTATGTACGCGAGGTACTTATGCTACAACCTTATGGGGCAGTCGGTGGAGGCTGAGCTACTACTCAAGCTCAGGTTCCCCTGAGCGACCGCCCTGCGATGCGGGCTGGACACGTTTAGCAGTGTCTTGGGTCTTGATGACCGGAGAATTATTCAGCTTGAATAGGCCACCTTGAACTTCGACTGCCAGGGCCGCGGTATCCTCCTCTGTATGGAGGGAGCGCTCCAAATTCCCATTGATTGTGATGACGCCACGAGGTCCGAGCATTTTAAGCTTGAGGTAAGCATAGTGCGGGACTGCGTTAAAGCGGGCGAAAGCAGTTCGTCCGAGCAATGCATGATAGCCACTGCCGAAGGGAGCAATGTCGAAGATTCACTCCTCGCTTCGAAAATTGTCTGGAGAGTCGAATACTACCTTCAGTGTTAATGAGCCAGTGCAGCGGGCCTCTACGTCGGGTATCACTGCTTTAAAGGTAGTGCTGCTAGGCTTGATTCTTCACGGGTCTATCCCCATCTTGTAGACCGTATCCTGATAGATCAAGTTGAGGCTACTGCCACCGTCCATAAGGACTCTAGTAATATGCTATCCGTCGATGATAGGATCGAGTAACAGGACCGCCGAACCTCCATGATGGATACTGGTTGGGTGATCCCTGCGATCAAAGGTGGTCGGACAAGCCGACCATTGGTTGAAAATAGGGGCGACAGGCTCTATGGCGTAGACGTCCCTTAGTACACGCTTGCGCTCCCTCTTGGGGATATGGGTGACATAGATCACGTTCACCGTTTTCACCTTGGGGGGAAATTGTTTCTGTCCCCCAGTGTTTGGTGGGCAAGGCTCGTCCTCGTCCTCCCTTTGAGGTCCTTTCCCCTTATGTTTGGCATTTAACTTGCCGGCATGCTTGAAGACCCAGCAATTTCTATTGGTGTGGTTTGAAGGCTTGTCAGGGGTGCCATGAATCTGGCAAGGTCTCTCTAGTATCTTGTCCAAGTTATATGGACCATCCCAATTGCCCTTGAATGACTTCTTCCTCTGGCCGGATTTGGAGCCACTGAATCCGGCGTTTATGGCCGTATCATCTATTTCTCCGTTGTTGTTCCGATGCTTATTTTTGTTGCGTCGTGGCCTACCATTGCCATCCCTGGCTTCGGAAGTGCCGAGGTCGCTGGTGTTGTTGCTTCTACGAGCCAACCAGCTATCTTCGCCCACGCAAAAGCGGGTCATAAGTGTGGTAAGATCTTCCATAGTCTTCGGCTTCTCCGGGCCGAGGTGCCGGGCGAGCCATTTGTCGCGGACGCTGTGTTTGAATGCCGCTAAGGCTTCGGCATCTGCACAGTCGATGATTTGGTTCTTTTTAGTTAAGAACCAATTCCAAAGCTTGCGGATGACTCCCCATGCTGCTGGATTATATGGCTCAAGTCATCAGCATCCGGTGGCCGGACATAAGTCCCCTGAAAGTTAGCCCAAAAGGCATCCTCTAAATCTTCCCAGCTTCCAATGGAGTTCTTTGGGAGGCTGTTCAACCAGTGCCATGATGGTCCCTTCAGCTTTAGAGGGAGATATTTAATGTCATGGAGGTCATCTCCGCGAGCCATGTGGATGTGGAGAACAAAGTCTTCAATCCATACAGCAGGATCGATTGTTCTATCGTACTGTTTGATGTTTACGGGATTAAACCCTTCTCGAAATTGGTGGTCCATCACCTCATCGGTAAAGCACATAGGGTGCGCAACACCTCTGTATCATGCGACATCGCGACGGAGTTCGGATGACATCTGTTTTCGATGCTGACTCCGAACTTGATTATATTCGGCGTGCTTGGCTTGATAGCCATCATCCCATGTGGGAGCACGTCTTCTTGATCCATAGATCGATCTGGCAGGACCGGCTTTATTGTTCAGGTTCTGACGTAGTCGTACTTGTGGCCCTGAACTATTGTCTCCTTTACTTTACGGTGGGGAGGTGCGGGCTAGTGTTCGACATTGCTAGCCGCTTTGTCCCGTCCACGAGGTGGTCGGTCCGGTTGATCAGCCTGATCGTGCTTGGACGGAATTGGCGCAAGTGCCTTGTCGTCAAATTATGGCAGTAGCTTGCGCTAGAGATAGCTCTTTGTTTGGCACTCACGGCCGTATCTTTCTTCAGCATCTAGCACTTGATTCCATCTGTCGTTGAGCGTATCTTGTTCGGCTTTAAGCCGTTGCTGCTGCTTTTTCAGGCTCCTTGTTGTGGCAATAAGCCGTTGATGAAAGCGTTCTTGTTCGAGGGGTTCCTGTGGGACGATGAATTCTTCATCTCCAAGGCTGACATCCTCTTTGGAGACAGGTAGATAGTTATTGTCTTCTGAATCATCATGATAGATGAGTTGTTCGGGGCTGAATTGGCCATCTTCCCTCTCCTCGTGCTCTAATGCTGCCTCCACGGGGTCTTCGACATCATCCAGGGTGTCATTGTCACTAGTGCCGGTATTGCTTTCCCTTCCACGACGCGATCATGAGCGCTGTCGCTGACACTGATGTTTAGGAGGTTCATCGATAGGCTTATCCTCCTCCAGATCTTTAGTGTCATCATCGTACTTCTCCTTGGGTGTGTCCACCATGTATACATCATAGGTAGAAGTAGTCATGCAACGCCCGGTGATGGGCGGGTTTTGACTTGGTTCGGCTTCAACATCGTCGTCGATGCCGTTGATGTCTTCGGAAGCATAGTATAGTATGTTTGTTAAGTCCTCGACAGTGGCTATCAAGTGGGTGGTGGGTGGGACGCAAAATTCCCTAGTCTCAGCCCCCAGTTCTAACTGGGCATAGTTCGGCGGTGAATCCTCCGTTATGGCGAGAGACTGTAGCAAGTCCAGCGCCTCGTTTAAGAGCAAGAGCTGGGCAGGAGTCTGGGGATCTGCGGAGCCAGACTCAATGATGACCACTTGGTCGAGCTCGGAGAGTGTGGACCCCAGCAATTCGAAGCCCATGATTGGAAACGAGTCCGACTTCCCAGCGACGGGGAGAGTCTCGTTCTATTCTGGACTTGTGAGTAGCACAACCACCTTTGAGCCTTCGGCTAGGAGCTCCATGGAGGGGGAGAGTCCGGCGGGGTTTATCCTCCTGTCTTCGGATGAAGCGATCTTCTCCGGATCTAAGGCCACAGCGGACAAGAATGTGGACCCCTGGACGGGATCTGATGATAGATCTGAAGGGTCTTCTTCG
>LR738716.1:178555866-178565903 GCA_902687465.1 Secale cereale | reverse complement strand
CCGCCTCCAGCCGTCTTGTCGCCGGCCTCCTCCGGTCGCCCCTCGCCGGAGGCCGTGTAGCGGCGCCGCCGCTGCTGCCTCGTCGCGGGAGACGACGACCGCGCCCGAGCGCGTCGCCCCCGCATGGGCCTCCTTTGCTCCGCGGCCCAGCTGGGCCGCAGCCGGCTCGGCTCCACCCCTCGGCCCACCTGCCTCCCTCCTCCAGCGCGGGCCCCTCCTCCTTCTGCCTACTGGGCCTCAACCCATTTGGTGAGAAGCCTTAGCCCCGCCCGGGCGTTGTTTAACTAACCAACGCCCTGTTTCTTTCCTCTTTTTTCACTAAGTCCCAAAAAACTTGTTGTCTGATGAATACTTTGACTGCTGGTAACTTTTTATGTGTTGGTCTAATTTGAGTGAATAATATGTCAAAATGATCGTGCTGATATGCTCTTCATTTTGTTCCATTGTGGCATGCTTATTTGAGTTCATCTTGATGCCCTAATCATCGTTGCAAGAGTGCTACTTGTTTAAAACTGTTGTTACCTGTAAATTTGTTGCATGCTTGTGGTGATTGTAACTTTGTGCATGTTTATCCAAATGGAGCATATGATATGTCAAAATGTTCATTGTGAAGTGCTCTACATGATGGTTGCTTTAGCATTTATGTTAGGTGCCATATTGTCATGTTAATCTCTGTTGCAAAAGTGTATGTGGCTGTTAAGTGCTGAAACTTGTTATGAGATGCTGATTTCACTTGCTCATTGCTATTGGTGTGTTTGTCTTCATGCCACATGTCTAGATGCTTTAGAAGCACTATCATATGGTCTTTGTTGAGGTGACTTAAACAAGCTTGTAAACATGCCATGTCGTTGTTGCTGTTTTATACTTAGTGAACAAACTGCTAGGTCTGGAATCTATTAAACGTGATGCTATGTTTGCTTGATGCCTCACTCAAATCCATGCATGTTTTAGTATATGAAATGATCATGTCTTGCCGTCCATGTTATGCTCTATCTATCCATGCTCTTATTTGCATATATGACCTGTTGTAGCGTATTTATTTCTTGCTCTCAAGTTGCTATAAATTTTACCTGTCAGGCTGTTATCAGCATGATCAATTTGGTGAAGCTTGTTGTTATTGATCTATGCCTCCTATGGAGTTGCTCCAATGGAGTTGTTTGATGTATGCTATGTCTACTACATGTCCATGATCTTCATAAGCTTAGTAGAGTTGATATGCTTGTTGTTTTGTGCCTCCGAAGGCAGCATCGTGATGATGTTTTTGCCTTCCCAGATTTTGACTAAGTCTGGATAAATTTGTTGCAACTTGCCATGCTTGGTTAATTGTGTTCCAGCAAGTTTTTGGGTGTGTTCTAAGTTCATGCTTGTTAAGTATCATGTATATTTCACATCCATGCCTCTTGTTATCATGTTTGGGTGTTGTAGCATATATATACCTTGCTCCAAAGTTGCTATGTTGCTGTTTTTGGACGGCTTGTTGTTAATCTTGTTTCATGTGTATGTGTTGAACCGTTGCTCCGTTTTGAGCGTGCCCTATATGAAACTTATGTGATTTTGCATGTAGAAGCATAATATAATGTTGTTTTCATGTTTGGAGTGTGTTTGCGTGTTGTTTGGATGCATCTTGCTTGTTTTGCTCATATCTTCTAGGCCGTAGCTCCGAATTAAACAAACTTTATATGTAACTTGACTAAAATTTCGAGTAGATCATCATGGTGCATGTTAACTTGCTGTTTAACAACTTGAACATAAGGTTTGTTCAGATCTGGACTAATTTCAAAACATGCATATGAGGACTTACCGGAATTGTTATTTGTTGTTTCCGGCCTCATTTAAACTTGTTGGTTTGTGTTGCTCTTGTGTGCTTCATCCCTTGCCATGAATTGCATCATATAGACTTGTCTTGCATCATACTTGGTTGAGCATCTTGTCATGTTCTTGTGTTGTGTGTTTACCTTGTTGTGTGCTTCTTCTCGCTAGTTTTTTTCCGTTGCGATCGTGAGGATTCGTTCGACTACATGTGGTTCGTCTTCGAGGCTTCTTCTTCGTCTTCTTCATGGACTCATTCTTCTTCCTTGTGGGATCTCAGGCAAGATGACTATCACCTTGGATACCTTTACTATCATTGCCATGCTTAGCTATCTCGTTGCTATTGTTATATGTTGCGCTACCCATCATTATTGTCAGCCTCTCCTTGTTGCCATGAAACCTCTAACCTTTGACACCTTCCCAGCAAAACCGTTGTTTGGCTATGTTACCCGCTTGCTCAGCCCCTCTTATAGCATTGTTAGTTGCAGGTGGAGATGAAGATCGTTCCATGTTGGAACTTGTTGTTGGAATATCACAATATATCTTATATATATTAACACACCTATATACTGGGCATGGGTGGAAGGATTGGCCTTTTGCTCGGTGTTTTGTTCCACTCATGCCACCTTAGGAGCCGATAAACCAGTGTTATGTTCCTTGATTTTGCGTTCCTTACACGGTTGGGTATATGGGGACCCCTTGACATTTCGTCTTTGAATAAAACTACTCCAGCAAGGCCCGACATTGGTTTTAATTTGCCTCATAATAATAACTTAATTAATTAATTAAATTTGCATAGGGGTCGCGTCCCCGAGGATTCTTCTACATAATAGGGGGGCCAGTGTTGATGGTGTTGGTCCCAAACTAGAGCCACTTGCGGTGCCACCCAGTTATCTGGGGTCTTCGGTTGATGTACGTAGTGCTCATCCGGACGTGACCTGAGACGAGATGCGCGTGCCTACCATCAGGGTGTCGGCACGCCAGGAGGTCTTGCTGGACTTGTTTTACCATTGTCGAAATGTCTTGTGCACCGGGATTCCAAGCCTGGTCGGATTGTCCCTAAGATAAAGGGTGATAATATTATTATTACTTCTGCTGATCGTGAGAGCTTGTGATGGGCTAAGTTGGGACACCCCTGCAGGGTTATGATCTTTCGAAAGACGTGCCCGAAGTTATGTGGCAGATTGGAATTTGTTAATGTCCGGTTGTAGAAAACTTGACAGAGGATCCGAAGTAAAACACACAACTGTGTGAGTAACCGTGACTGTCTCTTTTCACTTTGAGAAGAGAACACGTGAGGTTATGTTTGACTCGTAGGTAGTTCAGGATCTTTAGCGATCACTACTAGTTTGCGACCGTTTGCGTAGATGCTCATCTTATTCTTGTACTCGTAAGTTAGCCACCATATATATGCTTAGCCGCTGCTGCAACCTCACCACTTTACCTCTTCCTACCCATTAAGCTTTGCTAGTCTTGATACCCATGGTTATGGGATTGCTGAGTCCTCGTGGCTCACAGATACTACAACAACAGTTGCAGGTGCAGGTTTTCGATGACTTGACATGAGAGCGATGTCCTTTGTATTGGAGTTCTTTCTTGTTCTTCTTCAGTCTTGGGTTAGGTTCCGGGTCGGCAGCCTGTGATAGCAGATGGATATCGTTGTGCTTTTCATGTTTGCATCCGTAGTCGGATGCTTTGTATTGATGTTGTTGTATTCATGTGACTTGTATGTATTGTTGTATCCCCATGTATTTATGTAATGGTACGATGTAATGATATCCATCTTGCTAAGCGCCTGAGATGCGGTTGTGCCCCAATCACGTAAGTGTCACGTGATCGGGATAGAATCGCATCTTGGGTCTGACATGCATCTCGATCATGCGAAGCTTATTTGGGACCGTCTCTCTGAGGTCTATGAAGGTCATCGAACTCGTGACGATCCCTGGTTTGAGGATTTCAAATAATCTCTCA
The DNA here is from genome assembly GCA_902687465.1 of Secale cereale. Classification (NCBI taxonomy): domain Eukaryota; kingdom Viridiplantae; phylum Streptophyta; class Magnoliopsida; order Poales; family Poaceae; genus Secale; species Secale cereale. Next base: position 178,562,123 of record LR738716.1, on the reverse strand, counting down.
AGACGGTGGCTCTCGATCCAGAATCATCATCCTCAGCACCAAGTCTTATGGCAAAAGGCGCCAAGGTAACTGAATGCTACCTATCTGAGTCTAGTGATGATAAATCTGGTGATGAATTTAGACCCAGCTATGTCAAACTTGCTTCCCTTGCCACTAAACAACAAAAAGCTTTGGAAAAGGCTCATAATATGCTTAATGAGGGCAATGATATGTTGGGTGAAGAAATGGATCGATGTAAAATCTTGACTGAAAATCATCAGAGACTTCAGTCCAAGTATGATAACCTTCAAGGTCATCATAACACTCTCTTGTCTGGTCATGAGAAGCTTTCTTATGAATTTCTTCAAAGAAAGCAAGATCTTGAAAAGCTAAGAGTGAGTTGTGAAGATCTTCAGAAGGAGCGCGGTTCATTACTTGCTCAACAAATCAGCGCTTCTCAGGAAGAATTCATTCCTCCATGCTTGAAATGCATTGAACGTGAAACTGCTAATTCTTCACCTGAATGTTCAAATGCTTCTAATGCTCCAAACTCTTCAACTGTCTCTGCTATCACTAATTCCTCATCTGAGGATGTTGCTAGTATCACTGATAAAGCAGGGCTGAAAGAATTGTATATGACAGGCATGTACAAAAGCCTTAAAGGGCATCAGACTCTTTGTGATGTGCTTAAAAAGCAGATCCTCAACAGGAATCCTAGGAAAGAGGGTATTGCCTTTGAGAGGAAACTTAATGTTGATGGTTCATATTGGAAGCCTGAGCAGTACCCCAAAACCTCATGGGTTGCTGCAAAAGGGACCTCCAGTTGATCCATCCAATTTATCTGGCTTTACATGTGAATCTCCTCATTCTTCTGATGAGTCATTTGACTCCAACTATAAACTGATCAAAAATCAGAATGGTGAGGTATTTGCTAGATATGTTGGAACTAACTGCAGGAATGGTCCCCCTATGAAGAAAATCTTGGTCCCTAAGAGGCACCTTGAAAATCTTCAAGTGAATGTCCTCATGACACCTCGTGTGAGGAATAGGAACCCCAAATCCAATTCTTCATATGGATCAAAATCTTCAAATGGATTCAAGTCCTCATACGGACCAAATTCCTCACGTGGATCAAATTCCTCAAAAGGATCAAAATCCTCATATGGATATCATCGTGCTAACAACTTTGTTTCACAGGGAAGAGCTAAGGGCTATGAATATGAGCATTATTCTTCTAACCATTATGTTCATAAGTCCTCGAAGAATTTCTCTGCTTATGCATATGCATATCCTAACTCCTCTTATGTGAAACGAAATGGGCTGGTGTCTATGCCACCTTTCTCGTATGGAGCTCACAGAGTGATGAACTCTTTGCCACCCCTTCAAATGTGGGTGGTAAAGAAAAAGAACTAATCTCTTATGCAGGGTCAGGTCTCCAGACGTGCTCAAACGTCTGAAGAATTTGCTGGAGACCTGAAAAGTGCCTGAAAGGACGCAGGCTAATCATGAAGAAATGAACTCTCATTTCTCACGTCCTCATACTGCTTTATCTGTTGCATTGCTTGATGAAATTGATCTGGTGATTTGATGTCATATTCTTCACTGATGAAGTATATGAGTTTGTAAGCTGCACTAATTCATCTGCAGGATGATCATCCCAAAGCCTCTGAGTGGGTCCTCAATAGTGGATGTACAAATCACATGACTGGTGACAAGAATCTCTTGATGGATGCTCCCTTATCACCATCTCATCTCAAGCATATCATCTTCGCTGACAAAGTCAAAAGTCAGGTATTGGGTCTAGGTAAGGTTGCGATCTCAAAGGATCGACACATGGACAAAGTCATGCGTGTCAAGTCCTTAGGATACAACATCATGTCTGTCTCAATGCTTTGCGATCTTGATATGGTTGTAGTCTTCGGCAAGTATCGTTGTGTTGTGGTCATGGAATCTGACAATTCCAAAGTCTTTGAAGGCTTTAGGAGAGGAGACTTGTATATTGTTGATTTCTCTACATGACCTCAACCAGCTGTGTGTCTACTTGCAAAAGCTTCAGAAGGCTGGCTATGGCATCGACGACTTGGTCATGCAGGCATGAGGAATTTGCACACGCTTGCAAAGAAGAAGCATGTCATTGGCATTGAGAATGTCAAATTCCTCAAGGATCACTTATGTGGTGCTTGTCAAGCTGGAAAGATGACCAAGGCCAAGCATCCATCAAAGACTATCATGACTACTACTCGACCATTTGAATTGCTTCACATGGATCTCTTCGGTCCTAATCATTATTCTGCAGTTTCAAATGATGCATCTGAATATGGCTTTGTTATTGTTGATGGTTACTCTCGATACACATGGGTACACATTGTTACTTACAAACATGAAGTGCAGGAAGTCTTCAAACGATTTTCCTCGAGGGCTTCAACCAACTTTGGTGTGAAGATCAAGCACATCAGAAGTGACAATGGAACTGAGTTCAAGAACTCTGATCTCGATGACTATCTTGATGAACTTGGTATTACTCATGAGTTATCTGCTCCTTATACTCCTCAGCAAAATGGCATCGTGGAGTGCAAGAACAGGACTCTTGCTGAGATGGCTCGCACTATGCTTGATGAATACAAAACGCCTCGTCGTTTCTGGATTGCCGCAATTGATACTGCGTGCCACATCATCAACATAATATATCTTCACAAATTCTTCAAGAAGACTGCCTATGAACTCCTCACTGACAAGAAACCCAATGTGAGTTATTTCAAAGTCTTCGGTGCTAAATGTTGGATTAGAGATCCTCATCACAACTCAAAATTTGCACCGAAAGCACATGAAGGGTTTATGCTTAGTTACGGAAAGGACTCGCACACCTATAGAGTCTTCAACAACGTTCTTCACAAGGTTGTTGAAACTGTAGATGTGCGGTTCGATGAAACTAACGGCTTGCAAAGAGAGCACCTACCTACTGTGATAGATAAACCAGCACCTGAGGAAACTATCAAATTCAGGGCTACTGAGGATGTCATTCCGACCGAAGAATCTGCTGAAGAATTCATTCCAGAATGTGAAGAACATCGAGCTAATTCACCTGAAGAAAATGCTGAAGAAAATGGTGCTGAAGAAAATTCTGATCAAATTCCTCGACGACAACCAGCTCATCCTCGTGTTGCAAAAGAAGTGCAAATTGAGAAAATCATCAGCGACATCAAAATACGAGGTCCTCTCACACGCTCAAGAGCTTCACATTTATCTAACTTTTGTGGGCACTTTCCTTTTGTCTCTATCACAGAGCCCACTAAGGTAGATGAAGCATTTCTGGAGTCCGAGTGGATTCAAGCCATGCAAGAAGAATTACATCAATTCGAGCTCAACAACGTTTGGGAACTGGTCAAACATCTAGATCCTCGCAAGCATAATATCATTGGCACAAAGTGGATCTACCGCAACAAGCAAGATGAAAATGACCTTGTGGTAAGGAATAAGGCATGACTTGTAGCTCAAGGCTACACACAGGTTGAAGGAATTGATTTTGATGAAACTTTTGCACCTGTTGCTAGACTTGAGGCTATTCGCATATTACTTGCTTATGCTAACCATCATGATATCACTCTATATCAAATGGATGTGAAAAGTGCATTCCTCAATGGTAAGCTTGGGGAAGAAGTATATGTTGCCCAACCCCCAGGTTTTGAAGTTCCAAAGAATCCTGACAAAGTCTTCAGACTCAATAAGGCCCTCTATGGCCTCAAGCAGGCCCCTCGGGCGTGGTATGATACTTTGAAGGAATTCCTCATGAAGAAAGGCTTCAAACCCGGTTCACTTGATCATACTCTTTTCACTAAATCTTATGATGGTGAATTATTTGTGTGCCAAATATATGTTGATGATATTATGTTTGGCTGTACTGACCAACGTTATAGTGATGAATTTGCCTATATGATGAGTGAAGAATATCAAATGTCTATGACGGGAGAATTGAAATTCTTCTTAGGTATTCAAATTCGTCAAAAATGCAATGGCATATTCATATCTCAGGAGAAATACCTCAAGGATGTACTGAGGAATTCGGCATGCATGATTGCAAAGGCGTCAAAATCCCTATGCCCACAAATGGCCATATGTGCACTGATGAAAATGGTATTGACTTCGATCATAAGGTATACCGCTCCATGATTGGTTCTTTATTGTACTTATGTGCATCTAGGCCAGATATAATGCTTAGTGTTTGCATGTGTGCCCGTTTCCAAGCTACACCGAAGGAATCACACAATAAGGCTGTGAAACATATTCTTTGATATCTAGCTCACACACCAACACTTGGATTATGGTACCCCAAGGGCTCGGCTTTTGATCTCATTGGATATTCAGACTTTGACTATGCTGGTGATCGTGTGGACCGCAAGTCAACATCTGGTTCATGTCACTTCCTCAGAAGATCCTTGGTCTGTTGGTCTTCGAAGAAATAGAACTGCGTATCACTGTCTACTGCTGAAGCTGTGTATATTGCTGTCGGTTCTGGCTATGCTCAATTGCTTTGGATGAAGCAAACTCTCAAGGACTATGGCGTCAACGTGAAGAATGTGCCTCTCTTCTGTGACAATCAGAGTGCCATCAAGATTGCTCACAACCCAGTTCAGCACTCGAAGACAAAGCACATTTAGATTCATCATCATTTTCTTCGTGATCATGTGTTGAAGGGCGACATTTCTATTGAGCATGTGAAGACTGAAGAATAGCTAGCCGATATCTTCACAAAGCCATTGGATGAGAAGAGATTTAGCAAGTTGCGGTGTGAGCTAAATATCTTAGAATCTTCGAATTTTCTTTGAATAGGACACTCATCCTAACACTTATGCAAAATTGATGACTTAGATGTGCAACACCTGAAGAAATGTTTTTCTTCAATCAATGAAGAATAACGCTCTAAGTGTGAAGAAATTAACGAACAAATTGATTCTCAGAACCCTACGACAATTGTACACGGTGTCTGAAATCATCATTCTTATACGATGGGTCTGGTCACCACCAAAGTTGAAAATCTTCAATTTGAGTTTTTCTGAAATTCCTCAGTTGTTCATATTCTTCAACTTTGCATTGTCTTCACCTTTTCTGTCATTTTTCCTTCATTGGCTATATATATATATATATATATATGACTCATCTTTTGTACTCCTGTGAGTATATACTCCCATCCTCAATATACCTCATATACGCATTAATTATACCTCTTTATCATTCTCAATATACTTCATTAAATATTCTAAGATACCCCAATACGAGTTTTGTTGAAAAAATATCATCTGCGACGTACTTTTTGTAATATACCTTTTTCACGTACAAACACATCAGTATATACGTAAACATTTAAAATATGTAGACTCGCATGAATTTTTTCATGAAAATCATTTTGGGGTATCTAATAATTACTAATGAAGTATATTAAAAATAAAAAAGAGGTATAAAAGATTCATCTATATGGTATATGAGGAGCGGGAGTACGTACTCCCAGAAGTACACAACCATTATATATATATACAGCCGGTCTATTCTCATAACATTATGAGAATAATATTCTCATAACACTTCCGAACTGCATTGCAAAATTGCATTGGAGAGCTAAACGCACCGCACCACAGAGACCAGCGAACTTCATGTTGAAAAAAATGTACGTGTTATTTTTTCGGTACCTTTTTTTGCTCTACTTTTTTAACCGTTTATCGGAATTATGCGTGTAATATACCGTTGAAAAGCTATGGAGTAGACGCATATTCGCCATGTTGAACACTTTTCAAGATTCCGCACGGTTTAAGAGCAGTTTCGAAAATCGTGCGGCTCACAACGAATGGCAGCGAGCGTTTTTTGGCGTTTTTTTCTAAACCGCTCGTCGGAACGAAACATATGATACACCGTTGGAAAGGTATCATCGCCACGCATCTTTTTCGTATCTATTATTTTTTTCTAATTCGCTACGGTTTAAGAGCAGTTTTGAATTTACTAAATCGCGGAATTGTTTTTTTCGAATTTTTTCAAATTTTCGGTACTGTTTTAACTCTATTTTTTAACCGTTTGTCGGAACAAGGCGTGTAATATACCGTTGGAAAGCTACGAACGAGGCGCAACTTTCATATGTTGAAATGTTTTTGAGATTCGTTACGGTTTTTAGTTAAATTTGAAAATCGTGCGGCTGACTACGAACTGCAGCGGCCGTTTTTGCGCGCGTTGAGAAGTGTTTGAGAAGTGAGCTGCTTTCCGATGTGTGTTTTGTTTTTTGATCACGAAGTGAA
>LR738716.1:178518890-178554452 GCA_902687465.1 Secale cereale | reverse complement strand
ATATATATATATATATATATATATATATATATATATATATATAATGTCCTCTACAGCATTCACTTATTGCTATTTCTTCAAATTGCTTTTCCTGCTAAGTGAATGTGATCGGACCCTTCCCCCTCTATGCAAAACTCAACCCATTCTATTCACAAATTCTTCATATGCGTTCTATTTGAAACTCGTTCAAAATCTTCATTGTGTCCTTGTGAGCTCAAGAATTTGCGAACGCAACATTAAAACTTATCTTATCCAAATTTTCAATTTTGCCGCTCAAATCGTTCCGCATCCCACGACAATACTTATCTATTCACCCATGATCTCACACGATCTCCACTTCTCAGTACGTGGGTGACACATGTCGCGCGAATGAGAAGGGTCAGGGACACGTTCGTCCAAATTCTTCGGGCGAACGGTTATTCATCTCCGCTATAAATACCCCTCCCCTTCCTCACTTCACTTTTTACTTCGCTCGATCTCTCTCTCTCTCGCTCGAGCTTCTCCAACACTAGCGCCGCCGCTACTTCATCGTCGCCGGTGAGGAAGAGCTTCACTGCCTCAACCTCGTCGTCGTCGTACTCGCGTCGGCCGCAGATTTCTTCACTCCGCCGCCGTCGTAGCTGTCTTCCCCAGCCAAGTTATGGCGTGGAAGATCTGCACAAACGAACTTCACTTTTCCACCTCACTGTTCGTCGTGTTCTTCATCCAAGGTAATTAAAAGTTACTTTTACTGCCCTCTTTGATTCGAATGTGTTCTACAAAAAATCTCAAAGGTGTTTTTCTTCACATCTTCACACACTAAACACCTCACATATCTTCTGTTCTTGATTCAATTTCTCTAAGCTGTGTTTTTCTTCAAGATTCCTTAATTTGTGGATTTTCAATCTATACAACTCTGGAACCTAAGACAAAGAACGCTTAGTGAAATTCTTCAAGACTCATCTGGTCAAATTCCTCTAACTTGTTCTTTTTACAAAACCTTCTGAAAACGCATATGACCTCTCCAAATTCCTCCCAACTATACTCTGTTCACAAGTACTCATGTCCGCTGCAGAATCACTAGGTTCTCATCAACTTAACTCATTTGTAGCGTTCCTCGAAGAAAAATTGCATACTTCTTCAGAGAATTCAATTGTTTAAATTCCTCGTCTGAAGAAAATGGCTGATGGAAAGAAGCCACAAAATGGAGGAAAGAGGCCCGAGGTCAACACTGCTTTCGAAATCCCTGAAGACATATATGTTGACTATTGCACTCCTGATGAGGCAAAATACGGAAAAGAGGACAAGAATCAGCGCAAGGTGCGCATACAGAGAATAGAGTGGAGATGGGCAAGAGAGTGGAGGGAGTACAGGTATGTGACTCCCAAATACATGAAGAAATTCGCACTCAATCCTCCATGCCCAAGACCTTCATTGGCACATGGCCAAGTTGCTGATCCCACTATCCTCAAGCGTGGTGAGGATTATCCTGATGAATGGGCTAAGCGCCAGGCCAAGTTGGCCAAACAAGCAAAAGAAGCAGTGAGGAAATTCAATGAAGACTCTGCTGCTGCTGCTGCCTCTACTGAGGTCTCTGTTTCCAAGCCGAAGAAGGCCATGGCAAAGAAGCCTGCACATAAGCCAAGTGCTTCACCTGCAATGCCCTCACGGCCCAGTTCCTCAGCTATGCCCTCACGGCCAGATTTCTCAAAGCCGTCACGGCAAATTCCTCAAACTACTCCTGCTCCTCCAAAGTCCTCAGCTCCTCTGCCAAAGTCTTGAGATGCTCCGACAAAATTATCTGCACCAGTGCATCTTGCCACATGTCAAAGGACTGCGGGCATATCCATTGCCTCAGGAGCCTCTGCAAGTTCCGCAGTTGCTCCAAGTTCCTCAGCGATACCAAGTTCCTCAGATGGTCCCTCTCTACTGAAGAAAAATACCACTGCTGGACGAGGTTCTCGCCCAAGTCCTCACAAGAAACAAGTTGCTTTCCAAGTGTCGTCTGATGACGAAACTGATGATGAAGAACTTGTTCAAATCATCAAAGATATGCAAGAAAGGACCGCTAGAGCCAAAAGAAGCACTGTGCCACTGCTTTTGGAACCAAAGGTGATCCTTGACTTTATTGATCTCTGGCATCAGGATCCCAACACTCCTATGCATGACTTCAACCTGACTCCTGGCCAAAGTCACATGCTGACCGCCTTCATAGGCGAACAAAAATGGAAATTTGAAAATGCCAGGCAGACGAAGAAAGCGCGGTACAAGAAGGAGCGCTTCCTGAAGAAGAATGTTGTCAACATGACAACTGAAGAACTTGTAAAGATTCAAGGTGAAATCAAAACCCTCGGTGATGAATTCGACGCATATCGCGTAGACTCGATGGGCGCCAAAGTAAGATTTGTGAATTTGACTAAAGGTTTTTCTTCAAGCGTTGCTCGTCAAACGCACATTGAAATTCCTCAAGCTGAAGCATCTGCTCAGTCTACTGAAGGACATGCCAGCACCGCTGAAGAACATCAGGCTGCTGAAGAAAATACCAGGGCTGATGACTGCATTCCAGCCGCTGAAGAAATTGCCAGGACAACCTCTAGTGTTGCGCTTGAAGAAAATGTCAGATCAGCTGAAGCTCCAAAGGATGTGCCTGAAGAACATGAAGAAGTCAGGGCAACTGCAACAGTTGTGCCTGAAGAAATTCAACCAATTTCCTCTGCTCCTCCCGCGCCTACTCCAACTCCGATCCTTCCATCTGCATCAGATGTGAAGAAGACCAAGGCTGCAGAGCGTGCAACTGTGAAGAAAAAGAAGGCATCAACTTCATCAGATTCTTCAGCTCTGAAGAAGATGAAGCCTTTGATAAGCTCAGCTGACAATCCAATCGATGACATTCCCATTTCATCCATGCCATCAAAGGAATTTATTCCGTTCGATGAAGAATATGTGATTCCAAGTGAATCAGATGAAGACATTCCCACTGCTGCTTCCTTAGAACAGACGGATAAAGAAATTGTAGCGGAGGCAATCCCTGCAACCCCAATCATCTCCTCGCATGTGCCTCGGTTCATTGCTGAAGTGGTCGGCGTTGAGGAATTGGATGAACAAGACTCGGACGTGGACATTGAGAGTGCTACTCCTTTGATGAATGATGAATTTTGGGATAGTCAGCATCCCAACTCCGCTCCGTTCACGCCGTTGCAACAAATTCCTCAGTCCCCAGCACAAACTGTTCCATTGGGCTCTAAAGAAACTCATCCCACATAGTCTGTCCATGAAGACATTCCAGCCACTACTGCTGAAGAAAATGCTGCTGCTGAATCTATGAAGACTGCCACTGAAGAGGAACCAGAAATTCCTCAGCCTGAAGAACCCGAGATTGTGAATCCTAAGGTTGTGATGCAATTGACTGACACTCCTCAACCCAAACCAAAGGATCCATTCTCACGGAAGCAAACCTTCAAGAAGGCTGATTTCTTCCACGAGCACGTGTTCTTCACTGAATACAACCCCTATGACTCTGCTCACATTCGGAAGAGGCGTTTCTGGACTGCCAGTCAGGCAAATTTCTATTCCTTAGTGCTATTCAACAAAGACAAAGTCTTCGATCATGAGTACATTCCTCACGTGGATATGGAATCTCTACCATGCTTCGTGCCAGTCCTCAACGTTCTTCACGACGCTGGACTGTTGGGTTTCTGCATTGATATCTGTGATTGGAATGAAGAACTTATCCTTCAATTATATGCAACGCTGCACATCACCGGAAATTCTGAAGATGTGAATTCATGGGTGCTGGACTGGATGTCCGAAAACACTCACTTCAAGGCAGCAGCTTCTGAATTACTTCAAGCTTTGCCTCTCAGTTCTCCCACTGAAGCAGCTCATTGCATGTATGAAGAAACTGAACTTACAGATCACTACATGCAAGTGCTGATGAAGCCTTTGAAGCCAGGTCAAGCCCCAAGGACCAAATTCCTCGTGAAGGAATTGTTGTTTCTGCCTCAGACTGTCTATCGCATTCTGACAAAGACATTGAGTCCAATCAAGGGCCACGACTCGAATGATGAAGAAGTCGTTGGCATCATGAAGAATCTGCTGTTCAACATCATCCATGGCATTCCCGTCAACTTCCATGATTTCTTCATGAGGACTATGGCAAATGTTGCACTGTCCCCTTTCAACCTGAAGCCTTATGCTCCGTGGATTATGAGATTCATCAGGACAAGGTCTTTAGTGAACTACAAAGCTGACACACTGAATCATTGCAGCTACTTGCCCCCAATTGAAGTCCTCAAAAGGACATATTCCTCAGCTGATGACAAGAGCAAGGCTTCTGCTGTTATTGATGAAGGCATTCGTCCATTGGATGGTCAATTTTGCAAAGCTGCATCCTACTCCACCAATGATGACTCTGCCACTCATGACTCTGCCGCCAATGCTCCCAAGCAAAATCCTCTAGGCACAGCTCCTAGAGTGATGACTGATCGTGAGCTTCTCCTCAGTCTTCACCAGAAGGTTGATCGCAACCACAAATGGGTCAAGCGTCAGTTTGGTTCAATTCTTCACAACATGACTTCTACACACAATGCAGTGAAGAAAAACCATTACTACCTCCATGAAACCCTCAACCGCACCTGGGCTATTCTGTCTCATCTTTACGGCGAAGAAGATCTGAAGAAAATGGGTCTCAAGGATGACTTTGACTTGTCTGCTCCTCCACCGAGGAAATACAAGAAGGTCAAGGGGTTCCTCCCTTGGTGGCCAGCTCCTATTCTTCATCGCGCGAAACCGACGAGTATGAAGACTTGGACGACACTGCGGCAGGCCCTACATCAACCATCAACCCCAACAACGATGGCGCTCCTTCATCATCTTGAGATTCTTTAGGGGCGTTAGTCCTCAGTTTACATCCTTTTGGTCATTCGATGACAAAGGGGGAGAAATTTGAGTTAGTCTTCAAGCGGGTCTATGTATATGGGTGTTTTTTTTCTAAGTTACAACTCTCGTTCTTCTGATGACTTTGCTAGATCGAGTTGTAAACTTAAACTCTATGGTGACCTGATACTTTTGTTGTGGTGTTTCTGCATGCTTATTCCTCATTAATGTTTATGCACGCATGCTGAATTACATCAATCACCATATTTCATCATGCATTTCAAATTCTTCATATTATATGTCAAATGCGTGTATCAATTACAAGATATAGGGGGAGATCTCCATGATTCTACTCTTCAAGTGTGCATTGCTTCAAAAGCAAATTCCTCACGATGCACATATTCAGGGGGAGTTCTTCTATATCTTGCAATCAAATTCCTCAATATCAGTATTTACACTTCATATGTTTATCCCCGTTGAAAACTTAACCTGTATTGTCATCAATCACCAAAAAGGGGGAGATTGTAAGTGCATCTAGCGCCCCTTAGTGATTTTGGTGTATTGAAGACTTATAGGTTAAGGGACTAATGTGTTTATGAGTGTACACAGGTCTATAAGTCTATGAGGATTTTGATATTACAGAGAAAGTCGACCCCTAAAAATGAAGTTCTTCGACTGAAGACTTTGAACTTCTGAAGACTTTCTGAAGACTTTGAAAGTGAAGAAATTGGTGTGACCTTGAAGACTTGTTATTCTTTGAGGAACATGAAGCGTGAAGACTTTTGTTTTCGTAGTTCCATTTTCTCTTTCTTGAGTCATAGGAAACACCGTACTGTTAAAGGGGGTCGAGGAAATACTAAGGAAACATTTCCATTTGATGCTCGACTCAAAATTCTACACCTACCAATCCCTTCGAGTGAAGCCATTGGAAATCTCATACAGTTCAGTCATATTCTTCAGCAACAGAGACGAAGTTCTTCTGGTCTCTAAGAAATTTGTTCTGACTGAAGAGTTAGGAATTCGCCAGTGCGGATTGCCTACACAGTGAGGAACATGATAGCCCTGAGGAATTTGATACTCAAATTTCCGACCGTTGCTGTGCTACGCGCCAGCTGTCCCAAAATATCTACCTACCTAACGATCATATCATTAAGGGCATTTATGTCTTATCATGTTGGGCTGCTCCCTAGGCTATAAATAGCCACCCCCTACAACCACTAGCTGGATGGCTGCTCCGAGAGAAACTGACACTTGTCATAAGAGCAACCCATCCTCCGAGGATTTTGAGAGAAAATCATCAAGTGAGGAAAAACCCAAAACCAAATCCAAACACCTACAAACCCAAAAGTGATTGAGCATCACTGAAGAGATTGATCCTAAGTGGATCCGACGCTTGTTACCTTTGAAGACTGTGCTTCTTCCAGACGGTTAGACGTCATGGTCTAGAGCATCCAAGAGGAATTGTGGATCGCCGAGTGACTGAGTTTGTGAAGGTTCGGAAGTCACCTGTGAAGACTTACCACGAGTGATTGGGCGAGGTCTGTGTGACCTTAGCTCAAGGGGAATACGGTGAGGACTTGGTGTCTTGGGCTGTGTGTCCAGGACTGGGTGTCCGGGACTGTGTGTCCTCAGGTTTAAATACCTAGCCGCCCTAACCAGATGTACAACTGAGACAACAGTTGGAACTGGTCTAACAAATCATTGTCTTCACCAAGCTTACTGGTTCTATTTCCTCAACTCTTTCATTTCCTCATATCAATGTTGTATGCTTGTTCATATCTATTTGAAGACTTTGACTGAAGACTTTCTCAATTTCCTCAGTTCAATTTCTTTAGTCTGTTTGTCTTCATCCTGTGTTATCCTGTGTTTACGTTTTTTGTACTCTGTGCTTGTCTTCATTTCATCATGATGACCATGCTTGTGTTCTGTTATGTTTACTTATAAGTACTTATTCCGCTGCAAGTAGTTCTTCGCTAAGGAATTTCCTCACCCGCAAATTCCTCAGTGAAGAATTCATAAAAATTGCCTATTCACCCCCCCCTCTAGTCGATATAATGCACTTTCATCAATGATACTTGTTGGCAAGTACGTGACTTGTTTGTGAGATCTTGTGTTGTACGATACATCCTAAATGGTCCCTAGTCATAAGTGACGCGTGGGCACACGTCGGACTAGACTAGCATGCAATATGGTGAATGGCTTTGTCTCACTAGCCATGAAGCGTGTGATGCTGCCGAACTGCATGGATCTGATCGGATCTGAGGTTGGACCCGAGGTGACTGGATCCAAGCTTGGATGGATATCGGATTGGACAAACCCAACTATGAGACGTGGCGATATGTCATCTATGAGTCTCTAGTACAACATACGTTCTATGTTCTAAGACCTGAGCTGACGCATGTACTTGGGATGGTGATAGGCTTGCTTTGGGCCGACGAAACGCTACTCTGTGACTGGGTAGTTACAAAGGTAGGTTTCGGGCTTGTCCAGGCCCATGTTGCGAGACATGGTCGAGCAAGATTGGACTTGCCCCTCCGATAAGGAGGTATATACTGTGGGATCCTTGTGTGATCCGACCAGGATAAACATGGCCATGCGATAAGGATTATGAGATAATCCGGTTTGTGGTCGGCATCACCGGAACGAGAAAGAGGTCGGGCTAGCGCAAGGATGACAGTCTCGCCTTGAGCCCAACAACATATATCATGTGGCAAAGGGAACAGAAGTGTGACATGTTGCACAGGTTCGCCTAACCAGCTTCATAGTCTGCTTGGTGGTCGGCACGCCCTGCTAGAGTCCGCTACCAACCGTGCAGGTCGGAAGTGATCCGAACTGTGACCAAGTCACTTGAACCTAAGGGGTCGCTTAAGGGAAGGAACCTACGAGGTCAGGTCCGAGGACACTGGTCGGATGTGATCCGAGTTGGATTTGGAATGTGACCAAGTATACTTTGGGCTTTAGGATCAGTGTGAGGCCCAAGTGTTGAGCCCGCGACGGATGCCTATAAATAGTGGAGATGCGACACACTTATTCAGTTGATCGCTTCGGCACCGTCATTAGGGCTTTGCATGTATTGCAATTAGACACCTCCACTCGCCGCCGGTTGTGTGATCGGACCTAGCAGTCCACTGCACGATGTTCCTCCTGAACGCGCGGATACCGTTCGAGGCAGTGCACTTGCGCCGCTCCGGCGAACCTGTTCGCGGGATCCGATCCACTACGTGGGAGAACGGCAAGGAGAAGACGACTCCGGGAACGCGCTGCCCCAACTCTACTTCCGCTGGATGGCACTGCGTGTCTAGTGGTAACAATCGATGATCTATCTCCCTTAGCAAGTTAGCATGTTCCTGGATGTTCTACGCGTAGGAAAATAATTAATTTTCAGTCAACGCACCCTATAGTAGAACCCAACAGTAGGGAGGAATCCAACTCCTCCTCCCTTGGCCGGACAAAGGAGGGACTTTCCCTCCCCTTGTGACGCCCCACATCTCCCCTCCAACCTATATATACTAGAGGATCTCTACCCTTTGAATACACAAGCTTTGGAGCCTCCTCTAGTTCTTCCAGTTTTAGTTCTAGTTGGTCCTAGTTGACTGATCAGAGCTAGGCTAATCATCTTGTCCTCATAGAAGATCGTGTGGTTATAATCTCCTCCCTCTAATTCTCTAGCGATAATTAGCTCTGGACGGTGAAGCGTTGCCGGATCGTGAAGATCGCACACTTGCAATCAAGTAGAGAGGTCGTGCTTTCGGTCTTCATTTCAAGGGACTGTTCATGGGCGGTTTGCGGGATTGTTCATCGACAGTTAGAGAGAATCCAAGGATTATACATCGTCACATTCTTCTTCCGCTGCAACTCAGTGACGATGACGATCGAGATCCCAACCCATTATGCATCTTCATATTGATCTTGGGTGATCGTAGGCGCGAACTTTTTTGTTGTCTACTATGTTTTTGAATAGTTGGTTTATTTGGTGATCTTGAACATGAGGATGATTTGTGAGTAGTTACTTTTGTTCTCGAGGACATGTGAGAAGTGTTTTTTTATAAGTAGTCATGTGAATTTGGTATTCATTTCATTTTTTGATGATATGTATGTTGTCCTTCCTTTAGTGTTGTCATGTGAACGTCGATTATATGACACTTCACCATACTTGGGCCTAAGGGAAGGCATTGGGGAGTAATAAGAAGATGATGGGTGGTAAGAGTGACAGAAGCTTAAACCGTAGTTTATGCATTATTCTGTAAGGGGTTGATTAGGATCCATATGCTTCATGCTATGGTTAGATTTATCTTAATTCTTCTTTTGTAGTTGTTGATGCTTGTGAGAGGGGGTAATCATAAGAGGGTTGCTTGTTTAAGTAAGAACAACACCCTAGCACCGGACCACCCACATATCAAATTATCAAAGTAATGAACGTGAAACAACTAAACATGATGAACGTGACTAGACGAGAATTCCCATGTGTCCTCGAGAATGTCTTGCTTATTTTAAGAGAGCATTCCGGCTTCTCCTTTGCTATAAAAAGGATTGGACCACCTTGCTGCACTTGGTTACTACTGTTACTAGCCACTTGTTACAAATTACCTTATTACAAAACTATTTGTTATCGCTACTTTCAATACTTGCAGAGAATACCTTGCTAAAAACTGCTTATCATTTCCTTCTGCTCCTCGTTGGGGTCGACACTCTTACTTATTGAAAGTACTACGATTGATCCCCTATACTCGTGGGTCATCAACTAACACAAAGATCTATTGGAGGAGGTCCACCAGAGAGCCACAAGCACTAGTACCCCCTGGGAGCGCTCCAACTGATCTTGTGGGGCCCTCCGGCCTCTGTTTTCCTACTTCCAAGCCCATAAGTACCATCTTCGTGAGAAATAAATCAGAGAAAAAGTTTCATCGTGTTTTACGATATGGATCTGCCGCACCTCCTATTCTTCGTCGAGATCATTGATCTGGAGTCCCTTTGGGGTTCCATAGAGGGCAAATCATCACCGTCCTTATCAACAACCCTTCTTCATCAACAACCTCATGATGCTCACCGTCGGGAGTGAGTAATTTCACCATAGGCATACTGGAGGTAGATGAAGATGTATGAGATTTGTCATGTAATCGAGTCCATTTGTTAGGGCTTGATCCCTAGTATCCATTATGTTATGAGATTGATGTTGTTATGACTTTGCTATGCTTAATGCCCGCCACTAGGGTTAGAGTGCTATGATTTCAGATTTGAGCCTATTATATCTTTCTTGAATATATTTGAGTTCTTGATCCTATCTGCAAGTTATATGCCCCTGTTATTTTTCTGAACCATGGACCCCAAGGCGACAATAATTGGGATACTCTCTGGGATGGTTGTAATTTGAGGAGTTATTATATTCACTATATGTTAATGCTTTGTTTCGGTTCGCTATTGAATGGAGCGCCTTAATTACCCTTAGTTTCCACCAGGACCCCGCTGCCACGGGAGGGTAGGATAAAAGATGTCATGTAAGTTCTTACCACAACCACGTGTGACTATATACGAACACGCCTGCAAATGATTGATGAATTGGATCTATTGTGTGTCGCTAGGTAATGACTGTTACATGATGAATGTCATCCAAATATCCATCGCTACTCCATGCCTACGCTCTTCATAATATTGTCTTGCTTGAATCACTATTGCTACTGTTGTTCTAATTGCTACAAAATTGCTGCTATTACCACTGGTATCAATATCATCATATTACTGTGGTACTAATAAGTTGATGCAAGGAAGTGACTTCTCAGGTGTTGCTGAATTGACAACTCAACTGCTAAGGCTTATAAATATTCCATGGCTCCCCTTGTGTCGAATGAATAACATTGGGTGAAATACTACCCTCAAAGATTGTTGCGACCCCCTATACTTGTGGCTCATCACACGGGTACTCGCATCCATGTGTCGTGCACTCTTGGAGGGGAGGTGGAAGGATGTCCAATGGGGAACATTGGCCAAGTAGCTTCCTTTACAAAAGTTTTTGCGTCTCAAATTCGGCTGGAACCAGCTCCCGAGATTCTAAGGCCACATCCTGACGTGGAATTATCTCAAGTGCAATGACGATCTGCATACATATGTTCCCAATACATTTATCACTCCACCTTTGCAGTCGTTTCACAGTGATCCATAGCTTATTGTCAAGTACCATTAAGAGATTTCTAGCTAATTGAGCATAATTCCTTGCTTCTTGAACCGTCTCCATGAACCCAAGTGCTTTCAGCTACAAAACCTCGAACTTCAAACGCTTGCCGAAGTGGAAGGCGCTAAAATCCAGCTGAAGTGGGCACTGGTCCGATACCGCATAACATAATGTTGAAAGGAATCATGAAGGGTAGAGATCCTCCCAGGAGTTTGTCGCAAAGACATGATCAATATTTTCCAAAGCTACACACACCCTCTCATTGGACCAACTGTATCTCCTCTCGGTGAATAGATTTCTTATAGTTCCAACCGATTTAGTTTAGACCGGAAACGAGATATCATCCGCTAATTAATCAATGCATGTTTCTTATCTTTTGGGTTTACCAAAAGAGCAAAATCTCCGACGATTTTCCACGAGCCCGTGTATAAGTAACGAACATCCGCTATCTCTTGCAAAAGTTCAAGCTATGCCACGTGGATAATTGCCTATACATGCCCATGAGCCACCATATTGGTGCCCCTCGGGGCTAGATCAGTGTCGAGAGCATGTTATTAGCGATGTGTGGGTTAGATAACGTAACCACAAGCGGATCCCAAGACAATAAGATGACACTCCTTGTGTTTGTCACCCCCGAGGTAATAGAAACTTCCAAATTTATTCCCCAAGCATTGTTTAACAATCTGAAGCGTTACAACCTCCATCTTGGTCTCCTGAAAACAGATTATACTAGGATCAACCCGCGGCCACCACTTGATAGATAGTATCGCATCGTGCTGGTGTATTCAGCCCACATACTTTCCACACAAGCAACTTCAAAGGTTGTGTGGCCATACAGGAAGCCCACAACAATTACCACAAGGGTTGAAGGCTTAAGCCCTCACCTCTACATCTACCACGGTCTTCGGAAGTGGCAAGACCAAGGGCTCCCATCCAAACAATGCTAGAGCTGCAACAAGTTAGGCATCATATAATGGTCGATCAAACAAATGGATGTATGCCTGCAATGTGTCATCGCTTATGAGGTATCGTTCATTTGTGAGGCGGAGTTTCCTTATGATTGCTTGTTGATGTTTGGTGGCCATAGATCCACGACCTAGGCCCTTAGCCAAGTGTACGCTCCACCTAGGGGGTGGTGGTGATATGCCTTCGCTGCCTTGGGCGCCTCAACTCCGGTAGTGTATGGCTCATAGGTGCGGGGAGGATGGGAGACAACTCACCCTACACTTGGGCACAAGTGTCTAGGCGGGCACGCGCAGTGGACTGGTGCATGCTTTGTGCAACTGGTGTGCCCGTCCAACCATTTAATAAAGCTACAGAGACCTCCTCAGAAAGACTAACCATGAAGGTATCCCATGCATGCGCAGTTCCCATCTTGTCTCTACTTGGCACGCCTTCGAGTGAACGAGAGAGATCACACAGACGAGCAGAACTAGAGGGGACCCCAAGGGTTATCACTTGCATGCTTTACGCCCCATCAAGCACATGCATTGGCTCCACTTGGGATCCCATGGTAGGATGAATGCTCGCGACCCATCAGCAACCACCAACTCCATTGACCCCATCCAGACTGCCAGGTTTCTCTGCATCGGATCTTCAAGCGAGTTCCTATTGGCCGCAATAGGTGCACTACCACCCCCACGCTAGCGGTGGAGGGTAACCGATGAAGGGGGCTCTCCTCCATCGTGTCCCGAGACTGGTCGCAGGGGGCCCAACAACGCAAGACGATGAGTGATGTCGATTCCATACTAATCGGCCCTGCTTTCCACGGTTGCCACTTGGTCTCCCACCGCATAATTCACCACGCGTCGGCATGCGAGAGGCGGTCCATCTGTGCTTTGTCCAATGGCAGACACAGTGCGATGAGGTCTACATGTGACGTTGGCATGGCAGTTGGAAAGTGCGACACCCTCCCCAACTATGAATGTTTGAAATTGGGGCCGCCACACGAACGACGCCTGGATTTGGAATTATCACGTCGGTCGCATCGACACTGACGAGGACTCTGCGCCACGAGCCGGGTAACTTGCGTTGATCCTCCTACTGCCTTGTCCTAGGCCGCCCACCACCTGGCGCAGGTGATCACCGAGGCGTTTGGGAACATTTTCTGACAGCGAGGAGGGGGCAGTTGCAGCGGCGGAGGCGATGGATCGTCAACATCATCCTCCGAGTCATCCACCACGGGCAGGCGCATCCAACTACACGATCCTAATAGGAATCACACTTCATGTTGCACTAATAGGGAACTAATCTAGAACATTTTTGAGAAAGTATTCTCCATAAATACACTTTTGGCACATGGAATTCATTGCAATCACACTTTCTGCAGCACTATAATGTTTCCACAAAACTACACCAAAACTTAAACATGTGAAGATGTATGTGTTTTAAGTACTAGTAATAAATTATAAATAAATAAATGTGCGATGTTTTTCTTAAGTCCAAGCTTTCGCATAATTTCCATCAGATTGAGCCAACAATTGTTACGGTCGTTCATTCTATTCAAAAGATCTCCATTCCAAAATCATACATGAGGTTTTCCTCTCATACGACTCCTTCCTTCTGTACATAATAATAGTACCATAAGTGAAATATAATCTATAGAATCAAAATAAAATTAGTCTCGTCTCATTCTGAACCAAAAAGGTTGGTAATTTTCCAAGAAATCTTTAGCCAACCTTCCCACAAAAGGTTTTTCTTAACACCAATGAATTCTATTAAATTTTCTGACATTAAAACCATAAATAAATTCAGAAAAATGAATTCAGATCAACACCCTACTAATGCTTTCCCCGGAGAGTCGACTCAAAACCCTACCAGGACTAGTGCTTTCCCCAATCCGACCTCTTTCCAGCGCGCACGCTCCAGCCCCACGCTCCTTTTATAACCCCTCGATCTTCTCTCTCCTCTCCACCGCGGCGGCCGCAACTACTCTGGTACAGCAAGCCAGCGCCGCCCCAAGCCCTACTCCACAGCAATGGCCGATCCAGCGGAGCACCGCGAGGAGGAGGAGGAGGCCGCGGCGGCCGGCGAGGAAGAGGACACCGGCGCCCAAATCGCTCCCATCGTGAAGCTCGAGGAGGTTGCCATCACAACCGGCGAAGAGGACGAGGACGTCCTCCTCGACATGTAAGCCTCCGCCTCCGCCGTTACTCCGCTCGATCTGGCCCGATCCGATCGTTCTCGGCTTTGATCTAAGTCTGATCCGTCTGGTGCTTCTTGTGTCCGCAGGAAAGCGAAGCTGTACCGATTTGACAAGGACGGGGGGCAGTGGAAGGAGCGGGGCACGGGTGCCGTCAAGCTGCTCAAGCACAAGGAGACCGCCAAGGTCCGCCTCGTCATGCGACAGGCCAAGACCCTCAAGATCTGCGCCAATCACCTCGGTACTTCTCTGCTTGTGCTTTTTCACGGGATAATGTTCGGTTGTGATTTCGATTTACAGATTAGATTAGATAGATGGGGGTGTTTTTTGACATCTTGATATTTGGTGTGCAGTTGTGGCCACGACGAAGATGCAGGAGCACGCTGGGAGCGACAAGTCGTGCGTGTGGCACGCTCTGGATTTTGCCGACTGTGAGCTCAAGGAGGAGATGTTCGCCATCCGCTTCGGATCCGTGGAGAGTGAGCACTGAGCACCCTTTCATCTGTGCAGGTTTTCTGTTTTATTTTTATATCGTGCATCATTCAAAAGGGTTGGTCTCTGTCAAGCTACGGATCTATGAATTCACAAGCCAAGTTTGTTGTGGGTTGTGGCTTTAACTAAGCAGTACGTACTTCATAGTAGAACGGCATAGTGTGTTATACCCGCCTTTGACTTTAAACTCCATAGTAGAACGGCATCAGTGTCGGACCTAGAAAGAAAATGTCCTGGTATCCTCTTATAAAATATCATGCATCTTTTTTGTTTTTAGGATGTCACACACTAATTTGCATCAATTATAGTAATGAATATATTTTTGGACAGTGTCTGGTGCACCCCCTATCTATAAGCTATCCTGCTATGAAAGATCATTAGTGTAGTGCTGTTCCTTTTTAACTATCATTCAGCAACTGATTTTCATGGCATTGCTTTGCATTTACTTAACCTCAGTAGTCAGTAATGTATAGCACTGTCTTACACCTTGATCTTTTGCACTTCCGTAGGATTTTTTTGTCATTCCCACGAATTAATTTTGAGCCAATTAGAGGCTGTGCTGTATCTAAAACTTCCGTAGGATTTTTTTGTCATTCTTACAAATTTATTTTTGTTTTATTTAAAAATTGTAAGTTTGTGATGTAGGTCAGTTCAGTATTTCATTTTTCAAATAGCAGAATATACAAGTTGGCAGTAGACTACAAATATGAAATTGATCATCATGTGACACCCATATTGCTGCAAGCATCGTCACCCTAAAACAATTTGCATTCATTTGCACTTCTATTCAACATTATGTTAGTATTTTAGCCAATTAATGTTACAATATCCCAGCAATGTGTGCTTCTTCCATCTAAATGATCCACATTAT
Organism: Secale cereale; assembly: GCA_902687465.1. Classification (NCBI taxonomy): domain Eukaryota; kingdom Viridiplantae; phylum Streptophyta; class Magnoliopsida; order Poales; family Poaceae; genus Secale; species Secale cereale. Next base: position 178,538,927 of record LR738716.1, on the reverse strand, counting down.
TTTCCACATCCATTGCATTTTTGCATAGAAACTTAGCTAAGGAAGTTGCAGTGACCAAGGGTCGCAAACTGCAAGTTTTGGACCTATAAGTGGAACTGTGAAAGTATATTACAAGGACATAGTAAGTGAATTATCAAGAGTATGATGTAATTGACACTGCTAAAAGCTCTAGAGCTTGTGGTTCAAAAAATTCTCATAGTGATGATATGCATGTTAGCATTGTAGAATATTTGATTGATAAATTTGTAAGAGTCATTAGTAGTTAAGTTTGGAATTTGTGAGACTGTAAGTTTCTAAGACTGAGATTTAAATGCATACATAAAGTGAGCGTTGCTATGTTTTGTGTGGTTGCCACACCTACATGAGAAAACAAGTGCCAAGGCATTATCCTATTTTAGCCAGGAGGCTAGCAAATATCATGTCATCCTCATGTGTTGCTTGATTCTATTTCAGACTGCAAAAAATTCAAGGATCTTGTGGACGAGATTGCTGAGCAGCAAGGAAAGAATGAGGAGAAAGAAAGCGAGGAAGTCTCCTCTGCTGCAGAGTTGGTAGAGAAGTTAACCGTGACGGAGGGCAAAAAGGAGGAACAAACGGAGAAAGTCGAGACTCCTGCAGTAGATGATAAGAAGGATGCTGAAGAGTGAAAACTTGCGCTGGCTATTTCATCCTATGCTCTAGGAGCATTGCTATACTCGAACTAGTGAATTGTCAAATGAGTGTCATTCGATTCATTTTATGGTCAAAGTTCCATCTTCCTTTCACAAATTTTCATTGTGTTGTTCTGTGGGATGGATATTTGTGTTGGGCAAAGTTTGATTTGTGTCAGTCATGGGTTTCTTGGTTGATAGACTGTCATTTGTTTTTCTGGATGGTGTGCCCGGGGTCAGCATGTTTGTACAATTATTCGGGAATTGCTTTTGGAATGGATACGGTTTGAGTTGTCCAACATCCCTGGATGATGCTGTCTTGTCACTTTGTCATGTGTCGTGTATCTTCATTGCCGCAATAGACCGTGGCCGTACGTGAGCACGCAAGACTTTAGTCAGGCCATTGTCTTGTCCGAGCACCAATTCATGTCCTCACATGTTGAGAACTCTGACCAACAAGCACATGCCTTTAGATAGCTTTGAGGTGCCTCTGACAGAGGAGCACATGCCTCCGAACAGTGAAAAAAAAGGATGCTTCAAGAATTTAGAGCGTAAATGGTTTTCTGCCAATTTTTGGCATTTTGCCAACACATAGCATCCAGATACACAAAAGAGTTCACGGAAGTTTTACTGACCTTTATAAGAAGAGATACAATATTCTTCATGGGCTCCTCGATCCAATCCCTAGTCATGGAATATTTAGCTATCCTAGCAAGTTCATAAGCTACTTTGTTCGCTTCTCTATTACAACATTCAAAACTAACACGAGGAAAATCATAAGCCATAAAAAAACAATCCTAAAAAATGGCAGTCGCCGCTCCTGCAGAATGTCCTTCGTTCTTCATTGTGTCAATGATTTCCATGTTATCAGAATTGACAATGAGATGATTGCAACCCGCCTTTTGTGCCAGCAACAAGCCAAACCTAAGTGATAATGCCTTCGCTGTCATAGCATCCGCATGACATTCAATCTTCCAGTTTCCACCTACAATGAACTTTTCTTTGTCATCCTGATAACAACGCCCGTAATGCCCCTTAGCTGATCATGGTCAAAAGAAGCGTCCACATTCAATTTAACAAACCCCATGGGAGGTCTGCTCCATCCTTCATTCTCCCTCTCTACCTTTGGTGAGTGGGCATTCACATAATTTGTTGTTATAGCCCGAATCCCAAACAGAGTTTCATTGAATTTGCCGAAGAGTGGATGCTTGGTATCCCCAAGCCTAAGGCTTGAGATCTCCATAGAAAATTGTGTGGATACAGAGGCATCCCCTAGCTTATGTTCTTACCGGTCGCCTAGTTCCTTCTAACAAGATGGTTCTTTTCAATCTAGAAAGGTTCATCAACAAACTATGATAGGCTCATGAATAGGTTAGTCCTCAAAACAATGATAATCCATACATATAAGTACTGCCAAAACTCATGGAAAATTTACTTAAATCACTTGTTGTAGACCTGCAGTATATTTATTGCATATATGAAGTCCTATCAACCAATAAGAATCCAAATACAAGCCATTCAGAGCATGAAGCAAAAAATGATTCTCTCTTAAGAGTACAACCATCAAAGAATAATTTTGAACAAGGACTTATACTACTCCAACAATTCTGTTTTTTACCACTTATCAAAGCTTACCGTGTAACATTTTCAAAAAATTACGAGCTTCGCGTAAAAAATTAAAATTTCATAACTAACATCAAATCTGTTGAAAACGGCAAACTTAACAATCAACAAGCAACCTTATTGTGATAATTGTAATTCTTGGCACTTTATTTTTATAAATACATGGGGTAATTTTTTTTATTGAGAAGCTTCCATGACAAAAGATTCACATTGTTTCCATCGGCATGAACAAAATTTCAAGGTCGACCCCACTTCTTCAATGCTCACCTTTTCTCAATCACTTCTCTTTCTAAAAAAGTTTTAGTTTATTCCATTCTTGACTTTCTTGTTAGTTTATTGAATATAAGTGGATATTACAAAGTATAATGGAGGATATGACAACGAAGTCTAACCCTCTTCCTATGCATTGGCATTGCATACAAAAACAAGTCATTAACAAAGAGCAAATGCCAATGCATGATAAAAGCAGTTTCTTGCAATTTTAGTTTCTGGCGACATTGAGAGGGCACTTATTTATTCCTCTATTATAACTATTGCAAGAATCAGAAGCAAACATAATTGTATAAGTTTCATTAGCATCGTCATGAGCACACACGCATAGTATTTAATACACTCAAATTTCTCCTCTAAAGTGTAGTCAGGAGAGTTTTTTTTAACTTGAGACAAACATAGTACAATCCCAAATACAAGGCAGATGCCCAAAAAGAAGAGAGCTTAATCTAGAAGGTAGGAGATACTTACATCATTTACGTATACATAAAAGAATAAATGACAATACCTCAAGGAGGTAAAAAGATACCCATCTAACTAGTTCATCCTTGTGTTTGTCCTTTATCCTCTGAGCCAACATTGATATATCATGCACAAACGATGCCTTCCATCTACCAAACGTAGGGCTCTCCTTCCTGAAAACTTTCTCATTTCTAGTTATCCAAATATTCCAGCACGCTGTGAAGACAACATCAGCAAAGAAAGGAAGATGGAAATTCTTCCCAGCATTAATAGCCACAGAGTTCATATCAGAACCCATGCTCAAATATATTTGAAGATAATTCCAAACCCAGCCGCTGAACATGCATTGGGAAGACATATGATCCTTGTTCTCCTTAACTTGAGCGGAACACATCACACAATTATGTTTGTCCTGTATTTTCTAGTGTCTCCGCTCTAGCATATCTTTGATGTTCATCATCCAAACAAAAACTTTGATTTTAAAGGTGCAACAAGAGTTTTAGATTCACATGAGAAGTGGGTTAGGAGTTATAGGGGAGTGAACCATAGTGTAGTATATTTTGGAAGTAGATTGCTTATCAGATCTCCTCCATGGCCAAACATCATTAAAATTTTGATCCCTGGAAATGTTATGAAGACTACTTTTCATTGCTTGTAGTTCTTGAAATGCAGAGCACACAAAGGTAGATTAAAGATACTGATTAACTCATTGCACTGAATGACTTCTTGGACTGTGATGTAAGGATCCTTGACAAAAGAATGTGGCCTCTGAAATTTCTGATAGAGGGGGATTATAGTCTGGTTTAATTGCCAAAAGTGTACCAGAAAAGACTACTATCTCTTTTATTGACCAATATCCAAGACACATTTCTGAATGAATCAACCAAACCCAAGATATCTTTCCACCGGAATGAGCCACAAGAAACATTTGCACGAGCAACTCTGCCATCATTATGAATTCGATATTAACTTAGCCCATGGTATTTTGCTTTGTTAAAGAATTTGCTGGCATGTTTCATAAGGAGAGCATCTTGCACATATAAATTAAGACTGCCAAAACCACCTTTTTTAGGTCTGCATATGAGATCCCAAGTAGTCAGAGAGGGAGCATGGTCTTGTTTATTTCTCCTCCGAAAGCATTATTGGAACAATGTTAGGGTGCGTCGGCTGCAAATTAAAAATTCCTACCCGCAGAGCATCCATGAACATGCTAAGGGAGATGGATCATAGATCATTACCACTAGACGCGTGGTGCCATGCAGCCAAAGTAGAGTTTGAGTAGCGCGTCTCCGGAGTCGTTTCCTCCTCGTCAATCTCCCACGTAGCCGATCGGATCCCATGAACAAGTTCGCTGGAGCGGCGCAAGTGCGCCACCTCTAACAGTATCCGTGCGTGCAGGAGGAACGTCGTGCGGCGGACTGCTAGGTCCGATCACACAACCGACGAAGAGTGGAGGTGGCTAGTTGCAACACATGCAAAACCCTAATGACGACGTCGAAGCGATCCACTTGATAAGTGTGCCGTACCTCCACTATATATAGGCATCCGTCGCCGGCTCAACATTTGGGCCTCCCACAGATCCTAAAGCCCAAATTCTACTCGGTCGCGTTTCAAGTCCAACCTGGATCACATCCGACCAGTGTCCTCGGACCCGACCTCGTAGGTTCCTTCCCTTAAGCGCCCGGCCCCTTAGGTTCAAGTTAGCTTGGTCTCAGTTCGGATCACCTCCAACCCGCACGGTTGGCAGCGGCCTTTAGCAAGGCGTGCCGACCACCAAGTAGACTATGAAGCTAGTTAGGCGAACCTGTACAACTTGTCACACTTCTGTTCCCTTTGCCGCACGATATATGTTGTCGGGCTCAAGGCGAGTCTGTCATCCTTTTGCTAGCCCGACCTCTTTCCCGTTCCAGTGATGCCGACCAAAAACCAGATTATCTCATAATCTTTGTTGCATGGCCATGCTTATCCTGGTCGGATTACACGAGGGGCCCAGAGTATATCTCTCCTGATCGGAGGGGCAAATCCCAGCTTGCTCGACAATGTCTTGCAGCATGGGTCTGGACAAGCCCGAAACCTACCTTTGTAACTATGCAGTCATGGAGTAGCGTTTGATCGGCCCAAAGCAAGTCTGTCACCATCTCGAGTACATGCGTCAGCTCAGGTCTTAGGACAAAGAACGTATGTTGCACTAGATACTCACAGATAACATATCACTGCTTCTCATAGTTGGGTTTGTCCGACTCGGACCTTATCTCGACTTGGATCCGACTACGTCGAATCCGACCAGACCTTTCCAAGTCCATATTATCCAGTTAGCATCCAGTGCTCCATGGCTAGTGAGACCGAACCATCCACCGTGTCATATGCTAGTCTAGTCCGGCGTGTGCCCACACGTCACTTACGACTAGGGACCTTTTAGGACAGTCATCGTACAATGCATAGTCCCACAAACAAGTCACGTACTTGTTAATTGATACGTCTCCATCGTATCTACTTTTCCAAACTCTTTTGCCCTTGTTTTGGACTCTAATTTGCATGATCTAAATGGAACTAACCCGGACTGACGCTGTTTTCAACAGAATTGCCTTGGTGTTATTTTTGTGCAGAAATAAAAGTTCTCGGAATGACCTGAAATTTCATGGAGTATTATCAGAAATATAAAAATACTGGTGAAAAGATCCACCGGAGGGGCCCACACCCTGGCCACAAGGGTGGGGGCGCCCCCCTAGGGCGCGCCCTCTGTCCTTGTGGGCCCCCTGGACCTCCACCGACCTCAACTCCAACTCCATATAATCTTGTTCGGGGAAAAAAATAGAGAAGAAGGATTCATCGTGTTTTACGATACGAAGTCGCCGCCACCTCATGTTCTTCCTTGGGAGACCTAATCTGGAGTCCGTTCGGGGCTTCGCAGAGTGGGGATCGTCGCCATCATCATAATCAACCTTCCTCCATCACCAATTTCATGATGCTCACCGCCGTGTTTGAGTAATTCCATCGTAGGCTTGCCGAACGGTGAAGGGTTGGATGAGATTTATCATGTAATCGAGTTAGTTTTGTTAGGGTTTGATCCCTAGTATCCATTATGTTCTGAGATTGATGTCGCTATGACTTTGCTATGCTTAATGCTTGTCACTAGGGCCCGAGTGCCACGATTTCAGATCTGAACCTATTATGTTTTCATGAATATATATGTGTTCTTGATCCTATCTTGCAAGTTGTAGACACCTACTATGTGTTATAATCCGCATACCCCAAGGTGAGAATAATTGGGATTCTTTCCGGTGATTGTCGTAGTTTGAGGAGTTTGTGTATTCACTAAGTGCTAATGCTTTGATCCGGTACTCTATTAAAAGGAGGCCTTAATATCCCTTAGTTTCCATTAGGACCACGCTGCCACGGGAGGGTAGGACAAAAGATGTCATGCAAGTTCTTTTCCATAAGCACGTATGACTATATACGGAATACATGCCTACATTATATTGATGAATTGGAGCTAGTTCTGTATCACCCTAGGTTATAACTGCTACATGATGAATATTATCCGACACCTATCATTGCCGATCCATTGCCTACGCATTCGTTTCATATTGATACTTGCTTCGTTACTTTCGTTTCTGCTGCTATCACCATCACCAAAACTGCTATTGTTACTTTTGCCACCGTTACCGTTACTTCCATACTACTTTGCTACTAAATACTTTGCTGCAGATATTAAGTTTTTCAGCTGCTAATACTTGAGAATATTCTTTGGCTCCCCTTGTGTCGAATCAATAAATTTGAGTTGAATACTCTACCCTCGAAAACTGTTGTGACCTCCTATACTTGCGGGTTATCATTATCTTTTTCTGGCGCCGTTGCCGGGGACCATAGCTCTATTCTCTGAGTTACTTGGGATTTATATCTGCTGATCACTATGAGGCCACTAAAGGATGATAGAACCAAGATCGTTCCCTCTAGAAAGATGGGAGGTAAGGAACTGCCATCCAGCTCTGCACTTGATTCACCGTCTGTTTTAAGTAAGTTTGCGACACCTACACCTTCTATTGATTATGATATGTCGCATGTTATTGATGATGCCACGTCTACTATGAATGATGCTTATGATGCCACTACTATATTTGATAAAACTGTGCCATTAGGCGAATTACTTGATGAACATCTTCCTAGAGCTAGAACTATTGATTATGCTGAAGATGATGATATTTCCGAAACTGATGAAATTATTGAAACTAAGGACTTTGAAACTCCTCTTAAACCTAGCTCTCCTAGATATGAATTGCCTGTTATGCCTAAGGGATATGTTATGGAAGGAGAGATAGCTAGAGATTTTCTTGCTTGTAAGGATATGAATGATCTTAAGAAATTACTACACAAGTGGAGAGAAAAATCTTTGAATGCTAGAATGCAATATGATCCTGAATTTGCTACTTCACATATCCGTGTTACTGATAAGGATTATGAATTATCTGTCGATCCTGAGTTAATTACTTTAGTTGAATCTGATCATTTTCATGGTTATGAATCTGAAACTATTGTAGCACATCTTACTAAACTGAATGATATAGCCACCCTATTTGCTCATGCGGAATTTTTTTGCTATTACTATATTCTTAAGTTGTTTCCTTTCTCATTAAAGGGTGAAGCTAAGTTATGGTTTAATTCTCTTTCTCCTGGTTGTGTGCGTAGTCCCTAGGATATGATTTACTACTTCTCTGCAAAATATTTTCCTACTCATAAGAAACAAGCTGTCTGACAGGAAATATTTAACTTTGTGCAAATTGAATAAGAGAGTCTCCCACAAGCTTGGGGGAGGCTTGTAACGCCCTGGACACACTCGTCGGTGGTCGTTACTCCTGACGGGATCTAGAATGGCCTCACATATCAATACTAGTCCTTTATGCGCACTTTGTCCTCACTCGTGCGCACCCGGGAGCAACTTCCCGGTCAGTCACCCATCCTGAAATTACTCCAAGCTGAGCACGCTTAACTTTGGAGTTCTGTCCGAATGGGCTCCCGGAAAAGAAGGAATTCCTTATTGATAAGAGTAGTCTATCATCCCTAATAATTCAGCCTATCACAAGGCTTCTCCAATTACTTAAGCTTTGCCTGATCATCCTCTCAAGAAAAATGAAATACTTGATATCCTTTATAATGGACTAACCAATGCTTATAGGGACCACCTAGATAGTTGTGTTGATTGTGTTTTCAGGGAACGAACTATTGAGAAAGGTGAAAAAATTATTGAATAATATATTGAGTAATGATAATGATTGGACTCTTCCCGAACCAACTCCGATGTCAACTCTGAAGAAAAGAGGTATTCTATTTCTCGGTCCTGAAGATATGCAAGAGGCAAAGAAATCTATGAAAGAAAAAGGTATTAAAGCTGAAGATGTTAAGAATTTACCGCCTATTAAAGAAATACATGGTCTTGATAACCTGACCCAGGTAGTAGAGGTAAATTCTCTTTATAGATTTGATGAAGGAGATATTCCTCATAATTAGTCTGCTAGTCAATGCTTGGATGAGTTTGATAATTTTATTGTTAAACAAGAAAAGTTCAATGCTTATGTTAGTAGACAATTGAAACGCAATGCCTTGAATGCGTAGGTGATTATATGACTAGAACTGTTAATGATCTTCAGCTTATTAGTAAACATGCTTCCATGGTTACCACTCAAGTAGAGCAAGTACTTAAAGCACACGATAATTTGCTTAATGGGTTGAATAGTAAAAACAAAGATAATGTTGTTAGAGTTGTGACTAGAGGTGGTAAAATGACTCAGGAACCTTGCTACTTCTCGAGCTTGTGTTGTATTCCCTCGAAGAGGAAAGGGAGATGCAGCACAGTAGCGTAAGTATTCCCCTCAGTTTTTGAGAACCAAGGTATCAATCCAGTAGGAGACCACGCGCGAGTACCTCGCACCTGCACAAACAAATAAGAACTTCGCAGCCAACGCGATAAGGGGTTGTCAATCCCTTTACGGTCACTTACGAAAATGAGATCTGATAGAGATGATAGTTTGATATTTTTGGTATTTTTGGATATAAGAACAGAAAGTAAAAGCGGAAAAGTAAAGTAGATTGTAGATTGATATGTTGAGAATAGACCCGGGGGCCATAGTGTTCTCTAGTGGCTTCTCTCATGATAGCGATGTTCTACGGCGGGTAACAAATTACTGGCGAGCAATTGATAGAAAAGTGAATAATTATGAGACTATCTAGGCATGATCATTATATATAGGCATCACGTCCGAGACAAGTAGACCGAAACAATTCTGCATCTACTACTATTACTCCACACATCGACCGCTATCCAGCATGCATCTAGAGTATTAAGGTCATAAGAACGGAGTAACGCCTTAAGCAAGATGACATGATGTAGAGGGATAAACTCAAACATAGTGATATAAACCCCATCTTTTTATCCTCGATGGCAACAATACAATACGTGCCTTGCTGCCCCTACTGCCACTTGGAAAGGACACCGGAAGATTGAACCCAAAGCCAAGCACTTCTCCCATTGCAAGAACTATATATCTAGTAGGCCTAACCAAACCAATAATTCGAAGAGACTTGCAAGGATATTATAATCATACATAAAGAGTTCAGAGAAGAACCAAATATTTCTCATAGATAATCTTGATCATAAACCCACAATTCATCGGATCTCGACAAACACACCGCAAAAAGAGATTACATCGAATAGATCTCCTCGAAGACCGAGGAGAACTTGGTATTGAGATCCAAAGAGAGAGAAGAAGCCATCTAGATACTAGCTATGGACCCGAAGGTCTGTGGTAAACTACTCACAACTCATGGTGAGGCGATGATGATGATGTAGAAGCACTCCGTGGAAGATCCCCCCTCCGGCTGAGCTCCGGAACAAGCCCCAAGATGGGATCTCATGGGAACAGAAGGTTGCGGCGGTGGAACTAGGGTTTTCTCTGTTGTTCTGATGGTTTCGGGGTACGTAGGTATATATAGGAGGAAGGAGGGCACCGGGGGCCAGACGGGGTGCCCACGAGGCAGGGGCGCGCGCCCTATGGGGGGCGCGCCCCCCACCCTCGTGGACACCACGTCAGCCCTACTCCGTGGTTCTCAAGTCTCCCATGCGTATTTTGCTCCAAAAATATCTCTCCCGAAGGTTTCATTCCGTTTGGACTCCGTTTGATATTCCTTTTCTGTAAAACCCCAAAACAGGCAAACAAATAGCAATCTGGACTGGTCCTTTGGGTTAGTAGGTTAGTCCCAAAAATAATATAAAAGTGTATAACAAAGCCCATTAAACATCCAAAACATCATAAATAATAGCATGGAAGAATAAAAAATTATAGATACGTTGGAGACGTATCAAGCATCCCCAAGCTTAATTCTTGCTCGTCCTCGAGTAGGTAAATGATAGAAACAGAATTTTTGATGTGGAATGCTAACCAACATAGTTTTCAATGTAATTCTCTTAATTGTGGCATGAATGTTCAGATCTGAAAGATTCAAGACAAAAGTCTATATTGACATAAGAAATAATAATACTTCAAGCATACTAACAAAGCAATCATGTCTTCTCAAAATACTAAGGCTAAAGAAAGTTATCCCTACAAAATCATATAGTCTGGCTATGCTCCCTCTTCATTACACATAATATTCATATCATGCACAACCCCGGTTTCAGCCAAGCACTTGTTTTCATACTCTATTCTTTCAAACCTTTCAACTTTCACGCAATACATGAGCGTGAGCCATGGATATAGCACTATGTGGAATAGAGAGGTGGTTGTGGAGAAGACAAAAAGGAGGGAGATAGTCTCACATCAACTAGGTGTATCAACGGGCTATGGAGATGCCCATCAATAGATATCAATGTGAGTGAGTAGGGATTGCCATGCAACGGATGCACTAGAGCTAAAAATGTATGAAATCTCAACAAAAGAAACTAAGCGGGTGTGCATCCAACTTGCTTGCTCACGAAGACCTAGGGCATTTGAGGAAGGCCATCGTTGGAATATACAAGCCGAGTTCTATAATGAAAATTCCCACTAGTATATGATAGTGACTAAACATGAGACTCTCTATCATGAAGAACATGGTGCTACTTTGAAGCATAAGTGTGGAAAAGGATAGTAGCAATTGTCCCTTCTCTCTTTTCTCTCATTTTTTGGAGGGGCTTTCTCTCTCTCTCTCTCTCTCTCTCTCTCTCTCTCTCTCTTTTATTTAGCCCCTCTCTATTTTTTGGGCCATCTTTTTTTATTGGCCATTCCTCACATGGGACAATGCTCTAATAATGATGATCATCACACTTATATTGAATTACAACTCGAAACTAGAACAAGTATGACTCTATATGAATGCCTCCGGCGGTGTACCGGGATATGCAATGAATCAAGAGTGACATGTATTAAAGATTATGCATGGTGGCTTTGCCACAAATAGGATGTCAACTACATGATCATGCATGTCAATATGACAATATGAAGCGTGTCAAATGAACGGAACGGTGGAAAGTTGCATGGAAATATATCTCGGAATGGCTATGGAAATGCCATGATAGGTAGGTATGGTGGCTGTTTTGAGGAAGATATATGGTGGCTGTTTTGAGGAAGGATATATAGTGGGTGTATGGTACCTGCGAAAGTTGCGCGGTACAAGAGAGGCTAGTAATGGTGGAAGGGTGAGAGTGCATAATATCCATGGACTCAACATTAGTCATAAGAACTCACATACTTATTGCAAAAATTCACGAGTCATCAAAACAAAGAAATCAACGCATGCTCCTAGGGGGGAGGTTGGTAGGAGTTAACCATCGCGCGCCCCCGACCTCCACACAAAGGATGACACTCCACAAATACCTCATGCTCTAACTTCGTCACATAGCGGTTCACCATATGTGCATGCTACGTGAATCACTAACTTTAACACAAGCATTTCTCAGTTTCATAATAACTCCACTAGCATGACTCTAATATCACTATCCTCATATCTCAAAACAATTATCAAGCATCCAACTTCTCATCATATTCAATGCACTTAGTGTGAACGTTTTTACTACATTGATATTGGATGTCTATCATGTGAAGGTGAGGGATCGAAGAAGGTGAGAGTGTCTAGAGGGGGGGGGGGGTGATTAGACTACTTGTAATTATAATAATTCTGCCTTTTGACAAAGAACAGTTTTTGGTAGTTTCACAATTATGATCAAGTCAAGTATCACCCTACACATGCAATTCTAGAGTATAGGCAGCGGAAAGTAAATTGCACATGTAGTAAAGAGAGGTGGAGAAGAGCAAACGCAATTTGGAGACGCGGTGATTTTTCCCGTGGTTCCGATAGGTGGTGCTATCGTACATCCACGTTGATGGAGACTTCAACCCACGGAGGGTAACGGCTGCGCGAGTCCACGGAGGGCTCCACCCACAAAGGGTCCACGAAGAAGCAACCTTGTCTATTCCATCATGGCCTACGCCCACGGAGGGCTAGCCTTACTCGGGGTAGATCTTCACGAAGTAGGCGATCTCCTTGCCCTTACAAACTTCTTGGTTCAACTCCACATCTCGACGACGGAGGCTCCCAAGCGACACCTAACCAATCTAGGAGGCACCACCCTCCAAAAGGTAATAGATGTTGTAGATGATGATGAACTCCTTGCTCTTGTGCTTCAAATGATAATCTCCCCAACACTCAACTCTCCTCACTGATTTGGCTGTGGTGGAAGAAAGGATTGAGTGGAAAGCAACTTGGGAAGGCTAGAGATCAAGCTTCATATGGTGGGAGTGGAGCAACTTGATCTCAACACAAGGGTAGGTAGTTCTCTTCTCAGAAATGTAAGGTAGGAGTGGTAGTTCTTTCTGATGGCTCTCTCCACGAATGAAGAGGGGGTGGAGAGGTATAAATAGCCTCCACACAAAATCCAACCGTTACACACATTTGAGCAAACTCGGTGGGACCGAAGTGGACAACTCGGTGAGACCGATAGTTCAAATAATGTGAATGTTGGGGTTTTCGGTGGGACCGAATATACAATCTCGGTTAGTCCGATTCGTGCAATGACAAGAGCATACCAGTTTCGGTGGGACCGACTTCATCATCTCGGTGACACCGATTTGATGACAGAAGGTTACAGAACCTTGGCAACTCATGTTTCGGTGAGACCGAGTTCAGAATCGGAAAATCCGAGTTTACTAGGGTTTGGCTTATGGCTGAGGTGGTTCATCTCGGTGTGACTGAGTTTGGAATATCGGTGGGACCGAGATTACTTATGAGTGTATATGGCAGTGAAAGTTGCTGATAGTTTAGGAGATGTATCACTAAGCACTTGAGCAACCAGATCATCATCATAACCTCATCCCCTTTTAATAGTATTGGCTTTTCCTATGGACTCAATGTGATCTTGGATCACTAAACCAAAAATGGAGTCTTGAGCTTTTGCCAATGCTTGCCTTAGCATTTTGAGGGGTCCACTTCTTCAGTCCTTTTGCCATGCCAATGTGATTGAATTTCCTGAAACATACTTGATAAAAGCATTAGTCCAACCACAAAGTATGTTGTCATTAATTACCAAAACCACCCAGGGAGCAAATGTGCTTTCAATCTCCCCCTTTTTGGTAATTGATGGCAACACACTAAACAAGACATCAAAGCTTATTGAAAGAAGGACATAATTATCACGAAAGCTTTGACAAACATGTAGTACACAGGCTCCCCCTACAAGTGTGCAAGATTTTCATAAATTATGGTTTTGGACTACCACAAGCACACAAGAGAGATAAGCAAGATGTGCTACATGCAGCTTGGCTATATGCATCAGAGCAGATGAAAAGAAGTGAGTGATAATGCATATGTGCATAGTGATTTCTTGCAAACAAGTATTCACAAGCAAGTCACCATCATGCACATTCTGCAAAGTGCATATACTTACCTTGAGGTTCCTTGGCATTGTACCTGAAGAGATAAACTTGGGAAAACAAGGTTAGATAACACAAGAGTATTTCTTCAACCAACTGCAAGAACATCAAGAGTACCAAGCCAGGGATGACATGTATAAAGAGTGTCTCATATTGAGCACAAGCTTGAATCAGCAAACATGTCTCCGAAACTAAAAGATTTTCAATGAACTCTGAGAGATTTTGCTTTCCATAAGATATCAATTGTGAAGATTCCTCTCCCTTTGAGTTCTCTCAGATCAAGGGGTCTGATGGAAAGAGCAAAATCAAAAGAATGATGTCAAATGAGAATGACGCCAATTGTAATGTCCAATGTAAAACACGGCAAAGCTTTGATGTGATTCTCTCCCCCTTAAGGTAAGATTGCTCTTCTTCTCCCCCTAAATCTTCTCTTCTCCCCCTAAGTCTTCTCCCCCTTTGACATCAAGTGCCGAAAAGGACAGAAAACTAGGAAGGTCAGGGAAGATGGAAAGAAAGAAGTGGGATCCTTAAGAATCACAACAGGGCAAATAGGAACATGCATAGAGAATCATTGAGTGGAGCTGCAGAAGATGATATCCTGGAAGAAATAAATCGGTGACACCGAATTAAGATGGATCGGTGGGTCCGAAAGTCAGGGACTTAGGGTAGATCCTTTTCGGTTAGACCAAAATATTTAAATCGGTGACGCCGAGTTTAATTCCAAGGAAATACAGAAATAATTCAGCTCACTTTGCGAGGAATGTTTCAAAGGATTTGCAATGAATTTGTGAAAGATTTTCGAGGAATTGATCAGAGCCAGAAGGATATTCACAAAGACAGAAGAATAGAAATGAAAAAGATTCCTAGATGAAGTTTTTTTTAATGAAAACTCAATGAGAGAACATAAGAGAAAATAGAAAGACTCCAAAACATATGTACTTCATCTAGATAAAGGTCGGCGACAAGGTCACCTATGTTTGAGTATATTGACTTAGGAGTCGAATGAGGACATTTGATCATAGGTCATACTCATCATTTAAGCTCAAAATGGGGTTGCCATTTTTCGATTAAGCATTCGATGTGATCACATCTTATGAAGCTGCTTGTACTCATGACTTTGAGCAAAGCTCCTTAAAGATGTGAAGAACATACCTTGGGCTTGTTGTTGCTTTGCTTATGTAGGTAAACTTGATGTAGGTGCTCATTGAATGTGAAGTTGGAGCGCCATTTCCACTTGTGTAGTTCATCTTCCTACATGGGTTAGGCAAGCAAGGAAATACTCAAGGATATCCAAGATGACAAGAGTGAAATACTAGATGTATAAGATGTCAAAAAGGATATGTGGAATTTTGTTCCTTGAACTCAACATCCCAAAGGGCTAGATGCTTGGTCAATGACAAGATTACTCATGATTTGAGTGTGTGGTAATCTTGTGGAATGTAGATCATCCAAGTACCTGCAAGGAGTTAGATGCAATACAAGGAGGCAAATGTGTCCAAGACATATGATCACCATCATAAGAGAAATATCAAGGATTAGTCAAGTGGGCTCATGCCTTGCATGCATCAATGGAGTTCTCACTCCAAGTTTGAAGCATCAATGATGTTCAACTCACTCCTTAAGCGACAAAACACCTTCTCATCAAGAGGTTTTGTAAAGATATCAGCAAGTTGTTTGTCAGTACGAACATGCTTAAGATTAATGTCACCCTTGGCAATATGATCACGAATAAAATGGTGACGAACTTCAATATGCTTTGTTCGAGAGTGTTGCACTGGATTGTGTCCAATTTTAATAGCACTCTCATTGTCACAAAGCAAGGGAACATGTCTCACATGTATCCCATAATCCTTAAGCGTTTGTGTCATCCATAGCAATTGAGCACAACACGAACCAGCAGCAATATATTCCGCTTCGGCAGTGGATAATGATACCGAATTTTGTTTCTTGGAGGACCAAGATACAAGGGATCGACCAAGGAATTGACACGTACCCGAAGTTGACTTTCTATCAACCTTGTCACCGGCATAGTCCAAGTCGGAATAGCCAACAAGGTCGAAAGAGGCCCTCTTAGGATACCAAATGCCAAAGTTTGGTGTGTGTATCAAATATCTCACTATCCTTTTAACAGCTTTAAGATGACATTCTTTAGGGGCTGCTTGATATCGCGCACACATGCATACACTCAACATTATGTCAGGACGAGAAGCACAGAGATATAGTAGAGAACCAATCATAGATCGGTAAACCCTTTGATCAACGGGTTCTCCATCTTTTGTCAAGTCATTATGTCCACTTGTAGGCATGGGGGTACTCATACCTTTGCTTTCTTGCATGTTGAACTTCTTGAAGAGATCCTTGGTGTACTTTGTTTGTGAGACAAAGGTACCCTCCTTAGATTGCTTGATTTGCAACCCAAGGAAGAATTTGAGTTCACTCATCATGGACATCTCATACTTCTCCGACATGAGCTGTCCAAACTTCTTGCTAAAATGAGGGTTAGTTGAACCAAAGATAATATCATCAACATATATTTGGCATACAAATAGTTCACCATTAACCCTTTTCGTGAACAGCGTTGAGTCTATCTTTCCAATCTCAAAGCCTTTTTCAAGAAGAAAGCTAGTCAAGCATTTGTACCAGGCTCTAGGAGCTTGTTTAAGACCATAAAGAGCTTTGTGCAACTTGTAAACATGATTAGGCTTTTTGGGATTCACAAATCCGGGAGGTTGTTTCACAAATACTTCCTCCTCAATTTCACCATTTAGGAAAGCACTTTTGATGTCCATTTGATAGAGAGTAATATCATGGTGATTGGCATAAGCAAGAAGAATGCGAATGGACTCAAGTCTAGCAACGGGGGCATAGGTCTCACCATAGTCCATACCTTCGACTTGTGTGTAACCTTGAGCTACGAGACGAGCCTTGTTGCGGATGACTTGTCCATCTTCATCTTGCTTGTTCCGAAACACCCATTTGGCTCCAATGATGTTTTGATCATCCTTGGGCTTCTCTACCAAAGTCCATACCTTGTTCCTCTCGAAGTTGTGTAGTTCTTCGTGCATAGCGTTCACCCAATCCGGGTCTTCAAGTGCTTCTTCTACCTTCATAGGTTCAATACTAGAGATAAATGAGTAATGCTCACAAAAGTTAGTTAAGCGAGTTTTAGAGCGAGTAATTCTCCCGGAGTTGATGTCGTTCATCATTTGTTCCACGAGATGATTTTTCTTGACTCTTGCTCGGACTCGGGATAGTTTTTGTTGAGGTTGTGGCTGAGCTTCCTCATCATCTTCATCTTCCTCTTCTTCTTCTTCTTCATTGTTGTTGGTGTTGTCTTGAGGCGGTGGAGAAGGAGGTTGTGGTGGATCTTCTTGTTGCACTTCCTCATCTTGGTGAGTTCCACTTGTGGAGGCCTCCATGTTGCCTTGAGGTTCATCTCTCCGTGAGGTAGGGGGCTCCACATATGTAGATGAGGTACTCTCCTTCACTTCCATGGGACGGATCTTTCCAATAGATAAATCTTGGATAGCTTCCGATGGGTCCTTGTCTCCTACATCAATAGGCATTTGCTCTACTTGCGAGCCATTAGATTCATCAAACTTCACATCTACCGTCTCTTCAACCTTTCGGGTGAAATTGTTGTAGACACGGTAGGTGTGGGAGTTTGATCCATAACCAAGGAGAAAGCCTTCATGAGATTTAGGAGCAAATTTAGACCGACGATGCTTATCAAGGATATAGCATTTTGAACCAAAGACACGAAAGTATCCCACTTGGGGTTTGTTACCGGTGAGGAGCTCGTATGATGTCTTGCCGAGGAGCTTATGAAGATAAAGCCTGTTGATAGCATGACAAGCTGTCTCGACCGCTTCTCCCCAAAAATGCTTCGGTGTCTTGTATTCATCAAGCATCGTTCTCTCCATCTCTATGAGCGTTCGGTTCTTCCTCTCAACAACTCCATTTTGTTGAGGAGTGTACGTAGCCGAGAACTCATGTAGAATTCCTTCCTCATCGAGAAAAGAGTCTACATTAGCGTTCTTGAACTCCGTTCCATTGTCACTCCGAACTTTCTTGATCTTCACCTCAAATTGATTTTGGGCCTTTTTGGCAAAGGTTTTGAAGATTCTCTGAACCTGCGATTTGTCATCAAGGAAAAATACCCACGTAAATCTGGAATAATCATCAACTATAACTAGACCAAAGGAGTTACCACCAAGGCTTTTGTAAGCATTGGGACCGAAGAGATCCATATGAAGAAGCTCAAGCGGTCTCCTTGTGGTCATGATATTTTTCACGGGATGACTTCCACCTACTTGTTTTCCTGCTTGACAAGCACTACAAAGTCTATCTTTGTCAAAGAAAACATCTTTAACACCAAGAATATGATCACCTTTGATCAACTTGTCTAGATTACGCATACCAACATGTCCAAGCCTTCTATGCCATAACCAACCTTTAGAGGATTTAGCAATGAAACAAGCTCTAGGTTGGGCTTTCTTAGTGAAATCAACAATATATAGATCACCTCTACGGATACCGGTAAACGCCATGTTTTGATTGTCACGACGAAAGACTTGGCAATCTACTTTGGTGAATAGCACATTGAATCCAAAGTCAGCTAATCTAGACACGGAAAGTAAATTGTATCCAAGAGATTCTACAAGCATGACATTTTGAATAGAGCTATCATGAGATATGGCCACCTTACCAAGGCCAAGTACCTTACCCTTGGAGTTGTCTCCAAAAGTCACATACTTGCGTGGACCATCGTTCTTTGCAAGCTCACGAAACATGTCTTTGTCTCCGGTCATGTGGTCGGTGCATCCACTATCAAGAATCCACTCTTTTCCGCCGGACATGTAGTCTCTCAGATTTGCCATAAGATTGAGACTCTTCATGATCTTGTCTATCTCGGTGTCCGAATCAGAGTAATCATCATCATGCTCATGCTCATCATCATATTGACCCATAGATTGTTCATCATCAACACCTAGGTCAATTTGATAAAAACTTCTTGCATTAGTTTTGTCAATGTGACAATAATCTTCGGAATGTAATGCAAGAGCATTTCTAATTAAAACATTGATGAGACCGGGATCACCCTTTTTTTCATAAGATCACGAAGCTCAAAGAAGCATTTATCAAAGTTGGGATCATTGGGGCGCATCTTATCAAATTCAATAGTCTTGTGTAGAATTTCATCAAGACCTCTCAAAGAGTAGTCCGGATAAAGTTCTTCCAAGAATTTCCACATAGCATAGGCGCACTCAAAGTTTGTAACAAGCTTAAGCAAGTCATCGGGTAACCCTCTAATGATAAGATTTACAGTCCTAAGGTTACGAAGCAAATCAAGCTCTTCATCCATGGTAGGGTGCAAGGGGTCAAAAGGAGGCACATAGGGGGTCTCAACATATTTGCACAAATTGTACATCTTAAAGATACTAAGCATTTCAACCCTCCACGAGTTATAGGACTCTCCATTAAGAATAGGTATGGCTAACACTCCCAAACGTAGACACGTCCATCTTCCTCCAATGGTGTGTAAACCAAAGCAATGGAGACCAAGGCTCTGATACCAATTGAGGGATCGAAGAAGGTGAGAGTCTCTAGAGGGGGGTGGGTGATTAGACTACTTGTAATTATAAAAATTCTGCCTTTTGACAAAGAACAGTTTTTGGTAGTTTCACAATTATGATCAAGTCAAGTATCACCCTAGACATGCAATTCTAGAGTATAGGCAGCGGAAAGTAAATTGCACATGTAGTAAAGAGAGGTGGAGAAGAGCAAACGCAATTTGGAGACGCGGTGATTTTTCCCGTGGTTCCGATTGATGGTGCTATCGTACATCCACGTTGATGGAGACTTCAACCCACGGAGGGTAACGGCTGCGCGAGTCCACGGAGGGCTCCACCCACGAAGGGTCCACGAAGAAGCAACCTTGTCTATTCCATCATGGCCTACGCCCACGGAGGGCTAGCCTTACTCGGGGTAGATCTTCACAAAGTAGGCGATCTCCTTGCCCTTACAAACTTCTTGGTTCAACTCCACATCTCGATGACGGAGGCTCCCAAGCGACACCTAACCAATCTAGGAGGCACCACCCTCCAAAAGGTAATAGATGTTGTAGATGATGA
>LR738716.1:178468641-178518880 GCA_902687465.1 Secale cereale | reverse complement strand
TGATGATGAACTCCTTGCTCTTGTGCTTCAAATGATAATCTCCCCAACACTCAACTCTCCTCACTGATTTGGCTGTGGTGGAAGAAAGGATTGAGTGGAAAGCAACTTGGGAAGGTTAGAGATCAAGTTTCATATGGTGGGAGTGGAGCAACTTGATCTCAACACAAGGATAGGTAGTTCTCTTCTCAGAAAGTGTAAGGTAGGAGTGGTAGTTCTTTCTGATGGCTCTCTCCACGAATGAAGAGGGGGTGGAGGGGTATATATAGCCTCCACACAAAATCCAACCGTTACACACATAATTGAGCAATCTCGGTGAAACCGAAGTGGACAACTCGGTCAGACCGAAAGTCCAAATAATGTGAACGTTGGGGTTTTCGGTGGGACCGAAAATACCATCTCGGTTATTCCGATTTGAGTAAAGATAGGAGCTTGCCAGTTTCGGTGGGACCGACTTCATCATCTCGGTGACACCGATATGATGACAGAAGGTTACAGAAGCTTGGCAGCCCATGTTTCGGTGAAACCGATTTCAAACTCGGAATATCCGATTTTTCTAGGGTTTGGCTTATGGCTGAGGTGGTTCATCTCGGTGTGACTGAGTTTGGATAATCGGTGGGACCGAGATTACTTATGAGTGTATTTTGTAGTGAAGGTTGCTGATAGTTTGAGGAGATATATCACTAAGCACTTGAGCAACCAGATCATCAACATAACCTCATCCCCTTTTAATAGTATTGGCTTTTCCTATGGACTCGATGTGATCTTGGATCACTAAACCAAAAATGGAGTCTTGAGCTTTTGCCAATGCTTGCCTTAGCATTTTGAGGGGTCCACTTCTTCAGTCATTTTGCCATGCCAATGTGATTGAATTTCCTGAAACATACTTGATAAAAGCATTAGTCCAACCACAAAGTATGTTGTCATTAATTACCAAAACCACCCAGGGAGCAAATGTGCTTTCAGAAGGCTAGTTTTATAGCCAAAGCACATTACTATGTTGTTTTAATAGAATCTCAAAAGGATATAAGTGAAGCATGAGAGATCAACAATTTCTACAAAATATAATCACCACTGTGCTCTAAAAGATATAAGTGAAGCACCAGAGCAAAAACTATTCAACTCAAAAGATATAAGTGAAGCACATATAGTGTTCTAACAATTCCTAGGCCATATTTAACTCTCTCAAATAGGTGTGTCCAGCAAGGATAATTGTGGCAAACTAACAAGCAAAGACTCAAATTATACATGACGCTCCAAGTAAAACACATATCATGTGGTGAATAAAAATATAGCTCCGAGTATAGTTACCGATAGATGAAGACGAAAGAGGGGATGCCTTCCCGGGGCATCCCCAAGCTTAGGCTCTTGGTTGTCCTAGAATTTTACCTTGGGGTGCCTTGGGCATCCCCAAGCTTAGGCTCTTGCCACTCTTTGTTCCATAGTCCATCAAAGTAATACTCAAAACTTGAAAACTTCACAACACAAAACTGAGACAAAAATCTCGTGAGCTCCGTTAGTATAAGAAAGAAAACCACTACTCAAAGGTACTGCAATGAATTCATTCTTTGTTTATATTGGTGTTAAACCTACGGTATTCCAACTTCTCTATGATTCATACTTCCCAATACTACTCATAGATGCATCGAAATAAGCAAACAACGCACGAAAAACAGAATCTGTCAAAAACAGAATAGTCTGTAGTAATCTGTACCTTTCGCATACTTCTGTAACTCCAAAAAATTGAAATAAATTGGCAAACGTGAGGAATTTGTCTACTGATCATCTGCAAACAGAATCAACTAAATAGCACGCTCGAGTAAAATCTGGTGACCATTCTAGCGAGCGCTAACGATTCTGTTTTTCACAGCAAGATCATATAAACTTCACACAAGTCTTCCCAGAGGTTCTACTTGGCACAAACACTAATTAAAACACAAAACCACATCTAAGCAGAAGCTATATGCAATATTTATTCCTAAACAGAAGCAAAAACAAAAAATATAAAATTGGGTTGCCTCCCAACAAGCGCTATCGTTTTACGCCCCTAGCTAGGCATGATACATGGATAGATCTAGGTATTGCCATCTTTGGAAGGCAATTCTTTAACTAAGCACTTGTGATTCTTGGGATCTTCTTTATCCCTATTGATAATCAAACTTTTGGGCAAGAAATCAAGAAATTCAATTGTGTCAAAAGGTTCTCTTGCAAAAGTAAGAAAACTAGGATGAACACTAATGGATTTAAGATCCGCGATTCCTTTACTAGATGTTTCACCCTTGTCTTTAGGAACATACATGAACTTAGATAATTTAGTGGTATAAGTATTTGGAGTAATCTTTATAGCCGAAAGAGCAGAACCCACATTAGTAATAATATCCTCAAGTTTATTGATTCTAGTAGAATCTTGATCTAATTTTTCTTTAACTATGGGTTCCTTTTCCTTAAGGTTTTCAGAACAACTCCTACCTTGGATCCATATTGGGTAATTTCATTATGGATTTTTCTATCCAAGTTCTCTACCAACACTACCTTAGCAACTTTGTTTTCAATGATTTCTAACCTTTGCATAACATGCTCCAAAGTTAAAACGGTCCCATTAACCATAAGAGGTGGTGAGCCAAATAATTCAGTCATTGCATTATAAGAATCAAAAGTATGGCCACCCAAGAAATTTCCTCCGGTAATGGTATCTAAAATAAATCTATTCCACGGAGTTATGCCACTATAAAAATTGCGAAGAAGCACGGAAGTGAAAAGCTTCCTATTAGATCTATTTTGAGCATTGCAAATTCTATACCAGGCATCTTTTAAGTTTTCTTCCTCCCTTTGTTTAAAGTTGAGAACCTCACTGTCGAGAGTGTTGATAATGATAGGTGGGCTAGACATGATGACAAGCAAGCAAGCAACACACAAGCAAACAAGAAGCAATCGAACGATAAACACACGGCAGAAGAAGGGCAAATAAAACGGCAAGGGTGAACTAGGGGAGAGGAAAACGAGAGGCAAAAAATGTAATGCGAAGGATAAGGGTTTGTGATAGGTACTTGGTATATGACTTTTGCATAAGCCTCCCCGGTAACGGCGCCATAAATTCTTCTTGCTACTTCTCGAGCTTGCATTGTATTCCCTCAAAGAGGAAAGGGAGATGCAACACAGTAGCGTAAGTATTTCCCTCAGTTTTTGAGAACCAAGGTATCAATCCAGTAGGAGACCACGCGCGAGTCCCTCGCACCTGCACAAACAAATAAGAACTTTGCAGCCAACGCGATAAGGGGTTGTCAATCCCTTTACTGTCCCTTACGAAAATGAGATCTGATAGAGATGATAGTTTGATATTTTTGGTATTTTTGGATATAAGAACAGAAAGTAAAAGCGGAAAAGTAAAGTAGATTGTAGATTGATATGTTGAGAATAGACCCAGGGGCCATAGTGTTCTCTAGTGGTTTCTCTCATGATAGCGATATTCTACGGCGGGTAAACAAATTACTGTCGAGCAATTGATAGAAAAGCGAATAATTATGAGACTATCTAGGCATGATCATTATATATAGGCATCACGTCCGAGACAAGTAGACCGAAACGATTCTGCATCTACTACTATTACTCCACACATCGACCGCTATCCAGCATGCATCTAGAGTATTAAGTTCATAAGAACGGAGTAACGCCTTAAGCAAGATGACATGATGTAGAGGGATAAACTCAAACATAGTGATATAAACCCCATCTTTTTATCCTCGATGGCAACAATACAATACGTGCCTTGCTGCCCCTACTGTCACCGGGAAAGGACACCACAAGATTGAACCCAAAGCCAAGCACTTCGCCCATTGTAAGAACTATAGTTCTAGTAGGCCAAACCAAACCAATAATTTGAAGAGACTTGCAAGGATATTATAATCATACATAAAGAGTTCAGAGAAGAACCAAATATTTCTCATAGATAATCTTGATCATAAACCCACAATTCATCGAATCTCGACAAACACACCGCAAAAAGAGATTACATCAAATAGATCTCCTCGAAGACCGAGGAGAACTTGGTATTGAGATCCAAAGAGAGAGAAGAAGCCATCTAGATACTAGCTATGGACCCGAAGGTCTGTGGTAAACTACTCACAACTCATGGTGAGGCGATGATGATGATGTAGAAGCACTCCGTGGAAGATCCCCCCTCCGGCGGAGCTCCGGAACAAGCCCCAAGATGGGATCTCATGAGAACAGAAGGTTGCGGCGGTGGAACTAGGGTTTTCTCTGTTGTTTTGATGGTTTCAGGTACATAGGTATATATAGGAGGAAGGAGGGCACTGGGGGCCAGACGGGGTGCCCACGAGGCAGGGGGCACACCCTATAGGGGGGGGCCCACCCTCGTGGACGCAACTTCAGCCCTACTCCGTGGTTCTCAAGTCTCCCGTGCATATTTTGCTCCAAAAATATCTCTCCTGGAGGTTTCATTCCGTTTGGACTCCGTTTGATATTCCTTCTCTGTAAAACCCTAAAACAGGTAAAAAACAGCAATCTGGACTGGGCCTTTGGGTTAGTAGGTTAGTCCCAAAAATAATATAAAAGTGTATAACAAAGCCCATTAAACATCCAAAACATCATAAATAATAGCATGGAACAGTCAAAAATTATAGATACGTTGGAGAGGTATCAAACCTTTGTATCCCGAGGGCCATCCTAATAGGGTTGAGCAAGATTCTTAGAGAACTAATACTGATAAAACTAGTCCTAGTAATAAAAAGAACTGATAGGACTTTGCTTGCTTCTAGTGAACCTGTTATAGATACACCTGAGAATCCCAATGATATTTATATTTCTGATGCTGAGACACAATCTGGTGATGAACATGAACCTAGTGATAATGCTAATAATGATGTTCATACTGATGCTCTACCTAGTAATGATAATGATGCAGAAATTGAACCTGTTGTTGATCTTGATAACCCACAATCAAAGAATCAACATTATGAGAAGAGAGACTTTGTTGCTAGAAACATGGCAAAGAAAGGGAACCATGGGTTTAGAAACCCATGCCCTTTCCTCCCAAACCATCCAAGAAAAAGGATGATGAGGAATTTGAACACTTTTGTGAGATGATTAGACCTATCTTTTTGCATATGCGTTTGACTGATATGCTAAAAATGCCTCCCTATGCTAAGTATATGAAAGAAATTGTTACTAATAAAGAAAGATACCGGAAGCTGGAATTTCCACCATGCTTGCGAATTATACTTTTCAGGGTGGAATACCAAAGAAACTTGAAGATCCGGGAATACCCACTATACCATGCTCTATTAAAGGAAACTATGTTAAAACTGCTTTATGTGACCTTGGAGCCGGTGTTAGTTTTATGACTTTCTCTTTATATCGTAGACTTGATTTGAATAAGTTGACATCTACTGAAATATCTTTGCAAATGAACGATAAATCAAATACTATACCCATCGGTATTTGTGAGGATGTGCCTGTTGTGGTTGCAAATGTTACAATCTTAACGAACTTTGTTATTCTTGATATTCCCGAGGACGACAATATGTCGATTATCCTTGGTAGACCCTTTTTGAATACTGCAGGGGCTTTTATTGATGGCAACAAAGGCAAGGTCACTTTTCATGTCAATGGTAATGAGCATATGATACACTTCCCGAAGAAACAACCTCAAGTTAATAGTATCAATTCTATTCAAAAAAAAAAATCAACTATTGCTATTGGAGGTTTTGAATTCCCTATTCCTACTATAAAAAAGAAATG
This sequence comes from Secale cereale, assembly GCA_902687465.1. Taxonomy (NCBI): domain Eukaryota; kingdom Viridiplantae; phylum Streptophyta; class Magnoliopsida; order Poales; family Poaceae; genus Secale; species Secale cereale. The sequence goes on along the minus strand of LR738716.1, from coordinate 178,513,126 downwards.
TGATATTCTTATTGTTGGGGACGTGCATATCCCCATTTAGGTAACCTGGTGTGATTTGAAAATTCTCCAATTTATGTTATTCGAAAGAAGTTTATTAATGAGACTTGATCAACCTCATTAACAGATTCCTTTTGTTGAGCATAAGATGGATGAATTTGGAGAGCACCACCTTCTGTACCCACCTTTTACTTTATGTTATTTAGATTGAATAAAGCAAAAATAGTATTATCCGTTTGTTTTCTGAATTATCCATGCAATAAAAATGTCCGAAAATAAAAGTTCTCCAAACGCCCTGAAAATTTAATATGATTTTTATGAAATATTTAAGAACTTCTGGCATTGAGAATGCACCAGGGGGATGCACCAGTGGGCCACAAGGGTGGAGGGCATGCCCCCCGTCCTTGTGGGGCCCATGTGCCCCCCTCCACTTATTCCAGCACCCATCCTCTTCTTCCTCCAGAAAAAAAATCCTCCCATAGCTCAAACCCGTGTTCTAGTTCGTTTTGCTGCTATTTTCGATCTCCTTGCTCAAATCATCATTCGCAAAACTGTTTTGGGGGATGGATCTTTGGTATGTGACTCCTCCAATGGTCCAAATAGTTTTTGTTCTAGTGCTTTATTTATTGCAAATTTTTGCTGTTTGGTGACCTTGTTCTTGAGTTTGCATGTCAAATTTGTATCGTCCAAAGTAGTTTTGATGCATGATATAGCCTCTAGGCACCTGTACGAGTAGTTGCTATCAATTTTGTTGAGTTTGGTTCACTTTTACTTTGAGTCACTAAAAATTTCAGAATTTTTCAGAGAAAGAAAATGATGAGGAGAACGAGAAGCCCAAGTACAACCTTCCTCGCACCGTGGAGGTGCGGCTGTGTGAATGGCCAAGTGATGCATTCTTGAGGGCATCCAGAATTTATGAAGATTTTTATTATTTGGCGCAGAATGCAGGCATCACCGACTTCATCCACGATAAGTGTGATCAACACCTCCTACTCACTAATACCTTTGTGCAAAACTTCTACTTCGATGCTAGGAAATTATCACCTATGGTAGAATTTGATTTATATGATGTGCATAAGGAGATGATGCTTTATGACTTTTGTGAGGTATGCAAAGTACCTTATGAAGGCAACGTCGATGAACCATGTCCTAGAGACGGGGAAGATTTCATTGATGCAGTTACCGTAGGTGAAGGGAGAAAGGTGTCAGAAGAGAGAGTTGTTAGTTTACATTTTTCCCATTTTACGGTATTACTCATTATTTGTCGGGAGATGATTAATTAGTCGTGGGGAGAGTGGAGGACTTAGTGCCCCTGACCTTGCATTTTGCGCCATACTTTACTTCGTGATAGAACTTTTAGTTTGGGTGCTATGGTTGCTAAACGGTTGAGTTTAAACCGTTCGAAGGGTCCTATTTTCGGAGGCATTTTTGCTTCTCACCTTGCTAAACACTTCGAGATACCCATTAGGCATTATGAAAAAGAGAAGAAATTGCTACCTAGTATTTACTTAGACTACGACAACATGGTATCACATAAATTTATTCGCTATGATGAGGAAAAGAGGCTGATTTATAATTTGATATTCAGCCATGATTCTCGTCAGACTATTACTTTGCCTGCACCTTCTTTGTTCGATATTCATTCAGGCAGGTACATTATTTGGCCCGAGGAAATTTACAGATTCTGGGGACTTCCACAATATTCATGTCCTGAGCTAGCACCAGCCCTTGATCCGTATCACGAGTCTATCTTTCAGTGGGAGCCGCAGGAGCTCGCCAACCAGCGGAACCCTCAGGATCCACCTCAGTACCCAGGAGAGGGATACTTTGAGCGGTGGCCCTAGTGTTGGGGAACGTAGTATTTCAAAAAAAAAATCCTACGATCACGCAAGATCTATCTAGGAGAAGCATAGAAACGATCGGCGAGAATCCACATACCCTCGTAGACCGAAAGTGGAAGCGTTATGTTAACGCGGTTGATGTAGTCGAATGTCTTTGTGATCCAACCGATCCAAGTACCGAACGTACGACACCTCCGCGTTCAGCACACGTTCAGCACGATGACATTCCCCGAGCTCTTGATCCAGTTGAGGACAAGGGAGAGTTCCGTCAGCATGACGCCGTGGCGACGGTGATGATGAAGTAACTGGTGTAGGGCTTCGCCTAAGCACTACGACGATATGACCGAGGTGTGTAACTGTGGAGGGGGGCACCGCACACGGCTAAAAGATCAACTTGTGTGTCTATGGGGTGCCCCCTGTCCATGTATATAAAGGAGGAAGGGAGAGAGGCCGGCCTCCTAGGGCGCGCCTTGTGTAGGGAGTCCTTCTAGGACTTCCAAGTCCTAGTAGGAAACCGTTTCCTATCCACAGTAAGAGAGAGGGAAAGAGGGAAAGAGAGAGGGAGATGGAAAGGGCAAGGGGCCGCTGCCCCCTTCCCCTAGTCCCATTCGGACCCATGGGGGGCACCACCTCCCCTTTGGCCTGCCTCCTCTATTCCCGTATGGCCCAATAAGGCCCATTACTTCTCTCGATGAATTCCCATAACTCCCCAGTACTCCAAAAAATCTCAAAATCACTCGGAACCTTTCCGATGTCCAAATATAGCCTTCCAATATATGAATATTAACCTCTCGACCATTTTGAGACTCCTCGTCATGTCTGTGATCTCATCCAGGACTCCAAACAAATTTTGGTTATCAAATCACATAACTCATAATACAAATCGTCATCAAACGTTAAGCGTGCGGACCCTACGGGTTCAAGAACTACGTAGACATGACCGAGACACATCTCCGGTCAATAACCAATATCAGAACCTGGATGCTCATATTTGCTCCTACATTTCTACGAAGATCTTTATCGGTCAAACCGCATAACAACATACGTCATTCCCTTTGTCATTGTTATGTTACTTGCCCGAGATTCGATCGTAGGTATCTTCATGCCTAGTTCAATCTCGTTGCTGGCGAGTCTCTTTACTCGCTCCGTGATGCATCATCCCGCAGCTAACTCATTAGTCACATTGCTTGCAAGGCTTATAGTGATGTACATTACCGAGAGGCCCCAGAGATACCTCTCCGACGCTCGGAGTGACAAATCCTAATCTCGATTCATGCCAACTCAACAAACACCTTCGGAGACACCTGTAGAGCATCTTCATAATCACCCAGTTACGTTGTGACGTTTGATAACACACAAAGTGTTCCTCCGGTATTCGGGAGTTGCATAATCTCATAGTCAGAGGAATATGTATAAGTCATGAAGAAAGCAACAACAATAAAACTAAACGATCATAATGCTAAGCTAACAGATGGGTCTTGTCCATCACATCATTCTCTAATGATGTGATCCCATTCATCAAATGACAACACATGTCTATGGTCAGGAAACATAACCATCTTTGATTAACGAGCTAGTCTAGTAGAGGCATACTAGGCTCACTCTATTTTGTCTATGTATTCACACATGTACTAAGTTTCCGTTTAATACAATTCTAGCATGAATAATAAACATTTATTATGATATAAGGAAATATAAATAACAACTTTATTATTGCCTCTAGGGCATATTTCCTTCAGTCTCCCACTTGCACTAGAGTCAATAATTTAGATCACATCACCTTGTGATTAACACCAATAGTTCACATCACCATGTTATTAACACCCATAGTTCACATCGCCATGTGACCAATACCCAAAGGGTTTACTCGAGTCAACAATCTAGTTCACATCACCATGTGATTAACACCCAAAGAGTACTAAAGTGTGATCATGTTTTGCTTGTGAGATAAGTTTAGTCAGCGGGTCTGTTACATTCAGATCCACATGTATTTCACAAATTTCTATGTAATGAGCTGCATGGAGCTACTCTAGCTAATTGCTCCCACTTTCAATACGCATCCAGATTGATACTTAGTCATCTGGATTAGTGTCAAAGCTTGCATCAACGTAACTCTTTACGGTGAACTATTTATCACCTCCATAATTGAGAAACATTTCCTTAGTCATCCAGTAACTAAGGATAATTTTGACCGTTGTCTAGTGATCTACTCCTGGATCACTATTGTACCTCCTTGCCAAACTCATGGAAAGATACACAACATGTTTGGTACACATCATGGCATACTTTATAGAACCTATGGTTGAGGCATAGGGAATGACTTTCATTCTTTCTCTATCTTCTACCGTGGTCGGGTTTTGAGTCTTACTCAACTTCATACCTTACAAATCACGCAAGAACTCCTTCTTTGACTGATCCATTTTGAACTCCTTCAAAATCTTATTAAGGTATGTACTCATTGAAATTCTTATCAGGCGTCTTGATCTATCTCTATAGATCTTGGTGCCCAATATGTAAGCAACTTCATCGAGGTATTTTATTGAAAAACTCCTTTAAACAATCCTTTATGCTTTCCAGAAAATTCTACATCATTTCCGATCAACAATATGTCATTCACACATACTTATCAGAAATGTTGTAGTGCTCCCACTCACTTTCTTGTAAATACAGGCTTCACCGTAAGTCTGTATAAAACCATATGCTTTGATCACCTCATCAAAGCGTATATTCCAACTCCGAGATGCTTGCACCAGTCCATAGATGGATCGCTGGAGCTTGCACACTTTGTTAGCACTTTTAGGATCGACAGAACCATTTGGTTGCATCATATACAACTCTTCTTTGAGATATCCATTCAGGAATGCAGTTTTGACATCCATTTGCCAGATTTCATAATCATAAAATGCGGCAATTGCTAACATGATTTGGACAGACTTAAGAATCGCTACGGGTGAGAAGGTCTCATCGTAGTCAACTCCTTGAACTTGTCGAAAACCTTTTCGCCACAAGTTGAGCTTTGTAGACGGTCACATTACCGTCATCGTCAGTCTTCTTCTTAAGGATCCATTTATTTTCTATGGCTTGCCGATCATCGGGCAAGTCAACCAAAGTCCACACTTTGTTCTCATGCATGGATCCCATCTCAGATTTCATGGCTTCAAGCCATTTCGCGGAATCTGGGCTCAACATCGCTTCCTCATAGTTCACAGGTTCGTCATGGTCTAGTAACATGACTTCCAGAACTGGGTTACCGTAACACTCTCGCGCGGAGCATACTCTGGTTGACCTACATGGTTCGGTAGTTTACTTGATCTGAAGTTTCATGATCATCATCATTAGCTTCCTCACTAATTGGTGTAGGCATCACAGGAACAATTTTCTGTGATGTGCTATTCTCCAATTCTAGAGAAGGTACAATTACCTCATCAAGTTCTACTTTCCTCCCACTCACTTCTTTCGAGAGAAACTCCTTCTCTAGAAAGTATCCATTCTTAGCAACAAAAGTCTTGCCTTCGGATCTATGATAGAAGGTGTACCCAACAGTTTCTTTTGGGTATCCTATGAATACACATTTCTCCGATTTGGGTTCGAGTTTATCAGGCTGAAGCTTTTTCACATAAGCATCGCAACCCCAAACTTTAAGAAATGACAACTTTGGTTTCTTGCCAAACCACAGTTCATACGGTGTCGTCTCAACGGATTTAGATGGTGCCCTATTTAACGTGAATGCAGCTGTCTCTAATGCATGACCCCAAAATGATAGTGGTAAATCGGTAAGAGACATCATAGACCGCACCATATCTAATAAAGTACGGTTACGACGTTCAGACACACCATTACATTGTGGTGTTCCAGGTGGCGTGAGCTGTGAAACTATTCCCCACTGTTTCAAATGAAGACCAAACTCATAGCTCAAATATTCGCCACCGCAATCAGATCGTATAAACTTTATTTTCTTATTACAATGATTCTCTACTTCACTATGAAATTCTTTGAACTTTTCAAATACTTGTGCTTCATCAAGTAGATATACCCATATCTTCTCAAATCATTAGTGAAGGTGAGAAAATAACGATACCCGCCGCAAGTATCAACACTCATTGGTCTGCATACATCAGTATGTATTATTTCCAATAAGTCACTTGCTCGCTCCATTGTTCCGGAGAACGGAGTTTTAGTCATCTTGCCCATGAGGCACTATCATTATCAACTCTGCATCTTTTGGCTTCAATATTATGAATATGTGTATTTACTACGATCGAGATTCAATAAACCATTCACCTTGGGTGTATGACCATAGAAGGTTTTATTCATGTAAGCAGAATAACAATTATTCTCTCACTTAAATGAATAACCATATTGCAATAAACACGATCCAATCTTGTTCATGCTCAACGCAAACACCAAATAACATTTATTTAGGTTTAACACTAATCCCAAAAGTATAGGGAGTGTGCTATGATGATCATATCAATATTGGAACTACTTCCAACACACATCGTCACCTCACCCTCAACTAGTCTCCGTTTATTCTGCAACTCCTATTTCGAGTTACTAATCTTAGCAACCGAACAAGTATCAAATACCCAGGGGCTACTATGAACACTAGTGAGGTACACATTATCAATATGTATATCAAGTATACCTTTGTTCACGTCGCCATCCTTCTTATCCGCCAAATATTCGGGGAACTTCTGCTTCTAGTGACCATTTCCTATGCAGTTAGAAGCACTTAGTTTCAGGCTCACGTCCAGCTTTGGGCTTCTTCATGGGAGAGACAACTGGCTTGCCATTCTTCTTGAAGTTCCCTTTCTTCCCCTTGCCCTTTTCTTGAAACTAGTGGTCTTGTTAACCATCAACAATTGATGCTCTTTCTTGATTTCTACCTTCGTTGATTTCAGCATCACGAAGAGCTCAGGAATCATTTTCGTCATCCCTTGCATATTATAGTTCAGCACGAAGTTCTAGTAACTTGGTGATAGTGACTAGAGAACTCTGTCAATCACTATCTTATCTGGAAGATTAACTCCCACTTGATTCAAGCAATTGTAGTACTCGGACATTCTGAGCACATGCTCATTGGTTGAGCTATTCTCCTCCATCTTGTAGGCAAAGTACTTGTTAGAGGTCTCATACCTCTTGATACGTCCATTTTGCATCATGCTTTTATGTTGATATTTATAGCACTATGTGCTGTTATTACACATTATGTCACAATACTTATGCATTTTCTCTCTTATTTTACAAGGTTTACATGAAGAGGGAGAATGCCGGCCAACTGGAATTCTGGGCTAGAAAAGGAGAAAACATTGGATAACTATTCCGCACAACTCAAAAGCCCTGAAACTCCACGAAAATCCGTTTCAGAAAATAAAAAAAATCTGGCGAAAGAAGTATAGGAGGGGGGCCACCCACCGTCCACAAGGGTGGGGGCGCGCCCCCTGGGCATGCCCCCTGCCTCGTGGGCCACTTGGTGACCCCTCGATGCCCATCTTCTGCTATATGAGGTGTTTTGACCTGGAAAAAATCATAAGGAGGCTTTCGGGACGAAGCGCCGCCGTCTCGAGGCGGAACCTTGGCGAAACCAATCTAGGGCTCCGGCAGAGCTGTTCTGACGGGGATACTTCCCTCTGGGAGGGGGAAATCGTCACCGCCGTCATCATTAACAACTCTCCCATCTTTGGGAGGGTTATCTTCATCAACATATTCACCAGCACCATCTCCTCTCAAACCCTAGTTCATCTCTTGTATCCAATCTTTGTACCAAAACCTTAGATTAGTACCTGTAGGTTGCTAGTAGTGTTGATTACTCCTTGTAGTTGATGCTAGTTAGTTTACTTGGTGGAAGTCATATGTTCAGATCCATTATGCATATTAATACCCCTCTGATCATGAACATGAATATGCTTTGTGAGTAGTTACGTTTGTTACTGAGGACATGGGATAAGTCTTGCTATAAGTAGTCATGTGAATTTGTTATTCGTTCGATATTTTGATGAAATGTACGTTGTTTTTCCTCTAGTGGTGTCATGTGAACGTCGACTACATGACACTTCACCATTGTTTGGGCCTAGAGGAAGGCATTGGGAAGTAATAAGTAGATGATGGGTTGCTAGAGTGACAGAAGCTTAAACCCTAGTTTATGCGTTGCTTCATAAGGGGCTCATTTGGATCCATATGTTTCTTGCTATGGTTAGGTTTACCTTAATACTTATTTTTTAGTTGCGGATGCTTGCAATAGAGGTTAATCATAAGTGGGATGCTTGTCCAAGTAAGGGCAGCACCCAAGCACCGGTCCACCCACATACCAAATTATCAAAGTAACGAACGCGAATCATATGAACGTGATGAAAACTAGCTTGACGATAATTCCCATGTGTCCTCGGGAGCGCTTTCCTTCATATAAGAGTTTGTCCAGGCTTGTCCTTTGCTACAAAAAGGATTGGGCCATCTTGATGCACCTTATTTACTTTTATTATTATTTACTTGTTACCAATTATCTTATCACAAAACTATCTGTTACCGAAAATTTTAGTACTTGCAGAAAATACCTTACTGAAAACTGCCTATCATTTCCTTCTGCTCCTCGTCGGGTTCGGCACTCTTACTTATCGAAAGGACTACGATAGATCCCCTACACTTGTGGGTCATCAAGACTCTTTTCTGGCGCCGTTGCCGGGGAGTGAAGTGCCTTTGGTAAGTGGAATTTGGTAAGCTAAATTTTATATAGTGTGCTGAAATTTACTATCACTTGTCATTATGGAACTTAATCCTTTGAGGGGCTTGTTAGCGGTATCTTCACCCCGACCAGTAGAGCAAAGAGTTTCTCCTCAACCTACTGAACCTACTGAAAATGTTTGCTTTGAAATTCCTTCGGGTATGATAGAGAAACTGCTAGCTAATCCGTTTACAGGAGATGGAACACTGCATCCCGATTTGCACCTAATCTATGTGGATGAAATTTGTGGATTATGCAAGCTTGCAGGTATGCCCGAGGATGTGATCAAGAAGAAGGTGTTCCCTTTATCTATGAAGGGACAGGCATTGACATGGTTTAGGCTATGCGATGATATTGGATCATGGAACTACAATCGATTGAAGTTGGAATTTCATCAGAAGTTCTACCCTATGCATCAGGTTCATCGTGATCATAATTATATATATAATTTTTGGCCTCGCGAAGGAGAAAGTATCGCTCAAGCTTGGGGGAGGCTTAAGTCAATGTTATATTCATGCCCCAATCATGAGCTCTGAAGAGAAATGATCATTCAAAAATTTTACGCTCGGCTTTCTCTCAATAATCACTCCATGCTCGATACTTCTTGTACTGGTTCTTTTATGATGAAGACTATTGAATTCAAATGGTATTTATTGGAAAGAATTAAACGCAACTCTGAAGATTGGGATCTCGACGAAGGTAAGGAGTCAGGTATAACACCTAAGTTTGATTGTGTTAAATCTTTTATGGATAACGATGTTTTCTGTGAATTTAGCACTAAATATGGACTTGACTCTGAGATAGTAGCTTCTTTCTGTGAATCATTTGCTACTCATGTTATTCTCCCTAAGGAGAAGTGGTTTAAATACCATCCTCCCATTGAAGTAAAAGTAGTTGAACCTGTTAAAGCTAAAGAAAGAACTATCACTTATAATGTTGATCCTATTGTTCCTACTGCTTATATTGAGAAACTACCCATCCCTGTTAGAATAAAGGATCATGCTAAAGCTTCAACTGTGGTTCGTAAGAGTAATACTAGAACACCTACACCCTCTAAGCAAATTAAAGTTGAACCTAGTGTTGCCATTGTTAAGGATCTCTTGGTCGATGATATAGATGGGCATGTTATTTACCTCCATGAGGAAGCTGCTAGAATCGCCAAACCCGATACCAGGAACAAACATAGACATGTTGTAGGTATGCCTATTATTTCCGTTAAAATAGTAGATCATTGCTATCATGGTTTATGTGACGTAGGTGCTAGTGCGAGTGTAATATCCATTTCCTTATATGAAGAAATTATGCACGAAATTGCACCTGCTGAGCTAGAAGGTAGTGATGTTACTATTAAGCTGGCCAATAGAGACACTATTTCACCAATAGGGATTGTTAGAGATGTAGAAGTCTTGTGTGGGAAAGTTAAATACCCTGCGATTTTCTTGTTCTTGGTTCCCCACAAGATGATTTTTGCCCCATTATATTTGGTAGACCCTTCTTGAACACTGTTAATGCTAAGATAGACTGCGAAAATGATATTGTTACTGTTGGATTAGGGGATATGTCTCATGATTTAAACTTTGCTAAATTTCGTAGACAACCCCATGATAAAGAATTGCCTGGTAAGGATGAAATTATTGGTCTTGCTTCTATTGTTGTACCTCCTAACAATCCCTTAGAACAATATCTGCTAGACCATGAAAATGATATGTATATGAATGAGAGAGGGAAAATGATGAAATATTCTTTAAACAGGGACCCTTATTGAAACATAACTTGCCTGTTGAAATTCTAGGGGATCCTCCTCCACCCAAGGGTGATCCCGTTTTTGAACTCAAACCATTACCTGATACTCTTAAGTATGTTTATCTTGATGAATAGAAGATATATCTTGTTATTATTAGTGCTAACCTTTCAGAGCAGGAAGAAGAGAAATTATTGAAAACTCCGAAGAAGCATTGTGCTGCTATTGGATATACTCTTGATGATCTTAAGGGCATCAGTCCCACTCTATGCCAACACGATATAAAATTGGAAACGGATGCTAAAGCGGTTATTAATCATCAATGACGGTTAAATCCTAGGATGAAAGAAGTGGTAAGAAAAGAAATATTGAAGCTCCTAGAGGCAGGTATAATTTATCCGGTTGCTGATAGTGAGTGGGTAAGTCATGTCCATTGTGTCCCTAAGAAGGGATGTATCACTGTTGTTCCTAATGATAAAGATGAATTGATCCCGCAAATAATTGTTACTGGTTATAGGATGGTAATTGATTTTCGCAAATTAAATAAAGCTACTAAGAAAGATCATTACCCTTTACCTTTTATTGATCAAATGCTAGAAAGGTTATCCAAACATACTCAGTTTTGCTTTCTAGATGGATATTCTGGTTTCTCTCAAATACCTGTGTCAAAAGAGTATCAATAAAAGACAACTTTTACTTGTCCCTTCGTTACCTTTGCTTATAGACGTATGCCTTTTGGTTTATGTAATGCACCTGCTACCTTTCAAAGATGCATGATGGCTATATTCTCTGACTTTTGTGAAAAGATTGTTGAGGTTTTCATGGATGATTTTTTCATTTACGGAACTTGTTTTGATGATTGCTTGAGCAACCTTGATCGAGTTTTGCAGAGATGTGAAGAAACTAATCTTGTCTTCAATTGGGAAAAATGCCACATTATGGTTAATGAAGGCATTGTCTTCGGGCATAAAATTTCCAAAAGAGGTATTGAAGTTGATAAAGCTAAAGTTGAGGCTATTGAAAAGATGATGTGTCCAAAGGACATCAAAGGTATAAGAAGTTTCCTTGGTCATGCCGGGTTTTATAGAAGGTTCATTAAGGACTTCTCCAAAATCTCTAGGCCTCTGACTAATCTCTTACAAAAAGGTGTTCCTTTTGTCTTTGATGATGATTGTGTAGAAGCATTTGAAGTACTTAAGAAAGCATTGATCTCTACACCTATTGTCCAGCCTCCTGACTGGAATTTACCCTTTGAGATTATGTGTGATGCTAGTGATTATGTTGTAGGTGTTGTTCTAGGACAAAGAGTTGATAAGAAATTGAATGTTATGCAATATGCTAGTAAAACTCTAGACAGTGCCGAGAGAAATTATGCTACTACTGAGAAAGAACTTTTAGCAGACGTATTTGCTTGTGATAAGTTTAGACCTTATATTATTGATTCTAAAGTAACTATTCACACTGATCATGCTGCTATTAAATACCTTATGGAAAAGAAAGATGCTAAACCTAGACTTATTAGATGGGTTCTCCTGCTACAAGAATTTGAACTGCATATTACTGATAGAAAAGGGAGCTGAGATCCCCGTTGCAGACAACTTGTGTAGGTTAGAGAATATTCTTGATGACCCACTACCTATTGATGATAGCTTTCCTGATGAAAAATTAGCTATCATAAATGCTTCATGTACTGCTCCATGGTATGCTGATTATGCTAATTACATTGTTGCTAAGTTTATACCACCTAGTTTCACACACCAGCAAAAGAAAAAAATTATGATTTAAGACATTACTTCTGGGATGACCCACACCTTTATAAATAAGGAGTAGATGGTATTATTAGACGTTGTGTACCTGAGCATGAGTAGGAACAGATCCTACGCAAGTGTCACTCCGAAGCTTATGGAAGACATCATGCTGAAGATAGAACTGGACATAAGGTACTGCAATCTGGTTTTTATTGGCTCACTCTCTTTAAGGATGCCCGTAAGTTTGTCTTATCTTGTGATGAATGCCAAAGAATTGGTAATATCAGTAGACGTCAAGAAATGCCTATGAATTATTCACTTTTTATTGAACCATTTGATCTTTGGGGCTTTGATTATATGGGACCGTTTCCTTCCTCTAATAGGTATACACATATTTTAGTTGATGTTGATTACGTCACTAAGTGGGTAGAAGCTATTCCAACTAGTAGTGCTGATCACAACACCTCTATTAAGATGCTTAAAGAAGTTATTTTTCCAAGGTTTGGAGTCCCTAGATATTTAATGACTGATGGTCGTTCACACTTTATTCATGGTGCTTTTCGTAAAATGCTTGCTAAATATGATGTTAATCATAGAATTGCATCCCCATACCACCCGTGGTCTAGTGGTCAAGTAGAACTAAGTAACAGATAGCTGAAGCTAATTTTGCAAAGGACTGTTAATAGATCTAGGAAGAATTGGTCCAAGAAACTTGATGATGCATTATGGGCCTATAGAATTGCATATATAAATCCTATGGGTATGTCTCCGTATAAAATGGACTATGGAAAAGCATGCCACTTACCTCTTGAACTAGAACATAAGGCATATTGGGCTATTAAAGAGCTCAATTATGATTTCAAACTTGCCAGTGAGAAGAGGTTATTTGACATCAGCTCACTTGACGAATGGAGAACCTAGGCTTACGAGAATGCCAAACTGTTTAAAGAAAAGGTTAAAAGATGGCTTGACAAAAGCATACAAAAGCGCGAGTTTAACATAGGTGATTATGTCTTGCTATACAACTCTCGTTTAAGATTTTTTGTAGGAAAACTTCTCTCTAAATGGGAAGGTCCTTATGTTATCAAGGAGGTATATCGTTCCGGTGTCATAAAAATCAACAACTTCGAAGGCACAAATCCGAAGGTGGTGAACGGTCAAAGAATTAAACATTATATCTCAGGTAATCCTATAAATGTTGAAACCAATATTATTGAACCGTAACCCCAGAGGAATACATAAGGGACACCTTCTAGAACGATCCAGACCCCGAGAAGGAAGAGGTATGTGGTACGGTAAGTAAACCGACTTCAAAACAGTTCTAATGGCAATATTTCTCCGTTTTGGAATATTTAGAAAAATAGAAAAATAAGAGGCAGTCCGGAAAGGACACGAGGCGTCCACGAGGGTGGAGAGCGCGCCCTACCCCCCCTGGGCGCCCCTACCTCGTGGGCACCTCGTGTGCCTCCCGGACTCCGTTTTCTTGCACGTTACTTCTTTTGGTCGGTAAAAAATCATTATATACTCTCCTGAAGGTTTTGACCACCGTATCACGCGAAAATCTTCTGCTTTTGTTTCGAGCTGTGTTTCTGACAGATCTAGATCACCATGACATCTTCAAGCTCCCCCAAGGACATGTTCTTCGAGAAGGTCATCAACCCCTACCTCGCGGAGGTGCTGCAACATCCTCGAACCATCGAGGTGCGTGAGGGGGTGCTGCACATCCGCGATGTTGAAGGACCAGAGAGGACCGGAAGCGTGGAGACAAGACTCGAAGCCATGGAGGAGCAAGTTTTCAAGTGCCAAGGTATGGAACGAGGACTCAACGCCAACCACATGATGATCACGGAGTTCACCAACAACCACAAGCTGGACGCAAAGACTATTGGGGAAGCCATCTTCAAGCTCCACAAGAAAATCGAGCACCTCCAAGCCCAGATCTATGACCTGCAAAACCAAAACTGTGAGTATGAATATAGATTGAAGAAGATGAGTTTGGCTGCAGATTTGAGGATCCCGGAGACTCGATCATCCTTCTACGATGGTGAACCCATGCCTTGGAAGATGGACGACAAGCCTACTTCATCAACAACTCCTTCATCACCACCCTCGAAGAAAGAGACATAATCACATGGGTATGGGCACTCCCCTTGGCAACTTCCAAGCTTGGGGGAGGTGCCCTGGTATCGTATCACCATCACACTCCGATCTTTACCGTTTTTCTTAGTTCGATCCTTTTGATAATATCTTGATTTAGTAGAATAAAGTTTAGTATGATCTAGTCGTGAGCCTTGCTTTATGATCCTTATCTTTATAATCGAGTCCGTGAGCTATATATATAATAAAGATTAGTTTTGAGTCAAGGGCTTGATTTTCTTGCTATGATCATGAGAGAATAAAAGAAAATATAAAAAGTACCAATAGATCATATTGATCTTATGGAAAGTAATGAGTTCACATATAAAGAGTATGATGAATAAAAGTTGTTGAGAGTTGACAAACAAAGTTTTGGTCATTGTTGCAATTAATAGGAAGTAATAAAGAAAGAGAGGTTCTCACATACAAATATACTATCTTGGACATCCTTTATGATTGTGAGCACTCATTAAAAGATGACATGCTAAAGAGTTGATGTTGGACAAGGAAGACAACATAATGGGTTATGTCTTCTTATATCCAAAATAAAGTATATTGTCATGGATCATCCAACATGTTGAGCATGCCTTTCCCCCTCATGCTAGCCAAAACTTGTTGCACCAAGTAGAGATACTACTTGTGCTTCCACACATCCTTAAACCCAGTTTTCCATGAGAGTCCACCATACCTACCTATGGATTGAGTAAGATCCTTCAAGTAAGTTGTCATTGTTGCAACTCTCTAAACATGTATGATCTATTAGTGTGGAGAAAATAAACTTTATACGATCTTGTGATATGGAAGCAATAAAAGCAACGGACTGCATAATAAACGTCCATATCACAGGTGACAATATAAAGTGAAGTTCTTTTGCGCTAAGATTTTGTACATCCAACCATAAAAGCACATGACAACCTCTGCTTCCCTTTGCGAAGGGCCTGTCTATTGTTCTTATCTTATAAGAGTCATGGTGATCTTCACCTTTCCTTTTACATTTTATCCGTTGGCAAGCACATTGTGTTGAAAAGATCCTGACATATATACCCAATTGGATGTAAGCTATCATGAACCATTATTGTTGACATTACCCTTAAGGTAAAAGGTTAGGAGGCAACACTATAAGCCCCTATCTTTCTCTATGTCTGATTAAAACTCCATACCCATAAGTATTGCGTTAGTGTTAGCAATTGTGAAAGACTAAATGATAGTTGAGTATGTGGACTTGCTGAAAAGCTCTTATATTGACTCTTTCTGATGTTACGATAAATTGCAATTGCTTCAATGACCGAGATCATAGTTTGTTAGTTTTCAATGAAATTTATGATTCATACTTGACATTGTGAATAGATTGTTACTTTAACATAAGAAATCATATGACAAGTTATATATATTGCTGTTATAAGAAAGATCATGATGCCTTCATGTCCGTATTTTATTTTATCGACACCTCTATCTCTAAACATGTGGACATATTTTTCGATATCGGCTTTCCCTTGAGGACAAGCGAGGTCTAAGCTTGGGGGAGTTGATACGTACATTTTGCATCATGCTTTTATGTTGATATTCATTGCACTATGGGCTATTATTACACATTATGTCACAATACTTATGCCTTTTCTCTCTTATTTTACAAGGTTTACATGAAGAGGGAAAATGCCCACAGCTGGAATTCTGGGCTGGAAAAGGAGCAAACATTGGAGACCTATTCCGCACAACTCAAAAAGCCCAGAAACTCCATGAAACTCTGTTTCATAAAATATAAAAAAAATCTGGCGAAAGAAGTACATGAGGGGGGCCACCCACCGTCCATCCACGAGGGTGGGGGTGCGCCCCCTACCTCGTGGGCCACCTGGTGACCCCCCCCCCCATGCCCATCTTCTGCTATATGAGGTGTTTTGACCTGGAAAAAATCATAAGGAGGCTTTCGGGACGAAGCGCCGCCGTCTCGAGGCGGAACCTTGGCGAAACCAATCTAGGGCTCCGGCGGAGCTGTTCTGCCGGGGATACTTCCCTCCGGGAGGGGGAAATTGTCACCGCCGTCATCACCAACAACTCTCCCATCTTGGGGAGGGTTAGCTTCATCAACATCTTCGCCATCACCATCTCCTCTCAAATCCTAGTTCATCTCTTGTATCCAATCTTTGTACCAAAACCTTAGATTAGTACCTGTAGGTTGCTAGTAGTGTTGATTACTCCTTGTAGTTGATGCTAGTTGGTTTACATGATGGAAGTCATATGTTCAGATCCATTATGCATATTAATACCCCTCCGATCATGAACATGAATATGCTTTGTGAGTAGTTACGTTTGTTCCCGAGGACATGGGAGAAGTATTGCTATAAGTAGTCATGTGAATTTGTTATTCGTTCGATATTTTGATGAGATGTATGTTGTCTTTCCTCTAGTGGTGTCATGTGAACATCGACTACATGAAACTTCACCATTGTTTGGGCCTAGAGGAAGTCATTGGGAACTAATAAGTAGATGATGGGTTGCTAGAGTGACAGAAGCTTAAACCATAGTTTATGCGTTGCTTCATAAGGGGCTCATTTGGATCCATATGTTTCATGATATGGTTAGGTTTACCTTAATACTTCTTTTGTAGTTGCAGATGCTCGCAATAGAGGTTAATCATAAGTGGGATGCTTGTCCAAGTAAGGGCAGCACCCAAGCACCGGTCCACCCACATACCAAATTATCAAAGTAACGAACGTGAATCATATGAACGTGATGAAAACTAGCTTGACGGTAATTCCCATGTGTCCTCGGGAGTTTGTCCAGGCTTGTCCTTTGCTACAAACAGGATTGGGCCATCTTGCTGCACCTTATTTACTTTTACTATTATTTACTTGTTACCAATTATCTTATCACAAAACTATCTGTTACCGAAAATTTCAGTGCTTGCAGAAAATACCTTACTGAAATCTGCCTATCATTTCCTTGTGCTCCTCTTTGGGTTCGACACTCTTTAATTATCGAAAGGACTATGATAGATCCCCTACACTTGTGGGTCATCACCTCTCGACACGGGCATGAGTCTGAAATACTATTTTCAACTATTGGAACATCTCATATGCTCTGTGGCGTTCAAAACATTTTTGAAGTCCCGGTTATAAGCCATAAAGCATGGCACACTAAACTATCAAGTAGTCATCATACCGAGCTTGTCAAACGTTCATAATGTCTGCATCTGCTCGTGCAATAGGTTTGTCACCTAGCGATGCATCAAGGACATAATACTTTTGTGCAGCAATGAGGATAATCCTCAGATCACGGACCTAGGCCGCATCATTGCTACTAACATCTTTCAACTTAGTTTTCTCTAGGAACATATCAAAAACATATGGGAGCTATAAAGCGAGCTATTGATCTACAGCATAATTTGCAAATACTATCAGGACTAATTTCATGATAGATTAAAGTTCAATTAATCATATTACTTAAGAACTCCCACTTAGATAGACATCCCTCAAGTCATCTAAATGATCACGTGATCCATATCAACTAAACCATATCCGATCATCACGTGAGATGGAGTAGTTTTCAACGATGAACATATTATGTTGATCATATCTACTATATGATTCACGCTCGACCTTTCGGTCTCTAGTGTTTCGAGGCTATGTATGTACATGCTAGGCTCGTCAAGTTCAACCTGAGTATGCATGTGCAAAACTGTCTTACACCTGTTGTATTTGAACGTAGAGCTTATCACACCCAATCATCACGCGGCGTCTCGGCACGACGAACTATCGCGACGGTGCATACTCAGGGAGAACACTTGTACCTTGAAATTTTGTAAGGGATCATCTTATAATGCTACCGTTGTACTAAGCAAAATAAGATGCCTAATAAGATAAACATCACATGCAATCAAAATATGTGACATGATATGGCCATCATCATCTTGTGCTTTTGATTTCCATCTCCAAAGCATCGTCATGATCTCCATCGTCATCGGCTTGACACCATGATCGCCAACTATTACTTCTACTACTATCTCTAACTCATAGTGATAAAGCAAAGCAATTACATGGCGTTCGCAATTCATACAATAAAGAGACAACCATAAGGCTCCTGTTGGTTGCCGATAATTTACAAAACATGATCATCTCATACAATAACATATAACTTCATCATGTCTTGACCATATCACATCACAACATGCCCTGGAAAAACAAGTTAGACGTCCTCTACTTTGTTGTTGCAAGTTTTACGTGGCTACTACGGGCTTCTAGTAAGAACCGTTCTTACCTACGCATCAAAACCACAATGATTGTTCGTCAAGTGTGTTGTTTTAACCTTCAACAAGGACCAGCCGTAGTCACTCTCAATTCAACGAAAGTTGGAGAAATTGACACCCGCCAGCCACCTATGTGCAAAGCACGTAGGTAGAACTGGTGTCATGGTCGCGGTCATGTAATGTCGGTCTGGGCCACTTCATCCAACAATACCGCTGAATCAAAGTATGACGTTGGTGGTAAGCAGTATGACTATTATTGCCCACAACTCACTGTGTTCTACTCGTCCATATCATCTACGCATAGACCTGGCTCATGATGCCACTGTTGGGAAACATAGTATTTCAAAAAAAAAAAACCTACGATCACGCAAGATCTATCTAGGAGAAGCATAGCAACGAGCGGGGAAACTGTGTCCACGTACCCTCGTAGACCGAAAGCGGAAGAGTTATGTTAACACGGTTGATGTAGTCGAATGTCTTCGCGATCCAACCGATCCAAGTACCGAACGTATGACACCTCCGCGTTCAGCAAACGTTCAACACGATGACGTCCCTCGAGCTCTTGATCTAGTCGAGGACGAGGGAGAGTTCTGTCAACATGATGGCGTGGCGACGGTGATGATGAAGTTACCGGCGCAGGGCTTCACCTAAGCACTACGATGATATGACCGAGGTGTGTAACTCTGGAGGGGGACACATCTCTGGTCAATAACCAATAGCGGAACCTGGATGCTCATATTGCCTCCAACATATTCTACAAAGATCTTTACCGGTCAAACCGCATAACAACATACGTCATTCCCTTTGTCATCGGTATGTTACTTGTCCGAGATTCGATCGTAGGTATCTTCATACCTAGTTCAATCTCGTTGCTGGCAAGTCTCTTTACTCGTTCCATGATGCATCATCCTACAACTAACTCATTAGTCACATTGCTTGCAAGGCTTATAGTGATGTGCATTACCGAGAGGGCCCAGAGATACCTCTCCGACACTCGGAGTGACAAATCCTAATCTCGATTCATGCCAACTCAACAAACACCTTCGGAGACACATGTAGAGCATCTTTATAATCACCCAGATACGTTGTGACGTTTGATAGCACACAAAGTGTTCCTCCGGTATTCGAGAGTTGCATAATCTCATAGTCAGAGGAATATGTATAAGTCATGAAGAAAGCAACAACAATAAAACTAAACGATCATAATGCTAAGCTAACGGATGGGTCTTGTCCATCACATCATTCTCTAATGATGTGATCCCATTCATCAAATGACAACACATGTCTATGGTCAGGAACATAACCATCTTTGGTTAACAAGCTAGTCTAGTAGAGGCATACTAGGGACAATCTGTTTTGTCTATGTATTCACACATGTACTAAGTTTCCATTTAATACAATTCTAGCATGAATAATAAACAATTATCATGATATAAGGAAATATAAATAACAACTTTATTATTGCCTCTAGGGCATATTTCCTTCACCTAGACCAACTTAGGAAAAAACCTAAGCTTGGGGGAGTACGTATTTCCTACTTATATTACATTCATGTTCACACATTCATTCCAGTTGTCGGTGTTCATACTTTTTCATTGTATTATCCATGTTAGTTTATTTTTCTCGCTTTCTTCTTGTGTGTTTGAAAAACTTTGAAAACACAAAAATATTTCTCGCTTCTTTTTGCCTTTTCTTTCTTGCTTGTTCTTTTAGTAGTTTGTAGTATTAAAAGAAAATCCAAAAAGATTTCTCGTTCTTCTTTTATCTGTTGGGAGCTTTTCCGTGTAAATAGTTTTTCTCGTTCTTGTTTTACCTTCTTCAGAAGAAAAAAAAACTTCAAAAATATCTCAGTGTGTTTCTTTGAAATTCTTTTCTTTTCCTTTGGGGTCGAGAGGAGAAGACCACGGTTAAAATGATGAGTGGTTCTCATATGAATTATTGCTTATCTAACAAGAGCCCATGTTACCTTGTCTTCTCCTTTGAATAAATGTTTGCATATTCCAGCTTAGTCCAATGCACGTGCACTCTTATTATTATTCACACTTTTTGGTCGTGCAAATGAAAGGCAATAATGACGATATAGGATGAAATGATTGAGATGAAGAAAAGCTGATATAAACTCGACCTATTTTGTTTTTGTAAATATGATTAGCTTGTCATTCCTAATTCAGCTTATTATGAATGAAACACGTTTGCAAGGACAATTAGAGATTATAGTTACTCATTCCATGCTTAATTAGCTAGGCGTTTATAATGGTTTACCTTGTGTGCCAACATGCTTTTAAAATGGTTGTGGTGTAGTATGATAGGATTGTATCCACCTTTGAATGATTTGAGTGGCTTGACTTGGCACATGTTCACACATGTAGTTGAAACAAAATCAACATAGCCTTCACGATACTTATGTTCATGGTAATTTACATCCTACTCATGCTTGCATTCAATGTTGGTTAATCTCAAGGTATGTTTACGACCGTTGTCGCTCTCTAGCTGGTCGCTTCCCAGTCTCTTTCTAGCCTTCACCTGTAGTAAGCGGAATATTGCTTGTGCATCCACTTACATAAACCCAAAGTTGTTCCATATGAGTCCATCATACCTACCTATATGCGGTATTTACCTGCCGTTCCAAGTAAATTTGCATGTGCCAAACTCTAAACCGTCAAATAAAATTATGTTGTGTATGCCTAAATCGCTCATGTAGCGACATGGGGCTGTCAGTATCTTCCATGCTAGGTGGGTTATTCTCACGATGAGTGGACTCCGCTTTTCATTAATGAGAAAATGGCTGGTAACCGGGTTGCCCAATCCCATGCTCAAAATCAAATCAAAATTTAATTAAACAAAGGTCCCCCAGGACTGTTGTTGGTATGGACGGTACCCGTTGTTTCGGATAAGCCGTGGAGTGTGATTGATGGTGGAGGGGGAGTAAAACTTTACCTTTCTGTTTGGGAACCACCTATAATGTATGTAGCATGGAAGATATAGAGAACTCTTGGTCATAGCGTTGACAACGAAGGCATACCGCTCAAAATTATATTCATCTCTATTTTAAAAACTTAAGCTCTAGCACCTCTTCAAAACCATGCTTCCCTCTGCGAAGGGCCTATATATTTACTTTTATTGCTGAGTCATCATCCTCTTATAAAAAGCACCGGTTGGAGAGCACCTCTGTCATTTATATGCTTTGTTATTAATTGATATTGAGTATGAGTGTGACGGGATCTCTTTAACCATGAATTACAATGTCTAGTCTGTCCTTGATCTTCTCAGGTGCTCTGCATTTATGTTTTGCGATCTCAAAAAGGGCTAGCGAGATACCACTGTGTCATATTATATCATGATTGTTTTGAAAAAGTGTTGTCATCTGAGATTTATTATTATTGCTCGCTAGTTGATTATGTTATTGATATGAGTAAATGTGAGACCTAAATGTTATTGTGAATATGGTTAGTTCGTAATTGAAAGGATCGATTTGGTTGACTAGAGGGGGGTGAATAGGCAACTAACAATTTTTAGCTTTTATTAACCACTTTAAATTAAATGTCAAAGTAAGTTGTCTAGATAAGTTACTAAGATGACAACTAGTAGGAAGTAAAGATAACAACCTCACAAGCAAGCTATATAAGATAAACAAGTAAGGCTTGCAAAAGTAAAGGTAAGAAATAACCACAAGTGGAACCGGTGAAGACGAGGATGTGTTGCCGAAGTTCCTTCCCTTTGTGGGGAAGTACGTCTCCGTTGGAGCGGTGTGGAGGCACAATGCTCCCCAAGAAGCCACTAGGGCCACCGTATTCTCCTCACGCCCTCACACAATGCAAGGTGCCGTGATTCCACTAGTGGTGCCCTTGAAGGCGGCAACCGAACCTTTACAAACAAGGTTGGGGCTATCTCCACAACCGAATTAGAGGCTCCCAACGACACCACGAAGCTTCACCACAATGGAATATGGCTTCGAGGTGATCTCAACCGTCTAGGGTGCTCAAACACCCAAGATCCGCAAGGATTAGTGGGGGGAATCAAATATCTCTTGGTGGAAGTGTAGATCGATGCCTCCTCAAGCTCTCCCGAGGAAATCAACAAGTTTGATTGGCTAGGGAGAGAGATCGGGCGGAAATGGAGCTTGGAGCAACAATGGAGCGTTGGGGTGGAAGAGGTGAGTCTTCTTGGAGAAGAAGACTCCCTATATATAGTGGGAGAACAAATCCAACCGTTATCCCACGTTTCTGCCCGCAGAGCACGGTACTATCGCACGTAAGTTGCGGTACTACCGCTTGGCCAGCGGTACTACCGCTCTGGGTGCGGTACTACCGCTGGAGCAGCACTAGCCAGAATGTACTCTATTGCAAAGGCATACGGGCGGTAGTACTGCCTGAGCGGTACTACCGCTAGCCCTTGCGGTACTACCGCAAGGCAGAGACAAGCAGGCTGAGGACAAGCACAAACGAAATAAAATACATCCGTAGCTACATCCGCAGAAATACGGTAATAGCAAAACACGGCATGGTACTACCGCTTGACTCAAGCTGTACTACCGCGTAAGATGCGGAAGTAAAAAATTACTTCCGCACCTACTTCCGTACTTGGTGCAGTGCCGGGCCAGATACACGGTACTACCGTCCTAGAGCCGCGGTACTACTGCTGGTGCGGTACTACCGTGCCCATAGGCGGTACTACTATGTGGCTGTGCGGTACTACCGTCCTAGAGCCGCGGTACTACTGCTGGTGCGGTACTACCGTGCCCATAGGCGGTACTACTATGTGGCTGCGCGGTACTACCGCTTATATGAGCGGTACTACCGCTTGCCGGGCAGATGTACTAGTAGGAAGCCATGGTTTGCATATACGATAAGAAACGACCGGAGCTCCAGAGAAGCAAAGGAAAGGTGGTGCGAGAGTAAGATGTGTACGTGTTGATTCCACCCAAACCTTTCCGAAGCGGACCCCCTCTTAATAGTACGGCTTTCCTATTACTCAAAGCCACCGACAAGGAGCAAAAAGGAAACACCGTCTTCCATCGAATCCGAGGGGCAAACAATCGTCTTGTGCCTAGGAGAGATATACCTGAAAGAGCTTAGAGCACACGATTAGTCCGCAAATGCATTGTCATCAATCACCAAAACTACTTAGGGAGAAATATGCCCTTACAATAATCTTTGCTGAAAACTTGAATGCTGGCTTTACATATTTGCAACAACAAGATCAAACAAAGTTTGTAGAAGTTTTTCTTTGTCACTTTCAGTTTATCAACTGAATTGCTTGAGGACAAGCAATGGGTTAAGCATGGGAGAGTTGATACGTCTTCGTCGTATCTACTTTTCCAAACTATTTTGCCCTTATTTTGGACTCTAATTTGCATGATTTGAAAGGAACTAACCCGGACTAATGTTGTTTTCAGTAGAATTGCCCTGGTATTATTTTTGTGCAGAAATAAAAATTCTCAGAATGACATGAAATTTCACGGAGAGTATTTTCAGAAAATATAAAAAATATCGGCGAAAAGATCCATCGGAGGGGGCCCACACCCTGGCCACAAGAGTAGGGGTGCACCCCCCTAGGGCGCGCCCTCTGCCCTTGTGGGCCCATGATAACCCTCAACCGTAAGGGATCGAGATAGTCTTCGCGGGTAAGAATAACCCAATTTATAGATTCGACACACGGGGAGCCAAAGAGTATTTATAAGCT
Organism: Secale cereale; assembly: GCA_902687465.1. NCBI lineage: Eukaryota > Viridiplantae > Streptophyta > Magnoliopsida > Poales > Poaceae > Secale > Secale cereale. The sequence goes on along the minus strand of LR738716.1, from coordinate 178,489,020 downwards.
TTGACAGTTGAGTTGTCAATTCAACCGCACCTGAAATATACTTACTTGCAACAAAAGATAAGTGGTAACGGTGATATGATAGTGATGGTGGTGACAGCAAAAGTGAACAGAAAAAGTAACAACTAATAACCAGCAGGATTGAAACACTGTAGGCTAGGAAGATGGATGGTTGGGCGCTGCATGGATGAGATACATCATGAATCTAACTTGGGGCAAGGCACACAGAAAAGTAATGATCATCTAGGCAAATATCAAACATTAGGCATGTATCCCACAGGTAGTTGTACGTGCTTGCAATAAGAACTTGCACAACATCTTTTGTCCTACCATCCCACTACGAACGGGGCCAAAAGGAACTTATGGAGATTAAGGTGCTCCTGTCAAAGAGCACCGGAACAAAGCAATAAACTCAATGGATACATGGAATCCTCAAATTATGGACCATCCCCTTTGGTGTCCCAAGCTGTCACCTTTGGGATCGCCGGTTCCGGACCATAATAGGTGCAAACAACTCATAGATAGGATCAAGAACACAAATATATTCATGCAAACACATAGGGTTCAGATCTGAAAACATGGCACTCGGGCCCAAAGTGACAAGCATTAAGAGCAACAAGTTGAAGCAAAGATGATAAACACCAAAGTAGATGATAGGCAACATGCCCCCAACAATCTGATAAACTATTACAAGATCTAACTCATCCAATCCCTACCATCCCCTTTGCCTACAGCAGGGAATTACTCACACATGGAAGGAGAAGTCATGGAGGGAGGATGGAGTGGTGATGATGATGACGATGGCGACGATCTCCCCTCTCCGGAGGCCAAATCAGCCTCCAGATTAGCCCTCCCGAAGAAGAACAGAGGGTGGCGGCGGCTCCGCGACGGAAACTGAAAAAACGACTTCTGTTCTGGGGTTTCCTCGCCACGGGAATAAATAGGAGCCAAGGTAGGGCACCAGAGGGGGGAGGACCCTCCCAGGCGGCCTCCTGGCACGGCCAGGGGTGGGGCCGCGCCAGCAGGGCGCCTGGGGCCCCCCTGGCTGCCCTCTGGCCCCATTTCTGGCACAATGGCCCTTCGGGTGCGTGGATTTTCCGTGTTTTTTCTTGGAATTTTCCGAGACACCTAAAAATCCATTTTCCTGCACACAATAAAACCATACAGGCAGCTCTGCTGAAAACAGCGTCAGTCTGGGTTAGTTTAGTTCAAATCATGCAAGAATGAGGGCAAAACAATAGCAAAAGTGTTTGGAAAAGTAGATACGTTTGAGACGTATCAGCCCCCTGGACCTCCATCGGCCTCAACTCCAACTCCATATAATCTTGTTCGGGGAGAAAAAAATAGAGAAGAAGGATTCATCGCGTTTTACGATACGGAGCCGCCGCCACCTCCTGTTCTTCCTCGAGAGACCTGACCTTGAGTTCGTTCGGGGCTTCAGAGAGTGGAGATCGTCTCCATCGTCATCATCAACCTTCCTCCATCACCAATTTCATGACGCTCACTGCCGTGTGTGAGTAATTCCATTGTAGGCTTGTTGGACGGTGATGGGTTGGATGAGATTTATCATGTGATCGATTTAGTTTTGTTAGAGTTTGATCCCTAGTATCCATTATGTTCTGAGATTGATGTTGCTATGACTTTGCTATGCTTAATGCTTGTCACTAGGGCCCAAGTGCCATGATTTCAGATATGAACCTATTATGTTTTCATGAATATATATGTGTTCTTGATTCTATCTTGCAAGTTATAGATACCTACTATGTGTTATGATCCGCATACCCCAAGATGACAATAATTGGGATTCTTTCCGGTGATTGTCGTAGTTTGAGGAGTTCATGTATTCACTAAGTGCTAATGCTTTGGTCCGACACTCTATTAAAAGGAGGCCTTAATATCCCTTAGTTTCTATTAGGACCCCGCTGCCACGGGAGGGCGGGACAAAAGATGACATGCAAGTTATTTTCCATAAGCACGTATGACTATGTACGGAATACATGCCTACATTATATTGATGAATTGGAGCTAGTTCTGTGTCACTCTAGGTTATAACTGCTACATGATGAATAATATCCGACACATATCATTGCCGATCCATTGCCTACGCGTTCGTTTCATATTGATACTTGCTTCGTTACTTTCGTTACTGCTACTGTCACCATCACAACAAAACTACTACTGTTACTTTTGCCGCCGTTACCGTTACTTCCATACTATTGTGCTACTAAATACTTTGCTGTAGATATTAAGTTTTCCAGGTGTGGTTGAATTGACAACTCAACTGGTAATACTTGAGAATATTCCCTGGCTCCCCTTGTGTCGAATCAATAAATTTGGGTTGAATACTCTACCCTCGAAAACTATTGTGATCCGCTATACTTGTGGGTTATCACTGATATACTTCATTGATAATGTCCAATGACTATCTTTATTCATAAACACATAGGAAATATCATCATACATGATTGCCTCTAGGGCATATCTCGAACAAGCATTGCCTTTGGATCCTCACAAGTTGTTTTAGAATACTTGGAGGGAGAGTTCAAAACAATCATAGGACTTCCATAAGAGAGAGCAAAATAATTATTCATCTTCAAATAATTCATCCATATGAGCACATGGCATTCGTTCCAATATTCATCATAGTCGTCAAGAAGGAAATTTCGTCCAACGAACTTTGTGTGTCATCACTATTATAATCTGTAGTAAGTTCAAGAGAGTTATTATCACATTCATTTTGAGATATGCATGGGTAGCTAATCCATCCTCCCTCCTATGAACCCATTGATATTTAACATTCAAGAGAGGAGCTTCCTTTATCGAAAGCATTAGTAGCAGCAGCAGAAACATCACAAGTATCGTTCACAAAGCCAGAGAGAAAGTCGTCATAGAAATACATCCTTTTTGTTTATATATATATAATTATAGGGTAATATTAATTTGTGAGACGTCTTCAACGTACCTATAATTTTTTATAGTTCCATGTTGTTATAGTATCAATCTTGGATGTTTTATATACATTTTCTAGCAACTTTATATTATTTTTCGGACTAACCTATTGACATGGTGCCGAGTGCGAGTTGTCGCTTTCTTCTTTTTTTTACTTTGCAGAATATCAACATCAAACGAAGTCCAAATGCAATGAAACTTTTTGGAGATTTTTTTCTAGACAGAAGACACTAAGTGAGACCAGAGACCACATGGGAGGAGGCCCATGGGGCCCACTAGGCACCAGGGTGTGCCAGCGGGCCCATGCGCGCCCTGGTGGGTATTGGAGCCCATAGGGACCTTTTCCACCGACCTCCGGCTATATAAATACCACAATATTCCAGAAACCCTAGGGGAGTCGACGAAATATTTTTTTCAGCTGTTGCAAGTTCCAGAACCACGAGATCCAATCTAGAGGCCTTTTTCGGCACTCTGCCGGAGGGAAACACAATCACGGAGGGGTTCGTCATCCTCATTTGTGCTCCTCCAATGATGCGTGTGTAGTTTACCACACACCTACGGGTCCGTAGTTAGTAGCTAGATGGCTTCTTCTCTCTTTTTGATTTTCAATACAATGTCCTCATCGATGTTTTTGGAGATCTATTTGATGTAACTCTTTTTTTGCGGTGTGTTTGTTGGGATCCGATGATTGTGAGTTTATGATCAGACCTAGCCAGACATAATTATTATAGCCTTGTATTTCTTCTTCGATATTTTGGTTTGGTTTGGCCAACTAGATTGATTTATCTTGCCATGGAAGAGGTGCTTTGTAATGGGTTCGATCTTGCGGTGCTCAATCTCAGTGACAGAGAGACATGACACGCATGTATCGTTGCTATTAAGGATAAAAAGATGGGGTCTATTCCTACATAAATAGATCTTGTCTTCATCATGTCATTGTTCTTATTGCATTACTCCGTTTCTCCATGAACTTAATACACTCTATGCATGTTGGATAGCGGTCGATGTGTGGAGTAATAGTAGTAGATGCAGAATCGTTTTAGTCTACTAATCTTGTATGTGATGCCTATATACATGATCTTGTCTTGGATGTCGTCATAATTATTTTCTTTTCTATCAATTGCCCAACAGTAATTTGTTTACCCACCGCATGCTATTTTCTCGAGAGAATTCACTAGTGAAATCTACGCCCCCAAGTCTATTTCCTATCATATATTTTCAGATCTATTCGACCAAAAAACCCAAAATACGTTGTTGCGTTTTATTTGCTTTTATCTTATTTGCACCTATCACTCTATCTATTTATCATATCTCAATACCGTTGAGGGATTGACAACCCCTCTATGCGTTGCAAGATTTGTTGTTTGTGTACAGGTGTTGTTTACATAGTATGGAATTTTCTGAGACACCTAAAAATCCATTTTCCTGCACACAATAAAACCATACAGGCAGCTCTGCTGAAAACAGCGTCAGTCCGGGTTAGTTTAGTTCAAATCATGCAAGAATGAGGGCAAAACAATAGCAAAAGTGTTTGGAAAAGTATATACGTTTGAGACGTATCAACTCCCGCAAGCTTAGCATATTGCTTGTCCTCAAGCAATTCAGTTCAACGAACTGGACGCGACAAAGAAAACTTTGACAAACTCTTTTGCTTCATTAGATGTATATAAGCATGTACTACGAAAAGAGTCTAGCAAGTATTGAAACAATGCTATGAGGACAATGCACGAAGCAATCCTTCTTTCAAGTGACCAATCACAAATAACTAAAAGTAAATAATACGCTACTGAAAATCAAGACAAGATTACATTGCACATAGCTTGAACATACTAGAGTGGTATCTCGCTAGCCTCCATGAGTGAAGCAAAACATAAATGCAGAAACTCCTCCAGAGTTTTAAAGGAGACTAGAACTAAGAATTTCAGAATAAATAATACCACAAGCATTCAGAAGACAATGTAATACTTTGGGACAATGCACATTACACTCAGAATGACAATTATGCTCTCCTAGTTGGTGCTTTGAAGAAAGAAGGTGGAGACTCTCGAACCGTGGAATTTGATGGCGAGGTTGAAAACCCGTGGTTGGAAGCAAAGACTAAACATGTACCAGAGCTCTTGGTTTTGAAAACAGAGGTAAAAATGATTTTGGGAGGTGCATATCTCGTCAACAAATGCTATTAGACAACCCAATCACTTCTTATGCTAGACATGTTTCAAGGAACGGCTCCCAAGATGGGGACGATCACATCCCCTTAATCTCCTTTGTTTATCACTACCAAAGTTTTCTGATTTCTCATAAACAAAGCGTGAAGGAGGGTTTGTTGGTTGTGATTATCTTTTGTGAGCTGGGCGCACTCATGCCAGTCCCTCCTCGTATTAGGGGTTTGCAGATTAGACATGCAATCCCGGGATAAAACATGTCCAACATAAGAAGATCATGAATTACCTACTACTTCCTCATGAGCTAAAACAAAGGCACAAAACAGGAGTAAATTTGAATAATTTCGAGATGGTACAAGAAAGTCTTCGTTAGGATGGCCGGTAAATACCACATAGGAAGGTATGGTGGACTCATATGGAATAACTGGTTTGAAAGGATTTGGATGCACAAGCAGAATTCCGCTTAGTGCGAGCGAAGGCTAGCAAGAGACTGGGAAGCGACCAACTAGAGAGCAATAACGGTCATAATCATGCAGAGCGACAAAGCAACATTGAATTGGGCATGAAAGTGATATAACTATTCTGAAACTCAAAGATCATCAAGGCAAAGCAGACTTTTTAGTCTTAAACATATGTAACCATGTGCCAAGTCAATCCAAGAATTCTCCAAAGGGAAATACCACCTTAGTATACCAAACTATGAACAATGCAATGCATGTAAATCATTTCAATAACACATTATATACTCTAGCTATTTGAGATTAGCCACAAGGAAAGCATGAACCATTGGGAAAGCATTGTAAACATAGCACTATGTCGCCACAAGCTGGTCTCTAGATCATAAGTACAGGCATATGTACAAAAGTAGAAACAAGAAGAGTTCATACCGGTTTTCCTTGTTGCTTCCCTTCCGTCGATCTTCGTCATTACTGCCTTGTCACTTGCACGATCGAACGTAGGAAATATAATTAAATGCCATCACGGACTCGAGCTGAACTCTGAAAACAAAGCAAACTAAAGAGAGAAGGAAATCTTTTTGGGTTTTTTCAAAGGTTGAACGAAAGCAAAAGAAAGAGAAAATCTTTTTGTTGTTTTTGCAAAGAAAGAAACAAAGAAGAACGGGCAAAAACTTCGAAAAGATCAAAGCGAACAAAAATAAAACGGATAATACAATGGAAAAGTGAGAAGGGCACGTACTCCCCAAGCTTAGGCTTTTGGTCTAAGTTGGTAGTAGCTACTGCCCCCAGGAGCCTCCTGTTCCGGGGTGGTACTGGTGAGTCCAAGGGTCGTATAAGGATTCCGGCGCGTACACCGAAGTCCTCGGATCCTCCCATGAAGAAGGGTCCGCACTCCAAGCAGAGGAAGACCCTTCACCAAACTGGGTGACGGTCTCCCCTTGAAAAGGTGGTAACTCATCGTGCTCCTCCTCGTCGGGCACAACCCCCTCCATGGGGTTATGAAACTGATGCTGGACCATGAACTCATCGAACTGGATAACAACAAAGGACCATCCGTTCCTGCGAGAAAAATCAAACAAAAGAGGTGCATGTAGACGGATCTTGCGTTCCGCGGTAGTTCCGAAACGCAAGATATAAACAAGGTTACCAAACTCAGAAGTCATGGTAACAAACTTATGCCTTTTCATAGCAGCAAGATCAAAACTTAAATAAGTAAAAGGCTTATCATCAGGGTGTGGGGTGCCTTTAAGATACTCTAAGATAAGTGTGGCATAAACGCCACCAAATAAATCTCCCTTGTTACCGTTCATAGCAAGGTGTCGAGCAATTAAGGCACCGACATTATAATCAAACCTCCCTGAGAGGGCGGTTGCCAGGATAGCAATATCCGGCGCAGAAATGCTGCTCTTGTTGTCACGAGCTAACACCCCTCTAGCAACATAATACGCAAAATACCTGAGGTGAGGGAATAAGATGCTGGAGATTTTTGACCGATGAATATCCCTCGTATCCATGCTGCAGAGAGAGTTGAAGACGGTTCTCAGCTCGGAGGGCTGAGAGGTCATCTTCGCCGTCCGCCCAACGTTTGGCACACCTATTATTTCACAAAACTTTTCCAAGGGCATGGTCAAAAGATTATTGTAAATTTTAAACTCAATAGAACCAGCATCAAGGTTATATCTAAAACTGTTAATGAAACCGGAGGTGAGTTTTTGATACTGAGCAACACAGCACGTGACGAGCCGTGTCAGACCTGCATTAGCACAAAGATTATAAAACCCATCCTTAATTCCTGCAGCTTCAAGGAATTCATCACATGGGAACATCATCGCACGTGCTGGATTTGTGTTTTCCAACAACTCTAGGGGCACATGATCTTCATTGTAGCTCACCCTAGCAGTCGAGGGTGAAGCTGCGGCTCTAGTAACTCGATCGGAGCGCGCGGGCTTCTTCTTCTCAAGCCACCCCTTTGCCCTTCCTAACAAACTCATTTCTGAAATTTTTGGAAAATTACAAAAACAAGGATTTAAACAAAGTGGGTTAAGGCAAACTACTCAACTCACTTACCTAAGGCATAAACTTGCATCAAAACTTGGAAAATAAATTTCTACACATGCATGCAAGCTCATCTACACAGCACCAAGAACTACTAAATACTCACAAATGAAGCTACCAACCAAAAATCTAATTGGAGGGGTGGAGGAGTTACATACCAGGGAGTATTTGTTCAAAATCTCAGCTCGAATGATAGGCTGTAGAGAGAGATCGAAAATTGCCTCCAAGAACAGCAAGAACGCAAGAACAGGTGCAGAACTCGTGTTTTCGGAGAGAAAGAGAGAGAGAGAGAGAGAGGAAGAAGACTCACCTGGAGGCGGGACCTGTGGGCCCCAGGCGCCCTATGGGCGCGGCCAGGGGGCAGCCCGCGCCAGCTGGCCGCCTGGGCCACTGGTGCCCCCCCCTGGTCAGCCCCAGGTGCCTCTGGGTCACTCCTGGCATGGAATTTTTTATTTTTATTTTTCTGGAATTTTTCTGAAAACTTCAGTGTTGAAATTTTTTCGAAGTTCAAAAAGCTGCAAAACTTTCTGAAAACTTAAAGCAGTGATTAGTATTGTGAAGCTTCAAAAACATAAACAGTTGGTACAGCAAGGAGAACAAAAGCTAAAACAAATGAAACCATAACAAGCACAACTTTTTACCTATATAAAACATGCTCACTAGTAAGGTTGATCAAGTCTTACCAACAAACCGGCGATATATAGAGCAAAAAGTCCCACCTCTTACGAAGTGATCATTGCACCTTTACTTTAATGGACATTGTCCCCACCATAATAGTTTTGTATTTGTGGTGCACATGTAGTGGACAGTCCCATTCTCCAATCTTCACGGTCCCGATATTTTCTATAGAGTTGAGGCCATGCCTCTTGTCGGTCTTCTTTGGAAAATACACCGTGTGTTCTTTATCATTCACATTGAAGGTAACCTTTCCTTTATTGCAATCAATAATAGCGCCTGCGGTGTTAAGAAAAGGTCTACCAAGAATAATGGACATGCTCCCATCCTCGGGCATGTCAAGCACGACAAAATCAGTAAGGATCAAACAATTAGCAGCTTCTACGGGAACATCCTCACAAATACCTATCGGGACGGCTGTTAACTTGTCAGCCATCTGAAGAGAGATATCTGTAGGAATTAGTTTATCTAAACAAAGCCTCTTGTAAAGAGAGAAAGGCATAACACTCACTCCTGCTCCAAGATCACATAAAGCAGTTTTGACATAATTATTTTTTATGGAGCAAGGAATGGTGGGTATACCTGGATCACCAAGCTTCTCAGGAATCTTGCCACTGAAAGAGTAGTTAGCAAGCATAGTACATATTGCTTCATTAGGAACTTTTCTTTTATTAGTAACAATATCTTTCATATATTTTGAATAGGGAGGTAGCTTAATAGCATCAGTCAAAGGGATTTGAAGAAAAAGAGGTTTCATCCACTCACAAAACTTATTGTAATGCTCTTCTTATTTAGATTTGAGAGACTTACCTGGAAAGGGCATGGGTTTCTGTATCCATGGTTCTCTTTCCTTCCCATGTATTCTTGCGATGAAGTCTTCTCTAGTGTACTTATTGTGTTTGTCCGGTGCTTCTTCTTCTCGAACTTCAGGCGGATCATTCTTCTCCTTATCCTTATCTTCAGGTTCGGCACCGTCTTCAGTCTCAGCATCGGAGGTAGATATACTGTTGGGATCAACAGCTGGCTCTTCACTTGTAATAGGATCATTGGAATTGTCAGCCTCCTTGTGTTTCTTCTTCTTCTTCTTTGGAGAGCCAACAATTTCTTCTTCCTGCATTTGAGAATCTTGCTCGATTCTCCTCGGATGCCCCTCTGGATAGAGAGGATCTTGAGTGCTAGTTCCTCCTCGGGTCTTAATCCCGAAGGCCTGTAAATCATCTTGTTTGGTATTGTTAGCAAGCAAATCTTTTTGCACATTAGAAATTTGTTCAAGCTGAGTTTGAACCATATGAAAATGCTTCACAAGACATTTAACATCATTAACTGTTCTACCTAGAACATCAAGCAAACTTTTGATAGCAAGGGAATTATCATGCAATTGACTTTGTAACCTCTCATTAAAATGACTTTGCTTCATAATAAAATTATCAAGCTCATCTAAACATTGATCAGGAGGCTTACCATGAGGGATGTCACTTGCGTTGAAATCTAAAAGAGAGTGTACCTCTACCATAGGAGGGTGAGTGGTAGGCTCACACAACTTCTCAATAGGGGGTAGATTCTTCACGTCTTCAGTTTTAATACCCTTCTCTTTAATAGACTTCTTTGCTTCTTGCATATCTTCGGGGCTTAGAACAAGCATGCCCCTCTTCTTTGGTGGTGGAGGTGGTTCAGGGACGGACCAATCTTCATGGTTTTTGGCAATCCTGCCCATCAATTCTTCTGCATCGTCCGGTGTTCTTTTCCTGAAAACACAACCAGCACAACTATCCAAATAGGACCTGGATTCATCAGTTAGACCAGCATAAAATATATCGATTAATTCATTCTTAGGGACTCCATGTCCTCGTCTAGCCTGGATCAGACTACAGTACCTCCCCCAAGCTTTAGGGAGGTGCTCATCCTGCAACTGTTTAAAGTTATAAATTCTTTGTAAAGCAGCATGTTGCATATGAGCAGGAAAGTACTTATCAACAAAAGAGTGAGCTAAGTCTTGAGGACTCTTAATGGAACCACATGGTAGTGCATCATACCATGTTTTAGCACCTTCCTTCAAAGAGAAAGGAAGAAGCTTAGTCACATAAAAGTTCCGTATCTTTTCATTCGTGGTAAACAAGCCACCCAACTCAGTGAGTTTGGTCAGGTGTGCAATAGCATCATCATTTTCTCTGCCATAAAAGGGGTCAGCTTCAACCATAGATATAAGTGAAAGATCAACAGAGAAATCATAATCAGGATCATTGATGCATATAGGAGATGTAGCAAATTCAGGATCAGGAACAGTCTTGTTCTTCAAGGAGTGTTTTTCAAGCAGCTTCTTAATAGCTTCAGGGTCAGAGTCGGCAAACTCTATCAGTTCCCTGCATAAATCATCATCAAGCATAATGTAATCATCATCAAGGAGTCTCTCCTTGAGTTTACTCAAATCAGGATAATCATAAGTTCCACCAATAGGGTAGCGAGTAACAGGAATTTCAATTCCAGATTTTTTTGCAGCAGCAGCGATCTGTTTCTCAAGAGCATAACCAAGTGAACCAATATCATCAAGAGTAGTAGAAGCATCATCAAAAGTATCGGACATAGTAACAGATTCAGTAGAAGCATCATGTGGTGGTGGTGAGGCAAACTTACTCATAACAAAAGGTGAATCAAGTGTAGCACTAGTGTTCAGAACAGTACCTCTTCTTGTAGTGGATAGTAAGATCGGAACCTTGGGGTCTCCTTTCTTACCCATAGCGGATGAAGTGCAGCAGGTAGGATACTTCAAGTAGACTTGTAAATATTGCTATGCTCCCCGACGACGGCGCTAGAAAACGGTACTTGATAACCCTCAACCGTAAGGGATCGAGATAGTCTTCGCGGGTAAGAATAACCCAATTTATAGATTCGACACACGGGGAGCCAAAGAGTATTTATAAGCTTTGACAGTTGAGTTATCAATTCAACCGCACCTGAAATATACTTACTTGCAACAAAAGATAAGTGGTAACGGTGATATGATAGTGATGGTGGTGACAACAAAAGTGAACAGCAAAAGTAACAACTAATAACCAGCAGGATTGAAACACTGTAGGCTAGGGAGATGGATGGTTGGGCGCTGCATGGATGAGATACATCATGAATCTAACTTGGGGCAAGGCACACAGAAAAGTAATGATCATCTAGGAAAATATCAAACATTAGGCATGTATCCCACAGGTAGTTGTACGTGCTTGCAATAAGAACTTGCACAACATCTTTTGTCCTACCATCCCGCTACGAACGGGGCCAAAAGGAACTTATGGAGATTAAGGTGCTCCTGTCAAAGAGCACCGGAACAAAGCAATAAACTCAATGGATACATGGAATCCTCAAATTATGGACCATCCCCTTTGGTGTCCCAAGCTGTCACCTTTGGGATCGCCGGTTCCGGACCATAATAGGTGCAAACAACTCATAGATAGGATCAAGAACACAAATATATTCATGCAAACACATAGGGTTCAGATCTGAAAACATGGCACTCGGGCCCAAAGTGACAAGCATTAAGAGCAACAAGTTGAAGCAAAGATGATAAACACCAAAGTAGATGATAGGCAACATTCCCCCAACAATCTGATAAACTATTACATGATCTAACTCATCCAATCCCTACCATCCCCTTTGCCTACAGCAGGGAATTACTCACACATGGAAGGAGAAGTCATGGAGGGAGGATGGAGTGGTGATGATGATGACGATGGCGACGATCTCCCCTCTCCGGAGGCCAAATCAGCCTCCAGATTAGCCCTCCCGAAGAAGAACAGAGGGTGGCGGCGGCTCCGCGACGGAAACTGAAAAAACGACTTCTGTTCTGGGGTTTCCTCGCCACGGGAATAAATAGGAGCCAAGGTAGGGCACCAGAGGGGGGAGGACCCTCCCAGGCGGCCTCCTGGCACGGCCAGGGGTGGGGCCGCGCCAGCAGGGCGCCTGGGGCCCCCCTGGCTGCCCTCTGGCCCCACTTCTGGCACAATGGCCCTTCGGGTGCGTGGATTTTCTGTGATTTTTCTTGGAATTTTCTGAGACACCTAATAATCCATTTTCCTGCACACAATAAAATCATACAGGCAGCTCTGCTGAAAACAGCGTCAGTCCGGGTTAGTTTAGTTCAAATCATGCAAGAATGAGGGCAAAACAATAGCAAAAGTGTTTGGAAAAGTAGATACGTTTGAGACGTATCAGCCCCCTGGACCTCCATCGGCCTCAACTCCAACTCCATATAATCTTGTTCGGGGAGAAAAAAATAGAGAAGAAGGATTCATCGCGTTTTACGATACGGAGCCGCCGCCACCTCCTGTTCTTCCTCGAGAGACCTGACCTTGAGTTCGTTCGGGGCTTCAGAGAGTGGAGATCGTCTCCATCGTCATCATCAACCTTCCTCCATCACCAATTTCATGACGCTCACTGCCGTGTGTGAGTAATTCCATTGTAGGCTTGCTGGACGGTGATGGGTTGGATGAGATTTATCATGTGATCGATTTAGTTTTGTTAGAGTTTGATCCCTAGTATCCATTATGTTCTGAGATTGATGTTGCTATGACTTTGTTATGCTTAATGCTTGTCACTAGGGCCCAAGTGCCATGATTTCAGATATGAACCTATTATGTTTTCATGAATATATATGTGTTCTTGATTCTATCTTGCAAGTTATAGATACCTACTATGTGTTATGATCCGCATACCCCAAGATGACAATAATTGGGATTCTTTCCGGTGATTGTCGTAGTTTGAGGAGTTCATGTATTCACTAAGTGCTAATGCTTTGGTCCGACACTCTATTAAAAGGAGGCCTTAATATCCCTTAGTTTCTATTAGGACCCCGCTGCCACGGGAGGGCGGGACAAAAGATGACATGCAAGTTATTTTCCATAAGCACGTATGACTATGTACGGAATACATGCCTACATTATATTGACGAATTGGAGCTAGTTCTGTGTCACTCTAGGTTATAACTGCTACATGATGAATAATATCCGACACATATCATTGCCGATCCATTGCCTACGCGTTTGTTTCATATTGATACTTGCTTCGTTACTTTCGTTACTGCTACTGTCACCATCACTACAAAACTACTACTGTTACTTTTGCCGCCGTTACCGTTACTTCCATACTATTGTGCTACTAAATACTTTGTTGTAGATATTAAGTTTTCCAGGTGTGGTTGAATTGGCAACTCAACTGGTAATACTTGAGAATATTCCCTGGCTCCCCTTGTGTCGAATCAATAAATTTGGGTTGAATACTCTACCCTCGAAAACTATTGTGATCCGCTATACTTGTGGGTTATCACTGATATACTTCATTGATAATGTCCAATGACTATCTTTATTCATAAACACATAGGAAATATCATCATACATGATTGCCTCTAGGGCATATCTCGAACAAGCATTGCCTTTGGATCCTCACAAGTTGTTTTAGAATACTTGGAGGGAGAGTTCAAAACAATCATAGGACTTCCATAAGAGAGAGCAAAATAATTATTCATCTTCATGTAATTCATCCATATGAGCACATGGCATTCGTTCCAATATTCATCATAGTCGTCAAGAAGGAAATTTCGTCCAACGAACTTTGTGTGTCATCACTATTATAATCTGTAGTAAGTTCAAGAGAGTTATTATCACATTCATTTTGAGATATGCATGGGTAGCTAATCCATCCTCCCTCCTATGAACCCATTGATATTTAACATTCAAGAGAGGTGCTTCCTTTATCGAAAGCATTAGTAGCAGCAGCAGAAACATCACAAGTATCATTCACAAAGCCAGAGAGAAAGTCGTCACAGAAATACATCTTTTTTGTTTTTTTATATATAATTATAGGGTAATATTAATTTGTGAGACGTCTTCAACGTACTTATAATTTTTTATAGTTCCATGTTCTTATAGTATCAATCTTGGATGTTTGATATACATTTTCTAGCAACTTTATATTATTTTTTGGACTAACCTATTGACACGGTGCCGAGTGCGAGTTGTCGCTTTCTGCTTTTTTTTACTTTGCAGAATATCAACATCAAACGAAGTCCAAATGCAATGAAACTTTTTGGAGATTTTTTTCTAGACAGAAGACACTAAGTGAGACCAGAGACCACATGGGAGGAGGCCCATGGGGCCCACTAGGCACCAGGGTGTGCCAGCGGGCCCATGCACGCCCTGGTGGGTATTGGAGCCCATAGGGACCTTTTCCACCGACCTCCGGCTATATAAATACCACAATATTCCAGAAACCCTAGGGGAGTCGACGAAATATTTTTTTCAGCTGCTGCAAGTTCCAGAACCACGAGATCTAATCTAGAGGCCTTTTTCGGCACTCTGCCGGAGGGAAACACAATCACGGAGGGGTTCGTCATCCTCATTTGTGCTCCTCCAATGATGCGTGTGTAGTTTACCACACACCTACGGGTCCGTAGTTAGTAGCTAGATGGCTTCTTCTCTCTTTTTGATTTTCAATACAATGTCCTCATCGATGTTTTTGGAGATCTATTTGATGTAACTCTTTTTTTGCGGTGTGTTTGTTGGGATCCGATGATTGTGAGTTTATGATCAGACCTAGCCAGACATAATTATTATAGCCTTGTATTTCTTCTTCGATATTTTGGTTTGGTTTGGCCAACTAGATTGATTTATCTTGCCATGGAAGAGGTGCTTTGTAATGGGTTCGATCTTGCGGTGCTCAATCTCAGTGACAGAGAGACATGACACGCATGTATCGTTGCTATTAAGGATAACAAGATGGGGTCTATTCCTACATAAATAGATCTTGTCTTCATCATGTCATTGTTCTTATTGCATTACTCCGTTTCTCCATGAACTTAATACACTCTATGCATGTTGGATAGCGGTCGATGTGTGGAGTAATAGTAGTAGATGCAGAATCGTTTTAGTCTACTAATCTTGTATGTGATGCCTATATACATGATCTTGTCTTGGATGTCGTCATAATTATTTTCTTTTCTATCAATTGCCCAACAGTAATTTGTTTACCCACCGCATGCTATTTTCTCGAGAGAATTCACTAGTGAAATCTACGCCCCCAAGTCTATTTCCTATCATATATTTTCAGATCTATTCGACCAAAAAACCCAAAATACGTTGTTGCGTTTTATTTGCTTTTATCTTATTTGCATCTATCACTCTATCTATTTATCATATCTCAATACCATTGAGGGATTGACAACCCCTCTATGCGTTGCAAGATTTGTTGTTTGTGTACAGGTGTTGTTTACATAGTATTGATTGGTTCTCCTACTGGATTGATAATCTTGGTTTCATAACTGAGGGAAATACTTACCTCTACTGTGTTGCATCATCCCCTCCTCTTCGGAGAAATACCAACGTGGATCACAATTCACAAGTAGCACTTAGTAGCAAAGCAAACAAGTGCAAACGATAAAAATTCAACCTAGAGCTATGCTCCCGGCAAAGACACCAAAAAGAGCTTGATAATCTCCAAGTGCAGGGTGTTATTGTAGCACTTTCCAAGGAGGATGTGGAAGTATATGGGGTGTCGAACCAAAGAGAGCTAAAGGTAAGTTTCCTAATCTCTCGAGTTCTGTATACCACTTATACAATTATCTATGCACTTAACATATAATATGTCTACTCTCTACAACTAGGATATGACTAAGGTGTGGAAATAAAGGTACTTAACAAGAAGGGTTTCCAAGGAGGTGATTAGAGTACTTTAGAAAATAAACATAAAATGTGGGTGACTGACAATAAAAAATCAGAAGGACAAAAGAGCTTTGAGTGCGTGGTGGTTGGTGGTGAATGCAGCCGGATTCAATGACGATAAGGCTGCTCCCAATGCTCCACCTTGGATAGGTGCTAAGCATGCCAACAAGGCAACAAATCCTATGTGACACCGTAATTGAGAGGAGTGAGAGGAGTTTGGTGACCCCAGAAGGAAACGGTGCTAGTCACGGGAACCTATGCAAAACATTAAAAGTAAAAAGAACTAGCCTATCCATGCAAGACTTTAGTTGCTAAATAATTAAATGATGCAACCTTAGCAACAACAAGCTAAGCACCAATGCACTGGAGACTATAGTTGCTTAACACATTTAATGATCTTAGCACCTTTGCATTGGAGGAAGCCTAAGTGTTCCTAGAAAATTGGTTAGTTTATATATTCATGGTTTCTTATCTTGGGAATAATGACAAGAATTGTTCTCTTAGCATATACACACAACCACTAAGATCAATTAAGGTAAAAAACCCAACTGTAGCTATCTCTTCCCCTATGGCATAACTACTATACGGTTGGAGCGATAATATATGTCCCTCCGACCTCCTCGCACATACTTTTCATAACACGGTGCAACACCTTAAATGTCCCCCCTATGCACGTGTGCACTCGTGTACAAGACAAATAAGACGGCATAGAAACCAACATTCAATCAATCATTATACTATCTCCCATGGAACAAATCACCACTCAAACAAAGATATAAATATGCGATAAATCATGGGGAAATAATTTATCGCATAACACATCAATGTTTGCCAATGGGTTACAAAAGTTTATGGATGGAGAAGCCCTTGTACTAAGAATGAATATGATGGTAGAGATGTTGGTGAAGTCATTGGAAATTATGACGGTTCCTCCGGCGACGTTCCGGCACCACCGGAAGGGAGGGGGAGAGAGCCCCTCTCCTTCTTCTTCTTCCTTGGTCTTCTCCCTAAGTGGGAGAAGGGGTAACCCTTCTTTTTTGTTTTAAAAAAGAAGTGTGTTATGCTATTCCAATCCGGGCACCCATCGAGGGTCGTGCGTTACTTCCAGCGTATAACATTGATCCTCCTTTCCCCTCAGCGATGAGGAGGGCCTCCTCCTTATCCATCATCTGCTCTTTCTTCAAGAGCGGCACCCAATCCAACCACAGGGGAAGCGGCATGGCAACAAGGAGGTAGAAAATGGCTACATGTAGCAGTGTAGAAAGTGGGGGCTGTCGTGATTTTGCCATGGCAGATGCCCTTGTGAAAGGACTTATGTGTGAGGCCATGGTCATGGTGATTAGCTTGAAGGGGTTGAGCGGGACGAGAGACACGAGTTTATCCAGGTTCGGTCCCTCACCAACGAGGTAAAAGCCTACTCCTTCTTGTTGCTATATTCCTAGAGTATTGATTACAAGAGAGCGAATACGCTTTACCTAGCTATCGAACGATTGTTTCTTGTCCTTAACCCATCACCGGGTCTCGCCTTTATATACACAGGTCGAGGTCCGACGGCTTACAGAAGTCCAGGTCGGGTCATACAACATAACCGACTCTAGCTCTAAGTCGCCCTGCCTTGCTAGGCAAGCTACCATCGGGCGGCTCACACCTCCGAGTCTTGAATCTTCTTCGGGTCATGGGCTTCCAATGAGCCTGCTATCTAAGCCGCCCTGGTCTTCTCATCTTGTCTTCTTAGATCTTCTTTACAGAGTCGTCAATGATATAACCCAACCCCTCCTGGACGGGTCATACCACGGGGTTATATCCCCAACAGGGGTAGTGAGCTATTGGTCCATGACGACGACGATTTTATAGCCATCGACGGCGGGACGTCACGGGCGGTGAGAAAATGTGGCCGGAGAGGCTGTGGGCAGCTGGCACGCGACGGCTGCCATTAATTATGGCATTTTCCATTGACATGGCAGTCTAGCCATCCACGCCTTTGGGAGAGAGTGGAGATGAGCCACGCATGAGGTTGAGGAGGGAGATGATACTTTCATGCCACGTGATCTGTTGGTAGATGAAGCGGGCTCCAAACGAACGCTCCCGACCTCTAAATATGAAGGCTCGGGGCTCGGTAGAAGGTCCCTTCATAAATTACAGCGGCCAAGGGCAAGATGACAACTCTACTGAATGCTATTTTAGCTCAAATTGACACTTTGCGATTATTGTGGCCACTGGGTCGCTAAGATGATTATACTCTCGTAGTCTCGTGGTACAGCTCTAAACATACGTATAGCTGGCAGCCCCTGCATCAGTATGACAGTATGGTTGGTATACATACAGGGCATGGCAACTCATTGGTTCCTAAACCGCAGCAGTGAATACTTGCTGCCGTAACGGTGGTACAGCGAATGATCGTGCATCGAAGCCTTTCTGATCGCACAGACAGGGTCGTGTACGTGTACTGGCGGAGCCAGACTCAAAACTCAAAAGTCTGTGGGGTCATTACTAATTTTTATTTTCTTCGCAATGTACAGTAACTCTACAATATTTTTAGCCTATTTTGCTCAAAAGTTGTGGGGTCAGATGACCCCACAGCTTACACATAGAAATGCGACTGTGTACCACCACTGTTCTGTTTTTTTTTTTGAACACAGTACAGACGCAAGCGCTCATACATACGCGCATACACTCAACCCTATGAACGCACACACGCACACCCTACCCCTATGAGCACCTCCGAGATACTGAGCCGGCATATCATCTTGAGATTTTACGAAGTCACCGTAGGCGCCTCGTAGTCGACGGGAACGTCTCCTCCCACTGAAAGCATGTCGCCGGAAATCCTGAAATAAATTCAGGATATATGCGAGCACCAGGATTTGAACCCTGGTGGGTTGGGGATACCACTGTCCACCTAACCAACTCAACCACAGGTTGATTCGCCACCACTGTTCTGTTTGATCAGCCGCGGTAACACGCGATGTGAAGTAGGAATACGTACTACAAGGAGCGATACACGGCAGCAAACACCAGCAGGAGTACTAGGATCGTACACACGGATCTGTCGCCGGCTGTCTGCACATTGATTGTTCGATGGACACACCGCGCGCGAATTTATGATCATAGCAGGCAGGGCATGATGCCCCATGATTTGCACTACTAGGAACCTGATGCGGGATCCTCCTCCTTTAACTCGCGTGTCATGCCTCTGCCTGGTTGTGGTTGCCCGGACGTGCTGTGCTGTCCGCCATGATCCTCGTGTACGTTGCTACTAGCACGTACTGTACGTAGTATAGTAGAGTACCGCTCCCAAGTATGGTGATGATGATGGCCGTCGTGTTGGTAAATCGGCCTCGTCCTCGTAGTGGGTGGGCTACGGATGTGCGAATCCCATCCCAGGATCCTGGCGCCGATTGATAATTCGGTACAGCTCCAGCGGGATCCGCGTGACACTTGTTGCCGGCCACGCAATGCACATCTGTTTCTGTAACAACGATAGAATGCTACGTACTATCAATTTTTCTTCCTACTGCTTGATTTTCTTACTGAATCCTCTCAAATTACGAACACCATAATCCTGTTGGCGTGCAGGAATGCCGTATTTCTTCTGCAGTTCCCATCTGGAGTAGTTGAGCGTTTTCACCCGAAAAAAAAAAATGTTGAGCGTTTGACAGCATCTGAAGCCAAGCGATGGGTTCGCATTGCACCCGCACACTGGCCTCGCGGCAAGGCAAAGTCTGGCATTGTCAAAGAAGGGGGGCAAGCACACCACACGCGCTGCTGACCAACTAGTCTTGGCCGGCTCGCTCACCCAACTAGTGGCACCAACATCAAAAGTCAAAACCATCAAAGAAACATGAACCAGAAACTGTGCTGTAAAAAAACGAACCAGAAACTGTAATGGTTGGGCAGGAGGCCCTACCCTGGACGGGGCCTCGCGGGAGGACATCATCGTTTTTGGAGGGATTCCGGATTCTGCATCCGAAGGGCGACGGATGAGTTGTCGCCTTCAGGATCAGCCGGATGTTGATGATATGCAGCTAAGGTGCGCCATGCGGGCGGCCAAGCTTCGTGACATTATGGTCACTACTGGTATGTCAGTCAACACTTCCAATTCTATTTTGCATTTTTCTAATGATGAAATTATACAAAATGCAAATCAGTTGGGAGTTTCACTAGGTTGTAATGACAGTGAAATTTCTAAATCCGTTAATGATTTACTGGATCTTGAAGCGGAGCGCGTCTTAGAACTGATTCAAAACTTAGCGATCGTCAAGCCTATGAATGATTCGGATATAGATGCGTTGGGGTTAATGTGCCTGATAGCTTTTGTGCAGATCTTGCACCCTCACTTCTTGTGATTGAGGAGGATGAGTGTTCTACTTCCCCAAGGGCTTC
>LR738716.1:178441716-178459733 GCA_902687465.1 Secale cereale | reverse complement strand
TGAGCTTGTAGCTAGGATCACTTCGTGATCACTTCTCACGATGCCTTCTCTTCTCGCTCTCACTTGCGTAAGCTAGATGCTAGTTGCTGCTGCAGACTTGTTCTTTCTTCAGCCTTTTCCCTCACCTAAAGGCTTTGATAGTTCTGTTACCCGGGAACGGGATTGCTGAGTCCTCTGTGGCTCACAGTTACGTCACACACCAGATGCAGGTCCAGCTGTGAGCTATCCAGGTGATGGCACCGAGCTGGATTGGGAGTACGACGAGGAGCGTAGCCGTTACTACGTGCGCTACCCGGACGATCAGTAGTGGAGTCTCTTACTAGGATTCGATCCGCCTGTGGTTGCTTTATTTATCTGAGTTTGGTACTTTGACATTTGGCTTTTGCCCTTAGAGGGTTGTAGTGCTCTTATTGTATGATGTTTGAGACTTGTACTGTTATTCTGTGACGTGGCGATTGTAAGCCAACTATTTTCAGTTTACTATCCCCCTTTTTACATGAGTTGTGCAAAGATTACCAAACTTGAGATCATTCTAGGATGGACTTATGCCTTTAAGTCGTGCCTCGACACGTAGGAGGTATAATTCCATCCTGGGCATTACACTGTTGAACCTAGGAGTCTCTGGGGATTCAATCCTTGGCATCTTTGCTAGGGGAAAACACTTCTACTTACTGCATCTTACACCTTCCACTTGGGGTAATCCAACGAGGGGTTCGAGGCCCATCAAGAGTATTTTCTGGCGCCGTTGCCGGGGACTCCACTCTTCAGGATAGGGGAGTTGCATGCTATCTTTTACCTTTGCTTATCAGTCTTGTTAGTTTACCTTTCATATTTGCTTTAGTATCTTTTATTGAAAATCACAAAATAGTTATCTTGCTTGCTTGCTACTATGGGTTCCACCGAGAACACCAAGTTGTGTGACTTCACTAGTCACAACAACGATGACTTTATCAGCACACCTATCACTACACCTGCCACTTCAGCACCTTCATATGAAATTAAACCTGCTTTACTGAACTTAGTTATGACAGAACAATTCTCCGGTGCTGGAGATGATGCTGCTTTACACTTGAACAACTTTGTAGAACTTTGTGATATGCAAAAGTACCAAGAAATAGATGGTAATATTGTTGAGCTTAAGCTTTTTCCTTTCTCTTTGAGAGGAGGAGCTAAAATTTGGTTTCATTCTTTGCCTAGAAATAGCATAGATTCATGGGACAAGTGCAAAGATGCTTTTATCGGAAAATACTATCCACCTGCTAAAATTATCCAACTTAGAAGTAACATCATGAATTTTAAATAATTGGATAATGAACATGTTGCCCAAGCTTGGGAACGTGTGAAGTCTCTTATCAAGAACTGCCCTACTCACGGTTTGACTACTTGGATGGTTATCCAAACTTTTTATGCAGGCTTGAACTTTACCTCGCGGAACTTGTTAGATTCGGCCGCGGGAGGAACTTTTATATCAACTACACTTGGTGCTGCCACAAAGCTTCTCGATGAGATGATGACCAACTATTCCCAATGGCACACCGAACGCGCTCCAACAGGTAGGAAGGTAAACTCTGTCGAGGAGATTTCCTCCCTTAATGAAAAAGTTGACTTGATCATGTCTCTACTTTCGAAGCAATCTCATGTTGATCCTCATGATGTCCCTTTAAATTCTTTGATTGCTCAAGAACAAGTAGATGTTAACTTTATCTCTAGAAATAATTTCAACAACAATGCTTATAGGAGTAACTTTGGTAACAATTCTAGACCGTTCCCCTCTAACTCTTATGGGAACAACAATGCTTATCCTAATACCAAGAACTCCAATACTGAACTAGAGACCATGCTTAGATATTTCATCACTACCCAAAAAGCCTTTAATAAGAATGTAGAAGAGAAACTACATAAAGTAGATGATCTTTCTTTTAAGGTAGACCACTTAGCCAATGAGTTAAAATTGCTAAAAATTGAAACTTCTTCTCTTAAGGAGAAGGAAGTCATCCCTATTAATGCTACTCAAGTGCAAATCAATGAAAACATTAGGATGATGGCTAAGCTTAAAGAGAGATGGGCTAGAGAAAGGGAGGAAGAGGAAAGAATTAAGAGCCTTCCTACCCACCACACTGTTGCTACTATCCAAGTTATTGAGAATGTTCACACTCTTAGCACCCAATGTACTCTTGGTCCTAATGGACCTATTAATGGTGATGCTATGTCAACTACCGAACAGGTGAGCCTTAAGGACACCACTACTACCTTACTTGATGCTCGTGACCTTGATTATGATAATTGCACTCTTACCGAAGTTATTGATTTCCTTCACAAGATGTCTAGAGATCCCCGCACTAGCACGCTTAACCTTGCCTTCACAGAGCATATCACTAATGCACTCATCAAAGCTAGGGAGGAGAAACTTAGATTAGAAGCCTCCATACCTAGAAAGCTAGAGGATGGTTGGGATCCTATGATAAAAAATTATTTAAATAACTTCTCATGCTTTGCTTTATGTGATATTGTAGCTTGTACTTCTATTATGCCCAAAAGACTATATGATATGCTTAAATTGAAACCTTATGATTCTTGTTCTTTTGGTGTTCGTCTCGTTGATTCTTCCATAAAGAAACCTTTGGGGAGGATCGACGATGTTCTTATTGTTGTCAATGATAATTATGTGCCCGTTGATTTCACTATTATGGATATTGAATGTGATCCTTCATGTCCAATTATTTTGGGACGTCCCTTTTTGCGCACCGTTGGTGCTGTCATTGACATGAAAGAGGGTAATATTAAATTTCAGTTTCTCTCAAGAAAGGGATGGAACACTTCCCTCGTAAGAAGGTCAAGTTACCTTTTGAGTCCGTTGTACGGGCTAGTTATTCTTTTACTCTTGATAAAACTTGATCTTTGCATTATGCCTAGCTTAAAGGCATAAAAGAAAGCGCTTTTGGGAGGCAGCCCACATGAATAATTTTTTTGCTTTTGTTGTGTCTTGATGTTGTTTACTTCTGTAGCATCATCATTGTATCTTTGCTTTTCATATTTGTGCCAAGTATAGCCTCTGATTGCTAGAAAGTTCAAAAGTTGTGAGGTGCTGTCCAGGAAACAGATTCTGTCCTTGGATAGAAAAATTCGTATAAAATCACCAGATCATCTTTTTGGTCTGAATTTTTTCGACAGCGTTCTCTATATAATTTTCTTTCGTGCGTCTGTTCTGAGTTTTTTGATTTGAGTTGCAGAAGTATCCCGAACAGATCAATTACTACCTGCTGTTCTGTTTTTCACAGATTCTGTCCTGTTTTGCCTTTCCTTCACTTTGCAAATCAAGAACTTGCTTTTTCTTTGCAAAAACCTTTTGGCAATCTTGAGAAACAGTAGAACTTCAAGAATATCATTATTTCCAGCAAGGTATAATTATTTTATTAAGGGTACTAACCTCGCTAATCAGATTATGATGAGTTATGTATGAAGGGAGTTTTCAAGTGTGCGAGGGAAGATGATAAAAAGATTCAGGAGTGTCAAGCGCTCAAGCTTGGGGATGCCCCCGTGCACCCCCAAGAAATATTCAAGGAGACTCAAGCGTCTAAGCTTGGGGATGCCCCCGTGCATCCCCTTCTCCATCAACATTATCAGTTCGTCTTTCGTTCCGCTATATTTTTATCACTTCATGTGTTATGTGCTATGCTTGGAGCGTCTTGCTTTTAGTTTTCTTTTTAGTTTTTCATAATGAGTCGGAACCCAGCATTCCTTTATGTGGGAGAGAAACACGCTCCACCTCTACCTAGAACATTACATAGAATTTTCATGTCTATCTATGATGTGTGTGTTCTTTGTCTTTTAAATAGCTACTATCGTGCTCTGCTCTTAGTATTCATGCTTATATTTTCAAGAGCTTTTATTTAGTTGGTTGCTTGAACTCTTTTTAATTACCATGCTCATCTTATTAAGAGAGTTTGCTTCCGTTGCATGGGTTAATGTGTCTATGATAAAGATGCTACTTTCATGATGGTGCTTAGTAGTTCAGGTTTTCTTTTGGTTAATCTCAGATAGCTGGGGGGTTCCCAATGTGTCATTGGAATACCAACTTGGTTTGTTTGCCTATGATGTGGTATGGTTTAGTAATATCTTCCTTTGAGAATTTATTTTCATCGACTTGGCGTATGCTCACGCATATTCAAGACTGTAAAGAAAGTCTGTCAAGCCTTGATGATCTTTTGTTTCTAAGTAGCGATATAACTACCATGCCTGATTCAATATTGCTTTGTCGCTCTGCATGATTATGACCGTCATTGCTCTCTTAGTTGGTCGCTCCCAGTCTTTTGCTAACCTCCACCCGCACTAAGCAAATTAACCATGCAATATATAGCTCATGGGAAAGTAGCCTAAAAACTATTGTGGTAAAGAATATGTTGTTTATGTATCTTATTTCTTATGAGTTGCTTGTTGAGCAGTAACCATGTTTCTGGGGACGCCATCAACTGTCACACTTTTGTTGAATATCATGTGAGTTTCTATGCATGTTCGTCTTGTCTGAAGTAAGGGTGATTTACCGTGGGTTGAATTAATATGCATATTGTTAGAGAAGAACATTGGGCCGCCAACCAAAGCCATGCATCATGGTGGAAGTTTTAGCTTGGACCTTAATCCTCAATCTCTTATGAGAATATGCTTATGCATTAAAGAGGAGTCCATCATCTATTTTCTATGTTGTCCCGGTATGGATGTCCTCAAGTTGAGATTTATCAAAAACGAGAAATCAAATGCGATCTATCTCCTTGGACCTTTGTACAGGTGGCATAGAGGTACCCCTTTGTGACACTTGGTAAAAACATATGCAATGCAATGATAACCCATGGGAATCCGAGCTAATTAGGACAAGGAGCGAGCACTATTAGTATTCGATGCATGAGGCTTGCAACTTATAAGATGTTTTATACATGACACATATGAAGTATTACTACCGTTGACGCAATTGCTTCCATGCTTGATAATAAAAAGCTCTAGCACTTCAAGCATCAACTACTGAGAGCATGATTGTCATTCTGAGTGTAATGTGCATTGTCCCAAAGTAGCATTGTCTTTTGCATGATTGTGATATCGTTTATTTTGAAATGATTGTATCTAGTCATCACTTAAACCTTGAAGGTGCCCCTGCATTTATGTTTTGCATCACTGAAGGGGGCAAGCTAGATATCACTTGATCATATTTGCACATCATGTTCATTGGAAATCTTTTTGATGTTTCAGTTTCATATTGTAAAACTTTCAGTCATTTGTGATTTTCTCTTGAGACAACTTAATTACTTTAGAATAATTGTCTCAGTAAGCTTTTGTCATATGACTATGAGAAAGTCTTATATGGTTAATAGCATGTCACCACAGAAATTATTCTTGTTATCATTTACCTACTCGAGGACGAGCAGGAATTAAGCTTGGGGATGTTGATATGTCCAAAACGTATCTATAATTTCTGCTTGCTCCATGCTACTTTTGGGTGATATTGCTATGATATTCATACACTTCCATACACTTTTGATCATATTTGGACTAACTTACTAATCCAGTGCACCCTAGTGCCAGTTTCTGTTTTCGGCTGTTTTTGTATTTCAGGTTTTCACGTTTCGAGAACTGCCCAGAAAAATCCATAAAAAATATATAAAAAATCAGCGTATCGGGAACGACACTGCTTCCGAAGGGGAGCCTGGGGGGGGGGCCACAGGGGCCCCAGGCGCCCTGTGGGCGCCCCCCCTGGGCCGCGCCGGGGGGCGCCTCGGCACCCCGAGAGCCCCCCGATGCCCTACTTTGGCAGATATTTAAAGGGTCCCCCCGTAACCCTCGAAACAGGACTTCTTTTCGCGATCCCATCTCTTTTCCGCCGCCGCCGCCGCTTCCAAGATCGGGAGCACCAGGAGAACTCTTCCCGGCACCCTGCCGGAGGGGAGGATCACCACCGGGAGCTTCTCCACCACCATGGACGCCTCCCGGATGACTCGTGAGTAGTCTCCCTTGGACCATGGGTCCATGACCAGTAGCTATGTGATGTTCTCCTCCCGTTCTTGTGCTTCACTAATTAGTCCTCGTGAGCTGCCCTACATGATCGAGGCACCTATGTAATCCTTGTGTTGTTGCTATGTTGAGTTTGCTGGGATCCGATGGATTATGAGATTATGTTCAGATTGATCTTGAGTAATATATTTGATTCACCTCTTTTATATTTTAGTTCATAAGTAATTCTTGCATGTTCTCCGTTGTTATTTATTGCTTTGGCCAAGTAGTAGGTAGTGACTCCAAGAGGGAACGTTATGCTCGATTGTGGGTTCATGCCCCTTGATGACTAGCTTGAGTGACAGAAACATGAGTCTAGGGGATGTGTTGTTGCCACAAGGGGGAAAACAACGGTGCTTGTGCCCGCGGGTGCAAGGATTGTTTACTTTACGCAAAGTTCTTTTAATGCAGTTGTCTATTGCATTGAGTTTACACTATGGGTGGGACTCGCAACTTAATACCAGCGAGATGTTCTGGATAGATATCTCAAGGTGGATGATTAGTAGTAGATGCAATTGGATTTCGGTCTACTTACTTTGGCGTACCGCCCATGCTTTGAACCTCAACCTTTCTTGCAATGTAGTCAGCATTGGTTTGCGTTCGTGGTCCTGTCAATTGCCCAGCTGTAATTTGTTACCTCGCATAGCGGTTTTATCGTCTTTTGGGAGAGAGACATCGCTAGTGAACATCATGTGACTCCGGTCCATATTACTATCATTGATCACATACACTATTTTACTTTCCGCTATTTTATTTACTATTGCAAATTACTATCTATCACTACTATCATATTGCTTTTAACCCTTTGTGAACTACAAGGCCGGAGAGATTGACAACCTCTCTGTACTCATTGGGAGCAAAGTTATTTGTATCTGTGTGCAGGTCCACGTTGATTGCTAATTGCGCCGTTAGCAGTTGACACCTACCTGTTGAACCTAGGAGTCTCTGGGGATTCGATCCTTGGCATCTTTGCTAGGGGAAAACACTTCTACTTACTGCATCTTACACCTTCCACTTAGGGTAATCCAACGAGGGGTTCGAGGCCCATCAGCAACTCAAATCAAAAAACTCAGAACTGACGCACGAAAGACAATTATATAGAGAACGCTGTCGAAAAAATTCAGACCAAAAAGATGATCTGGTGATTTTATACGAATTTTTCTATCCAAGGACAGAATCTGTGTCCTGGACAGCACCTCACAACTTTTGAACTTTCTAGCTATCAGAGGCTATACTAGGCACAAATATGAAAAGCAAAGATACAATGATGATGCTACAACAGTAAACAACATCAAGACACAACAAAAGCAAAATTTTTATTCATGTGGGCTGCCTCCCAAAAGCGCTTTCTTTTATGCCTTTAAGCTAGGCATAATGCATAGAGGAATCAATAATCATCATAATAATCGAAGTTATAGATTGTTTCAAATGGTTCCTCAATAAGTTCATTCTTGTTCCTTCTAGGAAAGGGGTACACACCTTTTGCCTTCCCGCGTAAGCGGATTTGTCCCTTACCTATATCGATGAAGCCTTTAACTGCTCGGAGGAAGTCCCTTCCAAGCACTATATTTCCTTGGTTTGGCTCCACGATGAAGAAATCAATCATTGCAATCCCTTTAAGGAATTTAACCGGTACGTCTTTTATTTTTCCCTGGATTTCAGAAATATCTCCATTAGTATGTTCATGATAAGATGGTAATCTATCCATGTTAAATTTTAAAGAATCATAAACGATTTTTGGCATAGTAGAAACCATAGATCCAATATCACAATAAGCAAGGAAGTCTTGATTAGAGATGCTAATCCTAACAAGAGGTTCCCAGTCATTATCTATTTCCAAAATATCTCTCTCATTGGGTTTGGGTTTCTCTACCTTCATTAAGTCTAGAGCATCCATTCTCTTTTCAATGGTAGCAAGTCTATCTATGACAGTATCAAAGTTATGATCATAAACAAAGTAACTAGATAGACCATGTATAATTTCAAGGGCTCTAGCTTCATCACATTCTAAGAAATCTCCCTCAGCTATAATGTCAAGGGAGTGTTTACACCATTTAAAAAGACCATGGTAAAAATTCCTGAGCACAATTTTTATAGGTATCCAAGGCATAATTCTCCTATGTGCATCAGAAATTCTGTCCCATGCCTTCTTCATATTTTCTCCATCCCTTTGATGGAAATCTAAAACTTCTGATTCCCTCAAAGCACCAAATCCTAACATGTTTGGCTAAACAGAAAGGACTACTAATAAAAAGTCAAATAATTTTTTGTGTGATTTTTGATAAAAGGAACTAAAGCAAAAATGAAAAGTAAACTAACAAGACTAAAAAGCAAAGGTAAAAGATAGCATGCAACTCCCCTATCCTGAAGAGTGGAGTCCCCGGCAACGGCGCCAGAAAATACTCCTTGATGGGCCTCGAACCCCTCGTTGGTTACCCCAAGTGGAAGGTGTAAGATGCAGTAAGTAGAAGTGTTTTCCCTTAGCAAAGATGCCAAGGATCGAATCCCCAGAGACTCCTAGGTTCAACAAGTAGGTGTCAACTGCTAACGGCGCAATTAGCAATCAACGTGGACCTGCACACAGATACAAATAACTTTGCTCCCAACGAGTACAGAGAGGTTGTCAATCCCTCCGGCCTTGTAGTTCACAAAGGATTAAAAGCAATGATAGTAGTGATAGATAGTGTTTTGCAATAGTAAATAATAACGAAAAGGTAAATAGCGGGTGTGATCAATGATGGTAATATGGACCGGAGTCTCATGATGTTCACTAGTGATGTCTCTCTCCCAAAAGACGATAAAACAGCTATGTGAGGTAAACAAATTACAGCTGGGCAATTGACAGGACCACGAACGCAAACCAATGCTGACTACATTGCAAGAAAGGTTGAGGTTCAAAGCATGGGCGGTACGCCAAAGTAAGTAGACCGAAATCCATCAATGTCTACTACTAATCATCCACCTTGAGATATCTATCCAGAACATCTCGCTGGTATTAAGTTGCGAGTCCCACCCATAGTGTAAACTCAATGCAACAGACAACTGCATTAAAAGAACTTTGTGTAAAGTAAACAATCCTTGCACCCGCGGGCACAAGCACCGTTGTTTTCCCCCTTGTGGCAACAGCACATCCCCTAGACTCATGTTTCTGTCACTCAAGCTAGTCATCGAGGGGCATGAACCCACAATCAAGCATAACGTTCCCTCTTGGAGTCACTACCTACTACTCGGCCAAAGCAATAAGTAACAACGGAGAACATGCAAGAATTACTTATGAACTAAAATATAAAAGAGGTGAATCAAATATATTACTCAAGATCAATCTGAACATAATCTCATAATCCATCGGATCCCAGCAAACTCAACATAGCAACAGCATAAGGATTACATAGGTGCCTCGATCATGTAGGGCAGCTCACGAGGACTAATTAGTGAAGCACAAGAACGGGAGGAGAACATCACATAGCTACTGGTCATGGACTCATGGTCCAAGGGAGACTACTCACGAGTCATCCGGGAGGCGTCCATGGTGGTGGAGAAGCTCCCGGTAGTGATCCTCCCCTCCGGCAGGGTGCCGGGAAGAGTTCTCCTGGTGTTCCCGATCTTGGAAGCGGCGGCGGCGGCGGAACAGAGATGGGATCGCGAAAAGAGTTCCTGTTCTGAGGGTTACGGAGGACCCTTTAAATATATGCCAAAGTAGGGCACCGGGGGAGCCTCGGGGGGCCCAGGCGCCCCCCCGGCGCGGCCCAGGGGGGGCGCGCCCACAGGGCGCCTGGAGCCCCTGTGGCCCCCCCAGGCTGCCCTTCGGACGTAGTGTTGTTTCCGGAACGCTGATTTTTTATATAATTTTTCTGGATTTTTCTGGGCAGTTCTCGAAACGTGAAAACCTGAAATACAAAAACAGCCGAAAACAGAAACTGGCACTGGGGTGCACTGGATTAGTAAGTTAGTCCAAATATGATCAAAAGTGTATGGAAGTGTATGAATATCATAGCAATATCACCCAAAAGTGACATGGAGCAAGCAGAAATTATAGATACGTTTTGGACGTATCAACATCCCCAAGCTTAATTCCTGCTCGTCCTCGAGTAGGTAAATGATAACAAGAATAATTTCTGTGGTGACATGCTATTAACCATATAGGACTTTCTCATAGTCATATGACAAAAGCTTACTGAGACAATGATTCTAAAGTAATTAAGTTGCCTCAAGAGAAAATCACAAATGACTGAAAGTTTTACAACATGAAACTGAAACATCAAAAAGATTTGCAATGAACATGATGTGGAAATATGATAAAGTGATATCTAGCTTACCCCCTTTAGTGATGCAAAACATAAGTGCAGGGGCACCTTCAAGGTTTAAGTGATGACTAGATACAATCATTTCAGAATAAACGATATCACAATCATGCAAAAGACAATGCTACTTTGGGACAATGCACATTACACTCAAAATGACAATTATGCTCTCAGTAGTTGGTGCTTCAACATAAAGGTAAAAGAAAGGTTAAGTGCTAAAGCTTTTTATTTTGAAAACATGGAAGCAATTGTGTCAACGGTAGTAGTACTTCATATGTGTCATGCATAAAACATCCTATAAGTTGCAAGCCTCATGCATCGAATACTAATAGTGCTCGCTCCTTGTCCTAATTAGCTCGGATCCCCATGGGTTATCATTGCATTACATATGTTTTAACCAAGTGTCACAAAGGGGTACCTCTATGCCACCTGTACAAAGGTCCAAGGAGATATATCGCATTTGATTTCTCGTTTTTGATAGATCTGAACTTGAGGACATCCATACCGGGACAACATAGAAAATAGATGATGGACTCCTCTTCAATGCATAAGCATATTCTCATAAGAGATTGAGGATTAAGGTCCAAGCTAAAACTTCCACCATGATGCATGGCTTTGGTTGGCGGCCCAATGTTCTTCTCTAACAATATGCATATTAATTCAACCCACGGTAGATCACCCTTACTTCACACAAGACGAACATGCATAGCAACTCACATGATATTCAACAAAAGTGTGACAGTTGATGGCGTCCCCAGAAACATGGTTACCGCTCAGCAAGCAACTTATAAGAAATAAGATACATAAGCAACATATTCTTTACCACAATAGTTTTTAGGCTACTTTCCCATGAGCTATGTATTGCATGGTTAGTTTGCTTAGTGCCGGTGGAGGTTAGCAAAAGACTGGGAGCGACCAACTAAGAGAGCAATGACGGTCATAATCATGCAGAGCGACAAAGCAATATTGAATCGGGCATGGTAGTTATATCGCTACTTAGAAATAAAAGATCATCAAGGCTTGACAGACTTTCTTTACAGTCTTAAATATGCGTGAGCATACGCCAAGTCAATCAAAATAAATTCTCGAAGGAAGATATTACTAAACCATACCACATCATAGGCAAACAAACCAAGTTGGTACTCCAATAACACATTGGGAACCCCCCAGCTATTTGAGATTAACCAAAAGAAAACCTGAACTACTAAGCACCATCATGAAAGTAGCATCTTTATCATAGACACATTAACCAATGCAATGGAAGCAAACTCTCTTAATAAGGTGAGCACGGTAATTAAAGAGAGTTCAAGCAACCAACTAAATAAAAGCTCTTGAAAAGATAAGCATGAATACTAAGAGCAGAGTATGATAGTAGCTATTAAAAGACAAAGAACACACACATCATAGATAGACATGAAAATTCTATGTAATGTTCTAGGTAGAGGTGGAGCGTGTTTCTCTCCCACATAAAGGAATGCTGAGTTCCGACTCGTTATAAAAAACTAAAAAGAAAACTAAAAGCAAGACGCTCCAAGCATAGCACATAACACATGAAGTGATAAAAATATAGCGAAACGAAAGACGAACTGATAGTGTTGATGGAGAAGGGGATGCATGGGGGCATCCCCAAGCTTAGACGCTTGAGTCTCCTTGAATATTTCTTGGGGGTGCACGGGGGCATCCCCAAGCTTGAGCGCTTGACACTCCTGAATCTTTTTATCATCTTCCCTCGCACACTTGAAAACTCCCTTCATACATAACTCATCATAATCTGATTAGCGAGGTTAGTACCCTTAATAAAATAATTATACCTTGCTGGAAATAAGGATATTCGTGAAGTTCTACTGTTTCTCAAGATTTCCAAAAGTTTTTTGCAAAGAAAAATCAAGTTCTTAATTTGCAAAGTGAAGGTAAGGCAAAACAGGACAGAATCTGTGAAAAACTGAACAGTAGGCAGTAATTGACCTGTTCGGGATACTTCTGCAACTCAAATCAAAAAACTCAGAACTGACGCACGAAAGACAATTATATAGATAACGCTGTCGAAAAAATTCAGACCAAAAAGATGATCTGGTGATTTTGTACGAATTTTTCTATCCAAGGACAGAATCTGTGTCCTGGACAGCACCTCACAACTTTTGAACTTTCTAGCTATCAGAGGCTATACTTGGCACAAATATGAAAATCAAAGATACAATGATGATGCTACAGCAGTAAACAACATCAAGACACAACAAAAGCAAAAATTTTATTCATGTGGGCTGCCTCCCAAAAGCGCTTTCTTTTATGCCTTTAAGCTAGGCATAATGCATAGAGGAATCAATAATCATCATAATAATCGAAGTTATAGATTGTTTCAAATGGTTCCTCAATAAGTTCATTCTTGTTCCTTCTAGGAAAGGGGTACACACCTTTTGCCTTCCCGCGTAAGCGGATTTGTCCCTTACCTATATCGATGAAGCCTTTAACTGCTCGGAGGAAGTCCCTTCCAAGCACTATATTTCCTTGGTTTGGCTCCACGATGAAGAAATCAATCATTGCAATCCCTTTAAGGAATTTAACCGGTACGTCTTTTATTTTTCCCTGGATTTCAGAAATATCTCCATTAGTATGTTCATGATAAGATGGTAATCTATCCATGTTAAATTTTAAACAATCATGAACAATTTTTGGCATAGTAGAAACCATAGATCCAATATCACAATAAGCAAGGAAGTCTTGATTAGAGATGCTAATCCTAACAAGAGTTTCCCAGTCATTATCTATTTCCAAAATATCTCTCTCATTGGGTTTGGGTTTCTCTACCTTCATTAAGTCTAGAGCATCCATTCTCTTTTCAATGGTAGCAAGTCTATCTATGACAGTATCAAAATTATGATCATAAACAAAGTAACTAGATAGACCATGTATAATTTCAAGGGCTATAGCTTCATCACATTCTAAGAAATCTCCCTCAGCTATAATGTCAAGGGAGTGTTTACACCATTTAAAAAGACCATGGTAAAAATTCCTGAGCACAATTTTTGTAGGTATCCAAGGCATAATTCTCCTATGTGCATCAGAAATTCTGTCCCATGCCTTCTTCATATTTTCTCCATCCCTTTGATGGAAATCTAAAACTTCTGATTCCCTCAAAGCACCAAATCCTAACATGTTTGGCTAAACAGAAAGGACTACTAATAAAAAGTCAAATAATTTTTTTTGTGATTTTTGATAAAAGGAACTAAAGCAAAAATGAAAAGTAAACTAACAAGACTAAAAAGCAAAGGTAAAAGATAGCATGCAACTCCCCTATCCTGAAGAGTGGAGTCCCCGGCAACGGCGCCAGAAAATACTCCTTGATGGGCCTCGAACCCCTCGTTGGTTACCCCAAGTGGAAGGTGCAATATGCAGTAAGTAGAAGTGTTTTCCCTTAGCAAAGATGCCAAGGATCGAATCCCCAGAGACTCCTAGGTTAAACAAGTAGGTGTCAACTGCTAACGGTGCAATTAGCAATCAACGTGGACCTGCACACAGATACAAATAACTTTGCTCCCAACGAGTACAGAGAGGTTGTCAATCCCTCCGGCCTTGTAGTTCACAAAGGGTTAAAAGCAATGATAGTAGTGATAGATAGTTTTTGCAATAGTAAATAATAACGGAAAGTAAATAGTGGATGTGATCAATGATGGTAATATGGACAGGAGTCTCATGATGTTCACTAGTGATGTCTCTCTCCCAAAAGACGATAAAACAGCTATGCGAGGTAAACAAATTACAACTGGGCAATTGACAGGACCACGAACGCAAACCAATGCTGACTACATTGCAAGAAAGGTTGAGGTTCAAAGCATGGGCGGTACGCCAAAGTAAGTAGACCGAAATCCATCAATATCTACTACTAATCATCCACCTTGAGATATCTATCCAGAACATCTCGCTGGTATTAAGTTGCGAGTCCCACCCATAGTGTAAACTCAATGCAACAGACAACTGCATTAAAAGAACTTTGCGTAAAGTAAACAATCCTTGCACCCACGGGCACAAGCACCGTTGTTTTCCCCCTTGTGGCAACAGCACATCCCCTAGACTCATGTTTCTGTCACTCAAGCTAGTCATCGAGGGGCATGAACCCACAATCGAGCATAACGTTCCCTCTTGGAGTCACTACCTACTACTCGGCCAAAGCAATAAATAACAACGGAGAACATGCAAGAATTACTTATGAACTAAAATATAAAAGAGGTGAATCAAATATATTACTCACGATCAATCTGAACATAATCTCATAATCCATCGATCCCAGCAAACTCAACATAGCAACAGCATAAGGATTACATAGGTGCCTCGATCATGTAGGGCAGCTCACGAGGACTAATTAGTGAAGCACAAGAACGGGGGGAGAACATCACATAGCTACTGGTCATGGACTCATGGTCCAAGGGAGACTACTCACGACTCATCCGGGAGGCGTCCATGGTGGTGGAGAAGCTCTCGGTGGTGATCCTCCCCTCCGGCAGGGTCCCGGGAAGAGTTCTCCTGGTGCTCCCGATCTTGGAAGCGGCGGCGGCGGCGGAACAGAGATGGGATCACGAAAAGAGTTCCTGTTCTGAGGGTTACGGAGGACCCTTTAAATATATGCCAAAGTAGGGCACCGGGGGAGCCTCGGGGGGCCCAGGCGCCCCCCCGGCGCGGCCCGGGGGGGGGGGGGGGGGCGCCCACAGGGCGCCTGGAGGCCCTGTGCCCCCCCCCCAGGCTGCCCTTCGGACGCAGTGTTGTTTCCGGATCGCTGATTTTTTATATAATTTTTCTGGGCAGTTCTCGAAACGTGAAAACCTGAAATACAAAAACAGCCGAAAACAGAAACTGGCACTGGGGTGCACTGGATTAGTAAGTTAGTCCAAATATGATCAAAAGTGTATGGAAGTGTATGCATATCATAGCAATATCACCCAAAAGTGGCATGGAGCAAGCAGAAATTATAGATACGTTTTGGACGTATCAACTGACGCAGATGGAAATGTGACCATCTATAAGGCTCGGCTTGTCGCTAAGGGTTATCGACAAGTTCAAGGAATTGCCTACGATGAGACTTTCTCCCCCGTAGCGATGCTGAAGTCCGTCCGAATCATGTTAGCAATTGCCGCATTCTATGATTATGAGATCTGGCAAATGGACGTCAAAACGGCATTCCTTAACGGTTTCCTTAAGGAAGAATTGTATATGATGCAGCCAGAAGGTTTTGTCGATCCTAAGAATGCTGACAAGGTATGCAAGCTCCAGCGCTCCATCTATGGGCTGGTGCAAGCATCTCGGAGTTGGAACATTCATTTTGATGAAGTGATCAAAGCGTTTGGGTTCATACAGACTTATGGAGAAGCATGTATTTACAATAAAGTGAGTGGGAGCTTTGTGGCATTTCTCATATTATATGTGGATGACATATTGTTGATGGGAAATGATATAGAACTTTTGGAAAGCATAAAGGCCTACTTGAATAAGTGTTTTTCAATGAAGGACCTTGGAGAAGCTGCTTACATATTAGGCATCAAGATCTATAGAGATAGATTGAGACGCCTCATTGGTCTTTCACAAAAGCACATACCTTGACAAGATAGTGAAGAAGTTCAATATGGATCAGTCCAAGAAAGGGTTCTTGCCTGTATTGCAAGGTGTGAGATTGAGCACAGCTCAATGCCCGAACTCGGCGGAAGATAGATAAATGATGAGTGGCATCCCCTATGCCTGAGCCATAGGTTCTATTATGTATGCCATGTTGTGTACGACCTGATGTGAACCTTGCCATAAGTTTGGTGGGGAGGTACCAAAGTGATCCCGGAATGGAACACTGGACAGCGGTCAAGAACATCCTGAAGTACCTAAAAAGGACTAAGGATATGTTTCTTGTTTATGGAGGTGACGAAGAGCTCGACGTAAAGGGTTACGTCGATGCTAGCTTCGACATAGATCCGGATGACTCCAATTCACAAACTGGATACATGTATATTTTGAATGGTGGGGCAGTCAGCTGCTGCAGTTGCAAGCAAAGCGTCGTGACGGCTTCTACATGTGAAGCGGAGTACATAGCTGCTTCCGAAGCAGCACAGGAGGGAGTCTGGATGAAGGAGTTCATTACCGACCTAGGAGTTATTCCAAGCGCGTCGGGCCCGATGACTCTCTTATGTGACAACACTAGAGCTATTGCCATTGCCAAGGAGCCCAGGTTTCACAAGAAGACCAAGCACATCAAGCGCCGTTTAGACTCCATTCGTGGTTACATTCAAGATGGAGACATAGATATTTGTAAAGTACATACGGATCTGAATGTCGCAGATCCGTTGACTAAACCTCTTCCACGAGCAAAACATGATCAACACCAGAACTCTATGGGTGTTCGATTCATCACAATGTAACTAGGTTATTGACTCTAGTGCAAGTGGGAGACTGTTGGAAATATGCCCTAGAGGCAATAATAAAATGGTTATTATTATATGTCCTCGTTCATGATAATTGTCTATTGTTCATGCTATAATTGTATCCGGAAATCATAATACATGTGTGAATACATAGACCACAACATTTCCCTAGTGAGCCTCTAGTTGACTAGCTCGTTGATCAATAGATGGTTACGGTTTCCTGACCATGGACATTGGATGTCGTTGATACTGGGATCACATCATTAGGAGAATGATGTGATGGACAATACCCAATCCTAAGCATAGCACTAGACCGTGTAGTTCGGCTGCTAAAGCTTTTCTAATGTCAAGTATCATTTCCTTAGACCATGAGATTGTGCAACTCCCGGATACCATAGGAGTGCTTTGGGTGTGCCAAAGTCACAACGTAACTGGGTGGCTATAAAGGTACACTATGAATATCCTCGAAAGTATCTGTTGGGATGGCACGCATCGAGATTGGGATTTGTCACTCCGTATGACGGAGAGGTATCTTTGAGCCCACTCGGTAAAACATCATCGTAATGAGATCAATGTGACTAAGGAGTTGGTCATGGGATGATGTGTTATGGAACGAGTAAAGATACTTGCCGGTAATAAGATTGAACAAGGTATAGGGATACCGACGATCGAATCTCGGGCAAGTATCATACCGGTAGACAAAGGGATTTGTCTACGGGATTGATTGAATCCCCTACATCGTGGTTCATCCGATAAGATCATCGTGGAACATGTGGGACCCAACATGGGTATCCAGATCTTGCTGTTGGTTATTGACCGGAGAGATGTCTCGGTCATGTCTACATGTCTCCCGAACCCGTAGGGTCTACACACTTAAGGTTCGATGACGCTAGAGTTGTTATGGGAAATTGTATGTAGTTACCGAATGTTGTTCGAAGTCCCGGATGACATCCCAGACGTCACAAGGAGTTCCGGAATGGTCCGGAGCTGAAGATTTATATATGGGGAGTCATCATACGGTCACCAGAAGTGTTCAAGGGTATGCCGATATTGTACCAGGGCCACCGAAGGGGTTCCAGGGGTCCACTGGGAGGGTCCACCTGCCCCGGAGGTCCCTATGGGCTGTATGTGGAGGGGAACCAGCCCCTAAGTGGGCTGGGCGCCTTCCCCCCCTAGGGCCCATGCGCCTAGGGTTTGGGGGAAACCCTAAAGGGGCGCCCCCCTTGGCTTGGGGGGCAAGCCCCCCAACTTGGCCGTCGCCCCCCTTAGATTGGATCTGAGGAGG
>LR738716.1:178427644-178441341 GCA_902687465.1 Secale cereale | reverse complement strand
CGGTGCAACGACGTTGAGCTGGAAAAGCACGTCGGCCAGCAGCACGCAAAACCACGATGGAGCCGCAGTGTTGCGAAGGAGGAACACCCAGGGATAGCATGAAGGAGTGGAGGTCTAGTTTGGTCAGAAAGGCAGCGCAGGCATACGAGCGCTCTTGTGAGAGCATCTCTAGCGGGTAGAGTATTCAACCCAAATTTATTGATTCGACACAAGGGGAGCCAAAGAATATTCACAAGTATTAGCAGTTGAGTTGTCAATTCAACCACACCTGAAAGACATAATATCTGCACAATGTGATTAGTAGCAAAGTAGTATGGTAACTTGACAGTTGCAGTAACAGTAGCAATAGTAACGGTAATAGTGGCAGTAGCAGTTTTGTAGTAATTGTAACAGCATGAACATCAAAAGTAACTCAGTAAAGATCAGTATATGAAAAGCTCATAGGCATTAGATCAGCGATGGATAATTGTGTTGGATAATATTCATCATGTAGCATTTATAACCTAGGGTGACACGAAACTAGCTCCAATTCATCAATGTAATGTAGGCATGTATTCCGTATATAGTCATACGTGCTTATGGAAAGAACTTGCATGACATCTTCTGTCCTACCCTCCCGTGGAAGCGGGGTCCATAAGGAAACTAAGAGATATTAAGGCCTCCTTTTAATAGATAACCGAAACAAAGCATTAGCACTTAGTGAATACATGAACTCCTCAAACTACGGTAATCACCGGAAAGATTCTCAATTATTGTCACCTTGGGGTATGTGGATCATGACACGTAATAGGTGCATATAACTTGCAAGATAGGATCAAGAACACACATATATTCATGAAAACATAATAGATTTAGATCTCATGGCACTCGGGCTCTAATGACAAGCATTAAGCATAGCAAAGTCATAACAACATCAGTCTCAGAACATAGTGGATACTAGGGATCAAGACCTAACAAAACTAACTCGATTACATGATAAATCTCATCCAACCCATCATCGTCCACCAAGCCTACGAAGGAATTACTCACTCCCAACGGTGAGCATTATGAAATTGGCGATGGATGAAGGTTGATGATGACGATGGCGACAGATTCCACCCTCCGGAGCCCCAAACGGACTCCAGACCAGCCCTCCCGATGAAGAACAGGAGGTGGCGGCGGCTCCATATCGTAAAGCGCAATGAATCCTTCTCTCTGATTTTTTCCTTGGTGAATAGGTATGTATGGAGTTGGAGTTAGGGTTTCTGAAGGTCTAGGGGGCCCACAAGCTCGGTAGGCGTGCCCCTGAGCTTGTGGCTCCTGGGTGGCCCCCCCTGGTATATTCTCCCGCCAGTATTTTTTATATATTACACAAAAATTCTCCGTAAATTTTCAGGTCAATCTGAGAACTTTGATTTCTGCACAAAATAACACCATGGCAATTCTGCTGAAAACAACATTAGTCGAGGTTAGTTTAATTCAAATCATGCAAACTAGAGTCTAAATCAAGAGCAAAAGTGTTTCGAAAAGTAGATACGACAGAGACGTATCAACTCCCCAAGCTTAACTCGTAGATTGTCCTAAAGCAATTAAGTTGATAAACTGAAAGTGACAAAGAAAAACTTTTACAAACTTTGTTTGATTTTCTTGTTGCAAATATGTCTAACCAATGTTCAGGTTTTCAGCAAAGATTATGAACTAACCATATTCACAATAACTCTTAGGTCTCACATTTACCCATATCAATGACATAACCTGTTGGGGAACGTAGTATTTTCAAAATTTTCCTACGATCACGCAAGATCTATCTACTAGATGCATAGCAACGAGAGGGGAGAGTGTGTCTACGTACCCTTGTAGACCGAAAGCGGAAGCGTTTATCAACGCGGTTGATGTAGTCGTGCACCTTCACGATCCGTCCCGATCTAGTACCGAACGTACGGCACCTCCGCGTTCAGCACACGTTCAGCTCGATGACGTCCTCGCCTTCCTGATCCAGCAAGACGGGCGAAGTAGTAGATGAGTTCCGGCAGCACGACGGCGTGGTGACGGTTGTTGATGAAGAACAATCTCTGCAGGGCTTCGCCAAGCACTACAGAAACTAGACGGAGGATAAACTAGAGGGTCGGGGTAGCCGGCACACGGCTTGGTGTATCTTGATCTGTCTTGGATGCTAGCCCTACCCCTCTATTTATATGTTGAGCCTTGGGGTCGAAACTTGGAGTAAAAGCCTTCACAAAGTCGGTTTTACCCGAAAGGCAAGAGTCCTTCTCGGACTCCAGGGCCAGACGCCAGGGTTCCCGGCGTCTGGACCCAGACGCCAGGGACCCTGGCGTCTGGCCCCTGGACTCCGCAAAACTTCCTTTTGCGCTTTCCAAAAACCTTGTGTGCTTTCCCTTTTGGCCCAAATAACGTGTTCTCGTACCCAAACACTACGGGAAACATCCGAAACTTCTTCCGGTGAATTCGGGAACCCTTCCGGAGGTCAAACACTATTATCTCATATATTAATCTTTATCTCCGGACCATTCCGGAGTTCCTCGTCATGTCCGTGATCACATCCTGGACTCCGAATAACATTCGGTCACCAACATACATAACTCATTAAATACTATATCGTCAACGAACGTTTAAGCGTGCGGACCCTACGGGTTCGAGAACTATGTAGACATGACCGAGACATCTCTCCGGTCAATAACCAATAGCGGAACCTGGATGCCCATATTGGCTCCTACATATTCTACGAAGATCTTTATCGGTCGAACCGCATAACAACATACGTTGTTCCTTTTGTCATCGGTATGTTACTTGCCCGAGATTCGATCGTCGGTATCACTATACCTAGTTCAATCTCGTTACCGGCAAGTCTCTTTACTCGTTCCGTAACACATCATCTCGTGACCAACTCATTAGTCTTTTGCTTGCAAGGCTTATTATGATGTGTGTTACCGAGAGGGCCCAGAGATACCTCTCCGACACTCGGAGTGACAAATCCTAATCTTGATCTATGCCAACACCACGAATACTTTCGGAGACACCTGTAGAGCATCTTTATGATCACCCAGTTACGTTGTGACGTTTGATAGCACACAAGGTGTTCCTACGGTATTCGGGAGTTGCATAATCTCATAGTCATAGGAACATGTATAAGTCATGAAGAAAGCAATAGCAGTAAAACTAAACGATCATAGTGCTATGCTAACGGATGGGTCTCGTCCATCACATCATTCTCCTAATGATGTGATCCCGTTGATCAAATGACAACTCATGTCTATGGCTAGGAAACATAACCATCTTTGATCAATGAGCTAGTCTAGTAGAGGCATACTAGGGACATACTGTTTTGTCTATGTATCCACACATGTACTAAGTTTCCGGTTAATACAATTCTAGCATGAATAAAAGACATTTATCATGATATAAGGAAATACAAATAACATCTTTATTATTGCCTCTAGGGCATATTTCCTTCAGTCTCCCACTTGAACTAGAGTCAATAATCTAGATTACAAAGTGATGATCCTCACACCCATGGAGTCTTGGTGCTGATCATGTTTTGCCCGTGGAAGAGGCTTAGTCAACGGGTCTGCAACATTCAGATCCGTTTGTATTTTGCAAATCTCTATGTCTCCCTCCTTGACTAGATCGCGGATGGAATTGAAGCGTCTTTTGATGTGCTTTGTTCTCTTGTGAAACCTGGATTCCTTCGCCAAGGCTATGGCTCCAGTGTTGTCACAAAAGATTTTCATTGGACCCGATGCACTAGGTACTACACCTAGATCGGATATGAACTCCTTCATCCAGACTCCTTCATTTGCTGCTTCCGAAGCAGCTATGTATTCCGCTTCACACGTAGATCCCGCCACGACGCTCTGCTTGGAACTGCACCAGCTGACAGCTCAACCGTTCAATAAAAATACATATCCGGTTTGTGACTTTGAGTCATCCGGATCAGTGTCAAAGCTAGAATCGACGTAACCGTTTACGACGAGCTCTTTGTCACCTCCATATACGAGAAACATATCCTTTGTTCTTTTCAGATACTTTAGGATGTTTTTGACCGCTGTCCAGTGATCCATTCCTGGATTACTTTGGTACCTCCCTGCTAGACTTATAGCAAGGCACACATCAGGTCTGGTACACAGCATTGCATACATGATAGATCCTATGGCTGAGGCATAGGGAATGACTTTCATTTTCTCTCTATCTTCTGCAGTGGTCGGGCATTGAGTCTTGCTCAACTTCATACCTTGTAAAACAGGCAAGAACCCTTTCTTTGACTGATCCATTTTGAACTTCTTCAAAATCTTATCAAGGTATGTGCTTTGTGAAAGTCCAATTAAGCGTCTTGATCTATCTCTATAGATCTTGATACCTAATATATAAGTAGCTTCACCGAGGTCTTTCATTGAAAAACTTTTATTCAAATATCCTTTTATGCTATCCAGAAATTCTATATCATTTCCAATCAACAATATGTCATCTACATATAATATTAGAAATGCTACAGAGCTCCCACTCACTTTCTTGTAAATGCAGGCTTCTCCAAAAGTCTGTATAAAACCATATGCTTTGATCACCTCATCAAAGCGTATATTCCAACTCCGAGATGCTTGCACCAGTCCATAGATGGATCGCTGGAGCTTGCATACTTTGTTAGCACCTTTTGGATCGACAAAACCTTCTGGTTGCATCATATACAACTCTTCTTTGAGATATCCATTTAGGAATGCAGTTTTGACATCCATTTGCCAGATTTCATAATCATAAAATGCGGCAATTGCTAACATGATTCGGACAGACTTAAGCATCGCTACAGGTGAGAAAGTCTCATCGTAGTCAACTCCTTGAACTTGTCGAAAACCTTTCGCAACAAGTCGAGCTTTGTAAACAGTAATATTACCGTCTGCGTCGGTCTTCCTCTTGAAGATCCATTTATTTTCGATGGCTTGCCGATCATCGGGCAGGTCAACCAAAGTCCACACTTTGTTCTCATACATGGATCCCATCTCAGATTTCATGGCTTCAAGCCATTTTGCGGAATCTGGGCTCATCATCGCTTCCTCATAGTTCGTAGGTTCATCATGGTCTAGTAACATGATTTCCAGAGCTGGGTTGCCGTACCACTCTGGTGCGGAACGTACTCTGGTTGATCTATGACGTTCAGCAGAAACTTGATCTGAAGTTTCATGATCATTATCATTAACTTCCTCACTAATTGGTGTAGGAATCACTGGAACAATTTCCTATGATGTACTACTTTCCAATCCGGGAGAAGGTACAATTACCTCATCAAGTTCTACTTTCCTCCCACTCACTTCTTTCGAGAGAAACTCTTTTTCTAGAAAGGATCCGTTCTTAGCAACGAATATTTTGCCTTCGGATCTGTGATAGAAGGTGTACCCAACAGTCTCTTTTGGGTATCCTATGAAGACACATTTTTCCGACTTGGGATCGAGCTTATCAGGTTGAAGTGTTTTCACATAAGCATCGCAGCCCCAAATTTTAAGAAACGACAACTTTGGTTTCTTGCCAAACCATAGTTCATAAGGTGTCGTATCAACGGATTTAGATGGTGCCCTATTTAACGTGAATGCAGCTGTCTCTAAAGCATAACCCCAAAACGATAGTGGTAAATCGGTAA
This sequence comes from Secale cereale, assembly GCA_902687465.1. Taxonomy (NCBI): domain Eukaryota; kingdom Viridiplantae; phylum Streptophyta; class Magnoliopsida; order Poales; family Poaceae; genus Secale; species Secale cereale. Next base: position 178,435,718 of record LR738716.1, on the reverse strand, counting down.
GAGACATCATAGATCGCACCATATCCAATAAAGTACGGTTACGACGTTCGGACACACCATTACGCTGTGGTGTTCCAGGTGGCGTGAGTTGTGAAACTATTCCACGTTGTTTCAAATGAAGACCAAACTCGTAACTCAAATATTCTCCTCCACGATCAGATCGTAGGAACTTTATTTTCTTGTTACGATGATTCTCTACTTCACTCTGAAATTCTTTGAACTTTTCAAATGTTTCAGACTTGTGTTTCATTAAGTAGATATACCCATATCTGCTCAAATCATCAGTGAAGGTCAGAAAATAACGATACCCGCCGCGAGCATCAACACTCATTGGTCCACATACATCAGTATGTATGATTTCCAACAAATCTGTTGCTCGCTCCATGGTTCCAGAGAACGGAGTTTTAGTCATCTTGCCCATGAGGCATGGTTCGCAAGCACCAAGTGATTCATAATCAAGTGATTCCAAAAGTCCATCATTATGGTGTTTCTTCATGCGTTTTACACCAATATGACCTAAACGGCAGTGCCACAAATAAGTTGCACTATCATTATTAACCTTGCATCTTTTGGTTTCAATATTATGAATATGTGTATCACTACAATCGAGATCCAATAAGAATAGACCACTCTTCAAGGGTGCATGACCATAAAAGATATTATTCATTAAAATGGAACAACCATTATTCTCTGATTTAAATGAATAACCGTCTCGCAATAAACAAGATCCAGATATAATGTTCATGCTTAACGCTGGCACCAAATAACAATTATTTAGGTCTAAAACTAATCCCGAAGGTAGATGTAGAGGTAGCGTGCCGACGGCGATCACATCGACTTTGGAACCGTTTCCCACGCGCATCGTCACCTCGTCCTTAGCTAATCTTCGTTTAATCCGTAGTCCCTGTTTCGAGTTACAAATATTAGCAACCGAACCGGTATCAAATACCCAGGTACTACTACGAGCATTAGTAAGGTACACATCAATAACATGTATATCACATATACCTTTGTTCATCTTGCCATCCTTCTTATCCGCCAAATACTTGGGGCAGTTCCGCTTCCAGTGTCCAGTTCCCTTGCAGTAGAAGCACTCAGTTTCAGGCTTGGCTCCAGATTTGGGTTTCTTCGTTGAAGTAGCAACTGACTTGCTATTCTTTTTGAGTTCCCTTTCTTTCCCTTGCCCTTTTTCTTGAAACTAGTGGTCTTGTTAACCATCAACACTTGATGCTCCTTTTTGATTTCTACCTCCGCAGCTTTGAGCATAGCGAAGAGCTCGGGAATTGTCTTTTGCATCCCTTGCATGTTATAGTTCATCACGAAGCCTTTATAGCTTGGTGGCAGTGATTGAAGAACTCTATCAATAACACTATCCTCGTCAACTTTGCAACCAAGTTGAGTCATATGATTGTAGTACCCAGACATTCTGAGCAAGTGTTCACTGATAGAACTATTCTCCTCCATTTTGCAGTTGTAGAACTTATTGGAAATCTCATATTTCTCAATTCGGGCATTTGCTTGAAATATTAACTTCAACTCCTGGAACATCTCATATGCTCCATGACGTTCAAAACGTCGTTGAAGTCCCGGTTCTAAGCCGTAAAGCATGGCACACTGAACTATCGTGTAGTCATCAGACCGCGACTGCCAGACGTTCAAAGCGTCTGCATTAGCGGAAGGGGGCTTGTCACCTAGCGGTGCTTCAAGGACATAATTCTTCTGTGCAGCAATGAGGATAATCCTCAGGTTACGGACCCAGTCCGTGTAATTGCTACCATCATCTTTCAACTTAGCTTTCTCTAGGAATGCATTAAAATTCAAAGGAACGGTAGCACGGGCCATTGATCTACAACGACATAGATATGCAAAACTATCAGCACTAAGTTCATGATAAATTAAAGTTCAATATTAATTTAAAGAACTCCCACTTAGATAGACATCCCTCTGGTCATCTAAATGATCACGTGATCCAAATCAACTAAACCATGTCCAATCATCACGTGAGATGGAGTAGTTTTCAATGGTGAACATCTTATGTTGATCATATCTACTATATGATTCACGCTCGACCTTTCGGTCTCCAGTGTTCCGAGGCCATATCTGTATATGCTAGGCTCGTCAAGTTTAACCCGAGTATTCTGCGTGTGCAAAACTGGCTTACACCCGTTGTATTTGAACGTAGAGCTTATCACACCCGATCATCACGTGGTGTCTCGGCACGACGAACTTTCACAACGGTGCATACTCAGGGAGAACACTTATACCTTGAAATTTAGTAAGGGATCATCTTATAATGCTACCGTCGTTCTAAGCAAAATAAGAAGCATAATAAGATAAACATCACATGCAATCAAAATATGTGACATGATATGGCCATCATCATCTTGTGCTTTTGATCTCCATCTTCAAAGCACCGTCATGATCACCTTCGTCACCGACGCGACACCTTGATCTTCATCGTAGCATCGTTGTCGTCTCGCCAACTATTGCTTCCACGACTATCGCTACCGCTTAGTGATAAAGTAAAGCAATTACATGGCGATTGCATTTCATACAATAAAGCGACAACCATATGGCTCCTGCCAGTTGCCGATAAATTTACAAAACATGATCATCTCATACAAAACCGTATAACTCATCATGTCTTGACCATATCACATCACAACATGCCCTGCAAAAACAAGTTAGACGTCCTCTACTTTGTTTGTTGCAAGTTTTACGTGGCTGCTACGGGCTTAGCAAGAACCGTTCTTACCTACGCATACAAAACCACAACGATGTTTCGTCAAGTATGTGCTGTTTTAACCTTCACAAGGACCGGGCGTAGCCACACTTGATTCAGCTAAAGTGAGAGAGACAGACACCCGCCAGTCACCTTTAAGCAACGAGTGCTCGTAACGGTGAAACCAGTCTCGCGTAAGCGTACGCGTAATGTCGGTCCGGGCCGCTTCAACTCTCAATACCGCCGAAGCAAAGTATGACATGCTGGTAAGCAGTATGACTAGTATCGTCCACAATCTCATTGTGTTCTACTCGTGCATATCATCTACGCATAGACCTGGCTCATGATGCCACTGTTGGGGAACGTAGTATTTTCAAAATTTTCCTACGATCACGCAAGATCTATCTACTAGATGCATAGCAACGAGAGGGGAGAGTGTGTCTACGTACCCTTGTAGACCGAAAGCGGAAGCGTTTATCAACGCGGTTGATGTAGTCGTGCACCTTCACGATCCGTCCCGATCAAGTACCGAACGTACGGCACCTCCGTGTTCAGCACACGTTCAGCTCGATGACGTCCTCGCCTTCTTGATCCAGCAAGACGGGCGAAGTAGTAGATGAGTTCCGGCAGCACGATGGCGTGGTGACGGTTGTTGATGAAGAACAATCTCTGCAGGGCTTCGCCAAGCACTACAGAAACTAGACGGAGGATAAACTAGAGGGTCGGGGTAGCCGGCACACGGCTTGGTGTATCTTGATCTGTCTTGGGTGCTAGCCCTACCCGTCTATTTATATGTTGAGCCTTGGGGTCGAAACTTGGAGTAAAAGCCTTCACAAAGTCGGTTTCACCCGAAAGGCAAGAGTCCTTCTCGGACTCCAGGGCCAGACGCCAGGGTTTCCGGCGTCTGGACCCAGACACCAGGGACCCTGGCGTCTGGCCCCTGGACTCCGCAAAACTTCCTTTTGCGCTTTCCAAAAACCTTGTGTGCTTTCCCTTTTGGCCCAAATAACGTGTTCTCGTACCCAAACACTTCGGGAAACATCCGGAACTTCTTCCGGTGAATTCCGGAACCCTTCCGGAGGTCAAACACTATTATCTCATATATTAATCTTTATCTCCGGACCATTCCGGAGTTCCTCGTCATGTCCGTGATCACATCCTGGACTCCGAATAACATTCGGTCACCAACATACATAACTCATTAAATACTATATCGTCAACGAACGTTTAAGCGTGCGGACCCTACGGGTTCGAGAACTATGTAGACATGACCGAGACATCTCTCCGGTCAATAACCAATAGCGGAACCTGGATGCCCATATTGGCTCCTACATATTCTACGAAGATCTTTATCGGTCGAACCGCATAACAACATACGTTGTTCCTTTTGTCATCGGTATGTTACTTGCCCGAGATTCGATCGTCGGTATCACTATACCTAGTTCAATCTCGTTACCGACAAGTCTCTTTACTCGTTGCGTAACACATCATCTCGTGACTAACTCATTAGTCTTTTGCTTGCAAGGCTTATTATGATGTGTGTTACCGAGAGGGCCCAGAGATACCTCTCCGACACTCGGAGTGACAAATCCTAATCTTGATCTATGCCAACACCACGAATACTTTCGGAGACACCTGTAGAGCATCTTTATGATCACCCAGTTACGTTGTGACGTTTGATAGCACACAAGGTGTTCCTACGGTATTCGGGAGTTGCATAATCTCATAGTCATAGGAACATGTATAAGTCATGAAGAAAGCAATAGCAGTAAAACTAAACGATCATAGTGCTATGCTAACGGATGGGTCTAGTCCATCACATCATTCTCCTAATGATGTGATCCCGTTGATCAAATGACAACTCATGTCTATGGCTAGGAAACATAACCATCTTTGATCAATGAGCTAGTCTAGTAGAGGCATACTAGGGACATACTGTTTTGTCTATGTATCCACACATGTACTAAGTTTCCGGTTAATACAATTCTAGCATGAATAAAAGACATTTATCATGATATAAGGAAATACAAATAACATCTTTATTATTGCCTCTAGGGCATATTTCCTTCATAACCAACCGGCGAGCAGTAATAAGATATCTCGGATGATAACACTTTTTCAAAACAATCATGATACAATATGACAAATGGTATCTCGCTAGCCCTTTATGAGACCACAAAATATAAATGCAGAGCACCCATGAAGTTCAAGCATCGACTAGACATTATAATTCAGGATGAAAGAGATCCAGTCACACTCATACTCAATATTAACTAAACACAAAACATAAAAATGACAATAGTGCTCTCCAGGTGGTGCTTTAATGAGAAGATGACGAATCAATAATAAAAGTAAATAGATAGTCCCTTCGCAAAGGAAAGCAGGGATTTGGAAAGGTGCCAGAGATCAAAGCTTTTGAAACAGATATGAATATGATTTTGAGAGGCATGCTTTCATTGTCAACATGGCGACCAAGAGTTTTCAATATCTTCCATGCTAAACAGATTATATGCGGTTCATCAAAAAACACAAGTCATGGCTAGCCGAATCCTCTAGTGCCCTCCATATACCAAACAACAACCCGGGAGATTATTTTTTATTGTAGGACTGGGCATCTCAATTACCAGCCACTTTCTCGTGAATGACAAGCGGATAACCACTCATCATGATAATAACCCGCCTAACATGGAAGATATTGGTCGCCCCCTATCGCTTCATGAGCGAGTTGGGCATACAAAACATATTATTATTTGAAGATTTTTAGTTTGGCACATGCAAATTTACTTGGAACGGCAGGTAATTACCGCATATAGGTAAGTATGGTGGACTCATATGGAATAACTTTAAGGAAGTGGATGCACAAGCAGTATTTCCTCTTAGTACAAGTGAAGGCTAGCAAAAATATTGAGGATTGAAAGAACATGCGGTGCCCCCATGTTTGGTTTTGGTAATTGATGACAATCTCTATGGACTAATGGTTGCCTTGAGTTATATTTGAAGGGTTTGTCCATAGGCTTTTCTTGGAGTCCATTTGTTGGTTTCAAGGAGAGTTTCTGATGACCAAGGTGCTATTAAGGAATTATCCAAAGATTGGTCTAGTGAGTGTTGAGCTTATTGCAAGCATGTCTTGAAGAAGAGGAGTGTGTGATCATTCATGTTTACCATCAAGACATCATCCAAATAAAGAGAGTTGGAAAGATTCAAGGTTGATCAAGACTAAGTCAAAGAGTGGATCAAGTTGATCAACACACAAAGCATAGAAGATGTAGCGAGAGGGATCAAGCGATCCCATGGTATGGTAAGCATTGTCAATTATGCTTTGTGTACTAACCCATGGTCTTCGTGAGAGTTCTTTGTGGGGTTAGGTTGCGGTGTGCAAGATCAAGTGGAGCATCACAAAGATATCAAGTGCTTGAAGCTTGTCATCCATTGTTGTGACAATGGACTTGTGAAGATGTGCCGAAGAGTGGCTCACCCATAGTGGAGTATAGGGGAGCAATCTACTAGTCTTCATCGAGCCAACACAATCAAGAAAGATGGTACAACTTGAGGGAGTCAAGATCGTCATCATCTAGCTCAAGTGGACTATGTGCAAGGCAAAGGTTTGCCCTTGATGCTTATGATCATCTTGATGACAAGCTCGAGTTCATCGAAAACGGAGTTCACATGCATATGTTGGAAATATGCCCTAGAGGCAATAATAAAATGGTTATCATTATATTTCCTTGTTCATGATAATTTTCTATTGTTCATGCTTTAATTGTATTATTCAGAAACAGTAATGCATGTGTGAATACATAGACCACAACATGTCCCTAGTGAGCCCCTAGTTGACTAGCTCGTTGATCAATAGATGGTTATGGTTTCCTGACCATGGACATTGGATGTCATTGATAACGGGATCACATCATTAGGAGAATGATGTGATGGACAAGACCCAATCCTAAGCCTAGCACAAGATCATGTAGTTCGTATGCTAAAGCTTTTCCAATGTCAAGTATCCTTTCCTTAGACCATGAGATTGTGCAACTCCCGGATACCGTAGGAGTGCTTTGGGTGTGCCAAACGTCACAACGTAACTGGGTGGCTATAAAGGTACACTACGGGTATCCCCGAAAGTATCTGTTGGGTTGGCATGAATCGAGACTGGGATTTGTCACTCCGTATGACGGAGAGGTATCTTTGGGCCCACTCGGTAAGACATCATCGTAATGAGCTCAATGTGACTAAGGGGTTGGTCACAGGATGATGTGTTACGTAACGAGTAAAGAGACTTGCGGTAATGAGATTGAACAAGGTATCGTTATACCGATGATCGAATCTCGGGCAAGTAATATACCGGTAGACAAAGGGAATCGTATACGGGATTGATTGAATCCTTGACATCATGGTTCATCTGATGAGATCATCATGGAACATGTGGGAGCCAACATGGGTATCCAGATCCCGCTGTTGGTTATTAGCCGGAGAAATGTCTTGGTCATGTGTGCATGGTTCCCGAACCCGTAGGGTCTACACACATAAGGTTCGATGACGCTAGGGTTATAGGGAATGTATGTACGTGGTTACCGAATGTTGTTCGGAGTCCCAGATGTTTCCCCGGACGTCACGAGGAGTTCCAGAATGGTCCGGAGGTAAAGATATATATATGGGAAGTCCATATACGGTCACCGGAATAGTTCGGGGGGGGGTACCGGTATTGTACCGGGACCACCGAAGGGGTTCCGGGGGTCCACCGGGAGGGTGCACCTACCCCGGAGGGCCCTGTGGGCTGTATATGGAGAGGGACCAGCCCCTAAATGGGCTGGGCGCCTCCCCCCTAGGGCCCATGCGCCTAGGGTTTGGGGGGAAACCCTAAGGGGGGCGCCCCTGGCTTGGGGGGCAAGCCACCCCCTCTGGCCGCCGCCCCCTCCTCAGATCAGATCTGAGGGGGCCGGTCCCTCTCTCCCTTGCCCCTATATATATGTGGGGGTGGGAGGGCAGCCGCACCCAAGCCCTGGCGCAGCCCTCCCCCTCTCCCAACTCCTCCTCCTCTCCCGCGGTGCTTGGCGAAGCCCTGCAGGATTGCCACGCTCCTCCACCACCACCACGCCGTCGTGCTGTGATACGTCCAAAATGCATCACTATTTTGTATTATAATTTATCCTTATTCATTGATATATTTCACGTTATGATGATGTTCTTATGTTGTTTTGGTCTATTTTACACAGTTTGCAACTTTCCGATACCGAAACAGCAGACGCAGGATTCAGCAGGAAAAAGTGGATGCTGAGTTGCTGAAGAAGAACACCTCCAAATTACCTGAAAATTGACGGGAGGTATTTTTCAGAAGAATAACGAAGACACGCAAAA
>LR738716.1:178411460-178427433 GCA_902687465.1 Secale cereale | reverse complement strand
TGGAGCCCCTGGCCCACCTCTGGCCGCCCCCTTTTGCATATATGCTCTCCGTCCCCCGAAAACCCTAGGCACGGGACTTTTTACGGAGTTCCGCCGCCGCTTTGAGGCGGAAACCTACAAAGAAGAAAAGGGCATCTCCGGTGGGCAGATTCCGCCGAGGAGATCACCTCCCGGAAGGGGAGATCGTCGCCATCGTCATCACCATCGTCACGGGCATCATCGAGATCATCATCAACATCATCCCCAACACCAGCACCATCTCCATCTTCATCCAAATCTCATCTTACCATCGCAACTCATGTTGTAACTCGTACTACCTATCCTCTCTACTCCATTGGTGTTGATTGCTACCTTGTGGTGAATGCTATTGAGTTTTGTTGGAGAAATATTATTATGTCCAGATTGTTTATCACATATTTATCCCCACTGATCATGATCTCTTTTATGTCTTGTGAGTAGTTACCTTAGTTCTTGAGGACATGGGGAAAGTCTTGTTGTTAGTAGTCATATACTGTTGAAGTAATATGTGTTGTTTGATACTTAAGTTGCATTGTCATTCTACTAGTAGTGTTGTGTGAGTCGAACACCCAACACTTCGCCTTATTAAGGACCTAGGAGAATACATTGTGTATAAAGAATGATTATGGTGGGTTGCCGGAGTGACAGAAACCTGAACCCCAGTTCGCACGCTTTTGCATAAGGGAATAATGGATCCTCGATCATATTGCTATGGTTAGGCTTTTGCCTTAAATTCTATCTTGTATTTGCGGATGCTTGCAAGGTGTTTAATCATAAGAGTGCATTCATCTTAGTCTAGAGAGTGCACTAGCATAGATCCACCCACCAACACTTATCAACACATAACATAGTATCGATACGGAATATGGCGAAAGCACATGACTACCTCTCCCGTGTGTCCTCAAGAACGCTTTAGTCTTTATAAGTTCAGTTGCTAGGCCTCTCCTTTGCTAAGAAAGGATTGGGCCACTTGTTACTCTCAGTATCTTTTACATTACTTGCCTTTACATTCCTGTTGCTTATATCGAGAAAACCCCTAAAAGTTATCTTTCAGTGCTTGCAGTAATTTCTTGCTCATAATCGCTTATCAATACCTTCTGCTCCTCGTTGGGTTCGACACTCTTACTTATCGAAAACGCTGCAACAGATCCCTTACGGTTGAGGGTCATCAAGTACCGTTTTCTGGCGCCGTTGCCGGGGAGCGTAGCGCTATTGGTAAAGTGAAACTGGTAAGAAAGTCTTTTTATAATTATGTTTTTATTTTTGTTATTGCTGCTCTCTGTCCTTATGGATAACCCTATTATTGGAGCGTTGCTTGCGGGAAGACACCCCACACCTATGGTGGTTGATCCTCCCCCTACTGAAATTGTGCCTTATAAAATACCAGCTGGCATTATCAATTATGTTTTGGCTAATCGTTATGCAGGAGACAGACATCCCGGTGAACACTTGCTATATTTGTCACGACTATGTTCATTATTTAAGCTTGCAGGTGTATCGAGGGAGTTTGTCATGAGGAAATTGTTTGCCGTATCCCTTATAGATAAAGCTTCAGATTGGTATGGGCTTCTCGATAACCCACACTTGCTGGACTTGCAGGAGCTTATGTCTCTCTTTTATACTAAATTTTATCCTCTTCATGAAATTCATCGAGACAGGAATTATATCTATAACTTTAGGTCTCGTGACGGAGAAAGCATTGCTCAAGCTTGGGGGAGATTGAAGTCTCTAATGCTCAAATGCCCAATTCATAATCTTCCCAAGGAAATTATACTTACAAATTTTTATGCCAGGCTTTCTCGTCAGGATAAGGAGATGCTGGATGCCTCCTCTAGTGGGGTATTTCAGAAGAAGAGTGTTGAAGAAAGGTGGGATCTCCTTGAAAGAATCCAGAGGAATACTGAAGATTGGGAAATTGATAAAGGTATTGAACCCGCTATAAATTATGAACATGACTATATTGAGAGCTATGTGGAAACTGATTACTTCAATACTTTTTGCTCTAAGATTGGTCTTGATTCCCATCTAGTGATTGATTTATGTAAGAATTTTGCCTCTCATGTTGATTCTTTTAAAAAGAATATAGACCAGCACCATGCACCTTTTAAAGAACCACCTATTGATATTTATGTTGTTGAGCCTATTTTGCCTGCAGTCATATATGAAAAGCCTCATTTTCCCACGAGGATAAAGGAACACTCTCTTATGACAGGCATAATAAATAAAAGTGAGAGAAGAGTCGATGAACCTGAGGACCAGATCAGGGTCGATCCTCAAGTTGCATTGATTAAAGACCTTGCTACTGATGATGTTTTGGATTCCAATATAACTTTTTGTGCTGTTTCCACTAACCTTGTCACAACCAAGAACAAAGGCCCAATTTCAGGTACTCCGGTGGTATCTGTTAAAATAGGAGATCACAATTATTATGGGCTATGCGATTTGGGATCGAGTGCAAGTGCTATTCCTTATTCACTCTATGAAGAAATCAACGGTGAGATTTCCCCTTGTGAACTTGAAGAAGTTGATGTTACTATTCATCTTGCAAATAGATCGACTATCTCTCCTATCGGAATTGTGAGGGACGTTGAAGTCCTATGTGGAAAGGTAAAATACCCTACCGACTTTCTGGTACTTGGTTCAGCCAGGGACAATTTTTGTCCCATCATTTTTGGTAGACCTTTTCTTAGAACTTGTGGAGCTATAATAGATTGCAAGAAAGGTAAAGTTTCTGTTGAATTCGATGGTGAGCCATATGAATTTAATTTTTCTAAATTCTCTAAGCAGCCTCGTGGTACTGATTTACCTAGTGATGATAAAATTATTGAAAGTATTGCCTCTATTGCTATTCCCCCTGATGATCCTTTGCAGCAATACATGGAGGACCACGAGAATGATTTACATTTGCAGGAAAGAAATGAACTAGATGAAATATTCTTCACTACAGGAAATATCTAGTTTGCCGTCAGGCATGTACAGACGACAAAGAAGCAAATACATACGGCAAAGAGTTTGCCGTCAGCCAGCTAACGGCAAACTCAGACGGCAAAGCTAAGTCGGCAAAGAATACTTTGTCGTCTGCTTTTCATCGGACAGACGGCAAAGATTTTGCCGTCAGCCAAACTACTTTTTTGCCGTCAGCTAATTTGTTAACAGAAGGCAAAAATCGGCATCTTTGCCGTCAGCAATGCCCCTTCTTTGCCGTCTCCCCTCAAATCCACAGACGGCAAACTTTTTTTTTAAAACAAAAAAACATAATTGTTCGGTCATGTTCTTGTTTTCGTTCGTTCTTTGGAGTTCTTGTTCGTTCATTGGAGCAGCAGCTGACAAGGCGGCGAGGGGTTGGGCCACTGCATTTGTCCCCAAGGCACGAACACGCATGAGGGATAGGGCGGCCTCCTCTTCTGCTCGAAGCTGGAACAGGGCGAGGCAAAGAGGAGGTCGTCATCTTTGTCGTGGCTAGAACAGGGATTGATGATGACGCGTAATTAGAACGGCCAGAGGACGGCGAGAACCTCCCGATCCGGGCGAAAACGAAGTGGGAGCAGCCGACGGCGAAGCAAATGGCAGGGGTGGCATGGATCTGTGAGGGGCGGCCATGGTTAGCCTCGTGTACATGCAAGGGAGAGAGAGACCAGGGGGAGGAAGAAAAAATACGCGAGAGAGGGGATGGCCTGTGGCGGAGCGGCGGTGTCACACCCTGCATTTTGTAACATGTTACTTGTATCTTTGAAGCATGAAAATTTGGACCAGCAAATTTTTTTTTAGCATCATTTGGCTTTTATTTGAAATTGAGTTTTTCTTCATATGCTTTTTCATGTGCTCATTAAAGTCAACTATGACCTCTTGTAGAATTCACCTCCATACTCAAAACTTCTGCCCAATGATCATGCCAAGTGTTATATAACAGTATAGTATTTTTTTACAAAATTAATTTGGCCAAAAAGGTATTTTATAAATTTAGTTTTCCAAAAACCCCTGAATTGAGATTTGCACTGCAAGTACTTGATTGAGGGTGAGAAAATTATTTCAAAAGGTTTATTTGAGACCTAGTAGTCATAGGACTCCCAGAAACCACAAAGGTATAATTTTAAAAGTTATTTTCCTATTTTATTTAAAAGCTTTTTCTTAAGGCCAAAAATGGTCTTTAATAGGGGAAAATTATTTAACTGTTTCAAAAATATTTGCCAAAATTCAGAGAGACTCAGAGGACATATATTGTCCATATATAAGAGTTTCAACACTTGGTCATGTTCAAAATAATGGGCTAAACCCTCTAAAACCCTTTCTGGATATTTCAAGCTTTTGAAATATTTACAAAGGATTTATTCTCCAAAAATTCCAGGGAAATTCTATCATGTCATATATGACATATTTGATGATCTTGCCAAGTCCCATGCCTTGGGAAGCAAGAAAAATTCCTCAAACCCCTTCATAACCATTCTGTCCATATTTGAAGTTTGAGCAACTTTACATTGCCAAACTTGTCCAAATGCTCTCAAACTTGGTGCACATGCTAGAATGACCTAATAAGGCATCTAGACCAAATGGCACAAGATTTGGAATAGAGCAGCTTGATCAGATCACCTCAAAACCCTTTCTGTTCAAATGCAAATTTGAACAACTTTACACTACCAACTTTTTATCTGGAGCTTCAAACTTTGTGGGCATGATCAATACCCCAAATGATGATGCTACAGCAAGTGGTGCATCAAGGGGAGATGATTAGCTTGACTCAAATGAGACAAAACTGTTTCTGCTGATTTCTACGGTTCACCAAAGTTGCATTGGCTAGTTTCTTCAAATGAGCCCAAATTTGGTGAAGCACCCTATTTTCACATGTCTTTCAACCCTGTTAAGTGCCATATCAAGTGTAGGTCATTTGCTTGACCAAACACTGATCAAACACCTTCTGGCTTTTTACTAAAACCCTCATCCTGATCACTTTGACTCTTCTCCATGGCCTCTACTTTTTACCACATGATCATTGAGTTACCAGCTACCTCCAGTAACTCCCCCAACACCCCACCTCCATGATTGAGGGGTGAAAGCCCTGTTTTACCTTGCTGGACAGCAGGTTTTCACCAAGACACCAGCCTCCTCCCTCTCTCTCACCATCTCCAGGGCATCCAAGGCCCGAGGCCATTTCTTTACTCCTCCCTCAACGTGCTAGACACTGCTGGACACGTTGGTTTTGACCAGGACGGAGAGAGCGCGACGATGCCAGCCAAACGCGCGCTCTGGAGACGTAACAGTGCAGACAAGCACTGTAGCCTCAGCCAATCAGCCTCCCCCGACAGCCTCGGGCCTCCCCTTCGCGCCAGTCGAGGCCTCTCGACGTCCGCAACCTCCCCGACGCTGTCCCCCTCCTCCTGCGCCCTCCAGTGGCCGACGTCGCACGCGCGCTGGCCGCCCGCGACGGCCACTCCTCTGCCTCGCATGCGCGCGTCGACTGGAAGGTTCCCCGCTCCTCTTTTCCCCTCAGCTTGATGTGGAGCAAGTCCACGGTCCTCCCCGGCTTGATCCCAGGCTCCAGAACCTCTCCTAGCCTCGCCTGCAACCTCGCCGGCGCACGGGTCCACGGTGGACCATGGGCGCGGCTATATAAGCCCCTCCCGAGCCTCTCCAGCAGCACCACCAGCCTCACTCCACTCCACTGAGCCCCCCAGCACCTTCAGTTCGACCCTAAGAGGTCCCAGTACTCGGGATAGACCGGAGCGCCGCCGCGTCGGGCCGCCGGTGATCTCGCGGTACGGGCCTCCCCTGCCCTTCCTTTTGCCCGATTCAGAACCCCCTCACCACACTGACTCTTTCCCCCCTGTTTCCCCTCTCTGTGGCAGCTGGAAATGGCCGGAGCGACGACCTCCCGCAGCTCCTCCGCCGTCCCACCTCGCCGCCGGCGAACCTGACCTCCCCGGCGTGCCGCACCACCACCACTGCAACCGCCACTTGACGCTGAGTCCATCCCTGGCCTCTGTTGCCGTCGCCGTGGCCGGAAACCTCGCCGGTGAGCTCGCCGTCACCGTGGCCGCAAGGTTGGAGATGACAGGCGGGCCCCGCCTGTCATCCCCACACCTCTCTCTCCCTCCTCTCTGCCGCTGACCCACGGGCCCCGCCCGTCAGGTTCAAAAACCTGACATGCGCGCGCAGGCTTCCGTGCGGCTGGGTCGGTCCGTCTGGGCCGTGCACTGTGGCCTTCTCTGGCCCAGTGCACAGGACGCATTTTCCTTTTTCTTTTCTGTAAATGTTTTAAACATTTCTACAGAAAAGAATAATGGTCCAAATTAAATAATTCCAACTCCTAAAATCTTGTAATATTCCAACCTATTTAATGGTACCACTTTCACTCAAATCCATGAAACTTTCCTGTTCTGTTCAAATTTAAATTCAAATTTGAGCAGTAAAACCCCTGTTCTAAAATCAATATATTCCATTCTGTTACTCCAAAACTCCAACTAAGATTTTTCCCCACCTTAGAAATCCCTCTAGTATTTTATAAAAATGAGTTGACATTTTTCTGAGCACTTTGATTTTTCTGTTTTGTTTATATTTCTTATTTTCCCGTGGTTATTATGCGACGTATAGATCCCGTATTTGACGAAGTTGCTGTGGAAGGAGAAGGAGAAGGATTTGAAGACTTTGAAGACCAAGCCAATCCAGGCAAGCAGCCCTTTGACCATGATACACTTGTTCTCGGAACCCGTTTGTTTCCGATGCATGATGATAGGGTTACAATGGTGACCTAGATGAACCACCACATGATGCATGCTTTATTGATGATCTTACTATGTGCTAGATGGCATGCAAATAGTTGATGCTTAAATGATGCATGTGTGATCTTAACCTCCGTAGTTGAAACCTTTGCATGAACCCATCGGGTGCCCCTAATGCCCGAGGGTGATGATGTGTTAGGTCATCACTTGAGGAAGAAGTGATGTGCCAGTAAAATCATGTGCATAGTGAAATGATGGATTAGATTTATGTGTGACTACCGTCCCAACCAAACATGTGCAACCACACTACCCCTTATGGGACGGGGCTTTATTGATTACTTAGGTCGATACTAGCATGGTGCCCGCATTACTAGTGACAGGAAGACTTGAGGTCTTTCCCGGGACGGGGTCGTGCTTGGATAGACGACCATAACTGTTTTCACAGGGCACCGGACACACCGTTGGTCCCTTCGGGTACGTGTGACATTGAAATTAGGGCAAGTCCCGTGATCTATTGTTGTACTCGAGAGCCGTGTACCAACGAGTGGACTCTATGTTAGTGTCGTCTAAGGAAAGGTAATGACCGGGTGCTTACCCCGGGTACTTGAGGTACCGTGGGTCGTGGATGACACGGAAGTTCCCCGGATCTTGTGGGTAAAGTGCGCAACCTCTGCAGAGTGTAAAACTATTCGGATAGCCGTGTCCGCGTTCATGGACAGTTGGGTGGTGCTACTTAAACTATGTCCAGAATTTTACTTCATCGGTGAAAGTTTGTGTGTGATGAGTCAAGATGGTGACTTGACTCGATGAGTTGGATCTTATTCATGTTGATATCGGTAACCTGTCTTCGAGGTTACGCGAGGTTATTGATGCATAAACTTGGTAGTAGAATGTTTGTTCTAGCCTTGCTAGATTGTTCATTATTATTCAACTGCACTGTTACTTTGAACCACATCATGGGTTGCTTGCGAGTACATTCAAAGTACTCATTGGCTTGCCACTGGTTATTTAATTGGCCAGGCATGGAAGAACAGGATTATGAGGAAGAGTTCTTTGGAGACGAACATGCGAACTAGGACGCTATCCCAGTCAGAATGCCTGTAGGGTTAAGGCAGATGGCATGGGTTCTACCCGTTATCGAAGACTTCCGCTATTTGAGTTATTTGCTATTCAGCCCGTGAGGCTCTATCTATGTAAGACTTGGCCTTAATGGCCTTAATTCGTGTAAGACTATTTGTATGGATGTAAGACTCTTGTTATTTCAGCTTCTGTGTGTTCAGTGAGCATTGATCTCTGGGATCATTGTACACGTGCATTCGGTGATCTCGACTTCTAAGTCGGGGTCCCCACAGAGCTGGTATCAGAGACATCCTGACTGTAGGAAGCCTTAGTTAGCATGGGCGTTAGTTAGTTGAGACCCCTTTTCAAAAACCTTCTGAACCTCTCTTCTTTTCTAAACCTGTGATTTCATCAGCTTATTAACCCCTCCTATTCCACCTTTGTAGATGGCCGCTGTACCCGAAGAGCACCTGACCACTGGGTTTCCCTTACTTCTCGAGGATAGCCTCCAGGAGTGTCAGTTCCATCGAGCACCCATTCTCACCTACCTTGAGCATTGGGTTAGCGACACTGAGGTGGAGTACCACGTGGAAGTGATCGTGAAGGCAAACGATCCTCCCACAAGTTGGTTCTTCGAGGGACCCCAGATGGCAACACTACCACTCGCTGTCGAGGCTGCTGTACTCAAGGCATTAACCCATCTCCGCGAGCTTCTTCCGGAGATGGCAGCCAAGATGACAACTCGCTTCTTACCTTACCGAAAGGAAGGTGAAGAAGAAAGCAGCGCACTAGCCCCTCCACTGAAGGAAGGACTCTCGCTTCGGTTCCAGACCTACTTCAGTCTATGTGCCGACAGCTTGGCACAAGACTTGGCCTCGGAATCAATGAAGCTTCGAGAAGAACTTCACAAGACCAAGGCACTTCTTCATCGAGCTCAAGAGAAGGCAGATAGGATCAAGAAGGAAGGAGCACCTTCTGGACAATCCGCTATCGCATATTGAGGCGGAAGGCCCTTCGAGGATGTGTCTTCCAAGGGTGAAGAACCACCTCGGCGACGCCGGATGACAGCAAGGGAATATCGCAAGCTTTTCCCTGCACCACCGACGAAGCACCGTCGTATCCAACTCCTCCACTCCCCCACACCCTCAAGTAACAAGGGGGCCCAGACGAATGAAGACAAGGAGGAAGACCCAGAAGAGCCGGAATACGCGACCGAGCATTCCGCCGCTTAGGCATTATTCGCTACTCGGATATGCCAGTTGTAACCTCTACGGTAGGACAGGTCGTGTAACCCCTATGCGCAGTCGAGTCCTTGTATGGTTCATATGAAACCATCTAGTGTTTGCTTTTGTTGTGTCTGGATGTATGTCGTATTCTTCCTTCAGGAATGTGTAAACGACTTCATCACCCATTTGGATTTTTAATGAATGTGTTTTGGCCTTTCGGCCCTTGCATGATTTAATTTAGTGTCACACCCACCCCCTTACTAGGCACCCATCTATCTTGCTTTCCCTCTTCCGAGTCATGAGACCTTTTACCGCTCCAACAGGATGCCTGTTGTAACTCGTACTGGTACCTCTACCCAGCAGCCCGAAGCCGGAGCATCCTCTCAGCCAGAGGCAGGCCACGACCAAACCAACGACCAAGCTCCACCACCACCACCTCCTCCAAGCATGGACATGGCTCAGCTTCTCCAAGCTTTCCGAGAGGAACGCCAAGCCAACACTGCAGCTCTTCAGCTGATTGCTCAAGCTGTCACCAACAACCGCCAGCCGGCGGGGAATGGCAATGGACGTTCCACGTTGGCAGAGTTCAAGAAGCATGCACCGCCAACCTTCATCGAGACTGCTGAACCCCTGGATGCAGACGACTGGGTCCGTTCCATTGAGGAGATACTGGAACTAGTCGGATGCACCGAAGATCGCGAGAAGGTGGCTTATGCAGCCCACTGCCTCGGGGGAACTGCTAGAGCTTGGTGGGATGGATTCAAGGTCATGCATGCTGAACAAGACATCACTTGGGTTAACTTCAAGGCAGAATTCCGCAAGGCCCACATTCCCTCCGGAATCATGGCTATCAAAAAGCGTGAGTTCCGAGCCCTGAAGCAAGGAAGTGGCACTGTCAAGGAGTACATGCAGAAGTTCAGTGTTCTGTCAAGGTATGCCCCTGAAGATGTCAGCACTGATGCTGCCAAAAGGGAGCGCTTTATGGAAGGCCTCAATCAGACTCTGCAATACTCGCTTGTCGTGTGCGACTGCCCGTCTTTCCTTGACCTAGTGAACAAGGCACTTATGCTTGAAGACAAGCGGCGTGCTTTGGAAGACACTCGCAAGCGCAAGTTGGTCAGTAAGGGAAGTTCCAGCAACCAGAAGCCTCGTCCGTGGCAGTCAGCCCCGGCCAAGCCAACCTATCAGCAACCAAGAGCTCCTGCACCTCGTGCCAACCCTCAGCCTCAGCAGTATGCCAACCCCAGGCCAGCTTTCAACCCCAATACCAGTGGTGGCAACAAGATCACTCCAAACCAAGTCACTTGCTTTGGATGTGGTCAGTACGGACACATCTCAAGGGTGTGCCCCAACAAGAAGCCTGATGCCCCGCGCCCCAATGCGCAGAACCAGGGACAAGGCCGTGGAATGCCACCAAGGAACCCAGCTCCTCGCAATCCACTAAACCATGGGAAGGGGCGTGTGAATCATGTCACTGCTGAAGAAGCCCAGGAAGACCCAGACGTCGTGCTGGGTACGTTCCTTGTCAACTCAGCACCTGCAACTGTCTTGTTTGATTCTGGAACAACGCATTCATTTGTCACTCAAAGATTTGCATTAAAAAGTGGCATGACCCCTACACCCCTGAATAACCCTATGGTGGTACAAACCCCCGGAGCCGAGATGAGAGCCAAGATAGGCTGTAAAGGAGTCGGTATTACCATTAACGGTGTAGACTTCCTAGCAGACCTTATCATCCTGAGATCGCAAGGCTTGGATGTGATCTTAGGGATGGATTGGCTCAGTAAGCACCAAGGCTTGTTAGACTGTGCCAATCGGACAGTCACTGTGACCAATGACCAAGGAGTCGAAGTCAAGTTTGCTTCCAACTCCTCTTCCGCTCAAGCCGCTAAAGTCAACTGTCTGTCTGAAGTTAGGCTAGATCAAGTACCGGTGGTATGTGAGTACCCTGATGTCTTTCCGGATGAACTACCGGGAATGCCCCCTGACCGTGACATTGAGTTCGTCATCGAGCTCGTGCCCGGAGCAGGACCCATCTATAAGAAGCCTTATAGAATGGGGACAGAAGAATTAGCCGAGTTGAAGAAGCAGCTAGAAGAGCAGCTAAGGAAGGGATTTATCCGCCCAAGTGCCTCCCCTTGGGGATCTCCTGTTCTGTTTGTGGCAAAGAGGGACGGTACCATCCGCTTATGCATTGACTATCGTTCCCTCAATGAAGTTACAATCAAGAACAAGTATCCACTTCCCAAGATCGAAGATCTGTTTGATCAGCTCAGCGGAGCCAAGGTATTCTCCAAGATCGACCTCAGATCTGGGTACTGCCAGCTGAAGATCAGACCCCAAGATATTCCGAAGACGGCATTCGTAACCAGATATGGCCTGTACGAGTGCACGGTCATGTCTTTTGGGTTAACCAATGCCCCAGCTTACTTCATGTATCTCATGAATAAAGTCTTCATGGAATATTTGGACAAGTTTGTTGTTGTCTTCATTGATGACATTCTTGTGTTCTCGAAGTCGGAGGAAGAGCACGAGCAGCATCTGAGGATGGTCCTAGACAAGCTTCGTGAGCACCAACTGTATGCCAAATTCAGCAAGTGTGAGTTCTGGCTGCATAAAGTTGGATTCTTAGGTCATGTCTTGACCGAGGAAGGATTATCTATTGATCCTGCAAAGATCGAAGCTGTAACCCAATGGCAATCTCCAACGACTGTCAAGGAAGTCAGAAGCTTCCTCGGACTAGCGGGCTATTACCGCAAGTTCGTGGAAGGATTCTCTAGCATTGCACGACCAATGACTCAGCTCCTCAAGAAGGACAAGAAGTTCGAGTGGACGCCAAAATGCGAAGAGAGCTTCCAAGAGCTCAAGAAGAGATTGACCACCGCCCCAGTTCTGGCAACACCTGATATTCACAAGGAGTTCGTGATATATTGCGATGCCTCTCGAACTGGATTGGGAAGCATTCTGATGCAAGAAGCCGCATCATAGCATACCTCTCCAGGCAGCTACGACCCCATGAGAAGAACTACGCTACTCACGATCTTGAGCTGGCGGCAGTAGTTCATGCCTTGAAGATATGGCGGCATTACCTCCTAGGGAAACGGTGTGAGATCTACACAGACCACAAAAGTCTGAAGTACATTTTCACCCAAAAGGAATTGAACATGAGGCAGCGGAGATGGTTGGAACTCATCAAAGACTATGACCTCAGTGTTCAATATCACCCCGGGAAGGCTAACATGGTGCCCGATGCCTTAAGCAGGAAGGCTTGCTCTTTGAATGCCGTATTTCAAGAAAGGCAGCCAGCCTTGTTTAAGGAGATCGAACAATTCAGTTTGGAATTGGTCACCCCTGGATTTCTGGATCATTTGGAAGTCAGACCGACCCTGATGGACGACATCAAGAAGGCACAAGATGGACACGCAAGCATCAAAGGCATCAAGATGAAGATGAAGCTGGGCAAGGCCCCAGGAATCTCCGAAGACGAGCACGGGATTGTTTGGTACAAAGGTCGCATCTGCGTACCAAACAACACAGAGCTGAAGACGTTGATTCTGCAAGAAGCCCACGACACTCCGTATTCCATCCACCCCGGAGGAACCAAGATGTACCAAGACTTGAAGCCATGATTCTGGTGGCACGGGATGAAGAGAGAGATTGCAACCTATGTTGCAAAGTGTGATGTGTGCCAAAGGGTCAAGGCTGAATATCAGCGACCTGCTGGATTGCTTCAACCACTCAAGGTTCCTGAGTGGAAGTGGGATAAAGTCAGGATGGACTTCATCACTGGATTACCAAGGTCGAATAGAGGACATGACTCCATCTGGGTCATAGTTGATCATTTGACCAAGGTGGCCCACTTCATTCCTGTCAAGACCACTTATGATGGCAACCGGCTGGCAACTCTCTACATCGACCGAATCGTAAGTCTTCACGGCGTTCCCAAGGAGATTTTGTCAGATCGAGGAACCCAGTTCACCTCAAGGTTCTGGAAGAAGTTCCAAGAAGCCTTGGGAACCAAGTTGTCTTTCAGCACAGCTTTCCACCCACAGACCGGAGGTCAAACAGAGCGAGTCAATCAGATTCTCGAAGACATGCTCCGAGCCTGTGTCCTGGCATATGGAGCCAAGTGGGAAGATTGTCTCCCTTTTGCCGAGTTCTCCTATAACAACAGTTACCAGTCAAGCCTTCAGATGGCACCATTTGAGGTGTTGTACGGACGCAGATGTCGTACACCCCTCAATTGGTCGGAGACTAGAGAAGGACTAGTCTTTGGACCGGATATTCTCCGCGCAGCAGAAGAGCAAGTCCAACTAGTCAGAGAGCGACTAAAGGCAGCCAAGTCAAGGCAGAAGAGTTATGCTGACACTCGACGCCGAGACATGAGTTTCCGTGTCGGAGACCATGTGTACCTGCGGGTAACTCCTCTGAAGGGAACCAAGCGTTTCCACGTCAAGGGGAAGCTCGCACCAAGGTTCATTGGACCCTTTGAGATCACTGCACGACGAGGAGAAGTGGCTTACCAGTTGGAACTACCACCTGAGCTATCCGATGTGCACACCGTGTTCCATGTGTCGCAACTCCGGAAATGTCTCCAAGTTCCAGACAAGCCCAATCTCTACTGGGATGTGGATCACCAAGCCATTGATCTGCAGCCTGATTTGACCTACCGCGAGAAGCCCGTTCGTATTCTGGACGAAGCAGAACGACGTACGCGAAGCCGTACCATCAAGTACTTCAAGGTCCAGTGGAGCAACCACACCGAAGCAAAAGCAACCTGGGAACGAGAAGACTATCTTAGATCCGAGTTTCCCGACCTCTTTTAAGACCTAGTTTAGGAATCTCGGGGACGAGATTCTTGTAAGGGGGGTAGGTCTGTCACACCCTGCATTTTGTAACATGTTACTTGTATCTTTGAAGCATGAAAATTTGGACCAGCAAAATTTTTTTTAGCATCATTTGGCTTTTATTTGAAATTGAGTTTTTCTTCATATGCTTTTTCATGTGCTCATTAAAGTCAACTATGACCTCTTGTAGAATTCACCTCCATACTCAAAACTTCTGCCCAATGATCATGCCAAGTGTTATATAACAGTATAGTATTTTTTACAAAATTAATTTGGCCAAAAAGGTATTTTATAAATTTAGTTTTCCAAAAACCCCTGAATTGTGATTTGCACTGCAAGTACTTGATTGAGGGTGAGAAAATTATTACAAAAGGTTTATTTGAGACCTAGTAGTCATAGGACTCCCAGAAACCACAAAGGTATAATTTTAAAAGTTATTTTCCTATTTTATTTAAAAGCTTTTTCTTAAGGCCAGAAATGGTCTTTAATAGGGGAAAATTATTTAACTGTTTCAAAAATATTTGCCAAAATTTAGAGAGACTCAGAGGACATATATTGTCCATATATAAGAGTTTCAACACTTGGTCATGTTCAAAATAATGGGCTAAACCCTCTAAAACCCTTTCTAGATATTTCAAGCTTTCGAAATATTTACAAAGGATTTATTCTCCAAAAATTCCAGGGAAATTCTATCATGTCATATATGACATATTTGATGATCTTGCCAAGTCCCATGCCTTGGAAAGCAAGAAAACATCCTCAAACCCCTTCATAACCATTCTGTCCATATTTGAAGTTTGAGCAACTTTACATTGCCAAAATTGTCCAAATGCTCTCAAACTTGGTGCACATGCTAGAATGACCTAATAAGGCATCTAGACCAAATGGCACAAGATTTGGAATAGAGCAGCTTGATCAGATCACCTCAAAACCCTTTCTGTTCAAATGCAAATTTGAACAACTTTACACTACCAACTTTTTATTTGGAGCTTCAAACTTTGTGGGCATGATCAATACCCCAAATGATGATGCTATACCAAGTGGTGCATCAAGGGGAGATGATTAGCTTGACTCAAACAAGATGAAACTGTTTCTGCTGATTTCTAGGGTTCACCAAAGTTGCATTGGCTAGTTTCCTCAAATGAGCCCAAATTTGGTGAAGCACCCTATTTTCACATGTCTTTCAACCCTGTTAAGTGCCATATCAAGTGGAGGTCATTTGCTTGACCAAACACTGATCAAACACCTTCTGGCTTTTTACTAAAACCCTCATCCTGATCACTTTGACTCTTCTCCATGGCCTCTACTTTTTACCACATGATCATTGAGTTACCAGCTACCTCCAGTAACTCCCCCAGCACCCCACCTCCATGATTGAGGGGTGAAAGCCCTGTTTTACCTTGCTGGACAGCAGGTTTTCACCAAGACACCAGCCTCCTCCCTCTCTCTCAGCTTCTCCGGGGCATCCAAGGCCCGAGGCAATTTCTTTACTCCTCCCTCAACGTGCTAGACATTGCTGGACACGTTGGTTTTGACCAGGACGGCGAGAGCGCGACGGTGCCAGCCAAACGCGCGCTCTGGAGGACGTAACAGTGCAGACAAGCACTCTAGCCTCAGCCAATCAGCCTCCCCCGACAGCCTCGGGCCTCCCCTTCACGCCAGTCGAGGCCTCTCGACGTCCGCAACCTCCCCGGCGCTGTCCCCCCTCCTCCTGCGCCCTCCAGTGGCCGATGTCGCACGCGCGCTGGCCGCCCGCGACGGCCACTCCTGTGCCTCGCACGCGCGCGTCGACTGGAAGGTTCCCCGCTCCTGTTTTCCCCTCAGCTACTCGTGGAGCAAGTCCACGGTCCTCCCCGGCTTGATCCCAGGCTCCAGAACCTCTCCTAGCCTCGCCTGCAACCTCGCCGGCGCACGGGTCCACGATGGACCATGGGCGCGGCTATATAAGCCCCTCCCGAGCCTCTCCAGCAGCACCACGAGCGTCACTCCACTCCACTGAGCCCCCCAGCACCTTCAGTTCGACCCCAAGAGGTCCCAGTACTCGGGATCGACCGGAGCGCCGCCGCGTCGGGCCGCCGGTGATCTCGCGGTACGGGCCTCCCCTGCCCTT
>LR738716.1:178367593-178399990 GCA_902687465.1 Secale cereale | reverse complement strand
AATGGAGAAGTGAAGCTTACGAGAGCGCTAAAATGTTCAAAGAAAAGGTAAAAAGGTGGCATGATAGGAAGATTCTGAAACGTGAATTTAATGTTGGTGATAAAGTTTTGTTGTTTAGATCCCGTTTCAGGTTTTCTCCAGGTAAACTACTTTCCAGGTGGGAAGGACCATTTCATATTGAAGAAGTTTATCGGTCTGGTGCAATTAAGATTAATAATTTTGAAGGCACCAAACCTCAAGTTGTGAATGGGCAAAGACTTAAACATTACATAGCAGGAGACCCTGTCGATGTTGATGTGAATATAATATACACAACAACCCACGAAGAACATGTTGCAGCCCTGTTTCAGATGCCAGCAGAAGCAGAATAAAGAAAAGGTATGTAGTACGGTAAGAAAACACCGCAAAACATCATAAAAGTTCCGTATTACGAGTTTTTGTAAAATTAGCAAAATTCCGAGTCGAAGTGGAGCCAGAGACGACGACCAGAGAGTCCAGGCGCCCCCCTGGCGCCCCCCCCCTGGGCCGCGCCGGCAGGCCGCCTGGACACCCTGGAGCCCGTCTCCGACCCCGCTTTGGTCCGTTACCTTCCTTTCTGTGCATAAATTTTTCCTATATATTTGCCCGGGGTGTTCCAGCAACGTATCTTGCGATTTCGCGTGTTTTCTCTTCGATCTGTTTCTGCCAGGAAATCTTTCAGCTAAATTTAGGTGCCATGGCTTCTCCAAGTTCCCCCAAGGACATGTTCGTCGTCAACGTCATCAACCCTTACCTCGCTGAGGTGAAGAAGCACCCTCAGGTTGTTCAGATGAAGGAGGGCGTCCTTCATCAAGAAGATCTGAAGGAACCTATCAAGGAGGGGAGCGTCCGGGCCAGGCTGGAAGAAGTGGAGCAAGAAGTCTTCAAGTACAAGAAGATGACCGAGCGTGGTGTCGAAGCTAACTTTGACATCACCAACGAGTTGAAGAACTACTTTCTGAAGGAGATGAAGGAGATGTGGGAAAGAATCGCCGCGTCTGAAGACAGAATCATAGAACTCCAAGGGCAAATTAATGATCTACATAACCAGAACTGTGAGTATGAACTAAGGTTTCTACGCATGGGTTTGGGTGCTGAATGCAGGATCCAGGAGACGAGCTTCTCATATGAGACTGGAGAACCCCTTCCATGGAAGAGTTTTGCCAAGAATTACTTGATCAACGCCAACAAGGATGATGAGTGAAATCTCCGTGGGTAATGGCATTCCCTTGGCTTGTTCCAAGCTTGGGGGAGTGCCCGGTATCTTTATCTTTTACCTTTTGTCTTTCAGAAGTCAAGTAGAGTCGTATCATGTCTAGGGAGGTTATTATATGAGATAGGTGTGTGCATTGAGGTCTATCACCCCTTTGGTGAAGAATTGTATCCGTGTGTGTGGAGTCATTTATGATGGAATATTAATGAGAAGTTTATCGGTTCCTTTTTGCTGCACTCGGTATTCTCTTCACGCAATCGACCTTATATGATGATTCTTATGGGGAGTATTGACCTTATGTCAGGTATGGCTATGAAACTTTATTTAATCTTGGCAACCATAGCTTTGGTCATAACAACAAGCATGATGTTCTTAAAGTATCAACATAGCCAAAACCTTTATGTTATTATGCTTGAAGTGTTATGTTGACAAGGAAGACAACTTGATGCGTTATGCTTATTTCAATGTTCATGCTTTATATTGCTTTGCATCTTAGTCATCATCAATTGTCTGCTCTTTCAAAACCTTTGCTAGCCTAACTTTGTACTAAGCGGAATTCTGCTTGTGCGTCCATACCCTTAAGCCAATACCTTCCATATGAGTCCACCATACCTACCTACTCGTGGTACTCCACTACCACCTCCTAAAGTATATAATTTATGTGTTATCCTTAAATGTTCAAAATCTTTTATTTTGTGCCTCTACTTTAGCTCATGAGGAAGTAGTAGCTAATTCATGACCTTTTTGAGTTGGACAAGCTTCACCCCGGGATTGCATGTATAATGTGCAAACCCATAATACGAAAAGGAACTGGCATTGAGCGCGCCCGGCTTAAAAATAATATAACAAACAAACCCTCCTTCATGCTTTGTTCATGAGAAATCAGAAAACTTTGGCAGTGATAAACAAAGGAGAATAAGAGGATGTTATCGTCCTCATATGGGAGCCGTTCCTCGAAACTTGTCTAGTCCAAGAAGTAATTGAGTTATCTATTAGCATTCGTCGACGAATCATGCACCTCTCAAAAAACTTGTTTTCATTTTGTTTGATTTGAGGATAGCACATGAGTTTTCCCTACTACCCTAGAGCAGGGCCTATCTTTTAATTTGAAGTTGAGTCAGTTATTTCTACTTCCCTCTATTTCTTAAAGAGAGCAGACGTTTGATGTTGATAAGGATTCATTCATATAAAGCTGCATTAAGATTTGTCATATCATATCCTTGTTGACATTATCATTTGATAAGTAAGTTGTTTGTCATGCCCAGCTAAGGCAAATATCTTCCTTTGTGTTAACACTTTCACTTCTTGCTTATTAACTTGTTATTTCAAAAAGCTTCAATTAATCCCATCAAAAGCAAAAGTTAAAATTATTTGTTGTTCTTTGACCAAAGGACATGTTTGCCATGATATAATGAGTTTCCATTGGTCCTACTTTCGAATATAAGTGTTGACACTCTTTCATAAGAGCCTTATGAGTTGAAGATTGTTGCTGAGGATATTTGAGTTGGTGAAGATACTATGAAGCTTCTTGTCCGTATTCTATTTATCGACACTTCACTCTCTAAACTTGTGGACAGGTTTACCGAGTTCATATTCGCTTGGGGACAAGCGAGGTCTAAGCTTGGGGGTGTTGATACGTCCAAAATGCATCACTATTTTGTATTATAATTTATCCTTATTCATTGATATATTTCACGTTATGATGATGTTCTTATGTTGTTTTGGTCTATTTTACACAGTTTGCAACTTTCCGATACCGAAACAGCAGACGCAGGATTCAGCAGGAAAAAGTGGATGCTGAGTTGCTGAAGAAGAACACCTCCAAATTACCTGAAAATTGACGGGAGGTATTTTTCAGAAGAATAACGAAGACACGCAAAAGGGGAGTCAGAGGGGGGCCACAGGGTACCCAGGCGGCCTGGGGGCGCGCCCCCCCTGGCCGCGCCGGGGGGGCGCCTGGAGCCCCTGGCCCACCTTTGGCCGCCCCCTTTTGCATATATGCTCTCCGTCCCCCGAAAACCCTAGGCACGGGTCTTTTTACGGAGTTCCGCCGCCGCTTCGAGGCGGAAACCTACAGAGAAGAAAAGGGCATCTCCGATGGGCAGATTCCGCCGGGGAGATCACCTCCCGGAAGGGGAGATCGTCGCCATCGTCATCACCATCGTCACGGGCATCATCGAGATCATCATCAACATCATCCCCAACACCAGCACCATCTCCATCTTCATCCAAATCTCATCTTACCATCGGAACTCGTGTTGTAACTCGTACTACCTATCCTCTCTACTCCATTGGTGTTGATTGCTACCTTGTGGTGAATGCTATTGAGTTTTGTTGGAGAAATATGTTGGGGAACGTTGCATGGGAAACAAAAAATTTTCCTACGCTCACCAAGATCAATCTAGGAGATGCATCTACGAGGGGAGAGTTGGATCCACATACCCTTGTAGATCGCTAAGCGGAAGCGTTCAAGAACGCGGTTGATGGAGTCGTACTCGCCGCGATTCAGATCGCCGAAGATCCTAGCACCGAAGCAACGGTGCCTCCGCGTTCTTCACACGTACAGCTCGGGGACGTCTCCTCCTTCTTGATCCAGCAAGGGGGAAGGAGAGGTTGATGGAGACACTGGCAGCACGACGGCGTGGTGGAGATGGCGGTGGAGGATTCCAGCAGGGCTTCGCCAAGCACTGCGGAGTTCGCGAAGATGGATGTGGGAGAGGGAGGGCAGCGCCGAGGCACGAACGTGTGTGGCTGCCCTCCCTCTGCCTCTCTTTATATAGGGGGGAGAGAGGGGAGGGGGCGCCCTAGGGTTTCCCCTAGGGGCCAGCGGCCAGGGCAGATGGGAAGGGGGCGGCGCCCCCTGGGGCTAGGGTTTCCCCCCCAGGTGCCTTGCCCCCCAAGCCTAAGGGGGTGCGGCAGCCCTAGGGGGGGCCAGCCCCCTTGGCGCATGAGGAGAGGGCCCAAGGGGGGGGCGCACAGCCCTATGAGGGATGTTGTGTCCCCCTTTGTGGCCCATTAGGCCCGAAACTCCTTCCGGGACCCCCGAAACCCCTTTCGGTCATCCGCCGACTTCCCGTTGCTCCCCGGAACACTTCCGGACTCCGATCACTCTCATCCTATATATCAATCTTCATCCCCGGACCATTCCGGAGACCCTCGTCATGTCCGGGATCTCATCCGGGACTACGAACAACCTTCGGTAACCATGCACTGTTCTCACTAACAACCCTAGCGTCACCGAACCTTAAGTGTGTAGACCCTGCGGGTTCGGAAACTATGCAGACATGACCGAGACACTCCCAGGTCAATAACCAATAGCGGGATCTGGATACCCATATTGGTTCCCACACGTTCCTCGATGATCTCATCGGATGAACCACGATGTCAAGGATTCAGGCAATCCCGTATACAGTTCCCTTTGTCTCGTCGGTATGTTACTTGCCCGAGATTCGATCGTCGGTATCTCTATACCTAGTTCAATCTCGTTACCGGCAAGTCTCTTTACTCGTTCCGTAATACATAATCCCGTGACTAACTACTTAGCCACTTTGAGCTCATTGAGATGATGTATTACCGAGTGGGCCCGGAGATACCTCTCCGTCACACGGAGTGACAAATCCCAGTCTCGATCCATGTCAACTCAACAGACACCTTCGGAGATACCTGTAGAGTACCTTTATAGTCACCCAGTTACGTTGCGACGTTTGGCACACACAAAGCACTCCTACGGTGTCAGTGAGTTACATGATCTCATGGTCATAGGAACTTATACTTGACATGCAGAAAACTATAGCGATAACTGATACGATCAAAAGCTATGTTTAACGTTTGGGTCTCGTCCATCACATCATTCTCCTAATGATGTGATCCCGTTATCAAATGACAACTCATGTCTATGACCTGGAAACCGCGGTCATCTTTGATCAACGAGCTAGTCCTGAAGAGGCTCACTAGGGACACAAAGTTTGTCTATTTATCCACACATGTATTTGAGTTTCCAATCAATACAGTTATAGCATGGATAATAAGCGATTATCATGAACAAGGAAATATAATAATAACTCTTTTATTATTGCCTCTAGGGCATATTTCCAACAGTCTCCCACTTGCACTAGAGTCAATAATCTAGCATTACAAGGTAATGAATCTAACACCCATAGAGTCTTGGTGTTGATCATGCTTAGCCCGTGGAAGAGGCTTAGTCAACGGATCTGCAACATTCAAATCCGTGTGTACTTTGAAAATGCTTTATGTCCTCCTCCTTGACTGAATCGCGGATGGAATTGAAGCGTCGCTTTATGTGTCTGGTCCTCTTGTGAAACCTTGGTTCCTTGGCTAGAGCAATGGCACCAGTGTTGTCACAAAATAGAGTCATTGGGTTTAGTGCACTAGGCACAACTCCAAGATCTGTCATGAACTCCTTCATCCAGACACCTTCCTTTGCCGCCTCCGAGGCAGCTATGTACTCCGCTTCGCATGTAGAATCGGCTACCACGCTTTGCTTGGAACTGCACCAGCTTACCGCTCCCCCGTTGAGAATATATACGTATCCGGTTTGAGACTTAGAGTCATCCGGATCAGTGTCAAAGCTTGCATCGACGTAACCCTTTACGACGAGCTCTTGATCACCTCCATAAACGAGAAACATTTCCTTAGTCCTTTTCAGGTACTTTAGGATATTCTTGACCGCTGTCCAGTGATCCATACCAGGATTACTTTGAAACCTTCCGGCCATACTTATGGCAAGGCTGACATCTGGTCTTGTGCACAGCATTGCATACATGATAGAGCCTATGGTTGAAGCATAGGGGACGACACTCATCTTTTCTCTATCTTCCGCAGTCACTGGGCATTGAGTCTTACTCAACTTTGTACCTTGCAATACCGGCAAGAACCCCTTCTTGGATTGATCCATTTTGAACTTCTTCAAAACTTTATCAAGGTATGTACTTTGTGAAAGTCCTATCAAGCGTCTTGATCTATCTCTATAGATTTTGATGCCCAATATGAAAGCAGCTTCACCGAGATCCTTCATCGAAAAACTCTTGTTCAAATACCCCTTCACGCTATCCAAAAATTCTATATTGTTTCCAATCAGCAATATGTCATCCACATATAATATTAGAAACGCTATAGAGCTCCCACTCACTTTCTTGTAAATACAAGCTTCTCCGTAAACTTGTACAAACCCAAACGCTTTGATTACCTCATCAAAGCGAAGATTCCAACTCCGAGATGCTTGCACCAGCCCATAAATGGAACGCTGGAGCTTGCATACTTTGTCAGCATTCTCTGGATCGACAAAACCTTCCGGTTGTATCATATACAACTCTTCCTTAAGAAAACCGTTAAGGAACGCTGTTTTGACATCCATCTGCCAAATTTCATAATCGAAATATGCAGCTATTGCTAACATGATTCGGACGGATTTAAGCATCGCTACGGGTGAGAAAGTCTCATCGTAGTCAATTCCTTGAACTTGTGAAAAACCCTTTGCCACAAGTCGAGCTTTATACACGGTGACATTGCCGTCAGCGTCCGTCTTCTTCTTAAAAATCCATTTATTCTGAATGGCCTTCCGACCTTCAGGTAATACTTCCAAAGTCCATACTTTGTTTTCATACATGGATCCCATCTCGGATTTCATGGCTTCTAACCATTTGTCGGAATCCGGGCCCATCATCGCTTCTCCATAGCTCGTAGGTTCACCGTTGTCTAACAACATGACCTCCAAGACAGGGTTACCATACCACTCAGGTGCAGTGCGTACCCTTGTCGACCTACGAGGTTCGGTAGTAACTTGATCAGAAGTTTCTTGATCATCATCATTGACTTCCTCTTCAACCGCTGCAGGCTCCACAAAAACATCTTTCTGTGCTGCGCAACTCTCTGGTTGAAGCAGAGGTTCAATAACCTCATCAAGTTCTACCTTCCTCCCACTCAATTCTTTCGAGAGAAACTCTTTCTCGAGAAAGGACCCGTTCTTAGCGACAAACACTTTGCCCTCGGATCTGAGATAGAAGGTGTACCCAACGGTCTCTTTTGGGTATCCTATGAAGACACATTTGTCCGCTTTGGGTTCGAGCTTTTCTGGCTGAAGCCTTTTGACATAAGCATCGCAACCCCAAACCTTGAGAAAAGACAACTTAGGTTTCTTACCAAACCATAGTTCATACGGTGTTGTCTCAACGGACTTAGATGGAGCCTTATTTAAAGTGAATGCAGCTGTCTCTAACGCATATCCCCAGAACGATAGTGGCGAATCGGCAAGAGACATCATAGAACGCACCATATCTAATAGGGTTCGATTACGATGTTCGGACACACCATTACGCTGTGGTGTTCCAGGTGGCGTCAACTGTGAAACGATTCCACACTTTCTTAAGTGATTGCCAAACTCATAACTCAGATACTCTCCCCCTCGATCAGATCGTAGGAACTTGATCTTCTTGTTACGATGATTCTCAACTTCACTCTGAAATTGCTTGAACTTTTCAAACGTTTCAGACTTATGCTTCATTAAGTAAATATACCCATATCTACTTAAGTCGTCAGTGAAGGTGAGAAAATAACGATATCCACCGCGCGCCGTGACACTCATCGGGCCACACACATCAGTATGTATGATTTCCAATAAGTCACTTGCCCGTACCATTGTTCCTGAAAACGGGGTCTTAGTCATCTTGCCCATGAGGCACGGCTCGCATGTGTCAAGTGATTCAAAATCAAGAGACTCCAAAAGTCCATCAGCATGGAGCTTCCTCATGCGTTTCACGCCGATATGACCCAGACGGCAGTGCCACAAGAAAGTGGTACTATCGCTATCTACTCTACATCTTTTGGCATCAATGTTATGAACATGTGTATCATCACTATCGAGATTCAATAAGAATAAACCCCTTACTTCGGGTGCATGACCATAAAAGATATTACCCATATAAATAGAACAACCTTTATTCTCTGATTTAAATGAGTAACCGTTTCGCAATAAACAAGATCCAGATATAATGTTCATGCTCAACGCAGGCACTAAATAACAATTATTCAGGTTCATAACTAATCCCGATGGTAATCGAAGAGCGAGCGTGCCGACGGCGATCACATCAACCTTGGAACCATTCCCCACGCGCATCGTCACTTCGTCCTTCGCCAGCCTCCGTTTATTCCGTAGTTCCTGTTTAGAGTTGCAAATGTGAGCAACCGAACCGGTATCAAATACCCAGGCACTACAACGAGAGTTGGTGAGGTACACATCAATAACATGTATATCACATATACCTTGCTTGTTGTTGTTGGCCCCCTTCTTGTCTGCCAGATACTTGGGGCAGTTCCGCTTCCAGTGGCCGTTCCCCTTGCAATAGAAACACTCAGTCTCTGGCTTGGGCCCAGCCTTGGGTTTCTTCACTGGATTAGCAACTGCTTTGCCACCCTTCTTAGAGTTACCCTTCTTGCCCTTGCCATTTTTCTTGAAACTGGTGGTTTTATTGACCATCAACACTTGATACTCCTTCTGGATGTCTGCCTCAGCAACCTTCAGCATTGAAAACAGCTCGGCGATGGACTTGTTCATCCCTTGCATGTTATACTGCTGCACGAAGCTCTTGTAGCTAGGTGGGAGTGACTGGAGAATTCTGTCAATGATAGCCTCCTCCGGGAACACAAGTCCCAGATCAGCTATGCGGGTATAGTACCCAGACATCTTCAGCAAGTGCTCACTGACAGACGAATTCTCCTCCATCTTGCAAGCAAAGAATTTATCGGTGGTCTCATACCTCTCGATCTTAGCATTCTTTTCAAAGATGAACTTCAACTCCTGGAACATCTCATATGCTCCATGACGTTCAAAACGCCTTTGAAGTCCTCCTTCCAAGCTATACAACATGGCACACTGCACGACTGAGTAGTCATCCGAGCGCGTCTGCCAGGCGTTCATAACGTCCACAGAGGCCGGAGCGGGGGGTTCACCTAGCGGTGCACTTAGGACATAAACCTTTTGGGCAGCTGTGAGGATGATCCTCAGATTGCAGAGCCAGTCCACAAAGTTGCTCCCATCATCTTTCAGTTTAGCTTTCTCTAGGAACGCATTAAAATTCAGGGGAGCTACTGCGCGAGCCATCTACAACAAAAGATTTGCAAAGACATTTTAGACTATTGTTCATGATAAGTGAGTTATTACCTAATCAAATTATTTATAACTCCCACTCAAATTGACATCCCTCTGGTCATTCGAGCGTGACACGATCCAGATCCACCAACCCAAGTCCGATCATCACGTGAGATGAGGTGGTGTCAATGGTGAACATCTACATGTTGATCATATCTACTATATGACTCATGCTCGACCTTTCGGTCTTCCGTGTTCCGAGGCCATGTCTGTACATGCTAGGCTCGTCAAGTCTAACCCGAGTGTTCTGCATGTGCAAAACTGGCTTGCACCCGTTGTATGCGAACGTAGAGTCTATCACACCCGATCATCATGTGGTGCTTCGAAACGACGAACCTTCGCAACGGCGCACACTCGGGGGAACACAATTTTATCTTGAAATTTTAGTGAAGGATCATCTTATAATGCTACCGTCGTGCTAAGCAAAATAAGATGCATAAAAGGATTAACATCACATGCAAATCATAAGTGACATGATATGGCCATCAACTCGTGCTTTTGATCTCCATCTCCAAAGCACCGGCATGATCTCCATCGTCACCGGCGCCACACCATGATCCCCATCATCATGATCTCCATCATCGTGTCGCCATCGGGGTTGTCGCGCGCCCACCATGCTCTTACTACTATTGCTACCGTTTAGCGATAAAGTAAAGCATTACAAAGCGCTTAATGATTGACACGCAGGTCATACAAAAATTAAAGACAACCCTATGGCTCCTGCCGGTTGCCGTATACATCGACATGCAAGTCGATATTAACTATTACAACATGATCATCTCATACATCAAATATATCTCATCATGTCATTGGCCATATCATATCACATACATACCCTGCAAAAACAAGTTAGACGTCCTCTAAATTGTTGTTGCATGTTTTACGTGGCTGCTATGGGTATCTAGCAAGAACGCTTCTTACCTACGCAAAGCCACAACGGTGATATTTAAGTTGCTATTTAACCTTCTACAAGGACCGCCTTGTTCTATTCCGATTCAACTAAGATAGGAGAGACAGACACCCGCCAGCCATCTTATGCAACAAAAGTCACATGTCTGTCGATGGAACCGGTCTCATGTACGTGGACATGTAAAGTTGGTCCGGGCCGCTTCATCCCATAATACCGCTGAATCAAGAAAGACTAAGGAGGGAAGCAATCTAAACATCAACGTCCACAAACCCTTTTGTGTTCTACTCGTGAAAGCATCTACGCAAGATCCTAGCTCTGATACCACTGTTGGAGAACGTTGCATGGGAAACAAAATTTTTTCCTACGTTCACCAAGATCAATCTAGGAGATGCATCTACGAGGGGAGAGTTGGATCCACGTACCCTTGTAGATCGCTAAGCGGAAGCGTTCAAGAACGCGGTTGATGGAGTCGTACTCGCCGCGATTCAGATCGCCGAAGATCCTAGCACCGAAGCAACGGTGCCTCCGCGTTCTTCACACGTACAGCTCGGGGACGTCTCCTCCTTCTTGATCCAGCAAGAAGGGGAGGAGAGGTTGATGGAGACACCGGCAGCACGACGGCGTGGTGGAGATGGTGGTGGAGGATTCCTGCAGGGCTTCGCCAAGCACCGCGGGAAAACGAAGATTGTAGTGGGAGAGGGAGGGCAGCACCGAGGCACGAACGTGTGTAGCTGCCCTCCCTCTGCCTCTCTTTATATAGGGGGAGTAGAGGGGAGGGGGCGCCCTAGGGTTTCCCCTAGGGGCCGGCGGCCAGGGCAAAGGGGAAGGGGTTGGCGCCCCCTGGGGCTAGGGTTTCCCCTCTTGGCGCATGAGGAGAGGGCCCAGGGGGGGCGCACAGCCCTATGAGGGCTGTTGTGTCCCCCCTTTGTGGCCCATTAGGCCCGAAACTCCTTCCGGGACCCCCGAAACCCTTTTCGGTCATTTGCCGATTTCCCGATACTCCCCGGAACACTTCCGGACTCCGAAACCTTTCATCCTATATATCAATCTTCGTCTCCGGACCATTCCGGAGACCCTCGTCACGTCCGGGATCTCATCCGGGACTCCGAACAACCTTCGGTAACCATGCACTGTTCTCACTAACAACCCTAGCGTCACCGAACCTTAAGTGTGTAGACCCTGCGGGTTCGGAAACTATGCAGACATGACCGAGACACTCCCAGGTCAATAACCAATAGCGGGATCTGGATACCCATATTGGTTCCCACACGTTCCTCGATGATCTCATCGGATGAACCACGATGTCAAGGATTCAGGCAATCCCGTATACAGTTCCCTTTGTCTCGTCGGTATGTTACTTGCCCGAGATTCGATCGTCGGTATCTCTATACCTAGTTCAATCTCGTTACCGGCAAGTCTCTTTACTCGTTACCGTAATACATAATCCCGTGACTAACTACTTAGTCACTTTGAGCTCATTGAGATGATGTATTACCGAGTGGGCCCGGAGATACCTCTCCGTCACACGGAGTGACAAATCCCAGTCTCGATCCATGTCAACTCAACAGACACCTTCGGAGATACCTGTAGAGTACCTTTATAGTCACCCAGTTATGTTGCGACGTTTGGCACACACAAAGCACTCCTACGGTGTCAGTGAGTTACATGATCTCATGGTCATAGGAACTTATACTTGACATGCAGAAAACTATAGCGATAACTGATACGATCAAAAGCTATGTTTAACGTTTGGGTCTCGTCCATCACATCATTCTCCTAATGATGTGATCCCGTTATCAAATGACAACTCATGTCTATGACCTGGAAACCGCGCTCATCTTTGATCAACGAGCTAGTCCTGAAGAGGCTCACTAGGGACACAAAGTTTGTCTATTTATCCACACATGTATTTGAGTTTCCAATCAATACAGTTATAGCATGGATAATAAACGATTATCATGAACAAGGAAATATAATAATAACTCTTTTATTATTGCCTCTAGGGCATATTTCCAACAAAATATTATTATGTCCAGATTGTTTATCACATATTTATCCCCACTGATCATGATCTCTTTTATGTCTTGTGAGTAGTTACCTTAGTTCTTGAGGACATGGGGAAAGTCTTGTTGTTAGTAGTCATATACTGTTGAAGTAATATGTGTTGTTTGATACTTAAGTTGCGTTGTCATTCTACTAGTGGTGTTGTGTGAGTCGAACACCCAACACTTCGCCTTATTAAGGACCTAGGAGAATACATTGTGTATAAAGAATGCTTATGGTGGGTTGCCGGAGTGACAGAAATCTGAACCCCAGTTCGCACGCTTTTGCATAAGGGAATAATGGATCCTCGATCATATTGCTATGGTTAGGCTTTTGCCTTAAATTCTATCTTGTATTTGCGGATGCTTGCAAGGTGTTTAATCATAAGAGTGCATTCATCTTAGTCTAGAGAGTGCACTAGCATAGATCCACCCACCAACACTTATCAACACATAACATAGTATCGATACGGAATATGGCGAAAGCACATGACAACCTCTCCCGTGTGTCCTCAAGAACGCTTTAGTCTTTATAAGTTCAGTTGCTAGGCCTCTCCTTTGCTAAGAAAGGATTGGGCCACTTGTTACTCTCAGTATCTTTTACATTACTTGCCTTTACATTCCTGTTGCTTATATCGAAAAAAACCCTAAAAGTTATCTTTCAGTGCTTGCAGTAATTTCTTGCTCAGAATCGCTTATCAATACCTTCCGCTCCTCGTTGGGTTCGACACTCTTACTTATCGAAAACGCTGCAACAGATCCCTTACGGTTGAGGGTCATCATGCTGCTGCTGGACGGAGTCTTCCCCAACCTCTCCTTCTCTCCTTGCTGGATCAAGGTGCGGGAGATGTCACCGGGCTGCACGTGTGTTGAACGCGGAGGCACCGTTGTTCGGTGCTTAGATCGGATTCGGCCGCGATCTGAATCGCTTCGTGTACGACTCCACCGACCGCGTTCTTGCAACGCTTCAGCATCGTGATCTTCAAAGCTATGAAGATGCACTCCCCTCTCGTTTCTAGTAATCTCCATAGATAGATCCTGGTGATGCGTAGGAAATTTTTTGATTTTCTGCAACGATCCCCAACAGTGGCATCATGAGCTAGGTCTATGCGTAGTTACTATGCACGAGTAGAACACAAGATTGTTGTGGGCGTAGATCATGTCAATTTACTTGCCGCTACTAGTCTTATCTTGATTCGGCGGCATCGTGGGATGAAGCGGCCTGGACCGACCTTACACGTACGCTTACGTGAGACAGGTTCCACCGACTGACATGCACTAGTTGCATAAGGTGGCTAGCGGGTGTCTGTCTCTCCCACTTTAATCGGATCGGATTCGATAAAAAGGGTCCTTATGAAGGGTAAATAGTAATTGGGATATCACGTTGTGGTTTTGGCGTAGGTAAGAAACATTCTTGCTAGAAACCTATAGCAGCCACGTAAAAACTTGCAACAACAATTAGAGGACGTCTAAGTTGTTCTTGCAGCATGTGTCATGTGACGTGATGTGGCCAAAAGGATGTGATGAATGATATATATGTGATGTATGAGATTGATCATGTTCTTGTAATAGGAATCACGACTTTCTTTAGCCATAGTATTTTGAGAAGACATGATTGCTTTGTTAGTATGCTTGAAGTATTATTATTTCTTATGTCAATATATACTTTTATCTTGAATCTTTCAGATCTGAACATTCATGCCACAATTAAGAGAATTACATTGAAAAACTATATTGGTTAGCATTCCACATCAAAAATTATTTCTTTATCATTTACCTACTCGAGGACGAGCATGAATTACGCTTGGGGATGCTTGATACGTCTCCAACGTATCTATAATTTTTGATTGTTCCATGCTATTATTTATGAAGTCTTGGATGTTTAATGGGATTTCATTCACTTTTATATCATTTTTGGGACTAACCTACTAACCCAAAGGCCCAGTCCAGATTGCTATTTTTTGCCTATTTCAGGGTTTTGCAGAAAAAGAATATCAAACGGAGTCCAAACAGAATGAAACCTTCGCGAGAGATATTTTTGGAGAAAATCTCGCCAGAGGAACTTGAGAACCACGTCAGGGGAGCGTCGAGGCGCCCACGAGGGTGTGGGGTGCGCCCCCTGCCTCGTGGGCCCCTCGAGCGTCCCCCGGTGCCCTCCTTCTTCCTATATAAGTCTACGTACCCCATAAACTCCATGGACAGACAGAAAACCCTAATTCCACCGCCGTAGCTTCTATTCCCGTGGAGATCCCATCTTGGAGACTGTTCCGGAGCTCTAACGAAGGGGGATCCATCACGGAGGCCTTCACCATCATCATCATCGCCCTCACCATGAGTTGTGAGTAGTTTACCACAGACCTTCGGGTCCATAGCTAGTATCTAGATGGCTTCTTCTCTCTCTCTGTGGATCTCAATACAAAGTTCTCCTCGGCCTTCGAGGAGATCTATTCGATGTAATCTCTTTTTGCGGTGTGTTTGTCGAGATCCGATGAATTGTGAGTTTATGATCAAGGTTATCTATGAAAGATATTTGGTTCTTCTCTAAACTTTTTATGTGTGCTCATAATATCCTTGCAAGCCTCTTCAAATTATTGGTTTGCTTTGGCCTACTAGATCTATAGTTCTTGCAATGGGAGAAGTGCTTGGCTTTGGGTTCAATCTTGTGGTGTCCTTTCCCAGTGACAGTAGGGGCAGCAAGGCACGTATTGTATTGTTGCCATCGAGGATAAAAAGATGGGGTTTATATCATATTGCTTGAGTTTATCCCTCTACATCATGTCATCTTGCTTAAGGCATTACTCTGTTCTTATGAACTCAATACACTAGATGCATGCTGGATAGCGGGCCGATGTGTGGAGTAATAGTAGTAGATTAGACCTGGCCAAACCTCGGGCCGGGCCGGGCCTACCAAAGCCCGGTGCAAAAAACCAAGGCCTGAGCCCGGCCCGGCCTGGCCGTCGGGCCTGTCTTTTGGGCCCGAGCCTGGCCCGAACACGCAAAAGCCCGACGGGCCTCGGGTCGGGCCCCTTCAGAAAAACGTAATTTTGACGGGCCTGGGTCTGGGCCGGCCTGGCCCGGCCAACGGGCTGAATATCTAGGCCCGAGCCCGGCCCGGGAGCAGCGTCGGGCCGGGCCGGCCTGCCCATGGCCAGGTCTATAGTAGATGCAGGCAGGAGTTGGTCTACTTGTCTCGGACGTGATGCCTATATACAATGATCAAGCATAGATAGTCTTATAATTATTCGCTTTTCTATCAATTGCTCGACAGTAATTTGTTTACCTGCCGTAGAATATCGCTCTGATGAGAGAAGCCACTAGAGAACACTATGGCCCCTGGGTCTATTCTCAACATATAAATCTACATCTACTTTACTTTTACTGCTTTTATTTGTTCTTTTATTAAACCAAAAATACCAAAAATATAAATTATCATCTCTATCAGATCTCACTTCCGTAAGTGACCGTAAAGGGATTGACAACCCCTTATCGCGTTGGCTGCGAAGTTCTTATTTGTTTGTGCAGGTGTGAGGGACTCGCGCGTGGTCTCCTACTGGATTGATACCTTGGTTCTCAAAAACCGAGGGAAATACTTACTCTACTGTGCTGCATCTCCCTTTCCTCTTCGAGGGAATACAACGCAAGCTCAAGAGGTAGCAAGAAGAATTTCTGGCGCCGTTGCCGGGGAGGCTTACGCAAAAGTCATATACCATGTACCTATCACAAACCCTTATCCTTCGTGTTTCATTTATTTTCCTCTCGTTTTCCTCTCCCCCACTTCACCCTTGCCGTTTTATTTGCCGTTCTTCCGCCGTGTGTTTATCGTTCGCTTGCTTCTTGTTTGCTTGTGTGTGTTGCTTGCTCGTCATTATGGCTAGTCCCTTATCCGCTCCTTTGTCTCCCGAGTTTGAAGTACTTCACTTCAAACAAAAGCAAGGAGAAAATTTAAAAGATTGTTGGTTTAGGATGATGGAATCTTATCGTAAGTGCACCTTAGAGGTGAATTTTAGATTCTTGCTTCGCAGTTTTATGTTGGATTGAATATGTCTCATAGACAACTCTTAGATTGCGTTGCCAAAGGGAATTTTATCGAAATTGATCCTAGTATCGCACATGAAATTATAGAGGGAGTAGTGGGAACACTACCTCCCCAAAAGGAGTCAAATTCAACCTCAGAAGGGACGCAAGTTTTTGAGAAAATTTGCGAAGTAACAAAAATATTACAAAAATCTCTTGAACCTCTTAAAAGTGTTAGTGGGAATCTCCACCGCATGAATATGTTGATTACTCTTTGTAATAAGCGGTTGGATGCTTTAGATCTAAAGATTTCCGAATATGAAGGGAAACGTAAAGAACCTCCCGGATTCGAACTTGACACCATTAAAAGGGTAAAGATCAAAGATGTAAATACCTAGATCTATCTTGTATCGTGCCTAGCTAGGGGCGTAAAATGATAGCGTTTGTTGGGAGGCAAACCAATTTTATATTTTTTGTTTTTGTTGCTGTTAGGGAATAAATATTGCATCTAGCCTCTGATTAGATGTAGTTTCATGTTTTGTTTAGTGTTTGTGCCAAGTAGAACCTTTGGGAAGATTTATGTGAAGTTTATATGATCTTGCTGTGAAAAACAAAATCGTTAGCGCTAGCTAAAGTAGTCGTGGGATTTTACTGGAGCTTGATTTTTAGTTGATTCTTTTTGCAGATTATTGGTAGACAAATTCCGCAAATTTACCAATTTAGTTTGAATTTTTTGGAGTTCCATAAGTAGGCGAAACCTGCAGATTACTACAGACCGTTCTGTCTTAGACAGATTCTGTTTTTTGTGTGTTGTTTGCTTATTCCGATGCATCTATGCGTAGTATTGGAGGATATGAACCATAGAGAAGTTGGAATATAGTTGGTTTAACACCAATATAAACAAAGAATGAATTCATTGCTGTACCTTTGAGTAGTGGTCTGCTTTCTAATACTAACGGAGCTCACGAAATTTTTTGTGTAAGTTTTGTGTTGTGAAGTTTTCAAGTTTTGAGTATTGCTTTGATGGACTATGGAACAAGGAGTAGCAAAAGCCTAAGCTTGGGGATGCCCGTGGCAACCCAAGTAAATTCAAGATAATCAAAAGCCTAAGCTTGGAGATGCCCCGGGAAGACATCCCCTCTTTCGTCTTCATCCATCGGTAACTATACTTGGAGCTATATTTTTATTTGCAACATGTTATGTGTTTTGCTTGGAGCGTCTTGTATAATTTGAGTCTTTGCTTGCTAGTTTGCCACAATCATCCTTGCTGGACACACCTATTTGAGAGAGTTAAATATGGCCTAGAAATTATTAGAACACTCTATGTGCTTCACTTATATCTTTTGAGTTGAATAGTGTTTGCTCTAGTGCTTCACTTATACCTTTTAGAGCACGGTGGTAGTAATATTTTGTAGAAATTTTTGAACCCTCATGCTTCACTTATACCTTATTGAGATTCTATTAAAACAGCATGGTAATGTGTTTAGGCTAAATAAACTAGTCTTCACATGATAGACATCCAATGTCAATGTAGTAAAAAAATTCACACTAAGTGCATTGAATAGAATGAGATGTTGGATGCTTGATAATTGTTTTGAGACATGATGATAGTGATATTAGAGTCATGCTAGTGGCGTTATTATGAAATTGAGAAATACTTGTGTTAAGGTTAGTGA
This sequence comes from Secale cereale, assembly GCA_902687465.1. NCBI lineage: Eukaryota > Viridiplantae > Streptophyta > Magnoliopsida > Poales > Poaceae > Secale > Secale cereale. The sequence continues at coordinate 178,381,953 of LR738716.1, read as the reverse complement.
TTCCCGTAGCATGCACGTATGGTGAACCGTTGTGTGACTAAGTTAGAGCATGAGGTATTTGTAGAGTGCCAACCTTTGTGTGGAGGTCGGGGGCGCGCGATGGTTAACTACTACCAACCCCCCCCCCTAGGAGCATGCGTTGATTGCTTTGTTTTGATGACTCATAGATTTTTGCAATAAGTATATGAGTTCTTATGACTAATGTCGAGCCCATGGATTATGCGCACTCTCACCCTTCCACCATTGCTAGCCTCTCTTGTAACGCACAACTTTTGCCGGTGCCATAAACCCACTATATACCCTTCATCAAAAAAGCCACCATATTGTTCCTCAAAACAGCCACCATACCTACCTATCATGGCATTTCCATAGCCATTCCGAGATATATTGCCATGCAACTTTCCACCGTTCCGTTCATATGACACGCATTGTATTGTCATATTGCCATTGCATGATCATGTAGTTGACATCGTATTTGTGGCAAGGCCACCATGCATAATTTTTATACATGTCACTCTTGTTTCATTGCACATACCGGTACACCGCCGGAGGCATTCATATAGAGTCATACTTTGTTGTTGTAGTATCGAGTTGTAATATCGTGTTGTAATGAAAGTGTGATGATCATCATTATTAGAGAATTGTCCCATGGGAGGAAAGGCTTAATCTATAAAGCCCCTCCGCAAAAAAAAGAGAAAAAAGGGGGAAAGGCCAAAGAAAAAAAGAAAGGCCCAAAAAAAAGGACAATTGCTACTACCTTTTTCCACACTTGTGCTTCAAAGTAGCACCATGTTCTTCATTGTAGAGAGTCTCATGTTTAGTCACTTTCATATACTAGTGGGAATTTTCATTATAGAACTTGGCTTGTATATTCCAACGATGGGCTTCCTCAAATGCCCTAGGTCTTCGTGAGAAAGCAAGTTGGATGCACACCCACTAGTTTCTTTTGTTGAGCTTTTCATTCATATTTAGCTCTAGTGCATCCGTTGCATGGCAATCCCTACTCACTCACATTGATATCTATTGATGGGCATATCCATAGCCCCATTGATACGCCTAGTCGATGTGAGACTATCTCCCTCCTTTTTGTCTTCTCCACAACCACCTCTATTCCACCCATAGTGCTATGTCCATGGCTCGCGCTCATGTATTGCGTGAAAGTTGAAAGGTTTGAAAAGATAGAGTATGAAAACAAATGCTTGGCTGAAATCGGGGTTGTGCATGATATGAATATTTTTGTGTGATAGCAAGGGCGCATAGCCAACATTATATGATTTTGTAGGGATAACTTACTTTAGCCATAGTATTTTGAGAAGACATGATTGCTTTGTTAGTATGCTTGAAGTATTATTATTTCTTATGTCAATATAGACTTTTATCTTGAATCTTTCAGATCTGAACATTCATGCCACAATTAAGAGAATTACATTGAAAAACTATATTGGTTAGCATTCCACATCAAAAATTCTTTCTTTATCATTTACCTACTCGAGGACGAGTAGGAATTAAGCTTGGGGATGCTTGATACGTCTCCAACGTATCTATAATTTTTTATTGCTCCATGCTATTATTTATGAAGTCTTGGATGTTTAATGGGCTTTATCATTCACTTTTATATCATTTTTGAGACTAACCTACTAATCCAAAGGCCCAGTCCAGATTGCTGTTTTTTGCCTATTTCAGGGTTTTGCAGAAAAAGAATATCAAACGGAGTCCAAACGGAATGAAACCTTCGCGAGAGAAATTTTTGGAGAAAATCACGCCAGAGGAACTTGAGAACCACGTGAGGGGAGCGTCAAGGCGCCTACGAGGGTGGGGGCGCCCCCCCTTCCCAGGGCGCGCCCCCTGCCTTGTGGGCCCCTCGAGCGTCCCCCGGTGCCCTCCTTCTTCCTATATAAGTCTACGTACACCAGAAACTCCGTGGACAAAGAGAAAACCCTAATTCCACCACCGAAGCTTCTGTTCCCGTGGAGATCCCATCTTGGAGCCTGTTCCGGAGCTCTACCGAAGGGGGATCGATCACGGAGGCCTTCACCATCATCATCATCGCCCTCACCATGAGTTGTGAGTAGTTTACCAAAGACCTTCGGGTCCATAGCTAGTATCTAGATGGCTTCTTCTCTCTCTCTCTGGATCTCAATACAAAGTTCTCCTCGGTCTTCAAGGAGATCTATTCGATGTAATCTCTTTTTGCGGTGTGTTTGTCGAGATCTGATGAATTGTGAGTTTATGGTCAAGGTTATCTATGAAAGATATTTGGTTCTTCTCTGAACTTTTTATGTGTGCTCATAATATCCTTGCAAGTCTCTTCGAATTATTGGTTTGGTTTGGCCTACTAGATCTATAGTTCTTGCAATGGGAGAAGTGCTTGGCTTTGGGTTCAATCTTGCGGTGTCCTTTCCGAGTGACAGTAGGGCAGCAAGGCACGTATTGTATTGTTGTCATCGAGGATAAAAAGATGGGGTTTATATAATATTTCTTGAGTTTATCCCTCTACATCATGTCATCTTGCTTAAGGCGTTACTCTGTTCTTATGAACTCAATACACTAGATGCATGCTGGATAGCGGTTAATGTGTGGAGTAATAGTAGTAGATGCAGTCAGGAGTCGGTCTACTTGTCTCGGACGTGATGCCTATATACAATGGTCATGCCTAGATAGTCTCATAATTATTCTCTTTTCTATCAATTGCTCGACAGTAATTTGTTTACCCGCCGTAGAATATCGCTATCATGAGAGAAGCCACTAGAGGACACTATGGCCCCCGGGTCTATTCTCAACATATCAATCTACATCTACTTTACTTTTACTGCTTTTATTTGTTGTTTTATTAAACCAAAAATACCAAAAATATAAATTATCATCTCTATCAGATCTCACTTCCGTAAGTGACCATAAAGGGATTGACAACCCCTTATCGTGTTGGCTGCGAAGTTCTCATTTGTTTGTGCAGGTGCGAGGGACTCGCGCGTGGTCTCCTACTGGATTGATACCTTGGTTCTCAAAAACTGAGGGAAATACTTACGCTACTGTGCTGCATCTCCCTTTCCTCTTCGAGGGAATACAACGCAAGCTCAAGAGGTAGCATCATGCCGGAGACAATGATGATCATGGGGCCCCGAAGATGAAGATCAAAAGGAGCAAAATGATATTGGCCATATCATGTCACTATTTGATTGCATGTGATGTTTATCATGTTTATATCTTATTTGCTTAGAACGACGGTAATAAATAAGATGATCTCTCACTAAAATTTCAAGAATTGTGTTCCCCCTAACTGTGCACCGTTGCTAAGGTTCGTTGTTCTGAAGCACCACGTGATGATCGGGTGTGATAGGTCCTAACGTTCGCATACAACGGGTGTAAGCCAGATTTACACACACAATACACTTAGGGTTGACTTGACGAGCCTAGCATGTACTGACATGGCCTCGGAACACGGAATACCGAAAGGTCGAACATGAGTCGTATAGAAGATACGATCAACATGAAGATGTTCACCGTTGATGACTAGTCCGTCTCACGTGATGATCAGACATGGCCTAGTCGATTCGGATCATGTATCACTTAGATGACTAGTGAGATGTCTATCTGAGTGGTAGTTCATTAAATTTGTTTGGATGTTAATTGTCAAGAACATAGTCTAAAATCTTTACAATATGTCTTGTAGATCCAATGGCCCACGCTAATGTTGCCCTCAACTTCAACGCGTTCCTAGAGAAAACCAAGCTGAAAGAAGATGGTAGAAACTATACGGATTGGGTACGTAACTTGAAAATTATCCTCATAGCTGCCAAGAAAGCATATGTCCTTGAAGCACCGCTAGGTGATGCACCCATTTTCCCAGCAACTCAAGATGTTATGAATGCCTGGCAGTCGTGTAGTGACGATTACTCCCTGGTTCAGTGCGGCATGCTTTGCAGCTTAGAATCGAGGCTCCAAAAGCATTTTGAGCAACACAGAGCATATGAGATGTTCCAAGAGCTGAAAATGGTTTTTCAAGCTCATGCCCGAGTTGAGAGATATGAAGTCTCCGACAAGTTCTACAGTTGTAAGATGGAGGAGAATAGTTCTGTCAGTGAGCATATATTCAAAATGTCTGGGATGCATAATTGCTTGTCTCGGCTGGGAGTTAATCTCCCAGATGGCGCGGTCGTTGACAGAATCCTTCAGTCGCTCCCACCTAGCTACAAGAGCTTTGTGATGAACTTCAATATGCAAGGGATGGAGAAGTCCATTCCCGAGGTGTATTCAATGCTGAAATCAACGGAGGTGGAGATCAAAAAGGAACATCAAGTGTTGATGGTGAATAAAACTACTAAGATCAAGAAAGGCAAGGGTAAGAAGAACTTCAAGAAGGACGGCAAAGGAGTTGCCGCGCCTGGTAAGCCAGTTGCCGGGAAGAAGCCAAAGAATGGACCCAAGCCTGAGACCGAGTGCTTTTATTGCAAGGGAACGGGTCACTTGAAGCGGAATTGCCCCAAATACTTAGCGAATAAGAAGGCCGGCAATGTCAAAGGTATATGTGATATATATGTTATTAATGTGTACCTTACTAGCGCTCGTAGTAGCTCCTGGGTATTTGATACCGGTGCAGTTGCTCACATTTGTAACTCAAAGCAGGAGCTGCGGAATAAGCGGAGACTCACGAAGGACGAGGTGACGATGCGCGTCGGGAATGGTTCCAAGGTCGATGTGATCGCCGTCGGCATGCTGCCTCTGCATCTACCTTCGGGATTAGTTTTAAACCTCAATAATTGTTATTTAGTTCCAGCTTTGAGCATGAACATTGTATCTGGATCTCTTTTAATGCGAGATGGGTACTCATTTAAATCTGAGAATAATGGTTGTTCTATTTATATGGGAGAAATGTTTTATGGTCATGCCCCGCTGGTCAATGGTTTATTCATATTGAATCTTGAACGTGAAGTTACACATATTCATAGTGTGAATGCCAAAATATGTAAGGTTGATAATGATAGTCCCACATACTTGTGGCACTGCCGCCTTGGTCACATTGATGTCAAACGTATGAAGAAGCTCCATGCAGATGGACTTTTGGAGTCTCTTGATTATGAATCATTTGACACGTGTGAACCATGCCTCTTGGGCAAGATGACCAAGACTCCGTTCTCCGCAACAATGGAGCGAGCAACCAACTTATTGGAAATCATACATACTGATGTGTGCGGTCCAATGAGTGTTGAAGCTCGCGGTGGCTATTGTTATGTTCTCACCCTCACTGATGACTTAAGTAGATATGGGTATGTATACTTGATGATACACAAGTCTGAGACCTTTGAAAAGTTCAAGGAATTTCAGAATGAGTTTAAGAGTCAACGTGATAGAAAAATAAAGTTCTTACGATCAGATCGTGGAGGAGAATATTTAAGTCACGAATTTGGCACGCACCTAAGGAAATATGGAATTGTTTCACAACTGACGCCACCTGGAACACCTCAGCGTAACGGTGCATCCAAACGTCGTAATCGTACTCTGTTGGACATGGTGCGATCTACGATGTCTCTTACCGACTTACCGCTATCATTTTGGGGTTATGCATTAGAGACAACCGCATTCACTTTAAATAGGGCACCGTCTAAATCCGTTGAGACGACACCGTATGAACTATGGTTTGGGAAGAAACCTAAGTTGTCATTTCTAAAAGTTTGGGGATGCGATGCTTATGTCAAGAAACTTCAACCTGAAAAGCTCGAACCCAAATCGGAAAATTGCATCTTCATAGGATACCCTAAGGAAACTATAGGGTATAACTTCTACCTCAGATTCGAAGGCAAGGTCTTTGTTGCCAAGAATGGATCCTATCTGGAGAAAGAGTTTCTCTCAAAAGAAGTAAGTGGGAGGAAAGTGGAACTTGATGAGGTGATTGTCACACCTCTCGAACCGGAAAGTAGCGCAGCGCAGGAAGATGTTTCTTTGGTGCCTGCACTGACTAGAGAGGAAGTTAATGATAATGATCATGAAGCTTCAGATCAAGTTACTACTGAACTTCGTAGGTCCACGAGGACACGTTCCGCCCCAGAGGGGTACGGCAACCCTGTCCTGGAAATCATGTTGTTAGACAACGGTGAACCTTGGAACTATGAAGAAGCGATGGCGTGCCCGGATTCCAACAAATGGCTTGAAGCCATGAAATCCGAGATAGGATCCATGTATAATAACAAAGCATGGACTTTGGTTGACTTGCCCGATTATCGGCGAGCCATAGAAAATAAATGGATCTTTAAGAAGAAGACTGACACAGATGGAAATGTGACCATCTATAAGGCTCGGCTTGTCGCTATGGGTTATCGACAAGTTCAAGGGATTGACTACGATGAGACTTTCTCTCCCATAGCGATGCTGAAGTCCATCCGAATCATGATAGCAATTGCCGCATTCTATGATTATGAGATATGGCAAATGGACGTCAAAACGGAATTCCTTAACGGCTTCCATAAGAAAGAACTGTATATGATGCAGGCGAAAGGTTTTGTCGATCCTAAGAATGCTAACAAGGTATGCAAGCTCCAGCGCTCCATTTATGGGCTGGTGCAAGCATCTCGGAGTTGGAACATTCGCTTTGATGAGGTGATCAAAGCGTTTGGGTTCATACAGACTTATGGAGAAGCCTGTATTTACAAGAAAGTGAGTGGGAGCTCTGTAGCATTTCTCATATTTTATGTGGATGACATATTACTGATGGGAAATGATGTAGAACTCTTGGAAAGCATAAAGGCCTACTTGAATACGTGTTTTTCAATGAAGGACCTTGGAGAAGGTGCTTACATATTAGGCATCAAGATTTATAGAGATAGATCGAGACTCCTCATTGGTCTTTCACAAAGCACATACCTTGACAAGATATTGAAGAAGTTCAATATGGATCAGTCCAAGAAAGGGTTCTTGCCTGTGTTCCAAGGTATGAAATTGAGCACAACTCAATGCCCGACCTCGACAGAAGATAGAGAAAAGATGAGTGTCATCCTCTATGCCTCACCCATAGGTTCTATTATGTATGCCATGCTGTGTACCAGACCTGATGTGAACCTTGCCATAAGTTTGGTGGGGAGGTACCAAAGTGATCCCGGTATGGAACACTGGACAACGGTTAAGAACATCCTAAAGTACCTGAAAAGGACTAAGGATATGTTTCTCGTTTATGGAGGTGATGAAGAGCTCGTCGTAAAGGGTTACGTCGATGCTAGCTTCGACACAGATCTGGATGACTCTAAGTCACAAACCGGATACGTGTATATTTTGAATGGTGGGGCAGTCAGCTGGTGCATTTGCAAGCAAAGCGTCGTGGAGGGATCTACATGTGAGGCGGAGTACATAGCTGCTTCCAAAGCAGCACAAGAAGGAGTCTAGATGAAGGAGTTCATCACCGACCTAGGAGTTATTCCAAGTGCATCGGGACCGATGACTCTCTTCTGTGTCAACACTGGAGCTATTGCCATTGCCAAGGAGCCCAGGTTTCACAAGAAGACCAAGCACATCAAGCGCCATTTCAACTCCATCCGAAATTATATTCAAGATGGAGACATAGATATTTGTAAAGTGCATACGGATCTGAATGTCAGATCCATTGACTAAACCTCTTCCACGAGCAAAACATGATCAACACCAGAACTCTATGGGTGTTCGATTCATCATAATGTAACTAGATTATTGACTCTAGTGCAAGTGGTAGACTATTGGAAATATGCCCTAGAGGCAATAATAAAATGGTTATTATTATATTTCCTTGTTCATGATAATTGTCTATTGTTCATGCTTTAATTGTATTATCCGGAAACAGTAATGCATGTGTGAATACATAGACCACAACATGTCCCTAGTGAGCCTCTAGTTGACTAGCTCGTTGATCAATAGATGGTTATGGTTTCCTGACCATGGACATTGGATGTCATTGATAACGGGATCACATCATTAGGAGAATGATGTGATGGACAAGACCCAATCCTAAGCCTAGCACAAGATCGTGTAGTTCGTATGCTAAAGCTTTTCCAATGTCAAGTATCATTTCCTTAGACCATGAGATTGTGCAACTCCCGGATACCGTAGGAGTGCTTTGGGTGTGCCAAACGTCACAACGTAACTAGGTGGCTATAAAGGTACACTACGGGTATCCGTGAAAGTATCTGTTGGGTTGGCACGAATCGAGACTGGGATTTTCACTCCGTATGACGGAGAGGTATCTCTGGGCCCACTCGGTAAGACATCATCGTAATGAGCTCAATGTGACTAAGGGTTTGGTCACGGGATGATGTGTTACGGAATGAGTAAAGAGACTTGCCGGTAACGAGATTGTACAAGGTATCGGTATACCGACGATTGAATCTCGGGCAAGTACTATACCGGTAGACAAAGGGAATCGTATACGGGATTGGTTGAATCCTTGACATCGTGGTTCACCCGATGAGATCATCGTGGAACATGTGGGAGCTAACATTGGTATCCAGATCCCACTGTTGGTTATTGGCCGGAGAAATGTCTCGGTCATGTCTGTGATACGTCCATTTTGCATCATGCTTATATGTTGATATTTATTGCATTATGGGCTGTTCTTACATGTTTTGTCACAATACTTATGCCTTTTCTCTCTTATTTTACAAGGTTTACATGAAGAGGGAGAATGCCGGTAGCTGGAATTCTGGGCTGGAAAAGGACCAAACTCTGAAAGCCTATTCTGCACAACTCCAAAAGCCCTGAAACTCAACAGAACGTCGTTTCAGAAAATATAAAAATTATCTGGCGAAAGAAGTCCACGTGGGGGGCCACCGGCTACCCACGAGGGTGGGGGGCGCGCCCCTGCCTCGTGGGCCAGCCGGAAGGCCCTCGATGCCTATCTTCTCCTATATGAGGTGTTTTGACCTGGAAAAAATCAGAAGGAGGCTTTCGGGACCAGACGCCGCCATCTCGAGACAGAACTGAGGCGGAAACCAATCTAGGGCTCCGACAGAGCTGTTCTGCCGGGGATACTTCCCTCTAGGAGGGGGAAATTGTCACCGCCGTCATCACCAACAACTCTCCCATCTTGGGGAGGGCTATCTTCATCAACATCTTCACCAGCACCATCTCCTCTCAAACCCTAGTTCATCTCTTGTATCCTATCTTTGTACTCAAACCTCAGATTGGTACCTATGGGTTGCTAGTAGTGTTGATTACGCCTTGTAGTTGATGCTAGTTGGTTTGTTTGGTGGAAGATCGTATGTTCAGATCCATTATGCATATTAATACCCCTCTGATCATGAACAATATTATGTCTTGTGAGTAGTTACTTTGGTTCCTGAGGACATGGGAGAAGTCTTGCTACTAGTAGTCATGTGAGTTTGGTCGTCGTTCGATATTTTGATGAGATGTATGTTGTCTCTCCTCTAGTGGTGTCATGTGAACGTCGACTATATGACACTTCACCATTATTTGGGACTAGAGGAAGGCATTGGGAAGTAATAAGTAGATGATGGGTTGCTAGAGTGACAGAAGCTTAAACCCTAGTTTATGCGTTGCTTCGTAAGGGGCTGATTTGGATCCATATGTTTCAGGCTATGGTTAGGTTTACCTTAATACTTCTTTTGTAGTTGCAGATGCTTGCATTAGAGGTTAATCATAAGTGGGAGGCTTTTACATGTAAGGGCAGCACCCAAGCACCGGTCCACCCACATACAAAATTATCAAGGTATCGAACGCAAATCAGACGTTCGTGATGAAAACTAGCTTGACGATAATTCCCATGTGTCCTCGGGAGCGCTTTCCTTTATATAAGAGTTTGTCTAGGTTTGTCCTTTGCTACAAAAAGGATTGGGCCACCTTGCTGCACCTTATTTACTTTTACCTTTTGTCACTTGCTACCAATTACCTTAAAACTATCTGTTACCTATAATTTTAGTGCTTGCAGAAAATACCTTACCGAAAACTGCCTATCATTTCCTTCTGCTCCTCGTTGGGTTCGACACTCTTACTTATCGAAAGGACTATGATAGATCCCCTACACTTGTGGGTCATCAAGACTTTTTTCTGGTGCCGTTGCCGGGGAGTGAAGCGCCTTTGGTAAGTGGAATTTGGTAAGGAAAAATGTATATAGTGTGCTGAAATTTATTGTCACTTGTTACTATGGCTCAAAATGCTTTGAGGGGCTTGTTCGGGGTATCTTCACCCCGATCAGAAGAGCAAAGAGTTGCTCCTCAACCTACTGCACCTATTGAAAATGTTTTCTTTGAGATTCCTTCGGGTATGATAGAGAAACTGCTTGAAAATCCCTTTACACGAGACGGAACACTGCATCTCGACTTACACCTAATCTATGTGGATGAAGTTTGTGGATTGTTTAAGATTGCAGGTATGCCCAAGGATGTTATCAAGAAGAAGGTCTTCCCTTTATCTTTGAAGGGAGATGTATTGACATGGTTTAGGCTATGCGATGATATGGGATCATGGAACTATAATCGTCTGAAGTTGGAATTTCATCAGAAGTTCTACCCTATACACCAGGTTCATCGTGATCGTAATTATAATTATAATTTCTGGCCTCGCGAAGGAGAAAGCATCGCTCAAGCTTGGGGGAGGTTTAAGTCAATGTTATATTCATGCCCCAATCATGAGCTCTCAAGAGAAATGGTCATTCAAATTTTTTATGCTCGCCTTTCTCATAATAATCGCTCCATGCTGGATACTTCTTGTTCTGGCTCTTATATGATGAAGACTATTGATTTCAAATGGGATTTATTGGAAAGAATTAAACGCAACTCTGAATATTGGGATCTCGACGAAGGTAAGGAGTCAGGTATGACCCCTAAGTTTGATTGTGTTAAAGCTTTTATGGATACCGATGTTTTCCGTGAGTTTAGCACTAAATATGGACTTGACTCTGAGATAGTAGCTTCTTTCTGTGGATCCTTTGCTACTCATGTTGATCTCCCTAAGGAGAAGTGGTTTAAATACCATCCCCCTATTGAAGTAAAAGTAGTTGAACCTATTAAAGTTGAAGAAAAGACTATCACTTATAATGTTGATCCTGTTATACCTACCGCTTATATTGAGAAACCACCTTTCCCTGTTAGGATAAAGGATCATGCCCAAGCTTCAACTGTAGTTCATAAGAGTAATACTAGAACACCTACACCCTCTGAGCAAATTAAATTTGAACCTAGTGTTGCTATGGTTAAGGACCTCTTGGTAGAAGATTTAGATGGACATGTTATTTACCTCCAAGAAGAGTCTGCTAGAATAGCCAAACCCAATGCTAGGAATAGACATAAACCGGTTGTAGGCTTGCCTGTCATCTCTGTTAAGATAGGAGATCATTGCTATCATGGTTTATGTGACGTAGGTGCTAGTGCGAGTATTATCCCCCTTGATTTATATAATGAAATTATGCACGATATTGCACCTATCGAACTAGAAGGGATTGATGTTACTATTAAGCTTGCCAATAGAGACACTATTTCACCAGTTGGGATTGTTAGAGATATTGAAGTCTTGTGTGGGAAGGTCAAATACCCTCCTGATTTTCTTGTTCTTAGTTCCCCACAACATGCATTATATTTGGTAGACCCTTCTTGAATACTGTTAATGCCAAGATAGACTGCGTGAAAGATATTGTCACTGTTGGATTAGGGGATATGTATCATGATTTTATGTTTGCTAAATTCCATAGACAACCCCTTGAAAAGGCACCACCCAGTAAGGATGAAATTATTGGTCTGGCTTCTATTGCCGTGCCACCTAATGATCCTTTAGAACAATACTTGCTAGACCACGAAAATGATATGCATATGAACGAGAGAAGGGAGATAGATGAAATATTCCTTAGACAGGGACCCGTATTGAAAAACAACTTGCCTGTTGAAATCCTAGGGGATCCTCCTCCACCCAAGGGTGATCCCGTGTTTGAACTTAAATCTTTACCTGATAATCTTAAGTATGTTTATCTTGATGAAAAGAAGATATATCATGTTATTATTAGTGCTAACGTTTCAGAGCAGGAAGAAGAAAAATTATTGTAAACTCTGAAGAAGAACCGTGCTGCTATTGGATATACTCTGGATGATCTTAAGGGCATTAGCCCCACTATATGCCAACGCAAGATAAAATTGGAAGAAAATGCTAAACCAGTTATTGATCATCAACGACGGTTAAATCCTAATATGAAAGAAGTGGTAAGAAAGGAAATACTAAAGCTTCTAGAGGCAGGTATTATCTATCCAGTTGCTGATATCCAGTGGGTAAGTCCTGTCCATTGCGTTCCTAAGAAAGGAGGTATGACTATCGTTCCTAATGATAAAGATGAATTGATCCCGCAAAGAATAGTTAGGGGTTATAGGATGGTAATTGATTTCCGTAAGTTAAATAAAGCTACTAAGAAAGATCATTACCCCTTGCCATTTATTGATCAAATGCTAGAAAGGTTATCCAAACATGCTCATTTCTCCTTTCTAGATGGTTATTCTAATTTCTCTCAAATACCTGTGTCAAAAGGGGATCAAAAGAAGACCACTTTTACTTGTCCTTTCGGTACCTTTGCTTATAGACGTATGCCTTTTGGTTTATGTAATGCACCTGCTACCTTTCAAAGATGCATGATGGCTATATTCTCTGATTTTTGTGAAAAGATTGTTGAGGTTTTCATGGATGATTTGTCCGTTTACGGAACTTCTTTTGATGATTGCTTAAGCAACCTTGATCGAGTTTTGCAGAGATGTGAAGACACTAATCTTGTCTTGAATTGGGAGAAGTGCCACTTTATGGTTAATGAAGGCATTGTCTTGGGACATATAATTTCTGAAAGAGGTATTGAAGTTGATAAAGCTAAGGTTGATGCTATTGAAAAGATGCCATGCCCTAAGGACATCAAAGGTATACGAAGTTTCCTTGTTCATGCCGGGTTTTATAGGAGGTTCATAAAGGACTTCTCCAAAATCTCCAGGCCTCTGACTAATCTCTTACAAAAAGATATTCCTTTTATTTTTGATGATAATTGTTTAGAAGCATTTGAAATACTTAAGAAAGCATTGATCTCTGCACCTATTATCCAGCCTCTTGACTAGAATTTACCCTTTGAGATTATATGCGATGCTGGTGATTATGCTGTAGGAGTTGTTTTAGGGCAAAGGGTTGATAAGAAATTAAATGTTATCCAGTATGCTAGTAAAACTCTAGATAGTGCCCAAAGAAATTATGCTACCACTGAGAAAGAATTTTTAGCAGTTGTGTTTGCCTATGATAAGTTTAGACCCTATATTGTTGATTCTAAAGTAACTATTCACACTGATCATGCTGCTATCAAGTACCTCATGGAAAAAAAGATGCTAAACCTAGACTTGTTAGATGGGTTCTCTTGCTGCAAGAATTTGACTTGCATATTATCGATAGAAAAGGAGCTGAGAACCCCGTTCCAGACAACTTGTCTAGGTTAGAAAATATACTTGATGACCCACAACCTATTGATGATAGCTTTCCTGATGAACAACTAGCTGTCATAAATACTTCTCATACTGCTCCATGGTATGCTGATTATGCTAATTATATTGTTGCTAAGTTTACACCTCCTAGCTTCACGTACCAGCAAAAGAAAAAGTTCTTCTATGATTTGAGACATTACTTCTGGGATGACCCACATGTTTATAAAGAAGGAGTAGATGGTATTATTAGACGTTGTGTACCTGAGCATGAACAGGAACGGATCCGACGCAAGTGGGAGGTTAATCATATGTTTCAGGCTATGGTTAGGTTTACCTTAATACTTCTTTTGTAGTTGCGGATGCTTGCATTAGAGGTTAATCATAAGTGGGAGGCTTGTCCAAGTAAGGGAAGCACCCAAGCACCGGTCCACCCACATACCAAATTATCAAAGTACCGAACGTGAATCAGACGATCGTGATAAAAACTAGCTTGACGATAATTCCCATGTATCCTCGGGAGCGCTTTCCTTTATATAAGAGTTTGTCCAGGCTTGTCCTTTGCTACAAAAAGGATTGGGCCACCTTGCTGCACCTTATTTACTTTTACCTTTTGTCACTTGCTACCAATTACCTTATCACAAAACTATCCGTTACCTATAATTTCAGTGCTTGCAGAAAATACCTTACCGAAAACTGCCTATCATTTCCTTCTGCTCCTCGTTGGTTTCGACACTCTTACTTATCGAAAGGACTACGATAGATCCCCTACACTCGTGGGTCATCAGTCTGCATGGTTCCCGAACCCGTAGGGTTTACACACTTAAGGTTCGATGACGCTAGGGTTATAGGGAATGTATGTACGTGGTTACCGAATGTTGTTCGGAATCCCGGATGAGATCTCGGACATCACGAGGAGTTCCGGAATGGTCCGAAGGTAAAGATTCATATATGGGAAGT
>LR738716.1:178286546-178357753 GCA_902687465.1 Secale cereale | reverse complement strand
TACTACGCATAGACCTAGCTCATGATGCCACTGTTGGGGATCGTAGTAGAAAATCAAAATTTTTCCTACGCGTCACCAAGATCTATCTATGGAGTAATCTAGCAACGAGCATAAAGGAGAGTGGATCTACATACCCTTGTAGATCGCGATGCGGAAGCGTTGCAAGAACGCGGATGAAGGAGTCGTACTCGCTGCGATTCAGATCGCGGTTGATTCCGATCTAAACGCCGAACAACGGCGCCTCCGCGTTCAACACACGTGCAGCCCGGTGACGTCTCCCGCGCCTTGATCCAGCAAGGAGAGAGGGAGAGGTTGGGGAAGACTCCATCCAACAGAAGCACGACGGCGTGGTGGTGGTGGAGGAGCGCGGGACTCCAGCAGGGCTTCGCCAAGCACTGCAAGAGACGAGGAGAGAGAGGGGTAGGGCTGCGCCAAGAGGGAGACTTTCTCGTGTGTCTAGCAGCCCCAAAACCCCCACTATATATAGGGGAAGGGGAGGGGCTGCGCCCCCATCTAGGGTTCCCTCCCTAGGGGTGGCGGCAGCCCCCAAAACCCATCTAGGGTGCGGCCAAGGGGGGGAGAGAGAGGGGGCGCCATAGGGTGGGCCTTAAGGCCCATCTGGACCTAGGGTTTGCCCCCTTCCCACTCTCCATGCGCCTTGGGACTTGGTGGGGGGGCGCACCAGCCCACCTGGGGCTGGTCCCCTCCCACACTTGGCCCACGCAGCCTTCTGGGGCTGGTGGCCCCACCTGGTGGACCCCCGGGACCCTCCCGGTGGTCCCGGTACGTTACCGATAGCGCCCGAAACTTTTCCGGTGACCAAAACGGGACTTCCCATATATGAATCTTTACCTCCGGACCATTCCGGAACTCCTCGTGACGTCCGGGATCTCATCCGGGACTCCGAACAACATTCGGTAACCGCGTACATACTTTCCCTATAACCCTAGCGTCATCGAACCTTAAGTGTGTAGACCCTACGGGCTCGGGAACCATGTAGACATGACCGAGACAACTCTTCGGCCAATAACCAACAGCGGGATATGGATACCCATGTTGGCTCCCACATGTTCCACGATGATCTCATCGGATGAACCACGATGTCAAGGATTCAATCAATCCCGTATACGATTCCCTTTGTCTATCGGTATAGCACTTGCCCGAGATTCGATCGTCGGTATACCGATACCTTGCTCAATCTCGTTACCGGCAAGTCTCTTTACTCGTTCCGTAACACATCATCCCGTGATCAACTCCTTGATCACATATTGTGCAGATTATGATGATGTCCTACCGAGTGGGCCCAGAGATACCTCTCCGTCATACGGAGTGACAAATCCCAGTCTCGATTCGTGCCAACCCAACAGACACTTTCAGAGATACCTGTAGTGCACCTTTATAGCCACCCAGTTACATTGTGACGTTTGGTACACCCAAAGCATTCCTACGGTATCCGGGAGTTGCACAATCTCATGGTCTAAGGAAAAGATACTTGACATATAGAAAAGCTATAGCATACGAACTATACGATCTGTGCTAGGCTTAGGATTGGGTCTTGTCCATCACATCATTCTCCTAATGATGTGATCCCGTTATCAACGACATCCAATGTCCATGGTCAGGAAACAGTAACCATCTATTGATCAACGAGCTAGTCATCTAGAGGCTTACTAGGGACATGGTGTTTGTCTATGTATCCACACATGTATCTGAGTTTCCTATCAATACAATTCTAGCATGGATAATAAACAATTATCATGAACAAGGAAATATAATAATAACCAATTTATTATTGCCTCTAGGGCATATTTCCAACAGTCTCCCACTTGCACTAGAGTCAATAATCTAGTTCACATCGCCATGTGATTAACACTCATAGGTCACATCGCCATGCGACTAACATCCAAAGAGTTCACTAGAGTCAGTAATCTAGTTCACATCAATATGTGATTAACACTCAATGAGTTCTGGGTTTGATCATGTTATGCTCGTGAGAGAGGTTGTAGTCACCGGGTCTGCAACATTCAGATCCCTATGTACTTCGCAAAACTTTATGTCATATCGTAGATGCTGCTACCACGTTCCACTTGGAGCTATTCCAAACTGTTGCTCCATTATACGTATCCGGTATCTCCACTTAGAGTTATCCGGATAGGTGTTAAGCTTGCATCGACGTAGCTGTTTACGTCGAACTCTTTATCACCTCCATAACCGAGAAACATTTCCTTATTCCTCTAAGGATAATTTTGACCACTATCTAGTGATCTACTCCTGGATCACCTTTGTACCCTCTTGCCAGACATGTGGCAAGGCACACATCAGGTGCGGTACTCATCATGGCATACCGTATAGAGCCTATGACAAAACCATAGGGGACGACCTTCGTCCTTCCTCTTTCTTCTGCCGTGGTCAAGCTTTGAGTCTTACTCAACTTCACACCTTACAACTCAGGTAAGAACTCCTTCTTTGACTGATCTATTTTGAACTCCTTCAAAATCATGTCAAAGGTGTGTGTTCTTTTGAAAGTATCATCAGGCGTCTTGATCCATCTGTATAGATCTTGATGCTCAATATGTAAGCAGCTTTATCCAGGCCTTCCTTTGAAAAACTCATTTCAAATAACCCTTTATGCTTTCCAGAAATTCTACATCATTTTGGATCAACAATATGTCATTCACATATACTTATCAGAAATGTTGTGATGCTCCCACTCACTTTATTGTAAATACAAGTTTCTAACAAACTTTGTATACCCAAAAACTTTGATCACTCCATCAAAGCATATATTCCGACTCCGAGATGCTTGCTCTAGTCCATAGAAGGATCGCTGGAGCTAGCATATCTTTTAGCATCCTTAGGATCGACAAAACCTTTCTGATTGTATCATATACAACCTTTCCTTACGAAAACTGGTAAGGAAACTTGTTTTGTCATCCATCTGCCAGATTTCATAAATGCAGCTAATGCTAACATGATTTCGACGGACTTAAGCATCGCTACGGGTGAGAAAATCTCATCGTAGTCAACTCCTTGAACTTGTGGAAAACTCTTCGCCACAAGTCGAGCTTCATAGACGGTAACATTACCGTCCACGTCCGTCTTCTTCCTAAAGATCCATTTATCTCAATGGCTTGCCAGTCATCGGGCAAGTCCACCAAAGTCCATACTTTGTTTCGATACATGGATCCTATCTCGGATTTCTCGGCTTCTAACCATTTGTCGGAATATGGGCCCACCATCGCTTCTCCATAGTTCGTAGGTTCATCGTTGTCCAACAACGTGACCTCTAAGACAGGATCACTGTACCACTCAGGAGTAGTACATATCCTTGTCGACCTACGAGGTTCGATAGCAACTTGATCTGGAGCTTCATGATCACTATCATTAGTTTCCTCTTCAACTGTCGTAGGTTCCACAGAAACATCTTTCTGTGTTGTACTACTCTCCGGTTGAAGTGAGGGTTCGACAACCTCATCAAGTTCTATCTTCCTCCCACTCAATTCTTTCAAGAGAAACTCCTTCTCGAGAAAGGACCCGTTCTTAGCGACAAACATTTTGTCCTTGGATCTGAGATAGAAGGTATACCCAACCGTTACCAGTGGGTATCCCATGAAGATGTATTTGTCCGCTTTGGGTTCGAGCTTTTTCCGGCTGAAGCCGTAAGCATCGCAGCCCCAAACATTGAGAAACGACAACTTTGGTTTCTTGCCAAACCTTAGTTCATAAGGCGTTGTCTCAACGGACTTAGATGGTGCCCTATCTAAAGTGAATGCAGCTGTCTCTAATGCATAACCTCAAAATAACAGCGGTAGATCGGTAAGAGACATCATAGATTGTACCATATCTCATAAGGTTCGATTATGACGTCCAGACACACCATTACGCTGTGGTGTTCCAGGGGGCTTTCAACTGCGAAACAATTCCACAATGTCTTAAGTGATTGCCAAACTCATAATTCAGAAAATATCCCCTTGATCAGATCGTAGGAACATGATCTTCTTGGTATGATGATTCTTAATCTTCACTCTGAAATTGTTTGAACCTTTCAAACGTTTTAGACTTTTGCTTCATTAAGTAAATATACCATATCTACTCAAATCGTTAGTGAAGATGAGAAAATAACGATATCCACCACACGCCTTAATTCTCATTGGATCACATACATCAGCATGTATGATTTCCAACAAGTCACTTGCCCGTTTCATTGTGCCTGAAAACGGGATCTCAGTCATCCTGCCCATGAGGCATGGCTCGCATGTGTCAAGCGATCCAAAATCAAGTGACTCAAAACATCCATCAGCATGGAGTTTCTTCATGCATTTTATGCCAAAATGACCTAAGCGGTAGTGCCACAAGAAAGTGGTACTATCATTATTAACTCTACATCTTTTGGCATTAATATTATCATCATGTGTATTACAATGATCGAGATTCAACAAACCATTGGGTGCATGACCATAAAGGTATTATTCATGTAAACAGAATAACCATTATTCTCTGACTTTAAATGAATAACCGTATTGCAATGAACATGATCTAATCATATTCATGTTCAATGTAGACACCCGATAACATTTATCTAAGTTCAACACTAATCTCGAAAATAGAGGGAGTGTGCGATGGTGATCTTATCAACCTTGGAAACACTTCCAACACACATCGTCACCTCGCCCTTAGCTAGTCTCCATTCAGTCCGTAGCTTTTGCTTCAAGTCACTAATAATAGCAACTGAACCGGTATCCAATACCCAGGTGCTACAAGGAGTACTACTAAGGTACACATCAATAACACGTATATCAAATATACTTTGTTGAAGTTGCCAGCTATCATATCTACCATGTATTTGGGGTGGTTCCGCTACCATGTGACCGTTCCCCTTACAATAGAAGCACTTAGTCTCGAGGTTTGGGTTCAACCATGGGTTCCTTCATCAGAGCGACAACAGGTTTGCCATTCATGAAGTTTCCCTTCTAGCCCTTACCCCTTTTTGAAACCAGTGGTCTTGTTAAACCATCAACACTTGATGCTCCTTCCTGATTTCTACTTTCGCGGTCTTAAGAACCGCTAATAGCTCCGGGATCATCTCCATCCTTTGCATGTCATAGTTCATCACGAAGTTCTAGTAGCTTGGTGATAGTGTCTAGAGAATTCTGTCAACCACTATCTCACCTGGAAGATCAACTCCCACTTGGTTTAAGTGATTTTAGCACCCAGACATTCTGAGCACATGCTCACTAGTTGAGCTATTCTCCTCCATCTTTTTGGCAAAGGAACTTGTCAGAGGTCTCATACCTCTTAACACGGGCATGAGCCTGAAATCCCAATTTCAGCTCTTAGAACATCTCATATGTTCCATGGCGTTCAAAACGTCATTGGAATCCCGATTCTAAGCCGTAAAGTATGGTGCACTAAACTATCAAGTAGTCATCAGGACGTGTCTCTCAGGTGTTCACAACATCCACAGACGACGTTGTAGGGGTTTGCACATCGAGCGGTGCATCAAAGACGTAAGCTTTCTGTGCAGCAGTGAGGACACTCCTCGGACTACGGACCCAGTCCGCATCCTTGCTTACAATATCTTTCAACTTAGTCTTTCTCTAGGATCGTATTAAACAGGGAGCTATAACGCAGTTATTGGTCTACTACATAATTTGCGAAGACAACTTAGACTATTGTTCATGACAATGAAGTTCATCTAATGAACTCCCACTCAGATAGACATCTCTCTAGTCATCTAAGTGATACATGATCCGAATCGACTAGGCCGTGTCCGATCATCACGTGAGACGGACTAGTCATCAACGGTGAACATCTTCATGATGATCGTATCTTCTATACGACTCATGTTCGACCTTTCGGTCTTCCGTGTTCCGAGGCCATGTCTGTACATGCTAGGCTCGTCAAGTCAACCCTAAGTGTATCGCGTGTGTAAATCTGGCTTACACCCGTTGTATGCGAACGTTAGAACTTATCACACCCGATCATCACGTGGTGCTTCGGAACAACGAACCTTAGCAATGGTGCACAGTTAGGGGGAACACAATTCTTGAAATTTTAGTGAGAGATCATCTTATTCACTACCGTCGTTCTAAGCAAATAAGATGTAAAACATGATAAACATCACATGCAATCAAATAGTGACATGATATGGCCAATATCATTTTGCTCCTTTTGATCTTCATCTTCGGGGCTCCATGATCATCATTGTCACCGGCATGACACCATGATCTCCATCATCATGATCTCCATCATCGTGTCTTCATGAAGTTGTCTCGCCAAACATTACTTCTACTACTATGGCTAACGTTTAGCAATAAAGTAAAGTAATTACATGGCGTTATTCAGTGACACGCAGGTCATACAATAAATAAGACAACTCCTATGGCTCCTGCCGGTTGTCATTCTCATCGACATGCAAGTCGTGATTCCTATTACAAGAACATGATCAATCTCATACATCACATATATATCATTCATCACATCCTTTTGGCCATATCACATCACACGGCACATGCTGCAAGAACAAGTTAGACGTCCTCTAATTGTTGTTGCAAGTTTTTACGTGGCTGCTATAGGTTTCTAGCAAGAGCGTTTCTTACCTACGCCAAAACCACAACGTGATATGCCAATTTCTATTTACCCTTCATAAGGACCCTTTTCATCGAATCCGATCCGACTAAAGTGGGAGAGACAGACACCCGCTAGCCACCTTATGCAACTAGTGCATGTCAGTCGGTGGAACCTGTCTCACGTAAGAGTACGTGTAAGGTCGGTCCGGGCCGCTTCATCCCACGATGCCGCCGAATCAAGATAAGACTAGTAACGGCAAGAGAATTGACATGATCTACGCCCACAACTACTTTGTGTTCTACTCGTGCAAGGTACTACGCATAGACCTAGCTCATGATGCCACTGTTGGGGATCGTAGTAGAAAATCAAAATTTTTCCTACGCGTCACCAAGATCTATCTATGGAGTAATCTAGCAACGAGCATAAAGGAGAGTGGATCTACATACCCTTGTAGATCGCGATGCGGAAGCGTTGCAAGAACGCGGATGAAGGAGTCGTACTCGCTGCGATTCAGATCGCGGTTGATTCCGATCTAAACGCCGAACAACGGCGCCTCCGCGTTCAACACACGTGCAGCCCGGTGACGTCTCCCGCGCCTTGATCCAGCAAGGAGAGAGGGAGAGGTTGGGGAAGACTCCATCCAACAGCAGCACGACGGCGTGGTGGTGGTGGAGGAGCGCGGGACTCCAGCAGGGCTTCGCCAAGCACTGCAAGAGACGAGGAGAGAGAGGGGTAGGGCTGCGCCAAGAGGGAGACTTTCTCGTGTGTCTAGCAGCCCCAAAACCCCCACTATATATAGGGGAAGGGGAGGGGCTGCGCCCCCATCTAGGGTTCCCTCCCTAGGGGGGCGGCAGCCCCCAAAACCCATCTAGGGTGCGGCCAAGGGGGGGAGAGAGAGGGGGCGCCCTAGGGTGGGCCTTAAGGCCCATCTGGACCTAGGGTTTGCCCCCTTCCCACTCTCCATGCGCCTTGGGACTTGGTGGGGGGGGGCGCACCAGCCCACCTGGGGCTGGTCCCCTCCCACACTTGGCCCACGCAGCCTTCTGGGGCTGGTGGCCCCACCTGGTGGACCCCCGGGACCCTCCCGGTGGTCCCGGTACGTTACCGATAGCGCCCGAAACTTTTCCGGTGACCAAAACGGGACTTCCCATATATGAATCTTTACCTCCGGACCATTCCGGAACTCCTCGTGACGTCCGGGATCTCATCCGGGACTCCGAACAACATTCGGTAACCGCGTACATACTTTCCCTATAACCCTAGCGTCATCGAACCTTAAGTGTGTAGACCCTACGGGCTCGGGAACCATGTAGACATGACCGAGACAACTCTCCGGCGAATAACCAACAGCGGGATCTGGATACCCATGTTGGCTCCCACATGTTCCACGATGATCTCATCGGATGAACCACGATGTCAAGGATTCAATCAATCCCGTATACGATTCCCTTTGTCTATCGGTATAGCACTTGCCCGAGATTCGATCGTCGGTATACCGATACCTTGCTCAATCTCGTTACCGGCAAGTCTCTTTACTCGTTCCATAACACATCATCCCGTGATCAACTCCTTGATCACATATTGTGCACATTATGATGATGTCCTACCGAGTGGGCCCAGAGATACCTCTCCGTCATACGGAGTGACAAATCCCAGTCTCGATTCGTGCCAACCCAACAGACACTTTCAGAGATACCTGTAGTGCACCTTTATAGCCACCCAGTTACGTTGTGACGTTTGGTACACCCAAAGCATTCCTACGGTATCCGGGAGTTGCACAATCTCATGGTCTAAGGAAAAGATACTTGACATATAGAAAAGCTATAGCATACGAACTATACGATCTGTGCTAGGCTTAGGATTGGGTCTTGTCCATCACATCATTCTCCTAATGATGTGATCCCGTTATCAACGACATCCAATGTCCATGGTCAGGAAACAGTAACCATCTATTGATCAACGAGCTAGTCATCTAGAGGCTTACTAGGGACATGGTGTTTGTCTATGTATCCACACATGTATCTGAGTTTCCTATCAATACAATTCTAGCATGGATAATAAACAATTATCATGAACAAGGAATATAATAATAACCAATTTATTATTGCCTCTAGGGCATATTTCCAACAGTGGCGGCCTCCGCAAGCCTTCACGCGTGCCCGCAACAACCCTAGTCGTCATGGGTTTGCGGCGTGGGTCCCCGTGTCTCCCATGGTTTGTTGGCCCACTGTCCGCATCTCCATACTCGTCGCTGCCGGCTCAGGCTCGACGGTGACTCGTCGCCTCGGGTACATCGACCCCGACGCCGATGATTTGTGGAAGCCGGTGCCGCCACCCTCACCCCCTCCGTGGGCGCTACTCCTCCGAACCATCGCATTATATCGCTGATATATACTGTATTTCAAGAGTATTTTTTTGGGCGAATCAAGAGTTTTTTTATTCAGTTTCGTTCAGTTTGTAAGGAAAGGCATCATGGCTGGAGCATGTCCGCGTGGAGAAGACAACGTAGATTGCTGTATTGATGGACGAGCTAGATGCTCTGCAGGTGAGAGTTACGGTTATGAGATGATTACTTTTTTCTTTCCTTCGTTCATCTTTATGTTCATAAAATCATCACCATCCAACATATATTTTTAAACTATTGGTCAGATCAGGTGAAGAATGTGGCTGATGATGAAAATCCGTGATGAAGGCACACCAACAGTGCGAACGCTCAGAAGGAGAGTAACATAGATACAATTTTCGGCTAGCTGTTGCAAGGAGGCGTGGGCTAGCCAAGCAGAAAAAAGCCTATTTCAACTTGGTCAGAAACATGGATCTGTAAGTGCATGCTGTATTTTTATACTAGGTTGGAACAACTCGTAGTGGATAATTGTTGGCAGGATTCTGATGTGATTCACATCATCTTTAGGTTGAGAACATAAATGTTGAGTGGAGGAAAAATATTGAGGAGCTCAGATCACAATCTTCGGCATTCAGGGGTTGCCACAGAAAGCTTAATTGAAAGAAATCTCCCAAGTGTAGGTTGTAACTCTGTGATCAAATGTAATGTGCTTAGGAAAAATTGTCTAAAGTCAAAGTTGGCGATGCTACAGAAATAACACGGTTTTTAATTAAGACTCCCATATGTGCACACGTGTGTTGTGTGCATCTGGTTGCTTGCATATGTACAACCACCATGGTTTCTTTTTAGATTTGTGCCATGTCGCTCCCATATGTGGATTCTCTGTGTTAGAAAAATTGCCATCGTTTGAATGGGATTAGTAGTGGTTAATTACAGCCATACCTGTTCTGATGCATAAATTTTAGTACTAATTACTGAGCTCGTTGCCTCGTGTAACTTCTGTTATGACAGATGTTACTGTTTGTTCACTGCCTTATGTAACTTGAGTTATGACAGGTGTGTGCGGCACGTCCAAGAAATTTGGGGATAAGGTTATTCTTGAGGATCCTTCGTGTCCCCTTTTCTGTTTCTTAGTTCATTATGCATATCTTGTTCCTTTGCACGAGTTGATAACTCCAATTGTTCCAAATCCGATGATGAGTTTCTTTTTCATGTTGTTACTTCTACAGGTTCAGGGTAGTTTATTAATGGATTGGGAAATTCTAATGTGTTACATTGTAGTTCTCAGGTAACTATGAAGTTTTGTGTGATGTAGATTATTAATGATTTTTGAGCTGTTAGCATTGAGATTTTTTTCTCCTAGTACACCATAACAAGCATGAGTAGTACATGAGTAATGGTGACACAGAACTAGTTAATGCCGATACTCTGGAAAATGGAAATATCCAATATGTATATTGTAGTTGGTATTTTTGGTTACCTACTTATCATTTAGTTGGTTGCGAATTCATCTCATTATTAGTATAATGTAACCTTTGGATAATTGTTAGTAGTAAATACTTGACAACATCTTCTGATTGGTCAAAGATGTTGTGTATTTTAATGTGTACTCCTACTGAGTTATTTGTCAGACATACATAAGCTTATGTCATTAATCCCAATGATTTTTTCACATTTGGTATTATTATGTAGATCCTTTGAGGTACAATGCCGAGCATGTATATTTTAAACTTCAAATTTCGCATTTATGCCTAATTTGTATTATGATTTTTCTTTCTAGGTTGAGAAGTTTAATACTAGATGATTACTTGGATCTTTGGAGAATATATGCTGATGCTTGGTACTTGAGAGGAGAACGAAGTCAGTTCAATGGATGTTTAGAAATTTTAATTATGTAAAATGTTTTATTTTCTAAGACAGTGATGCACTCCTAAGTGATGATACTTGCATTGCAATGTAACAGATTGTGTAGTTGATTGTTGGTACTTGGGAGGAGAACGAAAATAGTTCAATGGATGCTTAGAAATTTAATATTCTATAAAATGTTTTATTTTCTAAGACAGTGATGCACTCCTAAGTGATGATACTTGCATTGAAATGTAACCGATTGTGCAATTGAAGCAATATATTAGTTTCATTTCTACTTTATCAAGTTTTACTAAAGTTGTACCTTGTACTACTCTTTGAACTACTTACTGTCCAGAATGAATATATATGGAGATTATTCTATTGTGCAAATTGCTGCCCTGAATAATTATATATGGAGGCTATTCTATTGTGCAATCACCAACACATGGAAGCGTTGTATCAATCTGTTGTTGCCTTGCAACAAATTATCCTTCTGATTACCAACGGATGTATATATGTTGTTCTTGACCTTTCCAACGCCACCAACGACAACGCAGAATAATATGTTGGTGTAGACCTTAGCAGTGCTTATATAGACAAACGACAACGCATCAATGCGTTGCTGAAGGGGGGTTCTTGTTGTAGTGACAACAGGTTCAATCTCTACATCATTATCATTGCTAGGTATCATCATGAACATTGATACGTCTCCAACGTATCTATAATTTTTGATTTTTCCATGCTATTATTTATGATGTTTTGGATGTTTAATGGGCTTTGTCATACACTTTTATATTATTTTTGGGACTAACCTACTAACCCAAAGGCCCAGTCCAGATTGCTGTTTTTTTGCTTGTTTCAGGGTTTTACAGAAAAGGAATATCAAACGGAGTCCAAACGGAATGAAACCTTCGGGAGAGATATTTTTGGAGAAAATCACGCACGTGAGACTTGAGAACGACGGAGTAGGGGCCACGTGATGCCCACGAGGGTGGGGGGCGCGCTCCCCTGCCTCGTGGGTCCCACGTAAGGCCCCCGGTGCCCTCCTTCCTCCTATATAAGCCTACGTACCCAGAAACCATCAGAAGAGGAGAGAAAACCCTAGTTCCACCGCCGTAACCTTCTGTTCCCATGAGATCCCATCTTGGAGCCAGTTCTGGAGCTCCACGGGAGGGGGGATCCATCACGGAGTGCTTCTACATCATCATCATCGCCTCACCATGAGTTGTGAGTAGTTTACCACAGACCTTCGGGTCCATAGCTAGTATCTAGATGGCTTCTTCTCTCTCTTTGGATCTCAATACAAAGTTCTCCTTGGTCTTCGAGGAGATCTATTCGATGTAATCTCTTTTTGCGGTGTGTTTGTCGAGATTCGATGAATTTTGGGTTTATGATCAAGATTATCTATGAGAAATATTTGGTTCTTTTCTGAACTATTTATGTGTGCTCATAATATCCTTGCAAGTATATTCGAATTATTGGTTTGGTTTGGCCTATTAGATCTATAGTTCTTGCAATCGGAGAAGTGCTTGGCTTTGGGTTCAATCTTGCGATGTCCTTTCCCAATGACAGTAGGGGCAGCAAGGCACGTATTGTATTGTTGACATCGAGGATAAAAAGATGGGGTTTATATCATATTGCTTGAGTTTATCCCTCTACATCATGTCATCTTGCTTAAGGCGTTACTCTGTTCTTATGAACTCAATACACTAGATGCATGCTGGATAGCGGTCGATGTGTGGAGTAATAGTAGTAGATGTAGGCAGGAGTCGGTCTACTTGTCTCGGATGTGATGCCTATATATAATGATCATGCCTAGATAGTCTCATAATTATTCTCTTTTCTATCAATTGCTCGACAGTAATTTGTTTACCCGCCGTAGAATATCGCTATCATGAGAGAAGCCACTAGAGAACACTATGGCCCCCGGGTCTATTCTCAACATTTCAATCTACACCTACTTTACTTTTTCCGCTTTTACTTTCTGTTCTTATAATAGAAAATACCAAAAATATAAACTATCATCTCTATCAGATCTCACTTTCGTAAGTGACCGTAAAGGGATTGACAACCCCTTATCGCGTTGGCTGTGAAGTTCTTATTTGTTTGTGCAGGTGCGAGGGACTCGCGCGTGGTCTCCTACTGGATTGATACTTTGGTTCTCAAAACTGAGGGAAATACTTACGCTACTGTGCTGCATCTCCCTTTCCTCTTCGAGGGAATACAACGCAAGCTCGAGAAGTAGCAAGAAGAATTTCTGGCGCCGTTGCCGGGGAGGCTTACGCAAAAGTCATATACAAAGTACCTATCACAAACCCTTATCCTTCGCATTACATTTTTTGCCTCTCGTTTTCCTCTCCCCCACTGCACCCTTGCCGTTTTATTTGCCCTTCTTCCGTCGTGTGTTTATCGTTCGCTTGCTCCTTGTTTGCTTGTGTGTGTTGGATTGCTTGCTTGTCACTATGGATCAGAACAATACCAAATTGTGTGACTTCTCCAATACCAACAATAATGATTTTATTAGCACTCCAATTGCTCCTATTACCGATGCTGAATCTTGTGAGATCAATACTGCTTTGTTGAATCTTGTCATGAAAGATCAATTCTCCGGCCTTCCTAGTGAAGATGTCGCTACCCATCTAAACAACTTTGTTAATTTGTGTGATATGCAAAAGAAAAGGGATACAGATAACGATATTGTTAAATTGAAGTCATTTCCGTTTTCACTTAGAGATCGTGCTAAAACTTGGCTTTCCTCTTTGCCTAGAAATAGTATTGATTCGTGGAATAAGTGCAAAGATGCTTTTATCTCTAAGTATTTCCCTCCTACTAAGATCATCTCTCTTAGAAACGATATTATGAATTTTAAGCAACTAGATCATGAGAATGTTGCACAAGCTTGGGAGAGAATGAAATTAATGATACGTAATTGCCCTACACATGGTTTGAATCTATGGATGATTATTCAGAACTTTTATGCTGGCTTGAATTTTGCTTCTAGAAATCTTATAGATTCGGCCGCAGGAGGCACTTTCATGGAAACTACCTTAGGAGAAGCTACCAAACTTCTAGATAATATTATGGTTAATTATTCTCAATGGCATACTGAAAGATCTACTAGTAAAAAAGTGCATGCTATTGAAGAAATTAGTGTTTTGAGTGGAAAGATGGATGAACTTATGAAATTATTTGCTGCTAAGAGTGCTTCTTCTGATCCTAATGATATGACTTTGTCCACTTTGATTGAAAATAACAATGAATCTTTGGATGTGAATTTTGTTGGTAGGAATAATTTTGGTAACAATGCTTAGGAGGGAACTTCAATCCTAGGTCTTTTCCAAGTAATTCCTCAAATAATTATGGTAATTCCTACAACAACTCTTATGGAAAGATGCCTTCTGAATTTGAAACTAGTGTTAAAGAGTTTATGATCTCGCAAAAGAATTTCAATGCTATGCTTGAAGAGAAATTACTTAAGATTGATGAATTGGCTAGAAGTGTGGATAGAATTACTCTTGATGTTGATTCTTTGAAAATTAGATCTATCCCACCTAAGCATGATATCAATGAGTCGCTTAAAGCCATGAGAATTTCCATTGATGAATGCAAAGAAAGAACCGCTAGGATGCGTGCTAAAAGAGAGAATTATATAAAAGTGTGTTCTTCTAGCTGTCATGAAAATAAAGTTGAAGATCTGAAAGTTATTGATGTGTCTCCTATTAGATCCTTGTTTTCTAGCGTAAATCTTGATGAAGATAGGATTGGAGATGATTCTACTTTAAGGTGTCCCAATGATTCAGAGTTTTTAGATCTTGATGCTAAAATTACTAAAAGTGGGAGTGAAGAGATTGAAACTTTGCATAGTGATGAACCCACTACTTTGGATTTCAAGGGATTCAATTATGATAATTGCTCTTTGATTGATTGTATTTCCTTGTTGCAATCCGTACTAAACTCTCCACATGCTTATAGTCAAAATAAAGCTTTCACTAAACACATAGTTGATGCTTTGATGCAATCTTATGAAGAAAAACTTGAGTTAGAAGTTTCTATCCCTTGAAAGCTTTATGATGAGTGGGAACCTACTATTAAAATAAAAATTAAAGATCATGAATGATATGCTTTGTGTGATTTGAGTGCAAGTGTCTCCACTATCCCAAAAACTTTGTGTGATTTGCTAGGTTTCCATGAGCTTGATGATTGTTCTTTAAATTTGCATCTTGCGGATTCACTATTAAGAAACCTATGGGAAGGATTGATGTTCTTATTGTTGCCAATAGGAATTATGTGCCCATAGATTTCATTGTTCTTGATATAGATTGCAATCCTTCATGCCCTATTATTCTTGGGGTTCGGCTCACCTGCAGGGCTCCCTGCAGGAATTATTGTGCAGGGCCATTAAAACGGCGCCACGTACCCATTGTGGGCCAGCAGCTCTCGTTAATTAGATTTTAATGGTAATTCTAGCGGGGACGGGTGCTCGCCGGCCGGCGGCGCCGCTTGGTCATCTACGACGAGTTGAGCACAATCCTTTTCTAAGGAAGCAGTCGAGGACCATACTGTGTGGCTGTGCGGTTGAATGACGCATGCAGTTTCTTTTTTTTCTTCGCCACTACAAAGCGCCGGTCACCGCCGACGTCCCATGACATGTCCCAGTACGCCGCCACCGCTTATCTCCTCACCCATGCCGTCGGCGTTCCCTCCTCCCACTGTGCTTCACTGTCGAAGGAATTGAGAAGAAGCACTCTTAATTGGAAGATTGGAAGCCATCTTTTTCGAGTCCGGTGGAGGTGGAGCGCCGCCGTGTTGATATCAGCGAGATTCAGTTGTCCTCTTTGGATTCATGTACAAATACACCCAGCCAACTCTAGATCGAGACAACTAATACTTCTAAGCCAAGGAACGAAAGATCTGCAACAACATGCTTCTCAACTGCATCGGCATGCTCCCGTGCACCTATTTCACAACCATGCCAGTGCGGCTGCGATCGGTTGCCGACGGGTACCACCATGGTCGACTGGCCGTAGCGGCCTTGCCGGAGCTAGCAGCGAGTCTCATGTCTGTGTTTCTTTCTGTATCAGATAGCAGAGCGAGGGGAAAAACAAATCTCGTTCGTTCTCATAGGCGAGGCGAGGAAGAAGATCGAAGCTTCAAAGTAATTGTTATTTTTGAATCTGTAGAAAGGGTAAATATAATTAACTGGGCACGTGGCGCCATTTTACTGGCCCTGCATGGTAACTCCTGCAGGGGAGCCCCGCAGGTGAGCCGAACCCTTATTCTTGGTAGACCTTTCCTTAGAACGATTGGTGCAATTATTGATATGAAGGAAGGAAATATTAGATTCCAATTTACGTTAAGGAAAGGCATGGAACACTTTCCTATAAAGAAAATCAAATTACCATATGAATCTATTATGAGAGCCACTTATGGATTGCCTTCCAAAGATGGCAATTGTAGCGACCCGATCCAAATGGATCGGAGTCTCTGTGCTTAAGTGTCATCCCTGGATCGGTATGCTGACACACACAGTACTCGATGAATTATAACAGAGTTCAATCACACACTTTATTACATCGAGATCCTCAAAAAAGTATTTATTACAATAATATGGCCAAAGGCCATCTAGATAACATAACTGCGGAAGCATCAAAAGTAAAATGAGTCCATCAACTCCACGGCAAACTGAGTGCAGAACAACGACCTATCGCACCTTTACTCCTTGTCGGAAAACTCTGCAACATGAGACGTTGCAGCCGTGTAGGTCAGCACATGGAATATGCTGGCAATGTCACACCATAGAAATAATAATAAAGAAAAAGACTATCTCTATATGCAAATTTAGCTGGTGGAGGCTCTAAGTTTAATGTTTGCATAAAGCCAATTTTACCCTACAACAAAGGAATAAATTTTTATTTACTACTAAGTAAAAAAAAATGCCATTATTGAGAAGGTTCCTCCAACTCAATCCCAAAATTCCCAAGTTATTAGTAACCCAATAATTTCATTAAGAAGAGTGATGAGATCAACCAATAATTCACTTCTAGATACTCAAGTTGTCCATAACCGGGGACACGGCTAATGATGATTAGTTTGTACACTCTGCAGAGGTTTGCGCACTTTTCCCACAAGACTCGACCACCTCCATGATCGGAAGATCGAGACATAGTCTTTCTGAAGTATTTCCTCCAAACCCTGGGTAGACCGGTACACCTACTTTCCCCTACATCAGCTAGTCTACCACGGAAAGAGGTCACACAACTTACTCAACTATGCCAGAGCCCATAATGGCTTGTGGCTGCACACGGAAGTTTCTAGGCATGAAGTATCTTATGATCCCTTTGAGCCTGGGTGGCGGACCTAGGGTAATCACACGGGTACTCCGGGATTCCCCTTGGGCAAGAACTGGTTTCTCCAGGTGCCCCAAACAATCCACCCAGATGTGTATTAAAGTTGCCACCTTATGTTGTCCCAAAATTATTATCTCTCGCAACTTGCATGTATCACACATACCAATCCCCGTCTACGAGCATGGCTAAGCAATATATTATATAACGAATATATCCCGGGGTGATAAAAGGTCATAGGTTCCTACCACATAAACTACAAAGCATAACCACATGCTCCCAATCCTACTCTTGCAATCTTTGAGGATGAAACTAATGCATAGTAAAAACTGGGTATTGAAAATTATGATCAAAGTGTGAACTTGCCTTGCTGACGTTCGTTGAACTCTAAAGATTCGTAGTAGCAAGCTTCGCACTCCGGATGATCTAGCGTAAGCAAGCAATAACATACATAAGCATACAAGCAAAGAATCAAAAAGAAAACGAATAAAAGACTTCGAAAAACTCCAAAAATACAAAAATAAAGTTTCTGTACAGAATATATTTTTCACAGCAACAAAATAAATGGTTTTGGTTTTAACAGAAGGTACATGTCACAAGCTTCGATTTGCAAAAAGAATCACCCAAAACGGAGTTACGAAACTCAAGTTATGGCCTAACGAAGTTTGAATTCAGATCGGTTTGAATTCAAAAATTAAAATTTTCAAAAATATATTTCGTTAGGTTCTCTGGATAGAGGATATTTCTACGAAACCGTAGGAAAAAGAATCAACTAAATCGGATCTATAGACTAAAAGATATACTAGAAACAAGTTTTGGTATAGAATCTGAACTCGAAAATATACTGATAAAAGAGAAAACAAAATGAACAGGGTGTTCACCGGACTTGTCGCCGGAGACGAGGAAGAAGGTGGCTCCGGTGTGCTTCGGCGAAGGACGCGTACGAGACGGTGTAGAGGACGATGTGGTGAACCTCTTGATCAAGTTTTGGTTGAAGATAGCTTCATGTACACACGGTGAGAGGTCGCCGGACTTCACGAACTCCGGCGAGCAATTGGCGAGGTTTGGGAGGGGGAAAAGCTCCAGAAGGAGAGGGCTTCGGACGAGGGGTGAGAGGGGCTCGCGGGGTGCCTTTTATAGGGCTTGGGGAGGTCTAGAGTTGGGTGGGGCGAGATGTGTTAATGGTGGCTGTTTCTCTGCCTCGTAATGGCCATTACAGGCAACTCCAAGGCGCACTAGGAAGGGGAAGGGGTAGAGGGAGGCGAGGGGGTTCCATTCCGGGGGTTAGTGGGTGCGGGGGAAGGGAGTTGAGGGGAGGGAGAGGTGGAGGTGTTCATGGCTGTACTCCTTTCGTTGCTCTCTGTAGATGAACGATGAGGAGGAAGAAGGAGATGGCGCTGGCATGGGCCTGCTGGGCTTCGTTTTTTTTTTTGTTTTTTTTTGACAGAGAGAAAAAAATGTATAGATAGAAAATAAAAATATTTTAATATAGGACATATATATATCAAAATATTCAGAAAAATAAATCCTACATGATGAACTATTTTTCAGAGGCTAAATAAAAACTTTATAAAAAAACATTTTTCTAATAAAAAAAAAATTCAAAAGAAAGTCAAATTTGAATTCAAAATTTTTTGGCATTGTTTTCTTCTGACTTTTTGGAGTGCCATGTTCGCTCCTATCAGAAATATTATTTAGATCTGAAGAAAAATGTTCACATAATAATATGGTCTTATATATGACCTTGTGAACATTTATCCTGCCTATAATGCAAATAAAAAAAACATTTTTGTTAAACTAGTAAAATAAATTGCAAATAAAACCCAACAAATATATTTTGGTTCCAAATTCAAATTCCAATATTTTCCCTCTGATTTTGAAGAAGTCATTTTATCTTCTCTCTTTATTTTTGGAATAATGGAAATGATCTTTTTTTTTATGGAACCAAGTTTGATCCAATTTCCAAATTTTGAAATTTCAAAAGTGGGTTTTAGGGAAACTTCCAACTCTCTCTTTTGGTCCTTGAGTTGCTCAAAGTTCCTTGGATCAGAATCAAATAATACAAATGGGGCAAAAATGCATAAATCATGGATGCATATGAATGATCTATTTATAAACATCCAAATTGAAAATTTGGGATGTTACAGCAATACCTAGATCTATCATGTATCGTGCCTAGCTAGGGGCATAAACGACAGCGCTTGTTCGGAGGCAACACAATTTTATATTTTTTTTGTTTTTGCTGCTGTTAGGGAATAAATATTCCATCTAGCTTCTGTTTAGATGTGGTTTTGTGTTTTGTTTAGTGTTTGTGCCAAGTAGAACCTTTGGGAAGACTTGTGTGAAGTTTATGTGATCTTGCTGTGAAAAAACAGAATTGTTAGCGCTCGCTAGAATGGTCATCAGATTTTACTGGAGCGTGCTATTTAGTTGATTCTTTTTTCAGATAATTAATAGACAAATTCCTCACGTTTACCAATTTAGTTTGAATTTTTTGGAGTTACATAAGTATTTGAAACCTGCAGATTACTACAGACTGTTCTGTTTTATCACTAGTTTAGTTTATAAAAGAAAACTACAAAAAAATGGAATTAAGGTTACCTCATATGCTTCATCTTTTTAATATCTTTCGTGAAAATGATGGGAAGGAAAATTGTACTCAAGTAGAATTACATAGGATGCTTGGCATAGAATATGTGAATGATGAGCATGATTGCAATGTTGTTAGTATGAATTCTTTGAATACCTATGATGCTAATGATGTGCAAAGCCACAAGCTTGGGGAAGCTATGTTTGATGAAGATACATATTTTTAGTCCCCCAAGTCTTGATGATAATATTTATTATGATGAAAGCATGCCTCCTATTTATGATGATTATATTGATGAAAGTGGATTTGGAAAGGTCATCACTTTATTTAGTGATGAATCCACTATTTCGGAAGAGGTTCCAATTGATTATGAGAACAAAGTTGCTATCTATGATGATTATAGTGATGACTCATATGCTATAAAGAATAATGATAACCATGAAACTTGTCATCATGACTTTAGTTTTCAATTGGATTATGCTTCACATGATAGTTATTTTGTTGAGTTTGCTCCCACTACTATTGATGACAATAAATTTGCTTATGTGGAGAGTAGTAAAATTTCTATGCAAATAGATCATGAAAAGAATGCTTTATGTGCTGGTTATATTGTTGAATTCATTCATGATGCCTCTGAAAATTATTATGAGAGAGGATCATATGCTTCTACATATTGCAATAATATCAAGTTCCCTCTCTATGTGCTTAAAGTTTTGAAGTCATGCTTGTTTTCCCTTCCTATGCTAGTTGATTATCGTTCCCATAAGATGTTTGATTAAAAAATCCCTATGCATAGGAAGTGGGTTAGACTTAAATGTGCTAGTCATATTCTTCATGATGATCTCTTTATGTTTCAATTCTTATCTTTTGCGCGAGCATCACTGAAATCATCATGCCTAGCTAGGGGCGTTAAACGATAGCGCTTGTTGGGAGGCAACCCAACTTTATTTTATTTTATTTGCTTTTGCTTCTGTTCAGGAATAAATATTGCATCTAGCTTCTATTTAGATGTGGTTTTGTGTTTTAATTAGTGTTTGTGCCAAGTAGAACCTTTGGGAAGACTTGTGTGAAGTTTATGTGATCTTGCCGTGGAAAACAGAATCGTTAGCGCTCGCTAAAGTGGTCTTCAGATTTTACTGGAGCGTGCTATTTAGGTGATTCTTTTTGCATATGATTGTTAGAAAAATTCCGCAAATTTAAAAATTTAGTTTGAATTTTTTGGAGTTCCAGAAGTAGGCGAAACCTGCAGATTACTACAGACGGTTCTGTTTTTGACAGATTCTGTTTTTCGTGTGTTGTTTGCTTATTTCAATGCTTCTATGAGTAATATTGGGAGGTATGAACCATAGAGAAGTTGGAATACAGTAGGTTTAACACCAATATAAACAAAGAATGAATTTATTGCAATACCTTTGAGCAGTGGTTTGCTTTCTTATACTAACGGAGCTCACGAGATTTTTGTCTAAGTTTTGTGTTGTGAAGTTTTCAGGTTTTGAGTATTGCGTTGATGGACTATGGAACAAAGAGTATCAAGGGACTAAGCTTGGGGATTGAAAGTGCAACTAATCCCCGGGTGGTTTTGGTAATTAATAACAACATATATATCATTGAACTAATATTATCTTGAGAATCATTTCAGAGAAGTTCGATGATATGGGTATGGAAATGTCTGAAGAAGTGGACCCCTCAAAATGCTAAGACAAGCATTGGCAAAAGCTCAAGACTCCATTTTTGGTTTAGTGATCAAAGATCACATTGAGTCCATAGGAAAAGCCAATACTATTAAAAGGGGATGAGGTTGTGTTAATGTTCTTGTTGCTCAAGTGCTTGGTGATCTAGCTCCCTCAACTATCAGCACTCTTCATTATTCAACACACTCATAAGTAATCTCGGACAAACCGATTCTGCAAACTCAGTCCCACCGAGATGAACCACTTCAGTTATTTCCCCAAACCCTAATTTCTCGGTCCATCCGATTCTGAGTTTCGGTCTCACCGAAAATGTTCTGCCAACCTTCTGTAACCAATGACAGCATTTCGGAATATCCGAGTTGTTGTTTTCGGTCACACCGAGATGGCAAACCCTAACCTTTGACTCACTTCGGACACACCGAGATGGTATTTTCGGTCCCACCGAAAATCCCAACGTTCACTATATTTGAACTTTCGGTCTGACCGAGTTTTCACTTCGGTCTCACCGAGATTGGTCAAATATGTGTGTAACGGTTGGATTTTGTGTGGAGGCTATATATACCCCTCCACCCCCTCTTCATTCGTGAGGAGAGCCATCAGAAAGTACCACCACTTCTACCATACACTTTCTGAGAAGTGAACCACCTACCCTTGTGTTGAGATCAAGCCATTCCATTCCTACCATATGAAACTTGATTTCTAGCCTTCCCAAGTTGCTTTCCACTCAAACCTTTCTTCCACCATAGCCATATCAGTGAGGAGAGTTGAGTGTTGGGGAGATTATCATTTGAAGCACAAGAGCAAGGAGTTCATCACCATCAACACCGTCTATTACCTTTTGGAGGGTGGTGCCTCCTAGATTGGTTAGGTGTCGCTTGGGAGCCTCCGTCTTTGAGATGTGGAGTTGAACCAAGAAGTTTGTAAGGGCAAGGAGATCGCCTACTTCGTGAAGATCTACCCCGAGTAAGGCTAGTCCTCCGTGGGCGTAGGCCGTGATGGAATAGACAAGGTTGCTTCTTCGTGGACCCTTCGTGGGTGGAGCCCTCCGTGGACTCGCGCAGCCGTTACCCTCCGTGGGTTGAAGTCTCCATCAACGTGGATGTACGATAGCACCACCTATCGGAACCACGACAAAAATCTTCGTGTCACCAAACTGCGTTTGATCTTCCCCACCTCTCTTTTACATGTGCAATTTACTTTCCGCTGCTTATACTCTAGAATTGCATGTGTAGGGTGTTACTTGAATTGATCTTAATTGTGAAACTGCCAAAAACATTGCATGATCTAAAGGCAGATTTTTTATATTGTCAAGTAGTCTAATCACCCCCCCTCTAGACCTACTTTCGATCCTACACATTGTTAGTGGAATCAAGAGAACTACTAGAAGCAACAATATTGGATTTAACATTGTTATTGTTACTACTAGAGGAAGAATTTTTCTTATGCTTGTCATGTTTAGTCTTAATAGGTGGCAAGAAATTAGACAAGAGAAGTCGTTTGGCAAGATATGAAGAACTCTTCTTTCGAAGATCGTCATTGATCGCTTTTAGAAACTCATGTTCTTGCTCTAGAGTGAGCTTCTCGAAGCGTAGCTTCTCATGAGATCTTAGGAGCTCTCTATGATCTTCTTGAGTTGTTTCATGAGCTAACTTAAGAGTGTTTAGTTCTTTAGTTAGACGCTCAATCTCCTTCATAGCATTGTCATTCGACTCTTCTCGACTATAAAGACTACTAGCATTTTCATCATTACTAAGCTCACTAGATTTATCATGCAAGAGCTCATCTTCACCAAGTAAGTCATCCTCATCACTATCAAAGTCAATGAATTCAGGGTGTTTTACCTTGGGGCCTTTAGCCATGAAGGATCTTCCAATTCCCTCATTTGGTGAATCAAATAAGTCATAGGAGTTGGAGTTGGAGGATACTAGTGCAAGTCCGGCAACACCTTCATCTTGACTATAGTCGGAGTCGGAGTGATAGCTTCCATCGGATTGACTGTCAGAGTCGGAGCCGGAGACCCATTCACCAACATGAGCTTGATGTCTTCTTCTTGTGTAGCTCCTTGATGACTTGTCTTTCCTCTCCGAATCCTTGCTTCTCCGAGAGGGTCTTCGTTCATAACGATCATCTCTACTCCTTCTCTCTCTCCGAGGTGACTCATCTCTTGCTCTTCTTCTTGGAGATTCTTCTCTTCTCTTGTGGGGAGCCGTACACTCATTTGAGAAGTGTCCGGGTCTTCCACAATTGTAGCAGTTTCGATCACGACTAGAAGATCTCTTTCCATCATATGATCTAGACTTTGAGCTTCTTTCTTTGCCTCTATTTTTGTAGAACTTGTTGAAGTTCTTGACCATTAGGCTTATCTCTTCATTGGAAATTAGCTTGTCACTTGAGGTAGTAGGAGCATCACTTGAAGCTTTGTAAGCACCACTTGACTTGTTGTGAAGCTCTTCCTTATCCTTAAGTGTCATTTCATGAGCAACAATTCTTCCAATGACTTCAGTTGGCTTGAGAGTCTTGTAGTTTGGCATCATTTGGATCAAAGTGCACACGGTGTCATACTTTCCATCCAAAGCTCTGAGAATCTTCTTAATGATGAATCGGTCGGTCATTTCTTCGCTTCCTAAGCCAGCAATCTCATTTGTGATGAGAGCAAGCCTAGAGTACATTTCAGCGACTCCTTCACCATCCTTCATCTTGAACTTGTCAAGTTGACCTTGAAGAATATCTAGCTTTGATTCCTTCACAGATTCAGTACCTTCGTGCATTTCAACCAAAGTATCCCAAATCTCTTTAGCATTCTCAAGACGGCTGATTTTGTTGAACTCTTCGGGACACAAAGCATTGAAGAGAATGTCACAAGCTTGAGCATTGTTTTGCAACATCCGCAACTCTTCGGGTGTAGCTTCGCGATCCGGAACTTTTCCTTCTTCGAAGAAATCACCTTGCATGCCAGCACAAATAATGCCCCATGCGGCTGGGTTATGACCAAGAATATGCATTTTCATTTTATGCTTCCAACTAGCAAAATTTGTACCATCAAAGTAAGGACCTCTACGATAATTACCCTCACTAGACGCCATACTCTCCTAGGTTGTGAAACCAAGCTTATGGAGTCCAATGCAATGGAAACCAAGGCAATGGAAACCAAAGCTCTGATACCACTTGTAGGATCGAAAGTAGGTCTAGAGGGGGGGTGATTAGACTACTTGACAATATAAAAAATCTGCCTTTAGATCATGCAATTCTTTTGGCAGTTTCACAATTAAGATCAATACAAGTAACACCCTACACATGCAATTCTAGAGTATATGCAGCGGAAAGTAAATTGCACATGTAAAAGAGAGGTGGAGAAGATCAAACGCAGTTTGGTGACACGAAGATTTTTGTCGTGGTTCCGATAGGTGGTGCTATCGTACATCCACGTTGATGGAGACTTCAACCCACGGAGGGTAACGGCTGCGCGAGTCCACGGAGGGCTCCACCCACGAAGGGTCCACGAAGAAGCAACCTTGTCTATTCCATCACGGCCTACGCCCACGGAGGACTAGCCTTACTCGGGGTAGATCTTCACGAAGTAGGCGATCTCCTTGCCCTTACAAACTTCTTGGTTCAACTCCACATCTCAAAGACGGAGGCTCCCAAGCGACACCTAACCAATCTAGAAGGCACCACCCTCCAAAAGGTAATAGACGGTGTTGATGATGATGAACTCCTTGCTCTTGTGCTTCAAATGATAATCTCCCCAACACTCAACTCTCCTCACTGATATGGCTGTGGTGGAAGAAAGGATTGAGTGGAAAGCAACTTGGGAAGGCTAGAAATCAAGTTTCATATGGTGGGAATGGAATAGCTTGATCTCAACACAAGGGTAGGTGGTTCACTTCTCAGAAAGTATATGGTGGGAGTGGTGAACTTTCTGATGGCTCTCCTCTCGAATGAAGAGGGGTGGAGGGGTATATATAGCCTCCACACAAAATCCAACCGTTACACACACATTTGACCAATCTCGGTGAGACCGAAGTGAAAACTCGGTCAGACCGAAAGTTCAAATATAGTGAACGTTGGGATTTTCGGTGGGACCGAAAATACCATCTCGGTGTGTCCGAAGTGAGTCAAAGGTAGGAGCTTGCCATCTCGGTGAGACCGAAAATATCAACTCGGAAATTCCGAAGTGATGTCAAATGATTACAGAAGGTTGGCAGTCCATTTTCGGTGAGACCGAAACTCAGAATCGGATGGACCGAGAAATTAGGGTTTGGGAGAATAACTGAGGTGGTTCATCTCGGTGGGACTGAGTTTGCAGAATCGGTTGGACCGAGATTACTTATGAGTGTGTGTTAAGAAGTGAACAGTGCTGATAGTTGAGGGAGTTAGATCACCAAGCACTTGAGCAACAAGATCATTAACACAACCTCATCCCCTTTTAATAGTATTGGCTTTTCCTATGGACTCAATGTGATCTTTGATCACTAAACCAAAAATAGAGTCTTGAGCTTTTGCCAATGCTTGTCTTAGCATTTTGAGGGGTCCACTTCTTCAGACATTTCCATACCCATATCATCGAACTTCTCTGAAATGATTCTCAAGTAAATATTAGTTCAATGATATATATGTTGTTATTAATTACCAAAACCACCCGGGGATTAGTTGCACTTTCACTAATCGATTGCACATTTGCATTCAAACGCAGATCTTAAATAATGCACAAATTTAGGGGGAGCTCTTGCTTATCACATACTTCTCAAAGCGACGATATTATTCATTGATTATATCCTTTGTCGAAGCTTTGATCTATATGTTGTCATCAATTACCAAAAAGGGGGAGATTGAAAGTGCAACTAATCCCCGGGTGGTTTTGGCAATTAATAACAACATATATATCATTGAACTAATAGTTACTTGAGAATCATTTCAGAGAAGTTCAGTGATATGGGTATGGCAATGACTGAAGAAGTGGACCCCTCAAAATGCTAAGGCAAGCATTGGCAAAAGCTCAAGACTCCATTTTTGGTTTAGTGATCCAAGATCACATTGAGTCCATAGGAAAAGCCAATACTATTAAAAGGGGATGAGGTTATGTTGATGATCTGGTTGCTCAAGTGCTTAGTGATACATCTCCTAAACTATCAGCAACTTTCACTGCCATATACACTCATAAGTAATCTCGGTCCCACCGATATTCCAAACTCAGTCACACCGAGATGAACCACCTCAACCATAAGCCAAACCCTAGAAAAATCGGATATTCCGATTTTGAAATCGGTTTCACCGAAACATGGGCTGCCAAGCTTCTGTAACCTTCTGTCATCAAATCGGTGTCACCGAGATGATGAAGTCGGTCCCACCGAAACTGGCATGCTCTTGTCTTTGCTCAAATCGGACTAACCGAGATGGTATTTTCAGTCCCACCGAAAACCCCAACGTTCACATTATTTGAACTTTCGGTCTCACCGAGTTGTCCACTTCGGTCCCACCGAGATTGCTCAAATATGTGTGTAACGGTTGGATTTTGTGTGGAGGCTATTTATACCCCTCCACCCCCTCTTCATTCGTGGAGAGAGCCATCAAAAAGAACTACCACTCCTACCTTACATTTCTGAGAAGAGAACTACCTACCCTTGTGTTGAGATCAAGTTGCTCCACTCCCACCATATGAA
The DNA here is from genome assembly GCA_902687465.1 of Secale cereale. Lineage (NCBI taxonomy): Eukaryota > Viridiplantae > Streptophyta > Magnoliopsida > Poales > Poaceae > Secale > Secale cereale. The sequence goes on along the minus strand of LR738716.1, from coordinate 178,330,706 downwards.
GCTTGATCTCTAACCTTCCCAAGTTGCTTTCCACTCAATCCTTTCTTCCACCACAGCCAAATCAGTGAGGAGAGTTGAGTGTTGGGGAGATTATCATTTGAAGCACAAGAGCAAGGAGTTCATCATCATCTACAACATCTATTACCTTTTGGAGGGTGGTGCCTCCTAGATTGGTTAGGTGTCGCTTGGGAGCCTCCGTCATCGAGATGTGGAGTTGAACCAAGAAGTTTGTAAGGGCAAGGAGATCGCCTACTTCGTGAAGATCTACCCCGAGTAAGGCTAGCCCTCCGTGGGCGTAGGCCATGATGGAATAGACAAGGTTGCTTCTTCGTGGACCCTTCGTGGGTGGAGCCCTCCGTGGACTCGCGCAGCCGTTACCCTCCGTGGGTTGAAGTCTCCATCAACGTGGATGTACGATACCACCACCTATCGGAACCACGGGAAAAATCACCGCGTCTCCAAATTGCGTTTGCTCTTCTCCACCTCTCTTTACTACATGTGCAATTTACTTTCCGCTGCTTATACTCTAGAATTGCATGTGTAGGGTGATGCTTGACTTGATCATAATTGTGAATCTGCCAAAAACTGTTCATGATCAAAAGGCAGAATTTTTATATTTACAAGTAGTCTAATCACCCCCCCCCTCTAGACATACTTTCGATCCTACAAGTGGTATCAGAGCTTTGGTCTCCATTGTTTTGGTTTCCATTGCATTGGACTCCATAAGCTTGGTTTCACAACCTAGGAGAGTATGGCGTCTAGTGAGGGTAATTATCGTAGAGTTCCTTACTTTGATGGTACAAATTTTGCTAGTTGGAAGCATAAAATGAAAATGCATATTCTTGGTCATAACCCAGCCGCATGGGGCATTATTTGTGTTGGCATGCAAGGTGAATTCTCCGAGGAAGGAAAAGTTCCGGATCGCGAAGCTACACCGGAAGAGTTGCGGATGTTGCAAAACAATGCTCAAGCTTGTGACATTCTCTTCAATGCTTTGTGTCCCGAGGAGTTCAACAAAATCAGCCGTCTTGAGAATGCTAAAGAGATTTGGGATACTTTGGTTGAAATGCACGAAGGTACCGAATCTGTGAAGGAATCAAAGCTAGATATTCTTCAAGGTCAACTTGACAAGTTCAAGATGAAGGATGGTGAAGGAGTCGCTGAAATGTACTCTAGGCTTGCTCTCATCACAAATGAGATTGCCGGCTTAGGAAGCGAAGAAATGACCGACCGATTCATCATCAAGAAGATTCTAAGAGCTTTGGATGGAAAGTATGACACCGTGTGCACTTTGATCCAAATGATGCCAAACTACAAGACTCTCAAGCCAACTGAAGTCATTGGAAGAATTGTTGCTCATGAGATGACACTTAAGGATAAGGAAGAGCTTCACAATAAGTCAAGTGGTGCTTACAAAGCTACAAGTGATGCTCCTACTACCTCAAGTGACAATCTAATTTCCAATGAAGAGATAAGCCTAATGGTCAAGAACTTCAACAAGTTCTACAAGAATAGAGGCAAAGAAAAAAGCTCAAAGTCTAGATCATATGACGAAAAGAGATCTTCTAGTCGTGATCGAAACTGCTACAATTGTGGAAGACCCGGACACTTCTCAAATGAGTGTACGGCTCCCCACAAGAGAAGAGAAGAATCTCCAAGAAGAAGAGCAAGAGATGAGTCACCTCGGAGAGAGAGAAGGAGTAGAGATGATCGTTATGAACGAAGACCCTCTCGGAGAAGCAAGGATTCGGAGAGGAAAGACAAGTCATCAAGGAGCTACACAAGAAGAAGACATCAAGCTCATGTAGGTGAATGGGTCTCCGGCTCCGACTCCGACAATCAATCCAATGGAAGCTATCACTCCGACTCCGACTATAGTCAAGATGAAGGTGTTGCCGGACTTGCACTCGTATCCTCCAACTCCAACTCCTACGACTTATTTGATTCACCAAATGAGGGAATTGGAAGATGCTTCATAGCTAAAGGCCCCAAGGTAACACACCCTGAATTCATTGACTTTGATAGTGATGAGGATGACTTGCTTGGTGAAGATGAGCTCTTGCATGATAAATCTAGTGAGCTTAGTAATGATGAAAATGCTAGTAGTCTTTATAGTCGAGAAGAGTCGAATGACAATGCTATGAAGGAGATTGAGCGTCTAACTAAAGAACTAAACACTCTTAAGTTAGCTCATGAAACAACTCAAGAAGATCATAGAGAGCTCCTAAGATCTCATGAGAAGCTACGCTTCGAGAAGCTCACTCTAGAGCAAGAACATGAGTTTCTAAAAGCGATCAATGATGATCTTCGAAAGAAGAGTTCTTCATATCTTGCCAAACGACTTCTCTTGTCTAATTTTTTGCCACCTATTAAGACTAAGCATGACAAGCATAAGAAAAATTCTTCCTCTAGTAGTAACAATAACAGTGTTAAATCCAATATTGTTGCTTCTAGTAGTTCTCTTGATTCCACTAACAATGTTTCAAGCCAAGTTACACTTGAGCAAGAAAATAGCTTATTGAAGGAAATCATAGAGAAAGGTGTCTACAAGAGTCTTGCCGGAAGCAAGAACTTTGAGGAGATTGTTCGCAAACAAGGAAGACACCGGAAGAATCAAGGGATTGGTTTTGAGCGAAAGTTCAACGCCGAAGGTGTTGAGTGGGAAGAAGGTCAATACCCTACTCCACAGTTTGTCTCACAAAAGGAGAAGTATGATCCTACTTCTTCCAATGTGGAACAAGCTCAAGATGACCTTCCACCACAAGACCACAAGCTAAAGGCCAAGGAGAAGCTTCAAGAGGAGATTGATGCATTCATTGAAGCACCTCAAGCCATGGTCAAGTGGGTTCCCAAGGACACATCAAGTTCTACTTCGTCAAGCTCAACTACAACACCAAGGATTCCCATCAAGATGATGTGGATCCCAAAGAAGAAGAACTAGTAGGTTCTTGAGGGTGACTCCGCCAAAAAACTTCACTCATATTCATTTTGGCAAGAACTTGTGCAATCAACTTCCACATCATGCACTTGTTCAAGGAGTCACAAACCCTCTTGTTGGTAAGTCAAGGGACAAGGTAATCATTGCTTTCATGGACATTATCTTTTGTGTACTTCACTCTATGTCCATGGATATTCTTGTTTGTTCCTTGTGGGACTAACCCATGTAGGTATTGAAAGTGCCCTAATCCAAGGATAGCTCTCAACTCTTGATGATCTACATCAACATTGAGCATCCACATCTTCAACATCTACATGAAGTCTTCCACGACAACCCAAGGTTAGTTTGACCCTTTAAAAGGGGTTCTCACATCTAGGGGGAGCTTTGCTCTAAAAATTGAGCTAAAGCATCTCCAAATGATGTGAACACATAAATGCTTTATGTAAAAGTGGTAACCCCACTTGTGCTTAAACGATGAGTATGACCTATGATCAAATGTTCTCATTTGGCTCCTAAGTCAATATACTCATATATAGATGACCTAGTCATCGACAAATTGTGTGCTAATAGCTAGAGTTTTGGTTGTGCATGTTTGACACATATTTCAGTTGCTATCTTATTGTGTGAGCATGTTGAATGCATGATTTTATTCATTCAAGGACATCCATTTGTGGTTTTGATTGTTTTGGTTTCTTTTTCTGGCCAAATGGATGGACAAGAATGCCTAAGCACCTTCCCTAGCTATCTATGCTATCTTGTCTCAAATTCTATTCATGCTTATATCACAACTTTGAACAAGTCTTTTTCGGACAGTCCGAGTGAGGAGCACTCGGAACCACCGATTCGTCTAAGGCTGACTTCCAAAACCTTCTAAGTCCTTTTCGGTCTGACCGGCTTCTCAATCTCGGTCCAACCGAAACACTTAGATTGATCTAGGTTTCATCTCGGTGAAACCGAGTTCAAAATCTCGGTCTGACCGATATGCGTAACTGCACTGCAATTATGCATCTCGGTGACACCGAGTTTTTTAACTCGGTCCCACCAACAGCACGGGGTTATATATACTGAGGGCTGCGCACGATCTATTCCTTTCAAACGTTCGCCCTCCAAGACCCCTGCTGCCGCCGCCCTGGTCTACGGATCGTCGCCTTCATCACCTGTGCGCCCTCGCCGCAGGTCTCCGCCGCCGTCAACGGTAATCTTCTCCGCCGTTGCCGCCGTAGAGGGACACCACCAAGTTAGGGTGTGTCCCGATCCCTTTCATGCTCCACTTCTGATTCTTGCATGATAGGACTGCCCTGATTCTATCCAAGTTTGATATGATCCCAATACATTGTTAAAATCTTCTAGTTTCGAGGAAAATTCTTAGGTTTAGGTTTCCACGGAATGCATCTCGGTGAAGCCGATTCCTGAAACTCGGACTGACCGATTTGGTCTATGACCATTGCACTACATAGTTCGGTCTGACCGAGTTGTGAAAATCGGAATGTCCGAATTGAAGTTTCTGTGAAACCCTAAGTTTTCGGTAGGACCGAAACCCATTTCGGTCTGACCAAAAGTGGTGTGTAGGTTCTGTTGAACACTTCGGTTACACCGAAACTTGAAATCGGTTTGACCGAAATACATTCTGTGAAAACTCAAAACTAAGTTTTTAACTCATTTTTCTTTTCAAAAACTTCTGCAGTTGTGATAACTCTTCTATTCTGCCTATACCTTATCTTTTCACAGGTCTTTCAGCCATGTCAGATGTCAGTGACAGCCAGAACAGGTCTGAATCACCATTTGCTGAAATTCCAGAGGCAGAAACAAGTCCTGCAAGCAGCTCTAGTGATGATGGTGAGAGGAGCACCCCTAGTGGTCTGCCTCCTGCAGCTATCTCTACACCGACATCGACCCAGACGGGAGCAGCCAGCCGAGCCCGCAGTGACGTTTAGCTCTATACCTTTTCGAACTTTTTGGTAACTTGTTGCCAAAGGGGGAGAAATTGTTATAGATCATAGGGCTTCGAGAGAGAGAGTGCTCTTTCGTCTTTTCGTTCTTTTGCTGGTTTCTCTGTGATACATTGGTTTCTTTTGGTCTTTCGAAACTTTAAGTGTGCTTGCTACTACGTTTGATGCTACCTTAATGAGTGCTTAGTCATACTATGCCTTAATGTGTGCTTATTGCTTATCATATGCTATTCCTTATTGTATGGCTATTTACTCTTGTCTTGTTGATTAAGTGCATGTTATTCATTCTTATCATTTTGTGCGCTCCACCAAGATGTATGTGACATGGAAGAGTGATCCATAATCCTAATCGATTGTGCATTTGCATTCAAACGCAAATTTTAAATAATGCACAAATTTAGGGGGAGCTCTTGTTTATCACATACTTCTCAAAGCGACGATATTATTCATTGATTATATCTTTTGTCGAAGCTTTGATCTATATGTTGTCATCAATTACCAAAAAGGGGGAGATTGAAAGTGCAACTAATCCCCGGGTGGTTTTGGTAATTAATAACAACATATATATCATTGAACTAATATTATCTTGAGAATCATTTCAGAGAAGTTCGATGATGTGGGTATGGAAATGTCTGAAGAAGTGGACCCCTCAAAATGCTAAGACAAGCATTGGCAAAAGCTCAAGACTCCATTTTTGGTTTAGTGATCAAAGATCACATTGAGTCCATAGGAAAGCCAATACTATTAAGAGGGGATGAGGTTGTGTTAATGGTCTTGTTGCTCAAGTGCTTGGTGATCTAACTCCCTCAACTATCAGCACTATTCACTACTTTACACAAACCCTAACATCTCGGTCACACCGATTTCTCCAACTCAGTCCCACCGAGATGAACCACTTCAGTTGTTTCTCCAAACCCTAGCTTCTCGGTCAAACCGATTCTGAGTTTCGGTCTCACCGAAAAAGGGCTGCCAACCTTCTGTGATCACTTCACATCAATTCGGAATATCCGAGTTTATATTTTCGGTCTCACCGAAATGGCAAACCCTAACCTTTGACTCACTTCGGTCTCACCGAGATGGTATTTTCGGTCCCACCGAAAATCCCAACGTTCACTATATTTGAACTTTCGGTCTAACCGAGTTTTCACTTCGGTCTGACCGAGATTGGTCAAATGTGTGTGTAACGGTTGGATTTTGTGTGGAGGCTATATATACCCCTCCACCCCCTCCTCATTCGTGAGGAGAGCCATCAGAAAGTACCACCACTTCTACCATACACTTTCTGAGAAGTGAACCACCTACCCTTGTGTTGAGATCAAGCCATTCCATTCCTACCATATGAAACTTGATCTCTAGCCTTTCCAAGTTGCTTTCCACTCAAATCTTTCTTCCACCACAGCCATATCAGTGAGGAGAGTTGAGTGTTGGGGAGTTTATCACTTGAAGCACAAGAGCAAGGAGTTCATCACCATCAACACCGTCTATTACCTTTTGGGGGGGGGTGCCTCCTAGATTGGTTAGGTGTCGCTTGGGAGCCTCCGTCTTGATGATGTGGAGTTGAACCAAGAAGTTTGTAAGGGCAAGGAGATCGCCTACTTCGTGAAGATCTACCCTGAGTAAGGCTAGTCCTCCGTGGGCGTAGGCCGTGATGGAATAGACAAGGTTGCTTCTTCGTGGACCCTTTGTGGGTGGAGCCCTCCGTGGACTCGCGCAGCCGTTACCCTCCGTGGGTTGAAGTCTCCATCAACGTGGATGTACGATAGCACCACCTATCGGAACCACGACAAAAATCTCCGTGTCACCAAACTGCGTTTGATCTTCTCCACCTCTCTTTTACATGTGCAATTTACTTTCCGCTGCATATACTCTAGAATTGCATGTGTAGGGTGTTACTTGATTTGATCTTGTTTGTGAAACTGCCAAAAACTTTGCATGATCTAAAGGCAGATTTTTTATATTGTCAAGTAGTCTAATCACCCCCCCTCTAGACCTACTTTCGATCCTACAGGGATGCCCAAGGCACCCCAAGTAAAATTCAAGGACAACCAAAAGCCTAAGCTTGGGGATGCCCCGGGAAGGCATCCCCTCTTTCGTCTTCATCCATCGGTAACTATACTCGGAGCTATATTTTTATTCACCACATGATATGTGTTTTGCTTGGAGCGTCTTGTATAATTTGAGTCTTTGCTTGTTAGTTTGCCACAATTATCCTTGCTGGACACACATATTTGAGAGAGTTAAATATGGTCTAGGAATTTATAGAACACTCTATGTGCTTCACTTATATCTTTTGAGTTGAATAGTTTTTGCTCTAGTGCTTCACTTATATCTTTTAGAGCACGGTGGTGACAATATTTTAAAGAAATTGTTGAACTCTCATGCTTCCCTTATATCTATTTGAGAGTCTATTAAAACAGAATGGTAATGTGTTTAGGCTATAAAACAAGTCTCCACATGATAGACATCCAATATCAATGTAGTAAAAACTTTCACACTAAGTGCATTGAATATGATGAGAAGTTGGTTGCTTGATAAATGTTTTGAGATATGAGGATAGTGATATTAGAGTCATGCTAGTGGAGTTATTATGAAATATAGAAATACTTGTGTTAAGGTTAGTAATTCCAGTAGCATGCACGTATGGTGAACCGCTATGTGACGAACTTAGAGCATGAGGTATTTGTAAAGTGTCAACCTTTCTGTGGAGGTCGGGGGCGCGCGATGGTTAACTCCTCCCAACCTCCCCCTAGGAGCATGCGTTGATTGCTTTGTATTGATGACTCATAGAAATTTACAATAAGTATATGAGTTCTTATGACTAATGTTGAGTCCATGGATTATACGCACTCTCACCCTTCCACCATTGCTAGCCTCTCTTGTACCGCGCAACGTTCGCCGGTACCATACACCCACTATATATCCTTCCTCAAAACAGCCACTATATTTTCCTCAAAACAGCCACCATACCTACCTATCATGGCATTTCCATAGCCATTCCGAGATATATTGCCATGCAACTTTCCACCGTTCCGTTCATATGACGCACATCATATTGTCATATTGCCATGCATGATCATGTAGTTGACATCGTATTTGTGGCAAAGCCACCATGCATAATTTTTCATACATGTCACTCTTGTTTCATTGCACATCCCGGTACACCGCTCGGGTCATTCATATAGAGTCATACTTTGTTGTAGTATCGAGTTGTAATATCGAGTTGTAATGAAAGTGTGATGATCATCATTATTAAAGCATTGTCCCATGGGAGGAAAGGCTAAATCAATAAAGCCCCTCCACAAAAAAAGGGAAAAAGGAAAAAAAAGAAAGGACAAAGAAAAAAAAGAAAGGCCAAAAAAAGAGGGACAATTGCTACTATCTTTTTCCACACTTGTGCTTCAAAGTAGCACCATGTTCTTCATGATAGAGAGTCTCACGTTTAGTCACTTTCATATACTAGTGGGATTTTCATTATATAACTTGGCTTCTATATTCCAACGATGGGCTTCCTCAAATGCCTTAGGTCTTCGTGAGCAAGCAAGTTGGATGCACACCCACTAGTTTCTTTTGTTGAGCTTTCATACATATTTAGCTCTAGTGCATCCGTTGCATGGCAATCCTTACTCACTCACATTGATATCTATTGATGGGCATCTCCATAGCCCGTTGATACTCCTAGTCGATGTGAGACTATCTCCCTCATTTTTGTCTTCTCCACAACCACCTCTCTATTCCACCCATAGTGCTATGTCCATGGCTCACGCTCGTGTATTGCGCGAAAGTTGAAAGGTTTGAAAGAATAGAGTATGAAAACAAGTGCTTGGCTGAAATCAGGGTTGTGCATGATATGAATATTTTGTGTGATGAAGAGGGAGCATAGCCAAACTATATGATTTTGCAGGGATAACTTTCTTTAGCCATAGTATTTTGAGAAGACATGATTGCTTTGTTAGTATGCTTGAAGTATTACTATTTCTTATGTCAATATAGACTTTTGTCTTGAATCTTTCAGATCTGAACATTCATGCCACAATTAAGAGAATTACATTGAAAAACTATGTTGGTTAGCATTCCACATCAAAAATTCTGCTTTTATCATTTACCTACTCGAGGACGAGCGGGAATTAAGCTTGGGGATGCTTGATATGTCTCCAACGTATCTATAATTTTTGATTGTTCCATGCTATTATTTATGATGTTTTGGATGTTTAATGGGCTTTGTCATACACTTTTATATTATTTTTGGGACTAACCTACTAAACCGAAGGCCCAGTCCAGATTGTTGTTTTTGCGTGTTTCAGGGTTTTACAGAAAAGGAATATCAAACGGAGTCCAAATGGAATGAAACCTTAGGGAGATATATTTTTGGAGAAAATCACGCACGGGAGACTTGAGAGCCATGGAGTAGGGGCCACGTGGTGCCCACGAGGGTGCCCCCCCTAGGGCACGCCCCCTGCCTCGTGGGTCCCACGTAAGGCCCCCGGTGCCCTCCTTCCTCCTATATAAGCCTACGTACCCCGAAACCATCAGAAGAGGAGAGAAAACCCAAGTTCCACCGCCATAACCTTCTGTTCCTGTGAGATCCCATCTTGGAGCCTGTTTTGGAGCTCCGCCGGAGGGGGGATCCATCAGGGAGTGCTTCTACATCATCATCATCGCCTCACAATGAGTTCTGAGTAGTTACCACAGACCTTCGGGTCCATAGCTAGTATCTAGATGGCTTCTTCTCTCTCTTTGGATCTCAATACAAAGTTCTCCTCGGTCTTCGAGGAGATCTATTCGATGTAATCTCTTTTTGCGGTGTGTTTGTTGAGATCCGATGAATTGTGGGTTTATGATCAAGATTATCTATGAGAAATATTTGGTTCTTTTTTGAACTCTTTATGTGTGCTCATAATATCCTTGCAAGTCTCTTCGAATTATTGGTTTGGTTTGGCCTACTAGATCTATAATTCTTGCAATGGGAGAAGTGCTTGGCTTTGGGTTCATTCTTGCGGTGTCCTTTCCCAGTGACAGTAGGGGCAGCAAGGCACGTATTGTATTGTTTTCATCGAGGATAAAAAGATGGGGTTATATCATATTGCTTGAGTTTATCCCTCTACATCATGTCATCTTGCTTAAAGCGTTACTCTGTTCTTATGAACTCAATACACTAGATGCATGCTGGATAGCGGTCGATGTGTGGATTAATAGTAGTAGATGCAGGCAGGAGTCGGTGTACTTGTCTCGGACATGATGCCTATATATAATGATCATGCCTAGATAGTCTCATAATTATTCGCTTTTCTATCAATTGCTCGACAGTAATTTGTTTACCCCCCGTAGAATATCGCTATCATGAGAGAAGCCACTAGAGAACACTATGGCCCCCGAGTCTATTCTCAACATATCAATCTACACCTACTTTACCTTTTTCCGCTTTTACTTTATGTTCTTATAATAAAAAATACCAAAAATATAAACTATCTTCTCTATCAGATCTCACTTTCGTAAGTGACCGTAAAGGGATTGACAACCCCTTATCGTGTTGGCTGTGAAGTTCTTATTTGTTTGTGCAGGTGCGAGGGACTCACGTGTGGTCTCCTACTGGATTGATACCTTGGTTCTCAAAAACTGAGGGAAATACTTACGCTACTGTGCTGCATCTCCATTTCCTCTTCGAGGGAATACAACACAAGCTCGAGAAGTAGCAAACATCATCATTAACATTATCACTAGGTTCATGTTCATTACCAGATTGTGTCTCAGCATCAGATACATATATATCATTGGGATTCTCAGGTGTGTCAGCCACAAGTTCACTAGAAGCATGCAAAATTCTATCATTTTTCTTTTCTTCTTAAAATAACTAGGTGCATCTAAATTAGCTCTCTGAGAATCTTGCTCAATTCTTTTAGGATGGCCCTCAGGATACAAAGGTTCTTGAGTCATTTTACCACCTCTAGTTTCAACTCTAACAACATAGTTATTATTCTTTCTATTTAATTCATTGAGCAAATCATTCTGAGCCTTAAGTACTTGTTCTACTTGAGTGGTATCCATAGAAGCATGTTTACTAATGAGTTTCAGTTCACCTTTAACTCTAGACATATAATCACTCAAGCGTTCAATCATATAAGCATTTCGTTGCAGTTGTCTACCAACATAAGCATTGAAGTTTTCTTGTTTCACAATAAAATTGCCAAACTCATCTAAGCATTGGCTAGCAGACTTATAACGAGGAATATCACCTTCATCAAATCTATAAAGAGAATTCACCTTTACTACCTGTGTCGGGTTATCAAGACCATGTATTTCTTCAATAGGTGGTAAGTTCTTAACATCTTCAGCTTTGATACCTTTTTCTTTCATAGATTTCTTTGCCTCTTGCATATCTTCAGGACTGAGAAATAGAACTCCCCTTTTCTTTGGAGTTGGCTTAGGGGCTGGTTCAGGAAGTGTCCAATTATTTTCGTTGGCCAGCATATTATTTAATAGTAATCTAGCTTGATCAACTGTTCTTTCCCTGAAAACACAACCAGCACAACTATCCTGGTGGTCTCTGGAAGCATCGGTTAGTCCATTATAAAAGACATCAAGTATATCGTTCCTCTGAAGAGGATGATCAGGCAAAGCATTAAGTAATTGGAGAAGCCTCCCCCAAGCTTGTGGGAGACTTTCTTCTTCAATTTGCACAAAGTTATATATTTCCCATAAGGCAGCTTGTTTCTTATGAGCGGGAAAATATTTAGCAGAGAAGTAATACATCATATCCCCGGGACTACGCACACAACCAGGATCAAGAGAATTAAACCATGTCTTAGCATCGCCCTTTAACAAGAAAGGAAATAACTTAAGTGTATAGTAATAACGAATCTTTTCATCGTTGGTAAACAGGGTGGCTATATCATTCAACTTAGTAAGATGTGCCACAACAGTTTCAGACTCATAGCCATGGAAAGGATCAGATTCAACCAAAGTAATTAACTCAGGATCAACAGAGAAATCATAATCCTTATCAGTAACAAAGATAGGTGAAGTAGCAAAAGCAGGGTCATGTTTCATTCTAGCATTCAAAGACTTTTCTTTCAACTTAGCTAATAATTTCTTAAGATCATATCTATCATTGCAAGAAATAAAGTCTCTAGCAGTTTCTTCATCCATAACATAACCCTCAGGAATAACAGGCAATTCATATCTAGGGGGAGAAGCTTCATCATCACTTTCATAGATATTATCAGTTTCAATATTTGCATTCTCCCTAACCTTAGCAATTTGTTCATCTAGAAATTCACCTAGTGGCACATTATTATCAAGCATGGAAGTAGTTTCATCATACATAGCAGAAGTAGCATCATCAAGAATGTGTGACATATCAGATTCAATAGCAGGAGTAGGTGTCCGAAATTTACTCATAACAGAAGCAGAATCAAGTGCAGAGCTAGATGGCAGTTCCTTACCTCCCCTCGTAGTTGAGGGAAAGATCTTGGTTTTTGAGTCCTTCAAGTTCTTCATAGTGATCAACAGAAATAAATCCCAAGTGACTTAAAGAGTAGAGCTATGCTCCCCGACAACGGAGCCACAAAATAGTCTTGTTAACCCACAAGTGTAGGGGATCGCAACAATTTTTGAGGGTAAAGTATTCAACCCAAATTTAATGATTCGACACAAGGGGAGCCAAATAACACTCTTAAGTATTAGCAGCTGAGTTGTCAATTCAACCACACCTGGAAACATAGTATCTGCAGCAATGTAGTTTAGTAGCAAAGTAATATGGAGATAGCGGTAACAACAATAAAAGTAATGATAGTGTTTTTGTAATTTTTGTAACAGTAGCAGCGGAAAAGTAAATAAGCAACAAGCAATATGTGAAAAGCTCATAGGCATTGGATCGGTGATGGGGAATTATGTCGGATGCAATTCATCATGTAAAAGTTATAACCTAGGGTGACACAGAACTAGCTCCAGTTCATCAATGTAATGTAGGCATGTATTCTGAATATAGTCATACATGCTTATGGAAAAGAACTTGCATGACATCTTTTGTCCTACCCTCCCGTGGCAGCAGGGTCCTAGTGGAAACTAAGGGATATTAAGGCCTCATTTTAATAGAGTACCGGACCAAAGCATTAACACATAGTGAATACATGAACTCCTCAAACTACGGTCATCACAGGGAGTGGTCCCGATTGTTGTCACTTCGGGGTTGCCGGATCATAACACATAGTAGGTGACTATAGACTTGCAAGATAGGATCAAGAACACACATATATTCATGAAAACATAATAGGTTCAGATCTGAAATCATGGCACTCGGGCCCTAGTGACAAGCATTAAGCATAGCAAAGTCATGGCAACATCAATCTTAGAACATAGTGGATACTAGGGATCAAACCCTAACAAAACTAACTCGATTACATGGTAAATCTCATCCAACCCATCGCCGTCCAGCAAGCCTACGATGGAATTACTCATGCACGGCAGTTAGCATCATGGAATTGGTGATGGAGGAAGGTTGATGATGACGATGGCGATGATCTCCACTCACCGGAGCCCCGAACGGACTCCAGATCAGCCCTCCCGAGAGAGATTAGGGCTTGGCGGTGGCTCCGTATCGTAAAACATGATAAGTCTTCCTCTCTAATTTTTTTTCTCCCCGAAAGTGAATATATGGAGCGCAGGGGTACGTCGGTGAAGCATCAGGGGGCCCATGAGGCAGGGGCACGCCCCCACCCTCGTGGACAGGGTGTGGGCCCCCTGACGTGGAACTTTCCGCGGATATTTTTTATATTTTCCAAAACAATTCTCCGTGGATTTCCAGGTCATTCCGAGAACTTTTTATTTCTCCACAAAAACAACACGATGGCAATTCTGCTGAAAACAGCGTCAGTCCGGGTTAGTTCCATTCAAATCATGCAAGTTAGAGTCCAAAACAAGGGCAAAAGTGTTTGGAAAAGTAGATACGTTGGAGACGTATCAAGTATGTGTATGTTGGTTTGCACATCATGTATATGTGTGTAGTGGTTTAAGCCTTTGTGCATCTTGTTTGTATCTTAGTTGGCTCTTGTGAGATATTAATGGAACATCCCATTTTGGGGGAGTGATGTGCTTTGTGCACCTCACAATCCTATAAATGTGTGTACATGAGGAATATCATCTAGTTTTGATATTACAAGATTATCTAGTCACTATGTGGTATATCTTCTCATGAGAAACTCAAATTCTAAATTGTCCATTAATTATCTCTTGAAGGTTCCTCTTATTGCCTCTTGTTTAAGTTTTCTTTGGTATCACATTACGGGGGAGTAATGTGCTATGTGCATATTACTAAGCCTAAAAATGTGTACATTTGAGATATTGTCACCTAGAGTTGATATTGTAAATTATCTTGTTCCTAGGTGACATGTTAGCTCTACAAGTTGCATTTTGATTGTGTTTGGTGTAAAGATGATGTTGGATATCATTGCTATATATCACCGGGAATTATTTCCAAATACCTCTTGTCTTTGAAAATTGGTAATCTTTTATGTGGTGGAAATTATTGATCATCTCTACATTGTCTTTTGGTTTTATTTGCCTTATTGATTGCCAAGATTGTATTAACTCCCATTGTCTTCTATGCCACTTGTTGATCTTGTTGTTTTCTTGATCTTGTCTAGTGTTTTCTAGATATAGTGAAAGTGGTGATCCCATCTTGTGCATTTTATATTCAAATGCAAATTCTCTATAATGCATAACTCTTGGGGGAGCTATCATATTTTTTATAGAACACTCATCTTGTGATCCATTTCAAGTGTGTTTTGTTGGAAGGCAAGCCGTTTCAATTTGGTACTTGTGCCATCATGAAACTTTGTACAGGGCTTGGTTTGTTTGGAACCATCCTCTCTTTTGGGAGTTTGATATCTTTCTTTTGAGTGTATCAATGGATATCTCATTCCTTGATGTATCTTTTAAATAGATATCTTCCAAGTGATGATTTCTCCATTTGATATCTTATTTTCACTTGGTATTTTTTCATTTTTTTGTTTCTTGAAAGTCTTGAGCATGCATATTTACTACATGAATTTTCTTTGGCATGCTTTCTTTCTCTAACCCAATATATAGGGAAACTCCACCTAGTCTCAATTTGGATGAGATGTGCATGAAATTCATTTTCATATATAAATACACATATGTTTGTGGAGTTTGTCCTATGTATTGGTGTTTCTAACTCTTTGGTCCCAATGAGTTTGGGTACCATTTTGTTTGTGTTGTTGTTCTAGGAACAATTGGAGATGCATTCGATGCTCGACTCATTCAAAAGGAAGATGGCGTCACCATGTGATTATTGGATTCAAGCTAGGATGATCAATTAACTACTATCTACCTTCAATTGGTATATACTACATCCTTCCAATGGTATCTCGGTAACAAGTATCATCATCTACTTCATGCACAAATTTCTTGCATCAACCTTGTGTAGGTTGTATCATGGCATGTAATTCATTCTTTCTTGTGATACTTATTTCCTTTCTCAAAGCATCCCAACAATGATCTCTTGTTGCTATTTGTGATGTCTTTGATGTTCATGTGGTCGGAATTCATTTGTATACAATAGACCATATCTAGCCATGTGTTATGCTTTCAAGCAAATATCTTGTTGGTATATTTATGACTTCCGTATGGATATCCTTTTCTTTCTGTTTTGTAATCATTTCGTGTGTACATCCTTCTTGTGGATTGATATCATCATGATTTTCATCTACCTAGAATCTTATACACTTGAGAGAAATTACATATCTACTAGATATCCTTTTCTTTCACATCCACCTTGTCTTTCTTATATTACTTCCCTTGGTGGTTATGTGAAAGGATTTATCTTGAGTGTGGATCATATATCGTTGCACCTTGATGCACTCTTGTGTGGTGAAGATTTTTATTCGCTTGCTTGTCTTGACGAGGCTTTTGCCATTTCGATTGGTATCCCTCCTCGTGATGAAGCTATCTCTTTCTTTCTTCAACATGGGTTGTCACAAGCGTCAGTTATTCCTTTTGCATATTGAGTGTGCTTGTGAACTTCTTTGCTTCTTGTGTGTGGGAATGACATGCCTTGCACCGAGTACCTCATTCATTCAAGACTATATTGATGCTTAATGCTCATCCATACATTAGTCTTCTCAAGTGCTTTGCCATGACTCACACAGATCATTTTGGTTGAGCCTATTCTTAAGTTGCCTCTTTTATATGTTGCTCAACCATTTATTTGTTGCTTGTGCTAGACTTTGTTTCCTACTTGCTCGTGTGTGCTTGTTGTGAGTTGCTATTAATTTTGGGGGAGTGATGATCCTATGTTGTGCACTTGGTATCCTAATGCAAATACTCTAAGGAGTGCACAAATCATGGGGAGCTTCACTAGTGTCTTTAGAACACTTCGTTGCTCTCTTGCACTTCGTGAGGTTCTATTGATCTTGGGGGAGCGACGATCCTACTTTGTGCTCGTTGTATCCAAATACAATATTAAATTATGCACAAATCATGGGGAGCTTCTCTAGTTTCTCTAGAACACTCCTTTGCTCATATCATAATATCTTTTATTCATGTGGCATGTAGGATCATTGGTCTAGCTTGCTTCAATTGGTATCTTTTTATAGCTTGAGTGCTTGTTTCTCTCTATGTTATGTCTTTGTGGCATATCATTCTTTAGCATTCTCCGGGCCTCAATATAGTTTGTCTTCCTCCAAGTATTTACCGTTGGATATGTGTATTGCATTCCACTTTCTAGTTGAGAAATACACAATTTATGGAGGAACACAAGTTATATTGGCCTTCTAAGCCTTTCGCCCATTTTGGCAATCGATGCCAATGGGGGAGAAGTTTCAGAGAGTTTTGCGGAGAAGTTTAGAGAGTCATCTCTTCTTGCTTTGGCTTTGTACCTAAGCTTTTGCATCTCATGCGCATACATTATTGTTGCATGGTATGGTGATGCATAATTCCTTATATAAACTCTCTTGAAAGTGATTGTCATCAATTAACAAAATGGGGGAGATTGAAAGAACATGCGGTGCCCCCATATTTGGTTTTGGTAATTGATGACAATCTCTATGGACTAATGGTTGCCTTGAGTTATATTTGAAGGGTTTGTCCATAGGATTTTCTTGGAGTCCATTTGTTGGTTTCAAGGAGAGTTTGTGATGACCAAGGTGTTATTAAGGAATTATCCAAAGATTCGTCTAGTGAGTGTTGAGCTTATTGCAAGCATGTCTTGAAGAAGAGTGTGTGATCATTCATGTTTACCTTCAAGAAATCATCGAAATAAATAGAGTTGGAAAGATTCAAGGTTGATCAAGACTAAGTCAAAGAGTGGATCAAGTTGATCAACACACAAAGCATAGAAGATGTAGCGAGAGGGATCAAGCGATCCCATGGTATGGTAAGCATTGTCAATTACGCTTTGTGTACTAACCCATGGTCTTCATGAGAGTTCTTTGTGGGGTTAGGTTGCGGTGTGCAAGTTCAAGTGGAGCATCGTGAAGAGATCAAGTGCTTGAAGCTTGTCGTCCATTGTTGTGACAATGGACTTGTGAAGATGTGCCGAAGAGTGGCTCACCCATAGTGGAGTATGGGGGAGAAATCTACTAGTCTTCATCGAGCCGACGCAATCAAGAAAGATGGTCCAACTTAAGGGAGTCAAGATCGTCATCATCCAGCTCAAGTGGACTATGTGCAAGGCAAAGGTTTGCCCTTGATAGATTTTCTATTTTACCGGTCTCATGGTAGTTGTGGGAGACCGGGTTATAGTATGGATTGCAGTACTATCATGGGGGGCTCTCAATAAGTAACTTGACCATATCGTTCGTAGAGAGCTCAAACCATTTCATGCTTGCATCATCTATATTGGTTCTTGTTTGGTTCTTCTCCTTGTGAGATTTGGAGCTTATGGTCATCTTGATGACAAGCTCGAGTTCATCGAAAACGGAGTTCACATGCATCTTCTATGATGTTTTCGATGTTGGGGTTTTTGCCGGTTCTCTTTGTGAGTCTTAGAGCTTATGGTCATCTTGATGACAAGCTCGAGTTCATCGAAAACGGAGTTCACATGCATCTTCTATGATGTTTTCGATGTTGGAGGTTATGTCGGTTCTTCTCTGATGGAGTGTTCACTCCTCTATATCTTAGGCATACCTCCCTACCTCTTCTTACTATAACGAGCTTGAGTTTGCCCAATTCGAAGCTCATTTGTAGAAGTTATGGCAGTTCAGGGTTTCTTGTAGCTCCTACGATAGTACCGCTGGGCCAGAGCTGTAGTACCGCTTATAGCCACAAGCAGTAGTACCGCTGGTACATAGCGGTAGTACCGCCCATGGCTATATGCGGTGGTACCGCTCCGGCTCCGCGCTAGTGCCGCCTCGATTCAAGACCGTCGCTTCTCGTGTCGGGTTGGGCGGTAGTAGGAGCGGCAGTAGGTGCGGTAGTACCGCTTATAAGCGGTAGTACCGCCCTACCACTGCTACTAGTACCGCTCGGGTGCTCTATCTCGTGTTTCTTCCCTTGTTGGCATTGTGCGTGGTCCCAGCGGTAGTACCGCTGCAGCCAGCGGTTGTACCGCTCCCTAGAGCGGTAGTACCGCTCGATGCGGGCTGGTTGGTGGGGATAACGGTTGGATTTTCTCCCTCCTATAAAAGGGGGTATTCTTCCCCATTGAGTCTTATCTCTTGAGCTCGTGTTCTTGCCCCATTGTTGACCTTCTTCGAGCTTGCTATCTCTTAATCCCTCCATGGATTCTTGCTAGATTTTGGGGGAAAATAGAGAGGAGATCTAGATCCACATTTCCACCAATCACTTTCTCCTCTAGGTGAGGGGAACCCCTTGGATCTAGATCTTGGAGTTCTTGGTGTTCTCCTTCTTGTTCTTCCTCTCTTTTCCCTCCCTAGCATTAGTTGCTTTGGTGGGATTTGAGAGAGAAGGACTTGGGCACTCCGTGTGCCCTTGCCATTGCATTTGGTGCATCGGTTTGAGTTATCCACGGTGATACGTGGAAGTTACAAGTTGAGAAGCTTATTACTCTTGGGTGCTTGGGCGCCCTAGACGGTTGAGGTCACAGCGGAGCCATATTCCATTGTGGTGAAGCTTCGTGGTGTTGTTGGGAGCCTCCAATTAAGTTGTGGAGGTAGCCCCAACCTTGGTGGTGTTCGGAGCACACTCATTGTGGTGTAAAGCTCCGGGCAAGCGTCAGGGTCTCCAATTAGGTTGTGGAGATTGCCTCGAGCAATTTGTAAGGGTTCGGTGACTGCCCCAAGGGTAGCCATTTGTACGTGTTCGGTGACCGCCCTCAAGTGTCCCTTAGTGGAATCACGGCATCTTGCATTGTGCGAGGGCGTGAGGAGATTACGGTGGCCCTAGTGGCTTCTTGGGGAGCATTGTGCCTCCACACCGCTCCAAACGGAGATTAGCATCCGCAAGGGTGTGAACTTCGGGATACATCGTCGTCTCCGCGCGCCTCGGTTATCTCTTACCCGAGCCCTTTACTTATGCACTTTACTTTGTGATAGCCATATTGTTTCTTGTCATATATCTTGCTATCACCTAGTTGTTTGGCTTGCTTAGCATAAGTTGTTGGTGCACATAGGTGAGCCTAGTTATTGTAGGTTTCGTGTCTGACAAATTAACCGCTAGGTTTATTCCGCATTTGTTCGAGCCTAAACTGTAATTATTTTAAAGCGCCTATTCACCCCCCCTCTAGGCGACATCCACGGTCTTTCAAGCGACCAACCAGAGAACGACAAGTGTCATAAACATGCATTGAGATTAATCAACATCAAATACGAGCATGAGTAGGATATAAAACACCATGAACATTGATGACCCACAAGTATAGGGGATCTATCATAGTCCTTTCGATAAGTAAGAGTGTCAAACCCAACGAGGAGCAGAAGGAAATGACAAGCAGTTTTCAGTAAAGTATTCTCTGCAAGCACTAAAATTACCGGTAACAGATAATTTTGTGATAAGGTAATTCGTAATGGGTAACAAGTAACAAAAGTAAACAAGGTGCAGCAAGGTGGCCCAATCCTTTTTGTAGCAAAGGACAAGTCTGGACAAACTCTTATATAAAGGAAAGCGCTCCCGAGGACACATGGGAATTATTATCAAGCTAGTTTTCATCATGCTCATATGATTCGCGTTCGTTACTTTGATAATTTGATATGTGGGTGGACCGGTGCTTGGGTACTTCCCTTCCTTGGACAAGCATCACACGTATGATTAACCTCCCTCGCATGCATCCACAACTACGAAAAAAGAATTAAGGTAAACCTAACCATAGCATGAAACATATGGATCCAAATCAGCCCCTTACGAAGCAACGCATAAACTAGGGTTTAAGCTTATGTCACTCTAGCAACCCATCATCTACTTATTACTTCCCAATGCCTTCCCCTAGGCCCAAACAATGGTGAAGTGTCATGTAGTCGATGTTCACATAACACCACTAGAGGAAAGACAACATATATCACATCAAAATATTGAACGAATACCAAATTCACATGACTACTGTCGGGGAAACTGATCGCCCACGAACACCTATGGGACCGGAGCCCCTTTTCGGTACGGCGAGGGGGCGGAGGATGCACAAAGAGCAGATCGAGGCAAACACGCGAGCAGTTTACCCAGGTTCGGGCCGCACGGATGCGTAAAACCCTACTCCTGCCTTGGTTAGTATTGCGTTCTTGGCTCGGGAGCGAGAAGAGCTACAGTGTTGATCGCTAACAGGATCGAGCGTGAGAATGATCGATGATCCGAACCTCCTCTCCGTTGCGCATGGGCCTCCTTTTATAGGTCAAAGGGGCCACCGACAGGTGGCAACACAGTCGAGGGTAAAAATGTAAAATGGGTGGTAGTTGGAACAGTGTTTGTATAGTGCTCTATACCTAACTCTGACGGCAGGGGACAAGGGCATTAAATGCCCGTTGCCGTCGCCCCAAACAGTGCAAAAAGCGTCCGTCAGGGCGCCACCGTCCGCCACGACGGTGGCCTTGTCATCGCAGTTTGCCACCGTGTACCCCAGGCTGCACAGCCTTCCGCCACGTGCGCCTGGAAGGGTCCCAGGGCGACGCGTGGGTGGATGTGCTGGAGCGTGGGTACCTAGTGGAAGTTTGCCGCGGCAAGAGCCTTGCCGCGGTTGCTTATCTTGTCGCGCCCGGGAGCTTGTCGCTCTCCGGGCCTTGCCGGGACGCGTGGTGCGTCGTGGCAAGTCTCTTGAAATGCCATGTTTGGCCTTCCCGGCAAGCTCCTCTTGCCAGGGTCCTGTGCCAAAGAAGTGGTCCTGAGCCTTGAGTGGCCTTCCCGGCAAGCTCCTCTTTCCGGGGCCTTGTCTCTTTAACTTGAATACTTTGTTCTTGAATGGCTCCAAAGGAACCGCAGTGGACCTTGGCGGTCGCGCGACAAGCCCCGCCACGGGACGCTGCAACTGCCCGTGCACAAGTTCGGGATACTAAGGTACCCCTATTTTAGTACACTGATAGGAGCCCCCTGGCCTGGGCCATACACAGTGCCGAGCACTATTGGGCCAGGCCCAAAACAGTGCACGGGCACGCGCGGCCTGCGGCACGCCGTATCCCATTCCGTATCCACCGCACCCCTCCCTAACGGCACGCGTCGATCGCAACGTCGTGGGAGAGATCGTGGCCTGTTTCTTTAATGGGGAAATGCAGAACGTCTCCCCCTCCCCCCTTAAAAGCAGGGGAAACAGGGGCAGTGGCTTGACACGGAGGAGCTGAAAGACACCTTCTACCTCTTCTGGTCGAGGGAGACGAAGGCGCACCCGCGCACCAAGGTACTCCCCGCCGTGGCCTGCGAGATGTACCCGAACGGCTATGCCTTCTTCGCTCTGTTCTTCTACTGCGGGCTCTGCCCGCCCTTTTCGGAATTCTTCTGCGACATCATGAATACCTACGGGTTTCATCTCCTTGACTTCACCCCAAACACCGTCTTGACCATGGACATTTTCGCACATCTGTGCGAAAATTTCGTCGGAGTTTACCCCAATGTAGCTCTTTTCCGCCATTACTTCATACCTCGAGTCGAGTCAGGGTCACCTCTGTCTGGCGGAATTTCTTGGATCTCTAGGACCCATAAGAAAGAGGCTTACTTGACGGGGGAGCTCCGTGGCAAGTGGGATGAGTGGAGGGCCAACTGGTGTTGGATTATAGAGGATGACCCGCAGCCATTCACTTCCTGGCGCCAAGTCACAGTAGTACGCAGCAACGACTGGAGTGACCTGGCCCCCGAAGACGACAAGCTGAAGATAGCCACCACCCGGATCCTTCGCCTCCGGCAAGCCAGGCTCACTGTAGGTGCAGTCAGAGCAGACTTTCTCCGCCGCCGCATCGCTCCCTTGCAGGAGAGGAAGAGGGCTGCTTGGGAGTTCGAGAACGCGGCAGACATCATGAGGCTGCGCCCGGGCCTCAATTACAACTTCACTGTCTTGGAGCTCAACGCAATGCTCCAAGCACTATTTAAGTACGACTCCGCCCATCCTGAGTGGTTTGCGTTGCCGTCGGGCGTAGTTCCATTGTGCAATAGCTTTGCGCTCAGTGCCATATGTGCGGCGATGCCGCTGTGCGATTCCCACGGGATCGACCCCACTTGGCGGGAACCTTCCGACGAAACCGTGCAGACGTTCTTCGACAACCTGGTGGAGCTGCCAATCGACGCCGACGAGAAGAGGTGCCTCACCCGTGACACCACCGACCAGGAGATGGCATATATTGCCACCAGGTTGGAAGAGGCAGCGGCAGCCAGGGCCGCGGGTGAGTTTGGGTACACTGTGGAGGAAGCGGAGGCCGCGGAGGCGATAAGCCTCGCCGAGGAGGAAGAGCTTCGCAAAGCGGGAAAGCTTGCCGGGCGACTCGCCGGGACAAGCGAGGCCACCGAGCAAGGCGCCGAGTCGAGCGGGCCCGCCGAGCAGGGCGTCGGGTCAAGCGATCCCGCCGAGGACTCGGGCGGCTCGCTGGACCTAGGCTCCTCATCTTCGTCCTCGGGTAGCTCGCCGCCACCAGCAAGTCCTCCAGCTCCGACAAGGAGGCGCCTTCGCAAGGCCGCAGACGTGACGAGGCGGCAGGCGGGCCAGCACGACGAGCAAGGCCGCCAAGGGTGTGCCTCGTGCTTCAACGGCAACAGGAGGGGGATCTTCCCGGACTGGCGCCTCTGCTCCTGCCGTCCCTCGCGCTTCGGCGGCAACCGGAGCGGGGTCTTCCCAGACCACCGTCCCTGCTCCCGCCAAGCGGCCGAGGGAGCCCACTCCTCCGCCTCCTCGCGCCGGGGTGCGCGAGCCGGATTTCGACTTCTCCGCGCTCAGCTCCGACGAGGAGGAAGAAGAGTAAGTCTTCGCAATTCTTGTACTTCTTTGATTTGCTGTTGTTTCTTGTTTTGTATCCCTGAACCTGTTTTTCTTCCAGAACCTTGGCCCAAAGGGCGGCGAAGAGGGCCAAGGTCCCAGTGATCGTCATCGAGGACGAGCCCATCGCAACGGCAGGGGGTGCGCCCGAGACGAGCTTGCCGGACCCGACGACTGGTCCTCGGAGCAGCCCCCAGCGCATCCCCCAGCATTAATGTAGTTTTCTTTTCTGCTTGTCGGGCGCGCGTGGGCCTTCTATCCTTGTTGATGTTTTGTTTGTTGACGTGTGCAAAAGCAGAGCAGCAGCATCAGGAGCGCCAGGAGACCGCCCCCGACGTGCCACACGTCTCGACCGTACCGCCAAGGGGGAGCTCCCCGGCAAGGGAGGACACTCCGCCAAGGGCGAGCACCCCGCCAAGGGCGAGCACTCCGCCAAGGGATGGCGCTAGCGGCCCTCCGCCGGCGGGAACTGCCACAACGCCGCCGAGGGAGAGCTCTCCGGCGAGGAATCCCACCGAGGAGGAGGCCCGTGCAGGTAAATCTTTGGACTTTTCTCCTTTTGATCTTTTTTTGGATACTAGTAAGCGTGCACGTGCAACGCACGTATTATCATGTAAAAACAATCAACATTCGCCTTATGAAGAAACATATATCAATAAAATGAACAAAATATACAAACATAAGAGAGGCAATAGAGATGTTTAACAATGTTGTAATACAAAAAACTTACTTGGACTAAAACTATAGTGGACATATTGGAGAACCATGTAATTCAATTGTTTTGCTCAAGTAGGTAATATTGAGAACCGGACCTTTCGTAATTATTACAGAAACGGAAAATTGGCAAAGAAAACTGTAAACATTTTCAGTGGAGGGCATCATTCATCGTAATCAACTCCATATTATAAGGCAAAAATCTAAAAGGGTGGAAACATAAACCAATGGATCCATCCACAAAATAAGATCTGCTTCATGACAACAATCCGTGATTAAAAATAGATTTATTATGATCACATTAGTCTAATAGCAGATTATATGGGTTGCAAAATACGCAACATCACATCACAAGGCATTCTAAAATTTTCAATACCATATTTATCAGAACAATGAAAATAAAGCTAGACATATTGAGAAATGTAAGATAGTAGCACTCTATCCATGGATAGGGATGCTCCCAGGCTTTATTGTTATGTTGAATGAAAATTTAGCTTGAAAGACTTCTTTGGTCGGAGAAAGCGCCAGAGCTCCCACAACCTACATATCGCACCCCTTTGGTTAGTCAAGATCGAAAAATAGGTAGGCATTGGCAATCAAGAATGTACCTTGTAATCAAGTTATTTCCTTCGTTGATGTCTGGTTTCAAGTATAGCCGAGACTGCTCAGTCATATGAAAGATGGCATCAGATATTAACTGTAAGAAAGCCTTGAAAGTATCAGGAGACAACTTAAAACGCAATAGCATGAAGCCAAAGGAAAAATAGTGAAGTGCATGTTGCCTCCAGAAATCCCTAGCAAGATACTGGTATTCTTCCCCACATTACATATGTCAAAAGATACTAAGCATATCATTGACCCATTTAGTTGTCCAGATGACCAGATTAAATTGTAAGCATTATGTGGTTCTTATTCCAGTGAAAAGGAATTTTGTAAAATAATTAACTTAACTGGTATAAAAGGACTATACTATGGGTTGAGCTTAAACAATAAAAGATTTGTCTAAAAGATAGGAATAAAATACATGTAATTGCTCACTAAAAATCTTTTATGCGCTTACTATTGGGGGATACCAGCTATTTGACTAACAGGGTAATAATGGGACATATGGTGCAAATTAAATCATGTGAGCTAGATTGACACACTTTTGTTGCACACACAGATGATCTCCAAAGCAATGGGTGGGATGAAATTCTCGACAACAGCCTGCAATCAGGAAATAAGGACCGTTTGATGACTAAACTTGACAGTAAAGATGTCTCTTTTTCACAATGGCTGCTCCATTTTTCAGTATTGGTTATCCTACCAGTATTTTTTCAGTTTTATTTTGATATGGTTTGTAGACCAAAGAGCTTTGCCTTTCCAATCTATTCATATTCAACACATGTTACCTTCTGCACCAGCTACACCAGAAACATGCATCCTACTGTCAAGTTTTTATGGTAGTGTACAGTCTTTTATAGCGAAGTGTGTAACAAAAACTTTTATGTTGCTTTTGTTCGCTTGAGTCGCTCCTCCCTTTTGTAATTCCTATTAAATTACCCAGCCGTGAATCAAACGATGTATTTTGTATGGTATCTTTTGTAATGCCGGAGATCTGATTGATTAGCACAAAAAATGGAAACGTGAGGATCCCTTGTACTCTACTACTTACCATGGAAGCTGTTTGATAACGCACCAAAACAAAATCACCACAAAAAGGAAACTTGATCATCCATTCCTCTCTAGTGGAAGGGAAAAAATCGTCAACCATGGAAGTTGATTGATAATGCAGACAAAAAGAAAATAACTGCGGGATACTACCTCTGTAGTAAAAGGGAAAAAATCATTGTCAATATTCTTGCACCATAGCTCCATGGTCCTAATGGCATATTGAAAGATTGTTTGTGGTTAACTTCTATCTCAACATGAGGCCGGCCTGCAAAGTTGATTATACTTCGATCTCAACATGAGTACATGGAAGCTGATTTTGTTGGCACGGAGGGTCTGGGATCGAATCCAAACAACCTCATACTGACCTTATAAATGATGAAGCCGAATGTGTATGCGTACTCGTGTCGAACACTTCGTTTCTGTACAGCTGAAGCGCAGTGTAGTAACCTAAATTACAGACGAATATAATTAAGTTTGTCAGTGAAGGATTATTATTTGTATAATATTTCTTATTTTGATGTTAATAAAAGTGGGCTTACTGAAGCCGTTGACAATGGCCTTGTGGTTCACCAGTTTCACCTTCTCAGGAACGATCTTGGACAACCTCACCAAGCAGAATCAATCGGCCTTCATTAGTCCTCCAATATCCACACAAGTGCATCCTGGCCACATTGACTGCGAGACGACACTGCTTCTCCACACTCAGGAGCGATTTGATTGTGTCGAGGCTGCATCCGTGCCTCCTCGGCACCACGTTCACGACCTGTAAACGACTACAAAATAGAGTAAGTAACAACAGTTGCAGTCGGCAGGCACAAGCAAGCAGAGGCCGCCGCGCACGCATCACACAAACAGAGCGCAGGCAACATGGACGTGAAGCAACAATACTACCATACAAGAATGCACACAAGAGACGCACGCGGCACAAACGCATCATCCAGAGAATATGCATGGAGCCGCCTCTCCATGGATGCGCTGCTGCCGGCTTCTCCTACCTGCGTTGGCAGAGAGAGAGGAGCATATGAGAGTGGCACAAACATGGTGGGTCAGCGAGAGCATCTAGCACCACTCGGGCAAGAAGCCGAGAGACATCCTCGCGTGGTCGTCGGCATCATGTGCTGTAGTAGGAGGGTAACTGCATCCGATGAGTCACCAGTTTGGTCGAACTGGGCCGCCGCTCACCAGTGCGCCTCGCCCCGCACGACCCTGCCTGGTGCGCACCTCGTGCTCGTGTGCTTTGCGCCGAGCTGGCCTACGCACGTCACGCGAGTTGTCGCCAAGCTCGCCGTCCGTGCACGCTGACAAGGCGTGTCGTCCCGATGCGCTACCTGGCGCACTGGCCGTCTCCGTGTCGCACCGTCGCCGGACCTACTGTCCGAGCCCCACCCACGAAGTACGCCGCCGCACGCATGCTGCCGGGCACAGCTGCCATGCGCCTGCGCCTGCGCGTGTGATGCGCTGAGCCCTGTCCTCCTGTCCACACATAGACGTGTTCCCGGTCCTGCCGGTGCCCCAGCGTCCCACCCGCTGCCCGCCGCCGGCATGGATGGGAATAACAGGGGCGACGGCGCAGGGCGGCGAGGCGCGACCAGCTCGATGGGCGTGCACTCGTCCTCGTCGAAGTGGCGGCTGATGCGGGAGAGATTTGTGAGGAAGGAAGGAACATCGGCAGCCGCCAGCGAAGGGAGTGCGTGTGCGAGCGGACGCATTCAGAGGCAGAAGGTGCGGCCATGGGGAGGTCGTGTAGTCGAGCAGAGCCCCAAGAACGGGAGCAGCGAGGGCGGAGGGATTTCGCATTGCGGCGGCGTGTGTCAAGAATGGGGGCGGCACGGGAGTGCAGCGGCGCTGGGCTCGCGTGGAGGCGGGGCAGGGCGGAGTGGGCTGTGGGGGCAGCACGGATGGGAAGATGGACATGAAGGACTGTGCGTTGGGAGCAGAGGAATTAGCGGATAACGAACTAAACAATGAGATTCGCGTGGAATCGATCCACAAAATTAGGATGTTACGGGCGTGCCGCGGGGATTGGGATGCCGAGCACTGGACGATGGCAGACCACGGCGGCCTGGGCAGAACATTTAATCTGATTCGCTGATCTAGGTGATAGACGATTAATGAAATATGGACAGTAGGATGTGTTTAAGTTGATTTGATCGGAGGGTCCTGATTATCCCGTGTACAGTTTGTTGTGTGGCTTTGGGAGAATTAATGTTTGCTCTTTTAATAGTAGTATAGATTTGCTTGACTATTCTTCTTTCTTCTTCTTTTCTTCTGCCAGATCCGTCTGCCGCAGAGCCGATGGAGACGGAGGTCGCCGCTGAGGAGGACGCGCGCGGCAACACTGGTGACGCCGCCACTGCCGAAGAGGCGGCCGGTGCTGATGAGCCCGCTGTCGACGAGGCCGCCAAGGCCGCTGGCGCGGCAGTTGAGGAGGGATCCGGCAGTCGCACTGACGGCCCTGAGGCCGCAGGAGCGTCAGACGCTGCGTCGGCTGCCGATCCCTCTGCTGCCGCGGCCGAACCAGGCGCCTATCTGGAGGCCGGCAACATCGTCTTCATCTAGCTCCCGTGGGTGTCCACGTCTAGGGCGCCTGCTGAGGGAGAGGTCTTCGACGGGGAGGTCCTTGCCTCCGCCGGACTGAAGCTCGTCGAAGCACCAAGCAGCAGCAGCGAGCCCGAGGAGGAGCGGCTGCTGCGCAAACTTCTGGCTTTGTACCGCACACGGCAGGCCAAGCTGGAGTCCCGAGAGGCTCTGGCCGCCAAGGCGGGCGCCGACTTGGAGAAACGCGCCGAAGAGCTCCGAGCCTACAACCAAGCAGCTCTCCGATCCTTGGCGGAGGAGCGGGAGCAGCTTGCCGAGGCGCATCAGGCCTTCATTCTTGAGAAGGCTGAAGCAGAGGAGCAGCAACGGCTCGCCGCCGAGGAGTTGTCCCGGCGAGAAGGCGAACTGACGCAGCGAAAGGTCGACCTCGACAGCCACGAGGACGAGCTTGCCGCATGTGAACGATCTCTTGGCGGAGCTCTGCAGGAAGCGAAGGATGCTGCTACGGCTGCCGAGACCGCCAAGAGGGACTTGGAGGCGAGGGTGGCGCAACTGGAGGCCAACCTCAGGACGAGCGGCGAGGAGGTTGCCGCACTGAAGCTCGAGAGGGAGAAGGACGCCCACAGGCACTCCGAGCTGCAGGTACGCCTCTCCGACAAGGGCAAGGAGCTCGCCGTCGCCAAGGACTCCATCGCCGATCTGGAGTTGAAGTTGTCCACTCTCACCACGACGCTCGACGGGGCCAAGGAGCGGGAGACAGCCCTGAAGGAGGAGCTCAGGGCTGAGAAGGTGTTGCTGGACAGTGCCGCCATCTCGCAGAATAATTTCAGGCGGAACGTCGAGATATGGACGGAAGGTCTTGTCAACGCCGCCGCGGATATCGACAAGGAGCTGGGGGCGGAGCACCTCGGGTACTCTACCGACGAGCAAATCCACCCCAGCGCCAAGCTCACTCTATTCTTCAAGGGCGTGGCGACGGCCCTCCAACAACTCCGGGAGAAGATCCCCAAGCAGTTGGCGGACGAGTCGCGCAGGCTCTGCGCGGGGGCCCACAAGAAGGTGTTGATGAAGATAGCGCACCGCAACCCAGGGCTCGACCTCACCAACGTCCTGAGGTCCTTGCCGCCGAACGCTGACCAGGAGGCGCTTAAGGCCCCTTGTCGCGCCTATTGTGAACAAGGTGGGCGGCATCAAGAGGGTCGAGGGCGACCGCGCGGATTAGCCTTGTTTACTTTCTCCTTTCCTTGTCGCTGCCAACCATGTTATGAACAATAGTCTATTAGAATTGCGACAAGTTGCTTTGTAATATAACTCTATTTTGGGTAGTTAATGCGACGTTATTTCCTTTACTTGACTTCTTTGCTTTGTATGCTTTTACCCTACGCTTTTAGGGAACTTGCCAGCGTATGGACCCTCGCCGCGAGCGCTGAGTCCAGAACTTCAGCAGCCTGCTGGCAATGCCGTTGCCGACAAGAAACCTTGTCGCAGCTAGTCGCAGCACACTTAGGTTGTTGAGCGAACTCGAAAACGAAGCAAGGGCGCGACATTAGTCGCAGCACACTTAAGTCGTTGAGCGTGCTCGAAACAAAGTAAGGGCGCGGCTAGCCACGAGTTGGTTCCTCCGCGCACAGGTTTTCCATACTAAGCGAGGTCGTTCAAGGAAGATAACTTAAAAATCTAAAAATTTGATCACTCAAACTTTGGCAACTTAGCTTTTGTGTTGTTTGCTTCCCGGCAAGGCAAGGCTCTCTTGAACGGCACTTGGTCCATACCACTATCTCCTTCCCCCCCGGCAAACTTGTGCGCGAGGGAAACTTCTTCTGCTTGAGAGAAAAGAAAGGAGAGAAAACAGAGGTATGGAGTCTTGTGGCTCGTTATTGCTTACCGGGGATAGGTGCTGCACAAAGTGTCAGATAGTACATGCAAGAAAGTAAAAAGGGCATGAAATGACAAGTTGTGCGAGGCACATAAGCTTTACTAACGCACGGGGTCTGCGCCCGGCTTTGTACAAAGGATTACATGCAACAGCGGCAAGACTTGTACAAAAGGTGGTTGTCGGAGCGGATCACGGCAACCGCGCCTTACGGGTAAAATTTGCGAAGATGCTCAATGTTCCAGGAGTTACTCACCGGTAAGCCATCTTCGGTCTCTAGGCGGACTGCGCCGGGCCTAGTGACTTGTTTCACCCGATAAGGGCCTTCCCACTTTGGCGTCAACTTGTTGGAATTCTTGGCGGACTGAACGCGCCGAAGAACAAGGTCGCCTTCCTCGAGACTTCTGGCTTTAACTTTGCGGCTATGGTAGCGGCGCAAAGCTTGCTGGTATCGAGCAGCTCATACAGCAGCCTGAAGACGGTTTTCCTCAAGGAGCAGCGCGTCATCTTGCCGCAGCTGCTCTTGCTCGAGCTCATCATAAGCGAGCACCCGAGGCGACCCGTATACGAGTTCCGTGGGGAGAACTGCTTCTGCTCCATAGACAAGAGCAAAAGGTGTCTGTCCAGTGGCTCGATTTGGCGTCATCCTGATCGACCAAAGAACCACCGGCAGCTCCTCGATCCAATTTCTTCCGCACTTGCGTAGCCTGTCGAAAGTTCTTGTCTTGAGTCCGCGCAGCACTTCAGCGTTTGCTCTCTCCGCTTGACCGTTGCTCCTCGGGTGAGCAACAGAAGCGAAGCAGACCTTGGCGCCAAGGTCTTGGGCGTACTGCATGAAGGTGCGACTTGTGAACTGTGTGCCGTTGTCGGTGATGATCCTGTTAGGGATTTCGAAATGGCAAACAATTGATCTGAAGAACTTGACTGCTGACTGTGCGGTCACCTTTCTCATTGGTTCCACTTCTGGCCACTTTGTGAACTTGTCGATGGCAACGTACAAGAACTCAAAGCCCCCGGCTGCGCGGGGAAAGGGGCCGAGGATGTCGAGCCCCCAGACCGAAAATGGCCAGGACAAAGGGATCGTCTGGAGAGCTTGATCTGGATGATGTATCTGCTTGGAATGGAACTGGCACGCTTCGCACTTGGTTACTTGTGCAGTTGCATCCTGGAGGGCTTCTGGCCAAAAGAAACCTTGTCGGAACGCCTTGCCGACAAGTGCTCTCGCGCCAATGTGGTGACCACATATGCCTCCATGTATCTGTGCCAACAGCTTCTGTCCATCTTCCCGGGGAATACACTTTAATTTCACACCGTTGAGTCTCCTTCTGTATAGTTCGTCACCGACAAACTGGTACATACTTGACTGCCGGGCTACTTTTTCAGCTTCTTCTTGCTCTTCGGGAAGTTCTCCTGTCTGGAGGAAATGGACGATCTGCTGCGCCCATGCCGGAGCCTGTGGCTCGACGACAAGGACTAAAGGCACTTGTGCTGCTGCGGGAGCGTCAGCTTCTACGGCAAGAACCTGCGGCTTAGCCGGAGCTTGACACTCCCCGGCAAGCTTGCCGGAGCAAAACTTGTCGGGAGCGTCTGCTTTAACTGTACAAACCCTAGGGTTTGCAGGAGCAGACTGCTCCTCAGCAATCTTGTCGTTGATCTTGGGGACTTTATTGGCGGCGGCTTCAGGAAGCTCTGCCGGTAAGTAGTCACCAGAAACCAACTTCCTCTTCTTACTTCGTCCAGTCGATGGTTGAGTTAGCTTGAGCACAAAGATCCCTGGTTCCACAGGTAGCTTTAGTGCAGCACACTTTGACAGGCCATCTTTGATGTCGTTCTGAGCTCTTGGAACGTGCTCCATATGTAAGCCTTCAAAGTGCTCTTCAAGATTTCTCACTTCATCGACGTAAGCTTCCATCAACGGACTCTGGTAGCTCTTGTTCACTTGGCGGACGACCAATTGTGAGTCACCCCGCACAATCAGCTTCTTGATCCCAAGCTCTGCCGCGATTCTGAGGCCGGCAAGGAAACCTTCATTTTCCGCGGTATTGTTCGTTGCTTACTCCTTGGGAAAGTGCATTTGGACGACGTACTTGAGGTGCTCTCCGGTGGGTGCGACAAGCAGCACGCCGGCGCCGGCGCCTTGCAGCGAGAAGGCACCATCGAAGTACATTATCCATTCTTTGCTCGCTTCCTTGACGGGGATGCTCGTCTCTGGAATCTCTTTTTCTGGCGTTGGCGTCCATTCTGCTATGAACTCTGCCAATGCTCTGCTCTGGATAGTTGAAGTACTTTCAAACTTAAGGCCAAAGCTTGACAGTTCTAGTGCCCACTCGACAATCCTGCCTGTTGCTTCTGGATTTTGGAGTATCCTCTTCAGCGGAAAGTGAGTGACCACTGTTATCTCATGTGCTTGGAAGTAATGGCGCAGCTTTCTCGAGGCCATGAGAAGGCCGAAAAGCAGCTTCTGCACACCAGAGTACCTTGATCTAGCCCCCTGCAGAAGGGAGCTGACAAAGTAGACTAGGCGTTGCACCATCTTCTTCCGCACTTCCTCTTGTATTTGCGCAGACCTATCCTTGTCGGGGCCAGAGCTTGTCGGGGAAGCCCCCTGCTTATCGCTGGATGTGCTTGCCGGGGCTGTTGGCTCTTCATCTGTCTCCCTCTCCGCTACTAACGCAGCACTAACCACTTGATTGGTTGCCGCTAGGTACAGCAGCAACTTTTCTTGCGGCTTAGGTGCGACAAGTATTGGAGTGGATGACAGGTACCTCTTCAAGTCTTGCAGCGCTGCCTCCGCTTCTGGAGTCCATTTCACTGGACCTGCCTTTTTCAAAATTTTGAAAAACGGCAGGGCGCGTTCTGTAGATTTAGAGATAAACCTGCTCAGAGCAGCCACGCAGCCGGCGAGTCTTCGTACATCCTTGACACGCTTTGGAGTTTCGATCTGCTCGATGGCTTTGATCTTGTCGGGGTTGGCTTCAATCCCTCTCTGAGATACAAAGAACCCGAGAAGCTTGCCGGAGGGGACTCCAAACACGCACTTCTCGGGGTTGAGCTTGAGTTGGATCTTGCGCAGATTCGCAAAGGTTTCATCTAGATCTTGTATCAGAGTTGCCCTATCCTTGCTCTTGACCACTATGTCATCCATGTAAGCTTCTACATTCTTGTGTATCTGTGGCTCAAAAGCTGTATGGACAACCCTTGCAAATGTTGAACCCGCATTCTTCAATCCGAAAGGCATGCGTATGAAGCAATAAGTGCCACATGGAGTAATGAATGCGGTTTTCTCCTCATCTTCTTCAGCCATAAAGATCTGGTGGTATCCTGAATATGCATCAAGAAACGAAAGCAACTCACATCCAGCCGTGGAGTCGACAATCTGGTCAATGCGCGGCAAGGGAAATGGATCTTTGGGACAAGCTTTATCCACATCGGTGAAGTCAATACAAAGCCTCCACTTCCCGTTCGCCTTGCGCACGACAACAGGGTTGGCCAACCACGTGGGATGGAGTACACCTCTGACAAGGCCTGCCGCTTCCAGCTTCTTGATTTCTTCAGCGATAAACTCTTGGCGCTCCACTTCTTGTTTTCTAACCTTCTGCTTGACGGGCCGCGTGTGAGGACAAACGGCAAGCGCCAAAGATGTCGGGGAAACTGATCGCCCACGAACACCTATGGGACCGGAGCCCCTTTTCGGTACGGCGAGGGGGCGGAGGATGCACAAAGAGCAGATCGAGGCAAACACGCGAGCAATTTACCCAGGTTCGGGCCGCACGGATGCGTAAAACCCTACTCCTGCCTTGGTTAGTATTGCGTTCTTGGCTCGGGAGTGAGAAGAGCTACAGTGCTGATCGCTAACAGGATCGAGCGTGAGAGTGATCGATGATCCGAACCTCCTCTACGTTGCGCATGGGCCTCCTTTTATAGGTCAAAGGGGTCACCGACAGGTGGCAACGCAGTCGACGGTAAAAATGTAAAATGGTTGGTAGTTGGAACAGTGTTTGTATAGTGCTCTATACCTAACTCTGACGGCAGGGGACAAGGGCATTAAATGCCCGTCGCCGTCGCCCCAAACAGTGCAAAAAGCGTCCGTCAGGGCGCCACCGTCCGCCACGACGGTGGCCTTGTCATCGCAGCTTGCCACCGTGTACCCCAGGCTGCACAGCCTTCCGCCACGTGCGCCTGGAAGGGTCCCAGGGCGACGCGTGGGTGGATGTGGTGGAGCGTGGGTACCTAGTGGAAGTTTGCCGCGGCAAGCGCCTTGCCACGGTTGCTTATCTTGTCGCACCCGGGAGCTTGTCGCTCTCCGGGCCTTGCCGGGACGCGTGGTGCGTCACGGTATGTCTCTTGAAATGCCATGTTTGGCCTTCCCGGCAAGCTCCTCTTGCCAGGGTCCTGTGCCAAAGAAGTGGTCCTGAGCCTTGAGTGGCCTTCCCGGCAAGCTCCTCTTGCCGGGGCCTTGTCTCTTTAACTTGAATACTTTGTTCTTGAATGGCTCCAAAGGAACCGCAGTGGACCTTGGCGGTCGCGCGACAAGCCCCGCCACGGGACGCTGCAACTGCCCGTGCACAAGTTCGGGATATTAAGGTACCCCTATTTTAGTACACCGACAACTACTTATAACAAGACTTCTCCCATGTCCTCAGGAACAAACGTAACTACTCACAAATCATATTCATGTTCATAATCAGAGGGGTATTAATGTGCATAAAGGATCTGAACATATAATCTTCCACCGAATAAACCAACTAGCATCAAGTACAAGGAGTAATCAACACTACTAGCAACCCACAGGTACCAATCTGAGATTTTGAGACAAAGATCGGATACAAGAGATGAACTAGGGTTAAAGAGGAGATGGTGCTGGTGAAGATGTTGATGGAGATTGACCCCCTCCCGATGAGAGGATCGATGGTGATGACAATGGTGATGATTTCCCCCTCCCGGAGGGATGTTTCCCCGGCAGAACACCTCCGTCGGAGCCCTAGATTGTTTCCGCCAAGGTTCCGCTTCGAGACGCCGGCGCTTCGTCCCGAAAGCATCCTTCTGATTTTTTCAGGGAAAAGACACCTTATACCAGAAGATGGGCATCGGGGAGCTTCCAAGTGGCCCACGAGGCAGGGGGGCGCGCCCGGGGGGTAGGGCGCGCCCTCCACCCTCGTGGACAGTGGGTGCCCCCCTCTGGTGTTTTCTTCGCCCAATATTTTTAATATATTCCAAAACTGACTTTCCTGGAGTTTCAGGACTTTTGGAATTGTGCAGAATATGTCTCTAATATTTGCTCCTTTTCCAGCCCAGAATTCCAACTGCCGGCATTCTCCCTCTTCATGTAAACCTTGTAAAACAAGAGAGGAAATGCATAAGTATTGTGACATAATGTGAAGTAATAGCCCATAATGCAATAAATATCGATATAAAAGCATGATGCAAAATGGACGTATCAAACATAAATATCATGGAGGCTTTGTTGGTTTTGATGCGTGAACATGTGCCAAGTCAAGGAACCCAAAACATTCAAAGGAGGATGTCATCCTATCATACTACATCACAACCATTTTAAATGCACGTTGACACACAAGATAAACCATTATCCACTCCTAGATATTTAAGCATGGCATGAGTAACTATGATCTCTAATTGTCATTGCAAACATGTTCATTTATAATAGGCTAAATTAGGAATGATGAGTTAAACATATTTACAAAAACAAAACATGTTGAGTTTATACCAGCTTTTCTTCACCTCAATCAATTCATCAAATTTCATCATTATTGCCTTTCACTTGCACGACCGAACGATGTGAATAATAATAAGAGTGCACGTGCATTGGACTAAGCTGGAATCTGCAAGCATTTATTCAAAGGAGAAGACAAGGTAATATGTGCTCTTTGTTAGATGAACAATAATGCATATGAGAGCCACTCAACATTTTCAGCGTGGTCGTCTCCTTACGACGTCCCAAAGAAAAGAAAATAATTTCAAAGAAACACACTGAAATATTTTTGGAGTTTTTGTTTTTCAGAGGAAAACAAAAGAAAAAAAAGAAAAATGAGAAAAAACTATTTACACGGGAAAACTCCAAACAAGTACAAGAAGAACGAGAAATCTTTTTGGGTTTTCTTTTAATTCTACAAACTACTAAACAAATAAGCAATAAATAAAAGACAAAAATAAACAAGAAATATTTTTGGATTTTTGAAGTTTTTCAAACGCGCAAGCAAAATAAATCTAACAAGGATTATACAATGAAAAAGGATGAACACCGACAACTCGAATGAATGTGTGATGCATTAATGTAATATCGGTGAGAATTACGTACTCCCCCAAGCTTAGACATTTGCCTAAGTTGGTCTATGGCCACGGCTCGAAGTAGCCTTCCCCTAGGTACTGTATAAAGGGGGTTGCGTCATTTACCAATACACATAAATGTCTTCGGGCATAATAATGTACTCCCTTCATTTCAGTTTACAAGTCATGCGCGTATACCTAGGTTGCCAATTTTATCATCGTAATATAAACTATATAACACAAAAATTATACCATTTGAAAATAGAACATCTGAAGTTTATAATGGTATGTTTTTTAATTATATAACTTCTATTAGGTTGGTTAAATTGACGACCTAGGGGTACGTGCACGCCTTGTAAACTGAGAGAGAGGTAGTACATGCTTGAATGAATATCGGATAAAGAAGGTGCATGCAAAGTAATAATCTCATAGGTGCCCTCATTAAATACTAAATTATTGCATAGTCTTTTGTGCTTATCATTATAAATAAAATGTTGCACATCCATTCTATCATAGTCCAAATATTTAGTGGGTAGTAACCTCTCCTCTGCCTCATCATGTCTAATAGGAATCTCAAAATATCTAGCGAGGCGGGAAGCATAAATGCCAGCATAGACAACCCGCTTCGAACGGTTTGTGTGTAATCATAGCGGAAATACATGTTGTGTTTGCCTAGTTGCATTTCTAGAGAACCAAATTATCCACGTTGACTTAAAATTTGGAAGTTAAGATTAAAATATATAGTTTCCTATTCACCCTCCCCTCTAGTCGACCTCTCGATCCTTAAATTGGTCTCCAAGTTATGGTTCTTCATTAGGGCTTAACCACCTAAAGAGATATGACCGATCTAGCAGATGGAATGTGGACTACCACAACAAGGTGGAGAGCCTCCAAAGCCTCCCCCCGAACTTCTTGCCGCCACATGACTCATTGCTCTTGCATCCACCGCTACCTTATCGTGGTGAATATGACATCCTTAATGAAGGAATTTAAATCCGCCTTCATAAAAGGAAATCCGCTCCATTGGCAAGAAAGAAGTGGATATAAAACTGAAGCCTTGACTTTTGCATCATCCTCATTAGCTCCAATTGAGACACATGATGTGGGTGATACAAGAAAGCGTCTGGTTCTCCCCAAGCCTACTTTTGCACCTCTCCACAATGGCGGAGTATAAATACGCTCCACAACCTATCTAACATCTGCATATTAACCATGTTGGAGCTCTGCACCCTTTGAATGCTGGCACGTTTGCTACATGGAATCTCGCTATGTAGTCTCATATTCATCGCGCCTCGACCCAACTATGGTTGGTGATTGTCAATGGTTTCAAGTCCAAGGACCCTCGAGCCTTACCCCAAGGGAAGCCAGCCATGATCAAGTTAATGCACTGTTGGATGGAGATCGGGCAGCTGAAGATTAGACCTCTCCGTATCGATTCGGGAGGGGGTTGAGTGGGTCGTATCTGTGACGCCCCCGATTTGTCCGTACACTAATCATGCACGCAAATGTGTACGACCAAGATCAGGGACTCACGGGAAGATATCACAACACAACTCTAGACACAAATTAAAATAATACAAGCTTCATATTACAAGCCAGGGTCCTCGAGGACTCGAATACAGAAGCTCGAAAGCAACAGAGTTAGCGGAAGCAACAATATCTGAGTACAGACATAAGTTAAACAAGTTTTGCCTTAAGAAGGCTAGCACAAACATCAACGATCGAAAAGGCAAGGCCTCCTGCCTGGGACCTCCTAACTACTCCTGGTCATCAGCTGTCTCCACGTAGTAGTAGGCTCCGTCGGGGTAGTAGTAATAGTCGACTGGGGTGGCATCTGGCTCCTAGGATCCGCCAACTGGTTGCAACAACCAGAAAGAAGAAAGAAGGGGGAAAAGGGGGAGCAAAGCAACCGTGAGTACTCATCCAAAGTACTCGCAAGCATCAGATCTATACTAAGTATGCATCAGTATCAAAGGAAAAGCTGTATATGTGGACTGAACTGCAGAATGCCAGAAGAGGAGGGGAAAGGCCTAGCCTATCGAAGACTAGCATCTTCAAGCATCTTCTGGAAACACCATCTTGCAGCAGTAGAAGGAAATACAGAATAGCAGTTTATAATTAACAAGCATGTTGTAGTATTAACGGCCTAGAGATCCTTCCTCGACTCCCTGCGAAAAAGTAATCTCGCAGCCACAAATCCAACACATATCTCAAGTATCCATTTCTAGTTATAATAGATCAGGATATAAGACTGAACGTCCGTTGCCGTGGACACGGCTATTCGAATAGATAACTTCCCTGCAGGGGTGCACCACGTTACCCTCACGCTCGATCATCTCTGGCCGGACACACCTTTCTGGGTCAATGCCCGGCCTCGGAAGATCAACACGTCGCAGCCCTACCTAGGCTCAGCAGAGAGGTCCCCGTCGGTCTACATCCTAAGCGCTCCGGGGTCATGGGCCATCGCCCGTTGCACTCCGGATCGTTGCGCGCAGGGCGATCCAGGCCACCTCCACTGGGGCGCCGACCAGGCCGTGCCGCAATGCTGAACTGGACGTCTGACAAAGCTTCGGCTGATACCACGACGCCGAGGCCCATAACTATTCTCGCGTGGCGGTTAGTGCGTAAAGGCCAGAGGCCAACTCAGAACAAATACCCAAATCTGTTAGAGCTTTATTGACAGAAGTGACGGCTGTCGGGACAAGTCCGGAGCTATCACCCCTCCTGGGTGATACCGCTAAACAGCCAGCCGCCACCGTAACAACTCCCGCGGGTGCTCTCCGGGCCCGCCCGCCTTACACAAAGGTATCAAGTAAAGTCCATGTAACTGTGTGTCCAAAACATCAAGGTGGAAAACCCGAGGAATCACCCCCGACGAATTCCACTCGATGTGTCCGTCAAGGTGAACTATGAGGAATCACCCCCGAGGTTCACACTTGAGGGGTTGCACGACAGAGTCGTATCGTGAATGGAGAAAGAGGAATTACCCTCGATGACCACGACCGAATAGCTACACTACAGAGTTATCATCATGAGTGCGTTACGAGGCTCCACCCTCGGCACCCGATAGTACCTCTGCAGAGTCGAGCAACAAAGGGGTGTGATGTGATGTGAAGTGTCGGTCTCCGGTCTTCGATCACGTTGCTCGAGTCGTCGATGATGAAGCAGGGGTAACAAGGACAGTCGGGCTTCGGTCTTCGATCACGTTGCTCGAGTAGTCGATGATGAAGCAGGGGCAACAAGGACAAGGTGGGGTCACTGATGGATCACTAGCCAACCTATACTAAGCAGTTTAGCATAGCAGGTAGGTAACAATAGCAGGTACAAAAGCAGGCTATGCATCAGAATAGGATCAAACAATAACAGTAGCAAAATTCTAATGCAAACATAGGGAAGAATGGAATGGGCGATATCGGGATGATCAAAGGGGGGGCTTGCCTGGAAGCTCTGCTGAAACGGAAGTAGGGTCGTCGTCGACGTAGTCGATCACCAGGGCATCAACAGGAGTCTCGGGGTCTACCGGAGAGAAGAGGGGGAAGAAACAATAAATACATAGCACACAGATGCAATACAGATGCATGACATGGCAATAAGCGGTGCCAGTGGTGTTCTAACGCAGTGCTACACGGTACCGGCGAAGGGGGAAAACATCCGGGAAAGCATTCCCGGTGTTAGGCATTTTCGGACAGGCGAACCGGAGGGGAAAAGTTCCATGTTCGGTATGCTAGGGATGTGTGGTGGATGAACGG
Source organism: Secale cereale (assembly GCA_902687465.1). Classification (NCBI taxonomy): domain Eukaryota; kingdom Viridiplantae; phylum Streptophyta; class Magnoliopsida; order Poales; family Poaceae; genus Secale; species Secale cereale. The sequence goes on along the minus strand of LR738716.1, from coordinate 178,290,655 downwards.
ACCACGTATTCGGATTCGTCTCGAAATTCTGAGCAACTTTCATATATAAATCTTTTTCATTCGAGTTACGGATTATTTTATATGATTTTTCAAAGTTTTATTAATATTCTGAAATTATTATTAATTCAAAATTAAATAATAAATTGCTACGGGTACCCAGCTCTGTGTACACAGAAGTGTACCAGAGACTGACAGGTGGGCCAGGGGGTCCCAGTTGACCAGTCAACGTTTGACTGGTCAACAGGGGGTGGGGCCCCCCGGTCATTGACTGCTTAGACTAATTACAGATTAGTTAGTTTAACTAGTTAATTATTTTAACTAAAACATTTTATTTAAGTTACTTAATTAATTAAGTTATTAATTAATTATTTTAAAATTATATTATTATTTATTTATTTTATTTTATTTTTATCTTTTTTTATAAGGGGGCGGGCCCCACATGCCATAGGCACAGGGGCCATAGCGGGCGACGGGTTACCGGCGCGCAACGCAAAGGGGGCGGGCGCCCGCCCGATCGGGCGCCTGGGCGCGGGGCGAGGCCGGCCGAGCACGGCGGCGGAGCCCAAGGGCGCCGCGGGCCGAGGCCGCGGCTGGATGCGGCGGTACGCGGAGGCGGCAGGCGCCGGAGGGGGGAGGCGAGGCCGGCCAACTGGGCTGGCGCCCAGCGGCGGCGAGGCCATGGCTGGCCAGCGCAGGGGAGCGGGAGCGGGAGCGGGCGCAGGCATCGGGCGCCGGACGCGCGGCGCGACAGGGGTGGGGGCCAGGGCGCACGGCGGGGCGATGGGCGCCGGAGGCCGCGCCGGACGTGGCCGGGACGGGGAGGGGGCGATGCGTAGTGGCGGCCGGAGTCGGGCACGGTGTCGACGACGACGGCGATTGGAGCTCAGTGGTTCAACGGTCGCGGCGCGGGCGCGCAGCCAAGGCAGCCAAAACGCGCGAGGCGACTAGCTGGGGGGGAGGAGGGGCGCCGGAGCGCGTGCGTGACAGGGAGGGGAAGGGCGAGGCCCTCACCGACGTTGGAGGGTAGGGACGGCGTGGCCCGGGGCCGGCCGACGAGGAGGAGACGAGGAAGTGGCGCGTGGCGTCAGGCAGCGATGCGCGAGGTAGAGGAGGACGAGGCGCACCGACGAGGGCGGGTCGATGAGGGGGAGACGCTGAAGTCCGACGGGGGCAGCGGCGAGCGCCGAGGTTGCGGCGGCGATGGGATCGGGGTCGGGGCGCAGAGGGAGGAGCGAGGGAACGGGGGTAGCTAGGGTTCGACGGGAAGAGGGGCATCGGCCCTATTTGTAGACGGGGGGTTCGCTAGCGGATGGCCGCCACGGCGTCGACCGGTGCTGTGGCGGGCATCGAACATGCCCACGATCTCCCGTGAACAGAGGGATGGGGAAGGAAGCGCGGGTGGGCCGGCCTGGCTTGGCCAGTGAGGCCCGTTGGGCCAAAAGGCCCAGGGGAGGGGGGGGGTTTCTTCTGTCTCAAGGTTTTGTTTGGGTTTTGTTTTGTTTTCTTTTAACTTTTCTGTTTATTTTACTTTACTTAATTCCCACATGATTTTAGTTTAATAAAAATATGAGACCAACACCTAACTTTGTGTTTTAGTTTAACCCTATGTCACATAAAGTTTCACACATGTATAAAATAGTTTAACATTTTTTTAGAAAATATATAGGGCATTTAGATGATCATTTAAGCCACCGATATATTCACAAAGAGGGATTTAAACACTTTACAGAAGTGTTGGGCCACCACCAATATTATCAACTGAATATTTGGCATACTTTGCACATTTTAGTTTTGTCCTTTGAAAACTTTATTTGTTTGGCTTCATTTTAAATTTTGAATTCGAACCGGTTTGAACCAAAGTGATTTCTAGCAACAGTAAAAGCGATGACGTGGCATCAATAGCAGAGGATTACTGCAGCTTAATTATCCGGGCATTACAAATCTCCTCCACTACAAGAAATCTCGTCCCGAGATTTAGGAGGTAGAAGGAAACAGTTCGGGGTATTCTTCACGCAGACGATCCTCGCGTTCCCAAGTGGCTTCGTCTTCAGAGTGATGGGACCACTGGACCTTGAGGAACTTTATCGCCTTTTGACGTGTGCGGCGTTCAGCTTGGTCGAGAATGCGGACCGGATGCTCTTTATAGGAGAGGTCTTGTTGCAACTCGAGCACTTCATGATCCACTGCGTGGATTGGGTCCTTGAAGCAGCGGCGGAGCTGTGACACATGAAACACATCGTGAACCTGAGAAAGGTTCGACGGAAGCTCCAACTGGTATGCCACTTTTCCACGCCTTTCGAGAATAGTGAATGGACCAATATAGCGAGGAGCTAGCTTGCCCTTGATACCGAAGCGGTGTGCACCCTTCATTGGTGTGACTCGAAGATAAGCCTTTTCGCCAGGTTGATAGACCATGTCTTGGTGATGACGATCATACTGACTTTTCTGACATGACTGAGTAGTCTTGAGATTCTCGCGAATGACGCGGACTTGTTCTTCAGCGTGTTGGATAATATCCGGACCGAAGAGTGGACGTTCCCCAGTTTCTGACCAGTTCAGAGGGGTTCGACACTTTCGTCCATATAACACTTCGAAGGGGGCCATCTTCAGACTAGCTTGGTAGCTATTGTTGTATGAGAACTCAGCATATGGGAGAGATTCCTCCCATTTCTTGCCGAAGGAAATAACACAAGCTCGAAGCATGTCTTCGAGAACTTGATTGACGCGTTCAACTTGTCCCTGCGACTGAGGGTGAAATGCAGTGCTGAAAGATAGATGAGTTCCCATTGCTTCTTGGAAACTTGCCCAGAATCTTGAAGTGAATAAGCTGCCACGGTCTGAGCTGATAACCAATGGAATACCATGGAGGGAAACAATTCTGGACATATAGAGGGTTGCCAGCTGACTAGCAGTGATCGTTTCTTTGACAGCCAGGAAGTGTGCAACTTTAGAAAGCCGGTCAATGACGACAAGAATAGCATCATTACCTTTCTGCGATTTGGGAAAACCAGTGACAAAGTCCATTTCGACATGGTCCCATTTCCATTCAGGAATAGAGATAGGTTGTAGAGTTCCAGCAGGCCTTTGATGTTCTGCTTTGATACGACGGCAAACGTCACACTCGGCAACATAACAAGCAATGTCTTGCTTCATATTAGACCACCAGAATCTCTGACGAATGTCTTGGTACATCTTGGTACTACCAGGATGAATAAACAGAGGTGTATCATGAGCTTCTTTCATAACCTTTGGAGTCTGATCCAGGTGTTTCCTTGCACATGGCACCACTAGGCGACCTTTGAAGTACAAGGCGCCATCATCGGCAATGGTGAAGAATGAGGGCTTTCCTTCTGCGAGATAGCGTTTAATCTTCTCGACTGCAGAGTCATAATGTTGAATAGTCTTGATACCGCTCACGAGATCGGGTACGACAGCCAGGGTATTAAGGGAACCCTGGGAAACAACACGAAGATTCATCTACTGAAATTCTGGAGGAGGGGGTGTGAGTGCACCAGGAGGAACAATATGGAGGTTCAGCTTCCTGAATTCTTCAACAAGCGAGGGCTGAACTTTACGAACCTGGAGGTGGTTGCAATAAGACTTGCGGCTCAAGGCATCAGCCATTACATTAGCCTTACCCGGTGTATAAGAAATACCCAAGTCAAAATCAGCCACAGTCTCCATCCATCTCTGCTGACGGAGGTTCAGGTCTGGCTGAGTAAACAGATACTTCAGACTTTGGTGGTCGGTGAATATCTCGCAACGATTACCGAGAAGGTAATGTCGCCACTGTTTAAGAGCATATATGACAGCAGCAAGCTCGAGGTCATGAACTGGATAGTTCTCTTCATGAGGGCGCAGCTGACGAGAGCCATAAGCAATCACCTTGCGCTCTTGCATTAGGACACAGCCCAATCCTTGACGTGAAGCATCGCAGTAAATGACGAAATCCTTCTTAGTATCTGGAGGAGCAAGCACTGGGGCAGAAGTCAGTTTGTCTTTGAGTGCCTGGAAACTTTCCTGACACTTTTCTGTCCATTCGAACTTGACACCTTTGTGAAGCAGACCAGTCAAAGGCTTGGCAATCTTGGAGAAGTTCTCGACAAATC
>LR738716.1:178252489-178280675 GCA_902687465.1 Secale cereale | reverse complement strand
CATGGCTGGCCAGCGCAGGGGAGCGGGAGCGGGCGCAGGCATCGGGCGCCGGACGCGCGGCGCGACGGGGGTGGGGGCCAGGGCGCACGGCGGGGCGATGGGCGCCGGAGGCCGCGCCGGACGTGGCCGGGACGGGGAGGGGGCGATGCGTACTGGCGGCCGGAGTCGGGCACGGTGTCGACGACGACGGCGATTGGAGCTCGGTGGTTCAACGGTCGCGGCGCGGGCGCGCAGCCAAGGCAGCCAAAACGCGCGAGGCGACTAGCTGGGGGGGAGGAGGGGCGCCGAAGCGCGTGCGTGACAGGGAGGGGAAGGGCGAGGCCCTCACCGACGTTGGAGGGTAGGGACGGCGTGGCCCGGGGCCGGCCGACGAGGAGGAGACGAGGAAGTGGCGCGCGGCGTCAGGCAGCGATGCGCGAGGTAGAGGAGGACGTGGCGCGCCGACGAGGGCGGGTCGATGAGGGGGAGACGCTGAAGTCCGACGGGGGCAGCGGCGAGCGCCGAGGTTGCGGCGGCGATGGGATCGGGGTCGGGGCGCAGAGGGAGGAGCGAGGGAACGGGGGTAGCTAGGGTTCGACGGGAAGAGGGGCGTCGGCCCTATTTGTAGACGGGGGGGTTCGCCGGCGGATGGCCGCCACGGCGTCGACCGGTGCCGTGGCGGGCATCGAACATGCCCACGATCTCCCGTGAACAGAGGGATGGGGAAGGAAGCGCGGGTGGGCCGGCCTGGCTTGGCCAGTGAGGCCAGTTGGGCCAAAAGGCCCAGGGGAGGGGGGGTTTCTTCTGTCTCAAGGTTTTGTTTGGGTTTTGTTTTCTTTTCTTTTAACTTTTCTGTTTATTTTACTTTACTTAATTCCCACATGATTTTAGTTTAATAAAAATATGAGACCAACACCTAACTTTGTGTTTTAGTTTAACCCTATGTCACATAAAGTTTCACACATGTATAAAATAGTTTAACATTTTTTTAGAAAATATATAGGGCATTTTGATGATCATTTAAGCCACCGATATATTCACAAAGAGGGATTTAAACACTTTACAGAAGTGTTGGGCCACCACCAATATTATCAACTGAATATTTGGCATACTTTGCACATTTTAGTTTTGTCCTTTGAAAACTTTATTTGTTTGGCTTCATTTTAAATTTTGAATTCGAACCGGTTTGAACCAAAGTGATTTCTAGCAACAGTAAAAGCGATGACGTGGCATCTATAGCAGAGGATTACTGTAGCTTAATTATCCGGGCGTTACAGTATCTTGCTTTGCAGGCTTGGCCCTTTTTCTTTCATTTTTAGTTCTATTTATTTTCCTAATTTAGACATATTTGAATATGAATTTGAAGTGGTGTAATGCCCAGGATGGGACTATACCTCCTACGTGTCGAGGCATGACTTAAAGGTATAAGCCCATTCTGGATTGATCTCAAGTTTGGTATCTTTGCACGACTCATGTAAAAATAGGGATGAAATTGCAAAAGGATAGTTGGCTTACACTCGCCACGTCACACAATACATTACATAAGAAAATCATCATCCAAATAACATCACAACCCGACTACGGGCGAAGATCCAAATGAAAGATACCAAATACATAAAGCCACAGGTCTGAATCGCCCCTAGTAGAAACCACTACTGATCATCGGGATAGTGCACATAGTATCGACTACGTTCTTCATCGTACTCCCAGTACATCTCCGTGCCGTCACCTGAGTAGTTCACCATAGTACCTGCATCTGGTGTGGTGTAGAAACTGTGAGCCACGGAGGACTCAGCAATCTCGTTCCCGGGTAGCAATACTATCTAAGCCTTGGGTGTGGAACAAGGCTGAAGAAAGATAAAAGGTTGTGTTGGAAATATGCCCTAGAGGCAATAATAAAAGTATTATTATTATATTTCCTTGTTCATGATAATTGTCTGTTATTCATGCTTGAATTGTATTGTACGGAAACAACGATACATGTGTGAATACATAGACCACAACATGTCCCTGGTAAGCCTCTAGTTACTAGCTCGTTGATCAACAGATGGTCACGGTTTCCTGACCATGGACATTGGATGTCATTGATAACGGGATCACATCATTAGGAGAATGATGTGATGGACAAGACGCAATCCTGAGCCTAGCACGAGATCATATAGTTTGTAATGCTTAAGCTTTTCCGGTGTCAAGTATTTATTCCTTAGACCATGAGGTTGTGCAACTCCCGGATACCGTAGGAATACTTTGGGTGTGCCAAACGTCACAACGTAACTGGGTGGCTATAAAGGTACGCAATGGGTATCTCCGAAAGTGTCTGTTGAGTTGGTACGAACCGAGATTGGGATATTGTCACTCCGTATGACGGAGAGGTACCTCTGGGTCCTCTCGGTAAGACATCATCATAATGAGCTCAAAGTGACTAAGGAGTTAGTCACGGGATGATGGATTACGGAACGAGTAAAGAGACTTGCCATGACGAGATTGAACAAGGTATCGGGCATACCGACGATCGAATCTCAGGCAAGTACCGTACCGATAGACAAAGGGAATAACATATGGGATTGAGTGAATCCTTGACACAGTGGTTCATCCGATGAGAACATCGAGGAACACGTGGGAACCAACATGGGTATCCAGATCCCGCTGTTGGTTATTGACCGGAGAGTCGTCTCGGTCATGTCTGCGTGTCTCCCGAACCCGTAGGGTCTACACACTTAAGGTTCGGTGACGCTAGGGTTATAGAGATACATTCACATGGAAACCCGAATGTTGTTCGGAGTCCCGGATGAGATCCCGGACGTCACGAGGAGTTCCGGAATGGTCCGGAGGTAAAGAATGATATATAGGAAGTCCAGTTTCGGCCATCGGGTGAATTCCGGGGGTCACCGGGAGTGTCCCGGGACCACCGGAGGGGTCCCGGGGGTTCACCGGGTGGGGCCACCCATCCCAGAGGGCCCCGTAGGCCACAAGGGGGTAGGGGCCAGCCCCTGGTGGGCTGGATCACCACATGGGCCCCCCTCCATGCGCCTAGGAGATCCGATCTCCCTAGGGCCGGCGCCCCCCTGGCCCCTATATATAGTGGGGGGGAGAGGGCAGCTGCACCCCAAGCCTCTGGCGCCTCTCCCCCCTCCCGTCACACTTCCTTCTCCTCTCGCAGGGCGCCGGCGAAGCACTGCAGGTTTTCCTGTTGCATCCACCACCACGCTGTCGTGGTGCTGGATCTCCGTCAACCTCTCCTTCCCCCTTGCTGGATCAAGAAGGAGGAGACGTCGTTGTACCGTACGTGTGTTGAACACGGAGGTGCCGTCCGTTCGGCGCTGGGATCATCGGTGACGAGGATCACGAAGAGTACGACTACTTCATCCACGTTCCTTCGAACGCTTCCGCTTGCGATCTACAAACGGTATGTAGATGCACTCCATTATGCTCGTTGCTAGATGACTCCTTAGATTGATCTTGGTGAAGCGTAGGAATTTTTTTGAATTCTGCTACGTTACCCAACAGTGGCATCGGAGCTAGGTCTTTGCGTAGCATCTTGCACGAGTAGAACACAAACAAGTTGTGGGCATTGAGTTTGCTCAATTTTCTTACCGTTACTAGTCTAATCTTGATTCGGCGGCATCGTGGGATGAAGCGGCCCGGACCGACCTTACACGTACGCTTACGTGAGACTGGTTCCACCGACAGACATGCACTAGTTGCATAAGGTGGCTGGCGGGTGTCTGTCTCTCCCACTTTAGTCGGATCGGATTCGATGAACAGGGTCCTTATGAAGGGTAAATAGAAATTGACAAATCACGTTGTGGTTTTGGCGTAGGTAAGAAATGTTCTTGCTAGAAAACCTATAGAAGCCACGTAAAAACTTGCAACAACAATTAGAGGTCGTCTAACTTGTTCTTGCAGCATGTGCTATGTGATATGGTATGGCCAAGAAGATGTGATGAATGATATATGTGATGTATGAGATTGATCATGTTCTTGTAATAGGAAATCACGACTTGCATGTCGATGAAAATGACAACCGGCAGGAGCCATAGGAGTTGTCTTAATTATTGTATGACCTGCGTGTCACTGAATAACGCCATGTAATTACTTTACTTTATTGCTAAACGTTAGCCATAGTAGTAGAAGTAATAGTTGGCGTGACGACTTCATGAAGACACGATGATGGAGATCATGATGATGGAGATCATGGTGTCGAGCCGGTGACAAAGATGATCATGGTGCCCCGAAGATGGAGATCGAAGGAGCAAAATGATATTGGCCATATCATGTCACTTTATTTGATTGCATGTGGTGTTTATCATGTTTATGCATCTTGTTTACTTAGAACGACGGTAGTAAATAAGATGATCTCTCACTAAAATTTCAAGAATTGTGTTCCCCCTAACTGTGCACCATTGCTAAGGATCGTTGTTCCGAAGCACCACGTGATGATCGGGTGTGATAGGTTCTAACATTCGCATACAACGGGTGTAAGCCAGATTTACACACGCAATACACTTAGGGTTCACTTGACGAGCCTAGCATGTACAGACATGGCCTCAGAACGCGGAAGAACGAAAGGTCGAACATGAGTCGTATAGAAGATACGATCAACATGAAGATGTTCACCGTTGATGACTAGTCCGTCTCACGTGATGATCGGACACGGGCTAGTCGATTCGGATCATGTATCACTTAGATGACTAGAGAGATGTCAATCTGAGTGGGAGTTCATTAAAATTTGATTAAGATGAACTTAATTATCATGAACTTAGTCTTAATTCTTTACAATATGTCTTGTAGATCAAATGGCCCACGCTCATGTCAACCTCAACTTCAACGCATTCCTAGAGAAATCCAAGCTGAAAGACGATGGTAGCAACTATACGGACTGGGTCCGTAACCTGAGGATCATCCTCATAGCTGCCAAGAAAACTTATGTCCTAGAAGCACCGCTAGGTGACGCTCCCACCCCGGCAAACCAAGATGTTATGAACGCTTGGCAGTCGCGTTGTGATGATTACTCCCTGGTTTAGTGCGGCATGCTCTACAGCTTAGAATCGGGGCTCCAAAAGCGTTTTGAGCACCACGGGGCATATGAGATGTTCCAAGAGCTAAAAATGGTTTTCCAGGATCATGCCCGAGTTGAGAGATATGATGTCTCCAACGCATTCTACAGCTGTAAGATGGAGGAAAACAGTTCTGTCAGTGAGCACATACTCAAGATTTCTGGGTTGCACAACCGCTTGTCTCAGTTGGGAATGAATCTCCCAGACGAAGCGGTCGTTGACAGAATCCTCCAGTCGCTCCCACCTAGCTACAAGAGCTTCATGTTGAACTTCAATATGCAGGGGATGGAGAAGTCCAATCCCGAGGTGTATTCAATGCTGAAATCAGCGGAGGTGGAGATCAAGAAAGAGCATCAAGTGTTGATGGTCAATAAAACCACTAAGTTCAAGAAGGGCAAGGGTAAGAAGAACTTCAAGAAGGACGGCAAGGGAGTTGCCGCGCCCGGTAAGCCAGTTGCCGGGAAGAAGCCAAAGTATGGACCCAAGCCTGAGACTGAGTGCTTTTATTGCAAGGGAACGGTTCACTGGAAGCGGAACTGCCCCAAATACTTAGCGGACAAGAAGGCCGGCAACGTCAAAGGTATATGTGATATACATGTTATTGATGTGTACCTTACCAGCGCTCGTAGTAGCTCCTGGGTATTTGATACCGGTGCAGTTGCTCATATTTGTAACTCTAAGCAGGAGTTGCGGAATAAGCGAAGACTGGCGAAGGACGAGGTGACGATGCACGCCGGGAATGGTTCCAAGGTCGATGTGATCGCCGTCGGCACGCTACCTCTACATCTACCCTCGGGATTAGTTTTAAACCTTAATAATTGTTATTTAGTACCAGCTTTGAGCATGAACATTGTATCTGGATCTCGTTTGATGCGAGATGGCTACTCATTGAAATCCGAGAATAATGGTTGTTCTATTTATTTGAGAGATATGTTTTATGGTCATGCCCCGCTGGTCAATGGTTTATTTTTGATGAATCTCGATCGTGATGATACACATATTCATAGTGTGAATGCCAAAAGATGTAAAGTTGACAATGATAGTCCCACATACTTGTGGCATTGCCGCCTTGGTCATATTGGTGTCAAACGTATGAAGAAGCTTCATGCAGATGGACTTCTGGAGTCTCTTGATTATGAATCATTTGACACGTGCGAACCATGCCTCTTGGGCAAGATGACCAAGACTTCGTTCTCCGGAACAATGGAGCGAGCAACCAACTTACTGGAAATCATACATACCGATGTGTGCGGTCCAATGAGTGTTGAGGCTCCCAGAGGCTATCGTTATGTTCTCACCCTCACAGATGACTTGAGTAGATATGGGTATATCTACTTGATGAAGCACAAGTCTGAGACCTTTGAAAAGTTCAAGGAATTTCAGAATGAGGTTGAGAATCAACGTGACAGAAAAATAAAGTTCTTGCGATCGGATCGTGGGGGTGAATATTTAAGTCATGAATTTGGCACGCACCTTAGGAACTGTGGAATTGTTTCACAATTGACACCGCCCGGAACACCTCAGCATAACGGTGTGTCCGAATGTCGAAATCGTACTCTGTTGGACATGGTGCGATCTATGATGTCTCTCACCGACTTACCGCTATCTTTTTGGGGTTATGCTTTAAAGACTGCCGCATTCACTTTAAATAGGGCTCCGCCGAAATCCGTTGAGACGACACCATATGATCTTTGGTTTGGCAAGAAACCTAAGCTGTCGTTTCTAAAAGTTTGGGGTTGCGATGCTTATGTCAAGAAACTTCAACCTGAAAAGCTCGAACCCAAATCGGAAAAATGTGTCTTCATAGGATACCCAAAGGAAACAATTGGGTACACCTTCTACCACAGATCCGAAGGCAAAGTCTTTGTTGCCAAGAATGGATCCTTTCTGGAGAAAGAGTTTCTCTCAAAAGAAGTGAGTGGGAGGAAAGTAGAACTTGATGAGGTGACAGTCACCCCTCCCGAACCGGAAAGTGGCGCAGCGCAGGAAATTGTTCCTGAGGTGCCTGCACCGACAAGGGAGGAAGTTAATGATGATGATCATGAAGATACAGATCAAGTTACTACTGAACTTCGAAGGTCCACGAGGACACGTTCCGCACCAGAGTTGTACGGCAACCCTGTCATGGAAATCATGTTGTTAGACAACGGTGAACCTTCGAACTATGAAGAAGCGATGGCGGGCCCGGATTCCAATAAATGGCTTGGAGCCATGAAATCCGAGATAGAATCCATGTATGAAAACAAAGTATGGACTTTGGTGGACTTGCCCGATGATAGGCGCGCCATAGAAAATTAATGGATATTTAAGAAGAAGACAGACGCGGATGGTAATGTGACCATCTATGAGGCTCGGCTTGTCGCTAAGGGTTATCGACAAGTTCAAGGGATTGACTACGACGAGACTTTCTCTCCCGTAGCGATGCTGAAGTCAGTCAGAATCATGTTAGCAATTGCCGCATTCTACGATTATGAGATATGACAAATGGACGTCAAAACGGCATTCCTTAATGGCTTCCTCAAGGAAGAGCTGTATATGATGCAGCCGGAAGGTTTTGTCGACCCAGAGAATGCTAACAAGGTATGCAAGCTCCAGCGCTCGATTTATGGGCTGGTGCAAGCATCTCGGAGTTGGAATATTCGCTTTAATGATGTGATCAAAGCGTTTGGCTTTATACAGACTTGGGGAGAAGCTTGTATCTACAAGAAAGTGAGTGGGAGCTCTGTAGCATTTCTCATATTATATGTGGATGACATATTGCTGATGGGAAATGATATAGAATTCTTGGAAAGTATAAAGGCCTACTTGAATACGAGTTTTTCAATGAAGGACCTTGGAGAAGCTGCTTACATATTAGGCATCAAAATCTATAGAGATAGATCAAGACGCCTCATTGGTCTTTCACAAAGCACATACCTTGACAAGATATTGAAGAAGTTCAATATGGATCAGTCCAAGAAGGGGTTCTTGCCTATTTTGCAAGGTATGAGATTGAGCAAGGCTCAGTCCCCGACCACGGCAGAAGATAGAGAAAAGATGAGTGTCATTCCCTATGCCTCAGCCATAGGTTCTATCATGTATGCCATGCTGTGTACCAGACCTGATGTGAACCTTGCCATAAGTTTGGTAGAGAGTTACCAAAGTGATCCCGGTATGGAACACTAGACAGCGGTCAAGAACATCCTGAAGTACCTGAAAAGGACTAAGGATATGTTTCTCGTTTATGGAGGTGACGAAGAGCTCGTCGTAAAGGGTTGCGTCGATGCTAGCTTCGACACAGATCTGGATGACTCGAAGTCACAAACCGGATACGTGTATATTTTGAATGGTGGAGCAGTCAGTTGGTGCAGTTGCAAGCAGAGCGTCGTGGCGCATTGTACATGTGAAGCGGAGTACATAGCTGCTTGCGAAGCAGCACAAGAAGGAGTCTGGATGAAGGAGTTCATCACCGACCTAGGAGTCATTCCAAGCGCGTCAAGCCCGATGACTCTCTTCTGTGACAACACTGGAGATATTGCCATTACCAAGGAGCCCAGGTTTCACAAGAAGACCAAGCACATCAAGCGCCGTTTCAACTCCATCCGGAATTATGTTCAAGATGGAGACATAGATATTTGTAAAGTGCATACGGATCTGAATGTCGCAGACCCGTTGACTAAACCTCTTCCACGAGCAAAACATGATCAACACCAGAACTCTATGGGTGTTTGATTCATCACAATGTAACTAGATTATTGACTCTAGTGCAAGTGGGAGACTGTTGGAAATATGCCCTAGAGGCAATAATAAAAGTATTATTATTATATTTCCTTGTTCATGATAATTGTCTGTTATTCATGCTTGAATTGTATTGTACGGAAACAGCGATACATGTGTGAATACATAGACCACAACATGTCCCTGGTAAGCCTCTAGTTACTAGCTCGTTGATCAACAGATGGCCACGGTTTCCTGACCATGGACATTGGATGTCATTGATAACGGGATCACATCATTAGGAGAATGATGTTATGGACAATACCCAATCCTGAGCCTAGCACGAGATCGTATAGTTCGTAATGCTTAAGCTTTTCCGGTGTCAAGTATTTATTCCTTAGACCATGAGGTTGTGCAACTCCCAGATACCGTAGGAATACTTTGGGTGTGCCAAACGTCACAACGTAACTGGGTGGCTATAAAGGTACGCAACGGGTATCTTCGAAAGTGTCTGTTGAGTTGGTACGAACCGAGACTGGGATATTGTCACTCCGTGTGACGGAGAGGTACCTCTGGGCCCTCTCGGTAAGACATCAACATAATGAGCTCAAAGTTACTAAGGAGTTAGTCACGAGATGATGGATTACGGAACGAGTAAAGAGACTTGCCATGACGAGACTGAACAAGGTATCGGGCATACCGACGATCGAATCTCGGGCAAGTACCGTACCGATAGACAAAGGGAATAACATACGGGATTGAGTGAATCCTTGACATAGTGGTTCATCCGAAGAGATCATCGAGGAACACGTGGGAACCAACACGGGTATCCAGATCCCGCTGTTGGTTATTGACTGGAGAGTCGTCTCGGTCATGTCTGCGTGTCTCCCGAACCCGTAGGGTCTACACACTTAAGGTTCGGTGACGCTAGGGTTATAGAGATACATGCACATGGAAACCGGAGTGTTGTTCGGAGTCCCGGATGAGATCCCGGACGTCACGAGAAGTTCCGGAATGGTCCGGAGGTAAAGAATGATATATAGGAAGTCCAGTTTCGGCCATCGGGTGAATTCCGGGGGTCATCGGGAGTGTCCCGGGACCACCGGAGGGGTCCCGAGGGTCCACCGGGTGGGGCCACCCATCCCGGAGGGCCCCATAGGCCGCAAGGGGGAAGGGGCCAGCCCCTGGTGGGCTGGCTCACCACATGGCCCCCCCTCCATGCGCCTAGGGTTGAAACCCTAGGGGGAGGGGGCGCCCCCTATGCCTTGGGGGGCAAGTCTTCCCCCCTGGCCGCCGCCCCCTAGGAGATCTGATCTCCCTAGGGCCGGCGCCCCCCTGGCCCCTATATATAGTGGGGGGAGAGGGCAGCCGCACCCCAAGCCTCTGGCGCCTCTCCCCCCTCCCGTCACACTTCCTTCTCCTCTCGCAGGGCGCCGGCGAAGCCCTGCAGGTTTTCCTGTTGCATCCACCACCACGCCGTCGTGCTGCTGGATCTCCGTCAACCTCTCCTCCCCCCTTGCTGGATCAAGAAGGAGGAGACGTCGCTGTACCGTACGTGTGTTGAACGCGGAGGTGCCGTCCATTCGGCGCTGGGATCATCGGTGACGAGGATCACGAAGAGTACGACTACTTCATCCACGTTCCTTCGAACGCTAACGCTTGCAATCTACAAAGGGTATGTAGATGCACTCCATTATGCTCGTTGCTAGATGACTCCTTAGATTGATCTTGGTAAAGCGTAGGAAATTTTTTGAATTCTGCTACGTTACCCAACAGGTTGCAGCTGCACTAGCACTAGCTTACGTGTTTAGAGCGAGAAGAGAAGTGCCACGAGCGACAAAGTGATCACGAAGTGATCCTATCTAAGCACGTCAAACATAACCCCACCGTGTTCACTTCCCAAACCCCTTTCGGAAAATGACCGTCACGGTTACTCACGCTGGTAGTGTGTTCTGAACATGCTGTCAAGTTTTCTACAACCGGATATTAACAAATTCCCATCTGCCACATAACCGCGGGCACGGCTTTCGAAATTTCAAAACCCTGCAGGGGTGTCCCAACTTAGCCCATTACAAGCTCAAGATCCACGGATTTGCAACTCCAAGGTGGGAAGACCCGAGTATTCTCGGAATCCCGTGCTCGAGATACTCCAACTAAGGTAAGACTAATCCAGCAAATCCTCCCGGCATGCCGACACCCTGATATTAGCCGCGCATATCTCGTCTCAGGTCACGACCGGATGGGACAAGCTATGGGTTTTTACCAGCCCTCGGGTTCCCCCAAGGTGGCCCCGCAGGTTGCCTAGTTTGGACCAACACTCATGTGGAGCACTGGCCCGGGTTGTTGATTAAGAAGAGGGTTTATAACTCCCTATGCAAGTTTTAGTTGTTTAGGCAAATAGTACCAATGTTGGGACTTGCTGGAAAAGACTTAGCGCTAAGCGGTTTATCGAGGGGGTCCTATAACCCAAACCGTGTGAGGAACGCCTAATCAAGGAACATAACACCGGTTTATATGGTTCCTAGGGCGGCATGAGTGGAACAAATCACCGAGCAAGAGGCTCAGTCTTCCACCCATTACCAATATATAGATGATTTAGTTTAAGAGTTTATATAGTGTGATATCCCAACCAAACTTCAACATGAAGCAAGAATCTTCAAATCTTCTCCTTCAACTAGCAATGCTATAAGAGGGGCTGAGCGAAGCCTACGTAGCCAAACAAAGGTTTGCTAGGTTGGGTGGTTAGACAGATTCATGGTTACAATAGGAGGCTGACAAACAAACATGGGCATCGAG
Organism: Secale cereale; assembly: GCA_902687465.1. Lineage (NCBI taxonomy): Eukaryota > Viridiplantae > Streptophyta > Magnoliopsida > Poales > Poaceae > Secale > Secale cereale. The sequence continues at coordinate 178,269,147 of LR738716.1, read as the reverse complement.
GCAATAAGCTAAAGAGCGAGACTTCTAGCAATAGGCAAAGATAGTAATGATATCTGGGTTAGGTCATATTGCATGTCGAGTCGTTGATGGGATCGTAAGACGACTCCTTGTAATCAACCTTGGTAGTAACCTCGTTCTCGTTCTCGGTCTCGGCTTCCGGCTCTACTCAACACAAGAACACACGAGGCAAGAAATCAAACAAGGTGCAATGCACAATCAACATGATGCAAGTATGATGCACTTATGATGCATGACAAGTCTATATATGATGCAATACATGGCAAGGTAGGGAGCACAGAGAAACAACACAAGAACATGACAATGTGCTCAAGCAAAAGCAAGACAAGTCTATATATGATGCAATACATGGGAAGGTAGGAAGCACAGAGAAACAACACAAGACAACAAGTTTAAATGAGGCCGGAAACTACATCAAACAAATCCGGTAAGTCCTCATATGCATAGTTTGAAATTAGTCCAGATCTGAACAAACCTTAAGTTAAAGTTGTTAAACAGCAAGTTAACATGCACCTTGATGATCTACACAAAAATCTAGTCAAGTTTCATATAAAGTTTGTTTAATTCGGAGCTACGGTCTAGAAGATATGAGCAAAACAAGTTAAGCAGGGCAACGGTGCAAGACGCACCCAAACATCAAGCAAACATACTCCAAACATGTAAACAAGATAATACTATGAACCTACATGCAAAAACACACAAGTTTCATGTAGGACACGCTCAAAACGGAGCAACGGTTCAACACATACACTCGAAACAAGAAACAATGCAAAGCTGAAACTAACAGCCACATAGCAACTTTGGAGCAAGAAATATATACTCTACATCACTCAAACATGGTGACAAGAAGCATGGACATGAACTAGACATAACCTACAACAAACAACTCCATTGGAGCAACTCCATAGGAGGCATGGATCAATAGCAACAAGCTACAACATTTTGATCATGACGTTAAAAACCTGACAGTGATATTTTTTAGCAACTTGGGAGCAAGAATTAAATAAGCTACAACAACCCATATGAGCAAGTGAGGACATGGATGGATAGACAACAACATTTACAACAAGGAATGATCAATGGACACCCCAAAACTAACATGGATTTGCCTAGGGCATCAAGCAAACATAGCATCAGGATAAGACAGATTCCAGACTTAGTGAAATTTCACTGTGTTAAAACAGTTAAGTTGGCATAGCATGTTTGCAAGCATGTTTAAGTCACCTCGAGGCATACCATGGCAAATGGTTTGCACCACATCAAAGACCACATTATGGAGATTCCAAAACATATAGGCATGTGACAAGGGGACAAACACATCAATAGCAACGAGCTCTTCAAATTAGCATCTCATAACATGTTACAAAACTTAACAGCCACATGCACTTTTGCAACAGAGATTAACATGGCAAAAATGAATCCTAACATGCATGCTACAGCAACCAACATGTAGAGTATCTCATGATGAACATTTTGACATCTCATTTGCTTCATTTGGATAAACATGCACCAAGTTATCACATCTCAAACATGGCATAAAAATAACAAGTAGCAGCAGTTTATATCATGTAGCACTCTTGTCACGAAGATTAAGACATCTAGATGGACTCAAACAAGCATGACACAATGGAACAAAACGTAGTACACATCACCACGATCATTTTGACATATTATTTGCACAATTTGGATAAGCACACAAATAGATACAGCCGCCACAATATGCCATCAGACAACAAGTTTAACAAAAGACTTAGAAAAAAAGGGTCAACCTCCTCGCGGATCGGGTCCACTGTGCGGATCTGGCGACAGAAGTGGATCGGGTTGCGGGCGAAGCGGGTCCGACCCGCTAGGGTTTCGGCCCGCAGCGGCTGGATCGGAGATCCACGGCGAGCGGGAGGCCCGACGACCGGAGCGACGCCGACGGGACGAGCCGGGGCCGGTGGATGGCTGGAGCAGCGCCGACGGAGGCCGGGGCGGTGGAGGCGAAGGGCGGCGGTCGGCGGAGGCGAGGCCGACAGCGACGACGCGGCCCGCGGCAGCTGTCGGCGGTGGCGAGGCGGCGGGGATCTCCGGCGAGCTCGCCCGGCGGGAGGAGGCGGCGGCTCGGCCACCGGAGGCGGCGGGGGAGTGACGCGGCGCCGGGGGCCGCGGCCCGGATGGCGGCGGGCCCGCGTCGGGCCTGTGGGCCGGCGCAGCGGGAGACCGGAGGGGGACATATGGCTGGCTCCGATTGGTCCGGCGCATCCGGACGGACGTGTCCGGTCCGTCCGGACGTGTCCGGCGGCGGCGGTGCGGTGGAACTAGGGTTTGGGCGAAAAATGGACATGGGGGGGGGTGTTTTTATAGGCACAAGGAGCTAGGAGACTCCAAATGGGGAGCGGTTTTCGGCCACGCGATCACAATTCGACGACCGAGATAATGGGAAGGGTTGTGCTGGGTTAGTAGGCTGTTGTGGAGGGGGCCTTGGGCCTCAAAGAAGAGGTTCTTTTAGCCCACTAGGTTAACCGTTGGAGTACCAAACGTACTCCAAACGCGATGAAACTTGACAGGCGGCCTACACGTACCAAAACAACATCGCACGACAAGTCTCACGCCATTTCGAAAACGTTACACGGCCACACACGAAAGAAGGACTCGGGGATGCCACGGGCACGTGTGTGAGCGTCGGAACTCGAAACGGACAACGGGAAGAGATGAGTGGGACCGGATGCAAGTGACAACACAAATGCAATGCAATGCACATGACAACATGACATGGATGAAATGCACACACGCACACGACAAAACGAAGAACCCTAAATGATAGAAGAGCCCGGAAAGGAGTTGATGAAGCCAAAGTTTATATATTTCCATATTGGGAAAGTGTTACATCTGGGGCATTACAAACTCTCCTCTACTATGAAAAGATCTCGTCCCGAGATCTAGGACTGGAAGAAGGAAGGATACTCGGAACGAAGGTGATCTTCTCGTTCCCACATAGCTTCTCGGTCGGTATGGTGTGACCACTTAACTTTCAAGAACTTTATTGACTTGTTGCGGGTCTTGCGCTCGATTTCCTCAAGAATAGCAACGGAGTGCTCGCGATAAGACAAGTCTTATTGAAGATCAATCTCCTCAAACGGAATGGTGCGTTCAGGTGTCTTGAAGCACTTGCGGAGTTGAGACACGTGAAACACATCATGAACATTAGCGAAGTTGGAAGGGAGCTCAAGTTGAGATGCTAGATCGCCTCTTTTGCCAAGGATCTTGAAAGGGCCCACGTATCTAGGAGCAAGTTTTCCTTTGTTACCGAATCTTTGGGTGCCTTTCATAGGAGAAACACGGAGATAGACATGGTCTACAATGTCGAAAGCCAAATCATGATGTTTGCCGTCATAGTAACTCTTTTGACGCGACTGAGCGGCCTTGAGATTCTCACGTATGGCTTTGCACATTTCTTCGGCTTCTGAGATCAAGTCATTGCCAAGAAGTTGACGTTCACCAGTCTCGGACCAGTTGAGAGGAGTACGGCACTTTCTGCCATAGAGGATTTCAAACGGAGCTTTGCCGGCACTTGCTTGGAAACTGTTGTTGTAAGAGAACTCGGCAAACGGAAGGCAATCTTCCCACTTCATGCCAAAAGAGATGACACAAGCTCTGAGCATGTCTTGGAGGATCTGGTTCACTCTCTCGACTTGACCACTAGTCTGAGGGTGAAATGCAGTGCTGAAACGGATCTTAGTGCCCATGGCAGACTGAAAGGAGTCCCAGAACTTGGATGTGAACAAACTTCCACGGTCTGAGGAGATAACTTGAGGAATGCCATGTAAGGACACAATTCTGGAAGTGTACAACTCTGCCAGCTGAGCTGCATTGATGGATTCTTTGACTGGAAGGAAGTGAGCTACTTTGGTTAGCTTGTCAATCACCACAAAGATAGAATCATTCCCCTTCTTGGACTTGGGAAACCCAGTGGCGAAATCCATTTCAATGTGGTCGAATTTCCACTTGGGAATAGGAAGAGGTTGGAGGAGACCGGCTGGACGTTGATGCTCTGCCTTCACTCTTCTGCAGACATCACATTCATTCACGAATTGGGCAATCTCCCTTTTCATGCGAGTCCACCAGTAAGATTGCTTGAGGTCTTGGTACATCTTGGAACTTCCAGGATGAATCGAGAGGAGGGAGTCATGTGCTTTGTTCATTATGAGCTGCCTGAGATCACCCTTGGGAACCACAAGTCTGTCCTCAAAGAACAAGGTATCTCTCTCATCAACGCGATAGCACTTGTATTTGGGAGTACCCTTTGCAATACCATATTTCACTTTCTGCACCATAGCATCACTGAGCTGGGCCTCACGGATCTGATCTTTCAAGGTAGGAGCAACTTGAAGATTTGCAAGAAAGCCTTGCGGAACAACTTGGAGGTTGAGCTTCCTGAATGCTTCACAAAGCTCAGGCTGAAACGGCTTGATAAGGAGACTGTTGCAATATGCCTTTCTGCTCAAGGCATCTGCAATGACATTGGCCTTGCCAGGTGTGTATTCGATGCTTGGATCATACTCTTGGATCATCTCAACCCAATGAGTCTGGCGAAGGTTCAGGTTCGGCTGTGTGAAGATGTACTTCAAGCTCTTGTGATCGGTGAAGATGTCGACTTTTCTGCCCAATAGAAGGTGTCTCCACGTGATCAAGGCGTGTACCACAGCTGCTAGCTCGAGATCATGTGTGGGGTAGTTCTTCTCACGTGGCTTCAATTGACGAGAAGTGTATGCCACAATCTTCTTGCCTTGCATTAGCACACCACCAAGTCCTTGAAGAGAAGCATCACATAATACTTCGTAGGGCTTGGACTCATCTGGAGGAGTAAGAACCGGAGCAGAGATGAGCTTTTCCTTGAGAGTTTTGAATGCCACATCACAATCCGGAGACCAATTGTACTTGACATTCTTCTGCAGCAAATTGGAGAGAGGCTTGGCAATCTTGGAGAAGTTCTCAACGAACCTTCTGCAATAGCTAGCAAGACCAAGAAAGCTTCAGAGTTGCTTGATGTTCTGAGGGGGTTCCCAGTTGACAATCGCTTCAACTTTCTCGGGGTTGACAGCAATACCCTCATCAGAGATGATATGGCCCAGATACAAGACCTTATCGAGCCAGAATTCGCACTTGGAGAACTTGGCATAGAACTTATGTTCACTGAGTCTGTTGAGAACCAGACGGAGGTGCTTTTCGTGATCCTCTTCATTCTTGGAGAATACCAAGATGTCATCCAGATAGACAAGCACAAATTCGTTGGTGTAGGGGTTGAAAATGTAGTGCATCATTCTCAAGAAGGTGGGTGGAGCATTAGCGAGGCCAAAAGACATGACTGTGTATTCATAGGAGCCGTAGCTTGTTCTGAATGCAGTCTTGTGAATATCTTCTTCACGGATACGGATCTGGTGATAACCCATCCGGAGATCGAGCTTTGAGAACACTTTAGCTCCTTTGAGCTGCTCGAACAATTCATTGATGTTGGGGAGCGGATACTTGTTCTTTATTGTCTTCTTGTTCAATGGTCGATAATCAACGCAAAGGCGCTCCGTGCCATCCTTCTTCTTGACAAATAAGACACAACAGCCCCAAGGAGAAGTGCTAGGCCTGATTAGACCCATACGCTCTTGCTCATCGAGTTGTCTCTTCAGCTCCTTCAACTCTTCAGGGGAAAGCTTGTACGGACGCCGGCATGCTGGCTCAGGTACGGGCTCGAGTTCAATGACGAATTCAACTTGACGATGCGGAGGCATGCCTGGAAACTCTTCAGGGAAAACATCTTCGTATTCATTGACCACCAGAATTTGAGAGATGGCATTAATCTTGCCCTTGTCATTGAGAGAGAATAGCCCGATTGTGTTATCTCGAGAGGCGAAGATAATCACGTCTTCGTCGAAATGAGTAATCTTGACTTCCTTATTTGCACAATCAATGTGAGCATCATGCTGGGAAAGCCAATCCATCCTGAGAATAAGATCAATGTCGGAATTGCCGAGAATAACCGGAGAAGCCAGAAAGCGGTAATCGCCCATGCGAATAGAAACATTCGGAGCCACCATACTAGAACTCAATCTCTTGCCAGGAGATATAACACTCAAAATTCTTGGTAAAGCTTCGGAGTGAACATTATGCTTGGATGCAAATGGATACGACATGAAGGAACATGATGCACCCGAATCAAACAACACTTTTGCAGGAATAGAGTTAACTGGAAGGTTACCAAGTATCACATCTGAAGAATTCTCTGCTTGAGCTGCATTCATCAGATTCACTCTTGCTGCCTTTGGATTATGCTTGACAATAGCAGCGATGGCAGGTGGAGGAGGCGGAAGGCGCCTTGGGTTGGGGCACTTGTTGGCATTATGACCCTTCTGAATGCACTTGTTGCAAACCACTTCTGAGAGAGGACGGTGATAAGGAGCACTTGACTTCGAAGCTTGAAAGTGGTGAAGGAAATATGCCCTAGAGGCAATAATAAAGATGTTATTTTGTATTTCCTTATATCATGATAAATGTCTTTTATTCATGCTAGAATTGTATTAACCGGAAACTTAGTACATGTGTGGATACATAGACAAAACAGTATGTCCCTAGTATGCCTCTACTAGACTAGCTCATTGATCAAAGATGGTTATGTTTCCTAGCCACAGACATGAGTTGTCATTTGATCAACGGGATCACATCATTAGGAGAATGATGTGATGGACAAGACCCATCCGTTAGCATAGCACTATGATCGTTTAGTTTTACTGCTATTGCTTTCTTCATGACTTATACATGTTCCTATGACTATGAGATTATGCAACTCCCGAATACCGTAGGAACACCTTGTGTGCTATCAAACGTCACTACGTAACTGGGTGATCATAAAGATGCTCTACAGGTGTCTCCAAAAGTATTCGTGGTGTTGGCATAGATCAAGATTAGGATTTGTCACTCCGAGTGTCGGAGAGGTATCTCTGGGCCCTCTCGGTAACGCACATCATAATAAGCCTTGCAAGCAAAAGACTAATGAGTTAGTCACGAGATGATGTGTTACGGAACGAGTAAAGAGACTTGCCGGTAACGAGATCGAAATAGGTATAGAGATACCGACGATCGAATCTCGGGCAAGTAACATACCGATGACAAAAGGAACAACGTATGTTGTTATGCGGTTTGACCGATAAAAGATCTTCGTAGAATATGTAGGAGCCAATATGAACATCCAGGTTCCGCTATTGGTTATTGACCTGAGATGAGTCTCGGTCATGTCTACATAGTTCTCGAACCCGTAGGGTCCGCACGCTTAACGTTTGATGACAATCGGTATTATGAGTTTATGAGTTTTGATGTACCGAAGGTAGTTCGGAGTCCCGGATGAGATCACGGACATGACGAGGAGTCTCGGAATGTCCGAGACATAAAGATTGATATATTGGACGACTATATTCGGACACCGAAAGTGTTCCGGAAAAGTTTCGGATTTAACTGGATTGCCGGAGGGGGTTACCGGAACCCCCTGCGAGGGGGATGGTCCATAGTGGGCCTTGAGGAAAGGAGAGAGGCAGCCCATAGAGGCTGGCCGGCGCCCCACCTAGGGATCCTCGTTGGACTAGGATTGGGGGGGCACCTCTCCCTCTTTTCCTTTCCCTCTCTTCCTTCTTGGTGGACTCCTACTAGGAATAGGATTACAATCCTATTCCTAGTAGGATTGCCCTAGCCGCACCATAGGAGGCCGGCCGGCCCTCCCCTCTTGCTCCTTTATATACGGGGGCAGGAGGGCACCCAAAGACACACAAGTTGAATTGTTCCAGCCGTGTGCGGTGCCCCCCTCCACAGAAACACACCTCGGTCATACCATCGCAGTACTTAGGAGAAGCTCTGCGCCGGTAGATACATCATATCCGTCACCACGCCGTCGTGCTGACGAAACTCTCCTGTGAATCTCAACTAGATCAAGAGCTCGTGGGACGTCATCAAGTTGAACGTGTGCTGAACACGGAGGTGCCGTACGTTCGGTGCTTGATCGGTTGAATCGCGAAGAAGTTCGACCACATCAACCGCGTCACTTGACGCTTCCGCTTCCGGTCTACAAGGGTACGTAGACACACTCTTCCCTCTCATTGCTATGCATCTGGTAGATAGATCTTGCGTGATCGTAGGAAAATTTTAAAATACTACGTTCCCCAACAGTGGTATCAGAGCCAGGTCTATGCGTAGATGATATGCACGAGTAGAACACAATGAGTTGTGGGTGATACTAGTCATACTGCTTACCAGCATGTCATACTTTGCTTCGGCGGTATTGTGAGATGAAGCGGCCCGGACCGACATTACGCGTATGCTTACGCGAGACTAGTTTCACCGTTAAGAGCACTTGTTGCTTAAAGGTGACTGGCGGGTGTCTGTCTCTCCCATTTTTGCTGAATCAAGTGTGGCTACGCCCGGTCCTTGTGAAGGTTAAAACAGCACATACTTGACGAAACATCGTTGTGGTTTTGTATGCGTAGGTAAGAACGGTTCTTGCTAAGCCCGTAGCAGCCACGTAAAACTTGCAACAAGAAAGTAGAGGACGTCTAACTTGCTTTTGCAGGGCATGTTGTGATGTGATATGGTCAAGACATGATGAGTTATACGGTTTTGTATGAGATGATCATGTTTTGGAATGTTATCGGCAACTGGCAGGAGCCATATGGTTGTCGCTTTATTGTATGAAATGCAATCGCCATGTAATTGCTTTACTTTATCACTAAGCGGTAGCGATAGTCGTAGAAGCAATAGTTGGCGAGACGACAACGATGCTACGATGGAGATCAAGGTGTCGCGCCGGTGACGAAGGTGATCATGACGGTGCTTTGGAGATGGAGATCAAAAGCACAAGATGATGATGGCCATATCATGTCACATATTTTGATTGCATGTGATGTTTATCTTATTATGCTTCTTATTTTGCTTAGAACGACGGTAGCATTATAAGATGATCCCTTACTAAATTTCAAGGTATAAGTGTTCTCCCTGAGTATGCACCGTTGCGAAAGTTCGTCGTGCCGAGACACCACGTGATGATCGGGTGTGATAAGCTCTACGTTCAAATACAACGGGTGTAAGCCAGTTTTGCACACGTAGAATACTCGGGTTAAACTTGACGAGCCTAGCATATGCAGATATGGCCTCAGAACACTGGAGACCGAAAGGTCGAGCGTGAATCATATAGTAGATATGATCAACATAAGATGTTCACCATTGAAACTACTCCATCTCACGTGATGATCGGACATGGTTTAGTTGATTTGGATCACGTGATCATTTAGATGACCGGAGGGATGTCTATCTAAGTGGGAGTTCTTTAAGTAATATGATTAATTGAACTTTAATTTATCATGAACTTAGTCCTGGTAGTATTAGCATATCTATGTTGTAGATCAATAGCTCGCGATGTTGCTCCCCGTTTTTTATATGTTCCTAGAGAAAACTAAGTTGAAAGATGTTAGTAGCAATAATGCGGACTAGGTCTGTGATCTGAGGATTATCCTCATTGCTGCACAGAAGAATTATGTCCTTGATGCACCGCTAGGTGACAGACCTATTGCAGGAGCAGATGCAGACGTTATGAACGTTTTGATATAAGATGTTCCAAGAGTTGAAATTAGTATTTCATACTCATGCCCGTGTCGAGAGGTATGAGACCTCTGACAGTACTTTGCCTACAAGATGGAGGAGAATAGCTCAACCAGTGAGCATGTGCTCAGATTGTCTGGGTACTACAATTGCTTGAATCAAGTGGGAGTTAATCTTCCAGATAAGATAGTAATTGACAAAGTTCTCTAGTCACTATCACCAAGTTAGTAGAATTTCATGATGAACTATAATATGCAAGGGATGACGAAAGTAATTCCCGAGCTCTTCGCGATGCTGAAATCGGCGAAGGTAGAAATCAAGAAAGAGCATCAAGTGTTGATGGTTAATAAGACCACTTGTTTCAAGTAAAGGGCAAAGGGATAGAAGGGGAACTTCAAAAAGAATGACAAGCAAGTTGTCACTCCCGTGAAGAAACCCAAAGCTAAAACTCAAGCCTGAAACTAAGTGCTTCTACTGCAAAGGAAATGGTCACTGGAAGTGGAACTGCTCTAGATACTTGGCGGATAAGAAGGATGGCAAAGTGAAGAAAGGTATATTTTGATATACAGATTATTGATGTGTACTTTACTAGTGTTCATAGCAACCCCTGGGTATTTGATACCGGTTCAGTTGCTAAAATTAGTAACTCGAAACGAGAATTGCAGAATGAACAGAGACTAGTTAAAGGTGAAGTGACGATGTGTGTTGGAAGTGGTTCCAAGATTGATATGATCATCATCACACACTCCCTATACTTTCGGGATTAGTGTAAAACCTAAATAAATGTTATTTGGCATTTGCGTTGAGCATGAATATGATTTGATCATATTTGTTGCAATACGGTTATTCATTTAAAGTCATAGAATAATTGTTATTCTGTTTACATGAATAAAACCTTCGATGGTCATACACCCAATGAAAATAGTTTGTTGGATCTCGATCGTGGTGATACACATATTCATAATATTGAAGCCAAAAGATGCAAGGTTAATAATGATAGTGCAACTTATTTGTGGCACTGCCTTTTAGGTCATAATGGTGTAAAGCGCATGAAGAAACTCCATAGTGATGGACTTTTGGAATCACTTGATTATGAATCACTTGGTGCTTGCGAACCATGCCTCATGGGCAAGATGACTAAAACTCCGTTCTCCGGAACAATGGAGCGAGCAACAGATTTGTTGGAGATCATACATACAAATGTATGTGGACCAATGAGTGTTGAAGCTCGCGGCGGGTATCGTTATTTTCTGACCTTCACTGATGATTTGAGCAGATATGGGTATATCTACTTAATGAAGCACAAGTCTGAAACATTTGAAAAGTTCAAAGAATTTCAGAGTGAAGTGGAGAATCATCGTAACAAGAAAATAAGAGTTTCTACGATATGATCGTAGAGGTAAAATATTTGAGTTAGCGAGTTTGGCCTTCAGTAAAAACAATGTGAAATAGTTTCACTACTCACGCCATCTGGAACACCATAGTGTAATGGTGTGTCCGAACATCATAACCGTACTTTATTAGATATAGTGCGATCTATGATGTCTCTTACCGATTTACCACTATCGTTTTGGGGTTATGCTTTAGAGACAGCTGCATTCACGTTAAATAGGGCACCATCTAAATCCGTTGATACGACACCTTATGAACTATGGTTTGGCAAGAAACCAAAGTTGTCGTTTCTTAAAGTTTGGGGCTGTGATGCTTATGTGAAAAAACTTCAACCTGATAAGCTCGAACCCAAGTCGGAGAAATGTGTCTTCATAGGATACCCAAAAGAGACTGTTGGGTACACCTTCTATCACAGATCCGAAGGCAAGATATTCGTTGCTAAGAATGGATCCTTTCTAGAGAAGGAGTTTCTCTCGAAAGAAGTGAGTGGGAAGAAAGTAGAACTTGATGAGGTAATTGTACCTTCTCCCGGATTGGAAAGTAGTACATCACAGAAAATTGTTCCAGTGATTCCTACACCAATCAGTGAGGAAGTTAATGATGATGATCATGAAACTTCGGATCAAGTTTCTGCTGAACGTCGTAGATCAACCAGAGTACGTTCCGCACCAGAGTGGTACGGCAACCCAGTTCTGGAAATCATGTTACTAGACCATGATGAACCTGCGAACTATGAGGAAGCGATGATGAGCCCAGATTCCGCAAAATGGCTTGAAGCCATGAAATCTGAGATGGGATCCATGTATGAGAACAAAGTATGGACTTTGGTTGACTTGCCCGATGATCGGCAGGCCATCGAAAATAAATGGATCTTCAAGAGGAAGACCGACGCAGACGGTAATGTTACTGTTTACAAAGCTCGACTTGTTGTGAAAGGGTTTCAACAAGTTCAAGGAGTTGACTACGATGAGACTTTCTCACCTGTAGCGATGCTTAAGTCTGTCCGAATCATGTTAGGAATTGCCGCATTTTATGATTATGAAATCTGGCAAATGGATGTCAAAACTGCATTCCTGAATGGATATCTCAAAGAAGAGTTGTATATGATGCAACCAGAAGGTTTTGTCGATCCAAAAGGTGCTAACAAAGTATGCAAGCTCCAGCGATCCATCTATGGACTGGTGCAAGCATCTCGGAGTTGGAATATACGCTTTGATGAGGTGATCAAAGCATATGGTTTTATACAGACTTTTGGAGAAGCCTATATTTACAAGAAAGTGAGTGGGAGCTCTGTAGCATTTCTAATATTATATGTGGATGACATATTGTTGATTGGAAATGATATAGAATTTCTGGATAGCATAAAAGGATACTTGAATAAGAGTTTTTCAATGAAAGACCTCGGTGAAGCTGCTTATATATTAGGCATCAAGATCTATAGAGATAGATCAAGACGCTTAATTGGACTTTCACAAAGCACATACCTTGATAAGATTTTGAAGAAGTTCAAAATGGATTAGTCAAAGAAAGGGTTCTTGCCTGTATTACAAGGTATGAAGTTGAGTAAGACTCAATGCCCGACCACTGCAGAAGATAGAGAGAAAATGAAAGTCATTCCCTATGCCTCAGCCATAGGATCTATCATGTACGCAATGCTGTGTACCAGACCTGATGTGTGCCTTGCAATAAGTCTAGCAGGGAGGTACCAAAGTAATCCAGGAGTGGATCACTGGACAGTGGTCAAGAACATCCTGAAGTACCTGAAAAGGACAAAGGATATGTTTCTCGTGTATGGAGGTGACAAAGAGCTCGTCGTAAACGGTTACGTCGGTTCTAGCTTTGACACTGATCCGGATGACTCTAAGTCACAAACCGGATATGTATTTTTATTGAACGGTGGAGCTGTCAGTTAGTGCAGTTCCAAGCAGAGCGTCGTGGCGGGATCTACGTGTGAAGCGGAATACATAGCTGCTTCGGAAGCAGCAAATGAAGGAGTCTGGATGAAGGAGTTCATATCCGATCTAGGTGTAATACCTAGTGCATCGGGTCCAATGAAAATCTTTTGTGACAACACTGGAGCAATAGCCTTGGCGAAGGAATCCAGGTTTCACAAGAGAACAAAGCACATCAAAAGACGCTTCAATTCCATCCACGATCTAGTCAAGGAGGGAGACATAGAGATTTGCAAAATACATACGGATTTGAATGTTGCAGACCCGTTGACTAAGCCTCTTCCACGGGCAAAACATGATCAACACCAGGACTCCATGGGTGTGAGGATCATCACTTTGTAATCTAGATTATTGACTCTAGTTCAAGTGGGAGACTGAAGGAAATATGCCCTAGAGGCAATAATAAATATGTTATTTTGTATTTCCTTATATCATGATAAATGTCTTTTATTCATGCTAGAATTGTATTAACCGGAAACTTAGTACATGTGTGGATACATAGACAAAACAGTGTGTCCCTAGTATGCCTCTACTAGACTAGCTCATTGATCAAAGATGGTTATGTTTCCTAGCCATAGACATGAGTTGTCATTTGATCAACGGGATCACATCATTAGGAGAATGATGTGATGGACAAGACCCATCCGTTAGCATAGCACTATGATCGTTTAGTTTTACTGCTATTGCTTTCTTCATGACTTATACATGTTCCTATGACTATGAGATTATACAACTCCCGAATACCGTAGGAACACCTTGTGTGCTATCAAACGTCACAACGTAACTGGGTGATCATAAAGATGCTCTATAGGTGTCTCCAAAAGTATTTGTGGTGTTGGCATAGATCAAGATTAGGATTTGTCACTCCGAGTGTCGGAGAGGTATCTCTGGGCCCTCTCGATAACACACATCATAATAAGCCTTGCAATTAAAAGACTAATGAGTTAGTCACGAGATGATGTGTTACGGAACGAGTAAAGAGACTTGCCGGTAACGAGATTGAACTAGGTATAGAGATACCGACGATCGAATCTCGGGCAAGTAACATACCGATGATAAAAGGAACAACGTATGTTGTTATGCGGTTTGACCGATAAAAGATCTTCATAGAATATGTAGGAGCCAATATGAACATCCAGGTTCCGCTATTGGTTATTGACCTGAGATGAGTCTCGGTCATGTCTACATAGTTCTCGAACCCGTAGGGTCCGCACGCTTAACGTTTGATGACGATCGGTATTATGAGTTTATGAGTTATGATGTACCGAAGGTAGTTCGGAGTCCCGGATGAGATCACGGACATGACGAGGAGTCTCGGAATGTCCGAGACATAAAGATTGATATATTGTAAGACTATATTCGGACACCGGAAAAGTTTCGGATTTAACTGGATTGCCGGAGGGGGTTACCGGAACCCCCTACGAGGGGGGATGGTCCATAGTGGGCCTTGAGGAAAGCAGAGAGGCAGCCCATAGAGGCTGGCTGGCGCCCCACCTAGGGATCCTAGTTGGACTAGGATTGGGGGGGCGCCACCTCTCCCTCTTTTCCTTTCCCTCTCTTCCTTCTTGGTGGACTCCTACTAGGAATAGGATTGCAATCCTATTCCTAGTAGGATTGCCCTAGCCGCACCATAGGAGGCCGGCCGGCCCTCCCCTCTTGCTCCTTTATATACGGGGGCAGGGGGGCACCCAAAGACACACAAGTTGAATTGTTCCAGCCGTGTGCGGTGCCCCCCTCCATAGAAACACACCTCGGTCATACCATCGCAGTACTTAGGAGAAGCCCTGCGCCGGTGGATACATCATATCCGTCACCACGCCGTCGTGCTGACGAAACTCTCCTGTGAAGCTCAACTAGATCAAGAGCTCGTGGGACGTCATCAAGCTGAACGTGTGCTGAACACGGAGGTGTCGTACGTTCGGTGCTTGATCGGTTGAATCGCGAAGAAGTTCGACCACATCAACCGCGTCACTTGACGCTTCCGCTTCCGGTCTACGAGGGTACGTAGACACACTCTTCCCTCTCATTGCTATGCATCTGGTAGATAGATCTTGCGTGATCGTAGGAAAATTTTAAAATACTACGTTCCCCAACAAGTGGTTCTTTGACTGATTGCCTGGGTTGGGTGGGTGGGAGAAACCACGGCCACCAGAATTCTTGTTGTTGTTGTTGGGAGGTCAGATCACTGGAGGAGGTGGAAGCCAAAACTTCTGTTGCTTTGCGGCCACTTGGGAAGAAGAGAAGGAGTGAACGGCATCTCTGATCCTCTTTTTGGAAGCTTCCATCTTGAGATGGGCTGCCTCTTGCTTAAGTGCCATGTTATAGAATTGATCAAACTCATCAGGCTCAAACAAGGTGAGAGCTAGTTGGAGTTCATCCTTCAGACCACCATGGAACTAATAAATCTTGCTCTTGGCATCTGGGGTGTCTTTCTTGGCGTAGTGGGCAAGGTTCTGGAACTTGACATTATATTGGTAGACAGTCATTGAGCCTTGCTTCAGGTTGCGGAATTGCTCACGCATACCCTCGATGACACTTGTTGGAATATGGTGGGAGCGAAAATCCTTGCAGAAGTCAGCCCACGAGATTACACATCCCTCTATGGAATCTTTGTACTGCTGCCACCAATCAGCGACTTGGTCCTTGAGTTGGAAGGCTGCAAACTTCACATAGTCCTCTGGCCTGACGTTACTGCACTCGAAATGCTTCTTGATATCTGTTATCCAGTCTTCAGCATCTAGAGGATCCACACAGTAACTGAATGCCTTCGGTTGGTTTGCCAGGAACTAGTTGAGCGTTGCAAAGTGAGGTTGATTGAATAAATTGCCTTGGCCTTGGTTCCCATGAGCACCCTGATTTGCTTGATTTGCTTGAATGTTCTGCATCATTTGCATGAGCATCTAGGTGTTCTGGTTCGTCGCTTCCATAATTGCTCTCCAGGCCTCGGACGGAGGAGGAGGGGAAGGAGGACGATCAGGAACCTCCTCACCCTCTGGGTTAGCGTTGGGAACCCTTTTATGAGCCATCCTGAATGAGATGACAACTATTAGCCATTGATTGAAAGAATATATAAGTTGAATCAACGGCTAGAAATTGCAACATAGTCTTCACAAGAACATTCGAACAAGATGAACGAATGTAATCCACAGTTTAATAGTAAGAACAATCTTCACGAGAAGCCACTTGGGAGAACAAAAGGTAATAAAAACAACAAGGAGCAGATAGAACAAATACAAGATAGAAGCTTCGTTCGACATATTCGTGCTGAAAGCTTATGGAACGTGTTACAAAAGGGTTTTGCAATCCCCGGATCAGCATAGCCAAGGACCCTTTAAGATGCAACTCCCAATCGGAACAACACCCATAAAACTACTTCACTCAATGTAGAACCCCGAACTCCATATCATGTATTCGTTTGAAGAATGCCTATGAGCTACTAGATGAACCCACCTATTAATTTCCGAAAGTTTCCAGTTATGCAATCAGGTGTTGGGGATACAAGGGAAGCATCGCGCACTCAACTCTAATCCTACATCCAGCTGTATCCATCCTTCAACACATAACCAGTTATTTCCGGAAGTCGTCTACCTCGGACCTTCGAAACGCATCTACTATACAAGCTATGGCAATACTCCCGAACTACCTCCCCAGTACTGGGTGATGTCGGGGTTATCTTGCCACTAA
>LR738716.1:178226607-178242489 GCA_902687465.1 Secale cereale | reverse complement strand
GGCGCCTTTAGTCCCGGTTCCAGCCACGAACCGGGACCAATGGGTTGCCAATATATACCCCATCGCTGGCGAGCAGAGCACTCCACACTGCTCTGTTTTTTCTGGCCGGCGAGAGGAGAGCTTTGTGGTGCTCTAGCTCACCTCCTATGCACATGAGGTGTTCGATGAAATGCCCGAGCCACACTAGTTAACCTTTCTCCTCTTGAAGCTCGACCTCCAAGCTCCATTTTCTCCGAGATTTGTCTAGATTTAGCGGTTCGTCCCGTCCCATCCCCGTCTTCACCGCCGTCGATCGCCCGCGCCGATCTCGTCGCCGGAACCACCGTGGTGAGCCTCTTGTTCTATCTATGCTTTTCTTACTTTTATTATTGCTTTAGATAGATATTTATCTAATTGTCTTACTTTTATTGTTGCTTGTTATTATATAGTGCGATGGTTTTGATATCCGCCCACGTCGGCCCTCGTCCTGTCTACGATTCGGATGTGGTATATTATCTTTAATTTATAACTATTTGTTTTATTGTTTATGACAATTATGCCGACCAACGTGACATAGATGTTTTTATCTAGGAGGTAGTTGAACCGAAAATTCCAACCGACCCTCTTGTGGAGAGGTTAAATTTAGTTGAAAAGAAAACATTTACTTGAAGAAAAAATTGGAAAAAACGGAGGAGGAGAAGATGGAATTCGAGTTGCATGTTGCGGAAGTCGTCGATGATCACAAGATCAAGATGGACCCTATTGTCAAGAGGTTAATTTTAGTTGAAGAAGAAAACAATTACTTGAAGTAAAAACTAAAAAAATTGAGGAGGAGAAGATGATATTGGAGTTGCATGTTGCGGATGTCGTCGATGATCACAAGATCAAGATGGATGCCATGCGCTTGAAAATTAGAAAGATTAGAAAATATGCCATTCATACCGAGGCTTGGTATCATTATGCCGTTGGATCAATTGTTACCTTGGTTGCGATTATGATCGCATTTGTTGTTACGTTGAAATGTTCTACATAGTTTAAATGTATGGTTTAATTAGATGCTCTAGAGAGCTATGCATGTACTTTGAATTTAATGTGATGCTGAACTTATATTAATTTGATCACTTATCTGTCCATGATGTTCTGTAATGGTTTTTGACACACTTAATTATAAATAAATGCAAGCAGATGAACCGGCAATGGATGTACGGTGACAGACACACCTCCGAGTACATTAATGGCGTGCATAATTTTCTCGAAGTGGCTAAGGCAAACAAGCAGAATGGTTTTATGTGTTGTCCATGCACTAGCTGTGGGAATACGAGGTCTTACTCTGACTCGAAAACCCTTCACACCCACCTGCTTTATAAGGGTTTCATGCCACACTATAATGTTTGGACCAAGCACGGAGAAATAGGGGTTAGGATGGAAGACAGCGAAGAAGAAGAGGACGATGACAACTAT
This sequence comes from Secale cereale, assembly GCA_902687465.1. Classification (NCBI taxonomy): domain Eukaryota; kingdom Viridiplantae; phylum Streptophyta; class Magnoliopsida; order Poales; family Poaceae; genus Secale; species Secale cereale. The sequence continues at coordinate 178,241,049 of LR738716.1, read as the reverse complement.
GTGCCCCCGGAATACGGTGATGCTGCAACGGGGTAAGCTGGTGAAGGTCAAGAGGAACCAGACGATGTTGTGACCGATGATGATCTTCGCCGGGTCATTGTTGATGCAAGGAGACAGTGCGGAAGTCAAAAGGAGAAGCTGAAGTTCGATCGCATGTTGGAGGATTACAAAAAAGGGTTGTACCCCAATTGTGAAGATGGCAACACGAAGCTCGGTACCGTACTGGAATTGCTGCAGTGGAAGGCAGAGAATGGTGTGCCTGACAAAGGATTTGAGAAGCTACTAAAAATATTGAAGAAGAAGCTTCCAAAGGATAACGAATTGCCCGACAGTACGTACGCCGCAAAGAAGGTCGTATGCCCTCTAGGATTGGAGGTGCATAAGATACATGCATGCCCCAATGACTGCATCTTGTACCGCGGTGCGTACGAGGATTTGAGCGCATGCCCGGTATGCGGTGCATTGCGGTATAAGATTAGACGAGATGACCCTGGTGATGTTGATGGCGAGCGCCCAAGGAAGAGGGTTCCTGCCAAGGTGATGTGGTATGCTCCTATAATACCACGGTTGAAACGTCTGTTCAGAAACAAAGAGCATGCCAAGTTGATGCGATGCCACGCAGAGGACCGTAAGAAAGACGGGAAGTTGAGAGCACCCGCTGACGGGTCGTAGTGGAGAAAAATCGAGAGAATGTACTGGGAGGAGTTTGCAGGTGACGCAAGGAACGTATGGTTTGGTTTAAGCGCGGATGGCATTAATCCTTTTGGGGAGCAGAGCAGCAATCATAGCACCTGGCCCGTGACTCTATGTATCTATAATCTTCCTTCTTGGTTGTGCATGAAGCGGAAGTTCATTATGATGCCAATACTCATCCAAGGCCCTAAGCAACCCGGCAACGACATTGATGTGTACCTAAGACCATTAGTTGAAGAACTTTTACAGCTGTGGAATGGACAAGGTGTACGTGTGTGGGATGAGACCAACCAGGAGGAATTTGACCTACATGTGTTGCTGTTTGTAACCATCAATGATTGGCCTGCTCTTAGTAACCTTTCAGGACAAACAAACAAGGGATACCACGCCTGCACGCACTGTTTAGATGACACCCAAAGTATATACCTGGACAAATGCAGGAAGAATGTGAACCTGGGGCATCGTCGATTTCTTCCGACCAACCATCAATGTCGAAAGAAAGGCAAGCATTTCAAAGGCGAGGCAGATCATCGGAAGAAGCACGCCATGTGTACCGGTGATCACGTACCTGCTATGGTCAATGATTTACAAGTAATCTTTGGAAAGTGTCCCGGCGGACTATCTGTTCCGAATGACGCTGAGGGACGTGCACCCATGTGGAAGAAGAAATCTATATTTTGGGACCTACCCTACTGGAAAGACCTAGAGGTCCGCTCTTCAATCGACATGATGCATGTGACGAAGATCCTTTGCGTGAACCTGCTGATGGGCCTCGAACCCCTCGTTGGTTACCCCAAGTGGAAGGTGTAAGATGCAGTAAGTAGAAGTGTTTTCCCTTAGCAAAGGTACCAAGGATCGAATCCCCAGAGACTCCTAGGTTCAACAGGTAGGTGTCAATTGCTACGGCGCCAGATTAGTAGCAACCAACGTGGACCTGCACACAGATATAAATAACTTTGCTCCCAACGAGTACAGCGAGGTTGTCAATCTCTCCGGCCTTGTAGTTCACAAAGGGTTAAAAGCAATATGATAGTAGTGATAGATAGTGTTTTGCAATAGTAAATAAAATAGCGAAAAGTAAATAGTGGATGTGATCAATGATGGTAATATGGACCGGAGTCTCATGATGTTCACTAGTGATGTCTCTCTCTCAAAAGACGATAAAACAGCTATGTGAGGTAAACAAATTACAGCTGGGCAATTGACAGGACCACGAACGCAAACCAATGCTGACTACATTGCAAGAAAGGTTGAGGTTCAAAGCATGGGCGGTACGCCAAAGTAAGTAGACCGAAATCCATCAATATCTACTACTAATCATCCACCTTGAGATATCTATCCAGAAGATCTCGCTGGTATTAAGTTGCGAGTCCCACCCATAGTGTAAACTCAATGCAACAGACAACTGCATTAAAAGAACTTTGCGTAAAGTAAACAATCCTTGCACCCGCGGGCACAAGCACCGTTGTTTTCCCCCTTGTGGCAACAGCACATCCCCTAGACTCATGTTTCTGTCACTCAAGCTAGTCATCGAGGGGCATGAACCCACAATCAAGCATAACGTTCCCTCTTGGAGTCACTACGTATTACTTGGCCAAAGCAATAAATAACAACGGAGAACATGCAAGAATTACTTATGAACATAAATATAAAAGAAGTAGATCAAATATATTACTCAAGACCAATCTGAACATAATCTCATAATCCATCGGATCCCAGCAAACTCAACATAGCAACAACATAAGGATTACATATGTGCCTCGATCATGTAGGGCAGCTCACGAGGACTAATTAGTGAAGCACAAGAACGGGAGGAGAACATCACATAGCTACTGGTCATGGACTCATGGTCCAAGGGAGACTACTCACGAGTCATCCGGGAGGCGTCCATGGTGGTGGAGAAGCTCCCGGTGGTGATCCTCCCCTCCGGCAGGGTGCCGGGAAGAGTTCTCCTGGTGCTCCTGATCTTGGAAGCGGCGGCGGCGGCGGAACAGAGATGGGATCGCGAAAAGAAGTCCTGTTCTGAGGGTTACGGGGAACCCTTTAAATATATGCCAAAGTAGGGCACCGGGGGAGCCTCGGGGGGCCCAGGCGCCTTCCCGGCGCGGCCCGGGGGGGCGCCCACAGGGCGCCTGGAGCCCCTGTGCCCCCCCCCCCCAGGCTGCCCTTCGGACGCAGTGTTGTTTCCGGTTCGCTGATTTTTTATATAATTTTTCTGGATTTTTCTGGGCAGTTCTCGAAACGTGAAAACCTGAAATACAAAAACAACCGAAAACAGAAACTGGCACTGGGGTGCACTGGATTAGTAAGTTAGTCCAAATATGATCAGAAGTGTATGGAAGTGTATGAATATCATAGCAATATCACCCAAAAGTGGCATGGAGCAAGCAGAAATTATAGATACGTTTTGGACATATCAACATCCCCAAGCTTAATTCCTGCTCGTCCTCGAGTAGGTAAATGATAACAAGAATAATTTCTGTGGTGACATGCTGATAACCATATAGGACTTTCTCATAGTCATATGACAAAAGCTTACTGAGACAATGATTCTAAAGTAATTAAGTTGCCTCAAGAGAAAATCACAAATGACTGAAAGTTTTACAACATGAAACTGAAACATCAAAAAGATTTGCAATGAACATGATGTGCAAATATGATAAAGTGATATCTAGCTTGCCCCCCTTTAGTGATGCAAAACATAAGTGCAGGGGCACCTTCAAGGTTTAAGTGATGACTAGATACAATCATTTCAGAATAAACGATATCACAATCATGCAAAAGACAATGCTACTTTGGAACAATGCACATTACACTCAGAATGACAATCATGCTCTCAGTAGTTGGTGCTTGAAGTACTAGAGCTTTTTATTTTGAAACATGGAAGCAATTGTGTCAACGGTAGTAGTACTTCATATGTGTCATGCATAAAACATCTTATAAGTTGCAAGCCTCATGTATCGAATACCAATAGTGCTCGCTCCTTGTCCTAATTAGCTCGGATCCCCATGGGTTATCATTGCATTGCATATGTTTTAACCAAGTGTCACAAAGGGGTACCTCTATGCCACCTGTACAAAGGTCCAAGGAGATAGATCGCATTTGATTTCTCATTTTTGATAGATCTCAACTTGAGGACATCCATACCGGGACAACATAGAAAATAGATGATGGACTCCTCTTTAATGCATAAGCATATTCTCATGAGAGATTGAGGATTAAGGTCCAAGCTAAAACTTCCACCATGATGCATGGCTTTGGTTGGCGGCCCAATGTTCTTATCTAACAATATGCATATTAATTCAACCCACGGTAAATCACCCTTACTTCAGACAAGACGAACATGCATAGCAACTCACATGATATTCAACAAAAGTGTGACAGTTGATGGCGTCCCCAGAAACATGGTTACCGCTCAGCAAGCAACTCATAAGAAATAAGATACATAGGCAACATATTCTTTACCACAATAGTTTTTAGGCTACTTTCCCATGAGCTATGTATTGCATGGTTAATTTGCTTAGTACAGGTGAGGTTAGCAAAAGACTGGGAGCGACCAACTAAGAGAGCAATGACGGTCATAATCATGCAGAGCGACAAAGCAATATTGAATCAGGCATGGTAGTTATATCGCTACTTAGAAACAAAAGATCATCAAGGCTTGACAGACTTTCTTTACAGTCTTGAATATGCGTGAGCATACGCCAAGTCAATCAAAATAAATTCTCGAAGGAAGATATTACTAAACCATACCACATCATAGGCAAACAAACCAAGTTGGTACTCCAATAACACATTGGGAACCCCCCAGCTATCTGAGATTAACCAAAAGAAAACCTGAACTACTAAGCACCATCATGAAAGTAGCATCTTTATCATAGACACATTAACCCATGCAACGGAAGCAAACTCTCTTAATAAGGTGAGCATGGTAATTAAAGAGAGTTCAAGCAACCAACTAAATAAAAGCTCTTGAAAAGATAAGCATGAATACTAAGAGCAGAGTATGATAGTAGCTATCAAAAGACAAAGAACACACACAGCATAGATAGACATGAAAATTCTATGTGATGTTCTAGGTAGAGGTGGAGCGTGTTTCTCTCCCACAAAAAGGAATGCTGGGTTTCGACTCGTTATGAAAAACTAAAAAGAAAACTAAAAGCAAGACGCTCCAAGCATAACACATAACACATGAAGTGATAAAAATATAGCGAAACGAAAGACGAACTGATAATGTTGATGGAGAAGGGGATGCACGGGGGGCATCCCCAAGCTTAGACGCTTGAGTCTCCTTGAATATTTCTTGGGGGTGCACGGGGGCATCCCCAAGCTTGAGCGCTTGACACTCCTGAATCTTTTTATCATCTTTCCTCGCACACTTGAAAACTCCCTTCATACATAACTCATCATAATCTGATTAGCGAGGTTAGTACCCTTAATAAAATAATTATACCTTGCTGGAAATAAGGATATTCTTGAAGTTCTAATGTTTCTCAAGATTGCCAAAAGGTTTTTGCAAAGAAAAAGCAAGTTCACAATTTGCAAAGTGAAGGTAAGGCAAAACAGGACAGAATCTATGAAAAACAGAACAGCAGGCAGTAATTGACCTGTTCGGGATACTTCTGCAACTCAAATCAAAAAAACTCAGAACTGACGCACGAAATAAAATTATATAGAGAACGCTGTCGAAAAAATTCAGACCAAAAAGATGATCTGGTGATTTTATACGAATTTTTCTATCCAAGGACAGAATCTGTTTCCTGGACAGCACCTCACAACTTTTGAACTTTCTAGCAATCAGAGGCTATACTTGGCACAAATATGAAAAGCAAAGATACAATGATGATGCTACAGCAGTAAACAACATCAAGACACAACAAAAGCAAAAATTTTATTCATGTGGGCTGCCTCCCAAAAGCGCTTTCTTTTATGCCTTTAAGCTAGGCATAATGCATAGATCAAGTTTTGTCAAGAGTAAAAGAATAGCTAGCCCATACAACGGACTCAAAAGGTAACTTGATCTTCTTTCGAGGGAAGTGTTCCATCCCTTTCTTGAGAGGAAACTGAAATTTTATATTACCCTCTTTCATGTCAATGACAGCACCAACGGTGCGCAAAAAGGGACGTCCCAAAATAATTGGACATGAAGGATCATATTCAATATCCATAATAGTAAAATCAACGGGAACATAATTATCATTGACAACAATAAGAACATCGTCAATCCTCCCCAAAGGTTTCTTTATGGAAGAATCAATGAGACGAACACCAAAAGAACAAGAATCATAAGGTTTCAATTTAAGCATATCATATATCCTTTTGGGCATAACAGAGGTACTAGCACCAACATCACATAATGCATAACAAGAGAAGTCATTCAAATTAATTTTTATCATAGGATCCCAACCATCTTCTAGCTTTCTAGGTATGGAGGCTTCTACTCTAAGTTTCTCCTCCCTAGCTTTGATGAGAGCATTAGTGATATGCTCTGTGAAGGCAAGGTTAAGTGTGCTAGTGCGGGGATCTCTAGACATTTTGTGAAGGAAATCAATAACTTCTGTAAGAGTGCAATTATCAAAATCAAGGTCACGAGCATCAAGTAAAGTAGTAGTGGTGTCCTTAAGGCTCACCTGTTTGGTAGTTTCTATAGCATCACCATTAATAGGTCCATTGGGACCAGGAGTACATTGGGTGCTAAGAGTGTGAACATCCTCTTTGTTTAATTCGCTCTCTATTATAAGAGTTTGAACATCTTCCCAAGTTTCGGGAAGCTTAGGAGCAATTTTAAACTGAGGCTCATACTTTTTTCCTGGAAGACCATGCCATGGGCATAAATCTCCGTCATAACTAGTGTAATCACAAGGTTTATCTTTTTTGTAAACCCCGTCAGAGATAAGTGGGGCAATGGAAGTAGGGGTGTACTCCTCCCGTTTAGTGTTTTTGGTAGAACCCATAGTAGCAAGCAAGCAAGATAACTATTTTTGTGATTTTCGATAAAAGGAACTAAAGCAAAAATGATAGGTAAACTAACAAGACTAAAAAGCAAAGGTAAAAGATAGCATGCAACTCCCCTATCCTGAAGAGTGGAGTCCCCGGCAACGGCGCCAGAAAATACTCCTTGATGGGCCTCGAACCCCTCGTTGGTTACCCCAAGTGGAAGGTGTAAGATGCAGTAAGTAGAAGTGTTTTCCCTTAGCAAAGATACCAAGGATCGAATCCCCAGAGACTCCTAGGTTCAACAGGTAGGTGTCAATTGCTACGGCGCCAGATTAGTAGCAACCAACGTGGACCTGCACACAGATACAAATAACTTTGCTCCCAACGAGTACAGAGAGGTTGTCAATCTCTCCGGCCTTGTAGTTCACAAAGGGTTAAAAGCAATATGATAGTAGTGATAGATAGTGTTTTGCAATAGTAAATAAAATAGCGAAAAGTAAATAGTGGATGTGATCAATGATGGTAATATGGACCGGAGTCTCATGATGTTCACTAGTGATGTCTCTCTCCCAAAAGACGATAAAACAGCTATGTGAGGTAAACAAATTACAGTTGGGCAATTGACAGGACCACGAACGCAAACCAATGCTGACTATATTGCAAGAAAGGTTGAGGTTCAAAGCATGGGCAGTACGCCAAAGTAAGTAGACCTAAATCCATCAATATCTACTACTAATCATCCACCTTGAGATATCTATCCAGAACATCTCGCTGGTATTAAGTTGCGAGTCCCGCCCATAGTGTAAACTCAATGCAACAGACAACTGCATTAAAAGAACTTTGCGTAAAGTAAACAATCCTTGCATCCGCGGGCACAAGCACCGTTGTTTTCCCCCTTCTGGCAACAGCACATCCCCTAGACTCATGTTTCTGTCACTCAAGCTAGTCATCGAGGGGCATGAACCCACAATCGAGCATAACGTTCCCTCTTGGAGTCACTACCTACTACTCGACCAAAGCAATAAATAACAACGGAGAACATGCAAGAATTACTTATGAACTAAAATATAAAAGAGGTGAATCAATTATATTACTCAAGATCAATCTGAACATAATCTCATAATCCATCGGATCCCAGCAAACTCGACATAGCAACAGCATAAGGATTACATAGGTGCCTCGATCATGTAGGGCAGCTCACGAGGACTAATTAGTGAAGCACAAGAACGGGAGGAGAACATCACATAGCTACTGGTCATGGACTCATGGTCCAAGGGAGACTACTCACGAGTCATCCGGGAGGCGTCCATGGTGGTGGAGAAGCTCCCGATGGTGATCCTCCCCTCCAGCAGGGTGCCGGGAAGAGTTCTCCTGGTGCTCCCGATCTTGGAAGCGGCAGCGGCGGCGGAACAGAGATGGGATCGCGAAAAGAAGTCCTGTTCTGAGGGTTACGGGGAACCCTTTAAATATATGCCAAAGTAGGGCACCGGGGGAGCCTCGGGGGGCCCAGGCGGCCCCCCGGCGCGGCCCAGGGGGGGCGCGCCCACAGGGCGCCTGGAGCCCCTGTGCCCCCCCCCCCAGGCTGCCCTTCGGACGCAGTGTTGTTTCTGGTTCGCTGATTTTTTATATAATTTTTCTGGATTTTTCTGGGCAGTTCTCGTAACGTGAAAACCTGAAATACAAAAACAGCCGAAAACAGAAACTGGCACTGGGGTGCACTGGATTAGTAAGTTAGTCCAAATATGATCAAAAGTGTATGGAAGTGTATGAATATCATAGCAATATCACCCAAAAGTGGCATGGAGCAAGCAGAAATTATAGATACGTTTTGGACGTATCACCTGCTAGGCTTCTTGGGCGTGTATGGGAAGACAAAAGATACGCTGGAGGCACGGGAGGACCTGCAACATTTGCACGAAAAAGACGGCCTACCTCCAAAGCAGTATGAAGGTCCTGCCAGCTACGCTCTTACCAAAGAAGAGAAGGAAATCTTCTTTGCATGCCTGCTCAGTATGAAGGTCATGTCTGGCTTCTCGTCGAATATAAAGGGAATAATAAATATGGCAGAGAAAAAGTTCCAGAACCTAAAGTCTCATGACTGCCACATGATTATGACGCAACTGCTTCCGGTTGCACTGAGGGGGCTTCTACCGGAGAATGTCTGATTAGCCATTGTGAAGCTATGTGCATTCCTCAATGCAATCTCTCAGAAGGTGATTGATCCAGAAATCTTACCAAGGCTAAGGAGTGATGTGGCACAATGTCTTGTCAGTTTTGAGCTGGTGTTCCCACCATCCTTCTTCAATATCATGACGCACGTCCTAGTTCATCTAGTCCACGAGATTGTCATTCTGGGCCCCGTATTTCTACACAATATCTTCCCCTTTGAGAGGTTCATGGGAGTCCTAAAGAAATATGTCCGTAACCGCGCTTGGCCAGAGGGAAGCATCTCCATGGGCCATCAAACAGAGGATGTCATTGGGTTTTGTGTTGACTTCATTCCTAGCCTTAAGAAGATTGGTCTCCCTAAATCGCAGTATGAGGGGAGACTGACTGGAAAAGGCACACTTGGAGGGGAGTCAATAATATGCAGGGACGGGCATTCTTGGTCTGAAGCACACTACACAGTTCTACAGAGCTCTACATTGGTGACCCCGTATGTTGATGAACACAAGAACAGTCCGCGCTCCAAACACTCGGAGCAGTGTGATGATTGGATTACATGTGAACACATCAAGACTTTCGGCAGTTGGTTGGAAACACGTCTCAGAGGTGACAACACTGTTTGTGATGAGCTGTACTCATTGTCCAGCGGGGCCATCTTCGACTATATTGACTTACAAGGGATACGAGATAAATGGGAATACATTTTACACGATCGCCCAAGATCAAAAGAGCACCAACCAAAATATCGGTTAATGTTGATCCCACTATTTTGGAAGAGTGTCAACTTCGTATGCATGTGGATCGTGTTGAGAATATGTTTTGTGATAGCTATATTGTTGAATTTTCTTGTGATCCTACATGCAATTATTATGAGAGAGGAAAATATGGTTGTAGAAATTTTCATGTTACTAAATTACCTCTCGTTATGTTGAGATTGCTATTGTTTCTTTCTTCTTCCTTGCATATGCTAGATCTTGCTTATCTTGCTAATTTGTTTTCCTATAAAATGCCTATGCATAGGAAGTATGTTAGACTTAGATGTGATTTTCACATGCTATATGATGCTCTCGTTGTGCTTCAATTCTTATCTTTCATGTGAGCATCATTGAATTCTCAAGCCTATCTTAATGTTTACAAAGAAAGAGCTTGTTGGGAGGCAACCCAATTTTATTTTCTTGGTTTTTTGCTTCTGTTTAGTAATAAATATTTCATCTAGCTTCTGTTTAGATGTGGTTTTGTGTTTTAATTAGTGTTTGTGCCAAGTTGATCCTTTGGGAAGACTTGTGTGAAGTTTATGTGATCATGCTGTAAAAAACAAAAACTTTAGTGCTCACGATATTAGCTACCATTTTTTTACTGGAGAATGCTTTTTAGTTGATTCTTTTTGTAGATGATTAATAGACAAATTCCTCACGTCCACCAATTTACTTCAATTTTTTAGAGTTACAAAAGTATTCGAAACTTACAGATTACTACAGATTGTTCTGTTTTTGACAGATTCTGTTTTTCGTGTGTTGTTTGCTTATTTTGATGAATCTATGAGTAGTATCGGGGGTATGAATCATGGATAAGTTGGAATACAGTAGGTTTAACACCAATATAAACAAATAATGAGTTCATTACAGTACCTTTGAGTGGTGGTTTGTTATCTTATACTGACGGAGCTCAGGAGATTTTTGGCTAAGTTTTGTGTTGTGAAGTTTTCAAGATTTGGGTATGGATTTGATGGACAATGGAACAAAGAGTGGAAAGAGCCTAAGCTTGGGGATGCCCAAGGCACCCCAAGGTAAAATTCAAGGATAACCAAAAGCCTAAGCTTGGGGATGCCCCGGGAAGGCATCCCCTCTTTCGTCTTCGTCTATCGGTAACTTTACTTGAGACTATATTTTTATTCTCCACATGATATGTGTTTTTTCTTGGAGCGTCTTGTATGATTTGAGTCTTTGCTTTTTAGTTTCCCACAGTCATCCTCGCTGGACACACCTTTTGAGAGGGATACAAATGAATTAGAATTTATTAGAATAATCTGTGTGCTTCACTTATATCTTTTGAGCTAGATAGTTTTGCTCTAGTGCTTCACTTATATCTTTTAGAGCATGGTGGTGGTTTTATTTTGTAAGAAATTATTAATCTCTCATGCTTCACTTATATCTTTCTGAGAGTCTCTTAGAACAGCATGGTAATGTGCTTTGGTTATAAAACTAGTCCTAATATGATAGGCATCCAAGATGGTATAGTAAAAACTTTCATACAAGTGCATTGAATATTATGAGAAGTTTGATACTTGATGATTGTTTTGAGATATGAGGATGGTGATATTAGAGTCATGCTAGTAGAGTAATTGTGAATTTGAGAAACACTTGTGTTAAAGTTAGTGATTCCCGTAGCATGCACGTATGATGAACCGATATGTGATGAAGTTGGAGCATGATTTATTTATTGAGTGTCATCCTTTGTGTGGAGGTCAGGATCGCGCGATGGTTAACTCCTACCAACCCTTCCCCTAGGAGCATGCGTTGAATACTTTGTTTTGATAACTCATAGATTTTTGCAATAAGTATATGAGTTCTTTATGACTAATGTTGAGTCCATGGATTATACACACTCTCACCCTTCCACCATTGCTAGCCTCTCTTGTACCACACAACTTTCGCCGGTACCATACACCCACCATATACCTTCCTCAAAACATCCACCATACCTACCTATCATGACATTTCCATAGCCATTCCGATATATATTGACATGCAACTTTCCACCGTTTCGTTCATATGATACGCTTCATCATTGTCATTCACATAGAGTCGTATTTTGTTCTAGCTTCGAGTTGTAATCTTTGAGTTGTAAGTAAATAAAAGTGTGATGTTTTTCATTATTAGAGCATTGTCCCGTGTGAGGAAAAAAAGCCCCTCCAAAAAAAGAGAAGGAACAATGCTACTAACCTTTTCCACACTTGTGCTTCAAAGTAGCACCATAATCTTTATGATAGAGAGTCTCTTGCTTTGTCACTTTCATATACTAGTGGGAATTTTCATTATAGAACTTGGCTTGTATATTCCAATAATGGGCTTCCTCAAAATGCCCTAGGTCTTCGTGAGCAAGCAAGTTGGATGCACACCCACTTAGTTTCTTTTGTTGAGCTTTCATACACTTACAGCTCTAGTGCATCCGTTGCATGGCAATCCCTACTCACTCACATTGATAACTATTGATGGGCATCTCCATAGCCCATTGATACGCCTAGTTGATGTGATACTATCTTCCTCTTTTATCTTCTCCACAACCACCACCCTATTCCACATAGTGATATATCCATGGCTCACGCTCATGTACTGTGTGAAAGTTGAAAAGTTTGAAAGAATTCAAGTGTGAAACAATTGCTTGGCTGAAACCGGGGTTGTGCACAATTTTAATATTTTGTGTGATGAATATAGAGCATAGCCAGACTATATGATTTTGTAGGGATAACTTTCTTTGGCCATGTTATTTTGAGAAGATATGATTGCCTTGTTAGTATGCTTGAAGTATTATTATTCTTATGTCAATATAGACTTTTGTCTTGAATCTTTCGGATCTGAACATTCATGCCACAATAAAGAAAATTACATTGAGAATTATGTTGGTTAGCATTCCACATCAAAAATTCTGTTTTTATCATTTACCTATTCGAGGACGAGCAGGAATTAAGCTTGGGGATGCTTGATACGTCTCCAACGTATCTATAATTTTTGGTTGTTCCATGCTATTATATATTCTGTTTTGGATGTTTAATGGGCTTTATTATACACTTTTATATTATTTTTGGGACTAACCTACTAACCCAAGGCCGAGTGCAAATTGCTGTTTTTTGCCTATTTCAGTGTTTCGCAGAAAAGGAATATGAAACGGAGTCCAAACGGAATGAAACCTTCGGGAGAGTTATTTTTGGAACTATATCTTCACGAGAGACTTGGAGTACAAGTCAGAGAAGAAACAAGGTGCCCACGAGGGGGCAAGGCGCGCCCAGGGGGGTAGGGGCGCCCCCACCCTCATGGGCCCCATGTTGCTCCACCGATGTAATTTTTCCTCCTATATATACCCATATACCCTGAAAACATCGAGGAGCACGAAGAAACCCTAATTCCATCGTCGTAACCTTCTGTTCCCGTGAGATCCCATCTTGGGGCCTGTTCCGGAGCTCCGTCGGAGGGGGCATCGATCACGGAGGGCTTCTACATCAACACCATAGCCCCTCCGATGAGTTCTGAGTAGTTTACCATAGACCTTCGGGTCCATAGTTATTAGCTAGATGGCTTCTTCTCTCTCTTTGGATCTCAATACAAAGTTCTCCTCGATCTTCGAGGAGATCTATTCGATGTAATCTTTTTGCGGTGTATTTGTCGAGATCCGATGAATTGTGAGTTTATGATCAAGATTATCTATGAACAATATTTCATTCTTTTCTGAAATCTTTTATGTATGATTATAATATCCTTGCAAGTCTCTTCGAATTATTGGTTTGGTTTGGCCTACTAGATCTATAGTTCTTGCAATGGGAGAAGTGCTTGGCTTTGGGTTGAATCTTGCGTTATCCTTTCCCAGTGACAGCAGGGGCAGCAAGGCACGTATAGTATTGTTGCCATCGAGGACAAAAATATGGGGTTTATATCATATTGCTTGAGTTTATCCCTCTACATCATGTCATCTTGCTTAAGGCATTACTCTGTTCTTATGAACTTAATACTCTAGATGCATGCTGGATAGCGGTCGGTGTGTGGAGTGATAGTAGTAGATGCAGAATCATTTCGGTCTACTTGTCACGGACGTGATGCCTATATATAATGATCATGCCTAGATATTCTCATAACTATGCGCTTTTCTCTCAATTGCTCAACAGTAATTTGTTCACCCACCGTAAAATTCTGCTATCATGAGAGAAGCCACTTGTGAAACCTATGGCCCCCGGGTCTATTCTCATCATATTAATCTTCCATCTACTTTACTTTGCTTCATTTACTTTCTGTTTCTATGCCAAAAATACCAAAAATATTATCTTATCATATCTATCAGATCTCACTCTCATAAAGTCGTAAGTGACCGTGAAGGGATTGAACCCCTTATCGCGTTGGCTGTGAGGTTCTTATTTGTTTGTGCAGGTGCAAGAGACTCGCGCGTGGTCTCCTACTGGTTTAATACCTTGGTTCTAAAAAACTGAGGAAAATAGTTACGCTACTGTGCTGCATCACACTTTCCTCTTCGAAGGAATACAACGCAAGCTTGACAAGTAGCAGCTGGCCCGACGCCATCCGCCGCCCCTGCCGTCGACCCTGACCGCGCCGTCGTTGTCGCCCGAGCCCGCGCGCCCCTGTCCCCGCCCCTGAGCGCGCCTTCGCCGTTCGCCGCCCCCAACCACGCTCCTCGTCGTCGACGCCACCTCGCTGTGAGCGTCGCCCTGATCCCATCCTCCTCCTCCCTGTACTAGCCGCCGTCGCCGCCGCGCCGTCGCCCCTGCCCTTCGCTGCCGCCGCGCGCCGCCCTTGCCCTGCACGACCGCCGTGCCGCTGCCCCTGCCCTGCGCTGGTGCCGCGCACCGCCCTGCCGCCCCTGCCCTGCATTTTTTTGCATACATGTATTTTTGTGTGTCTATGTGTGTGTATGTGTATATAT
>LR738716.1:178196581-178226402 GCA_902687465.1 Secale cereale | reverse complement strand
AGAAGTTTTGTATATCTAGCTAGGAAGAAGGAAGAAGGAAGAAGAAGAAGAAGAAAAACTTTTATATATGCAAAAGTTACATTTTTAGAAAAGTTTTATCTAGGAAGAAGGAAGAAGATGAAAAAGAATGAGAGGAAAAAGGAAAATAAGAAGAGGAAGAAGGAGAAGAAGAAGGAGAAGAAGAGGAGAAATAAATAAGAAGAGAAAAAAAGAAGAAAAAGAAGAGGAGAAGAAGAAAAAATAGTTCTACTGGCTACATATATATAATGTGTTAATATATATGTAGCCAGTAGCGTCGGATAGATATACGAAAACTTGTTGTTCGACCAATCTTTCAGAGAAGGAGAGAGGTCGATCATCACTTCTCTCTGTATATGTATCGATCTTCTGTACTTAATGGTTTCCTTCATTTGCTTACTAGCTAGCCTGTCGACTCCTCTCGATCTATACGTATAGTACGTAGCGTCGACCAAGCACAGAGATAAGAGAGGACACTTATCTCTATTAGCGAGCTAACACAATATATGAAACCCCTAAATTAACCCTACAAAACCCCCAAACCCCCTCCCCCCCTTTCAGAAAGAAAAACAAAAACCCTAGCCCCTGAACTGCTGACGCGTGGAAGCTTATTTGTCCCGATTGGTGCTACCAACCGGACAAAAGCCCCCCCTACCTAGGCAAGCCGTAGTGGCCACGTGGAGGCCCATCTGTCCCAGTTGCTATAAGAACCGGGACTAAAGGTTTAGGGCATTTGTATCGACCTTTTAGTCCCGGTTCCCCAACCGGAACAAATGGCCCTTATGAACCGGAAAAAATGGCCCTTTTTCCACTAGTGCTAGATGACACGGTACCATTCTTTCTTTCCTTCTTGACACTTGAGATAAAAGCTTTGCATGTTCCATTAATTAAGAAGAAATTCGAGCCTAGATCACTACAGAAAAACCCGAGAAGAACCAGAGTTATAACACATCTACACATTAATCGTAGGAACAGGACACCGCCGACTATTGTAGAACATGACCAATTTCATGTTTGCACAACCAAAACTCAACACATGCTTAAAATAAGAAAAAACTTGACTCACATCACCCGCTCTATCCCTCAATATCACCCATCAACAAATGTTCCGTCGCCTCAACGACTCCGACTCCACATACTCAGTATCCACCCTCAAAATATGTTTTGGTATAGTGAGAGCTTTCTCTTTGAGGTTTACCTACATTTGAGCTGTTTTGTGATTCCCCTTTTTAGAAGAAAAAATGCAGCTCATGGAGTTAGCCCGACCCATGGAAATTTGAAGAAGATTTGTAGATTCGTATTGAAAGAAGTTTTCAACAATAATAATTTGTTCCATTTAAAATATATTTTGTTAGTTACATCTATGGTCAAACTTTGACCCCAAATGCAAGGAGGACTAATATATCCAGATGGAGGTAGTAATAATAAACATGATGAATCAAAACGATCATGATTGGGATGTTTAATTTAAAAAGTGTAGATTATCACATACTTAGAGCATCTCCAGCCATTCGGTCCCTCTGGGGCCTGAAAAATCGCCGCCTGGGGGCGAACCGGCGATAACTTCGGCCTAGGGACGGCCGGTTTCCCAGCCACCGACCCCGGGTCATGTTTTTTAAAGTTTTTAAAAAACATATTCGTCCAAACACGATACAGATTCGGTGAAATTTTTGGCGTTCCATAGTTTACATACCGAAAACATAATTTAACACAAAATAAAAAACTACTAGTACTACTGCCTCGCTGCCCCGCCGCCGCTTTCCGCCACGCGCCGTGTACAGGCCGAAGAGCTTGCCAAATGCGATGTAGTCGTCGACCTCCTCCTCCTTCTTCATGCCACTCCACCCCCTGCCCTGGGTCGCCTTGGCGGACGGGTTTGGCCGGAGGCTGGCCCTCGTCCTCGCTGTCCTCGAGGATGATGATGCCGCCCTCTTCGCGGCCGCGGCGTTGAGCGGCGATCTCCTCGAGGGCGCGACACTGGCGCTCCATCTCCAGCCGGGCGTAGTCCTCACGCGCCCACTTGCGGGCGGCCTCGTCGGCGGCGGCCATGTCCTCGTTCTCTCTCTTCACGGAGACGAGGCCCGGCACCATCTTCGGCTTGACGAGGCGGGAGGAAGGAGCAGAGGAGGCACGGCCGCCCTCGTTGATGACGAGGGCACCGCCGCGGGTATGCCGACCGAGCTGTGCTTCCACGGGCTCAGCCTTCATGCTGGTGAGCGCCGGCAAACCGGAGGAGCTGCACGAGGAGAAGGACCCTCCCGCCATGCGCCTCGGTAGCCAATGGCCGCCATTCCGACGGGGAACTAGGGTCGGGGTGTCGGGTACTCGAGCTGCGGCTCGTTGCCGCCCTCGAGGTGCGCGAGGACGAAGTGGAGCGTGCGCCCGGGGACACCCCACCACAGACGGCGACCGTCGGCGTTGTGGCGCCCTCGCACCGGCTCGTTGTTGGTGGAGGCGAGCTGCTCCGCATGACAGCATTCGAAGTACGTCGCCCAGTACGCGTGGTTGGTGGTGGCGTACACCGGGCGGCCCCGCACCTCCTTCGGCAGGGAAGCCCGAACGCGCCTGATCTCGTCATGGAAGTGGTCATCGTCAGGCTTCGGGGGGACGGGGATGCCTTCGGCGCCGAGCCGCCACCGCCCAGGCACGTGCATGTCAGGCGGTGCCATGTAGTTCGCCTCGTGGAGCAGTTCGGCTTCCCACTCGTGCACGTGGCCATGACTGAAGTTGTTGGTCGCTACCCTATCGCCGATGTAACATCCCAAATTTTCAATTTGGAATGTTATACATAGATCATATTGCATTGCATGTTCTTTTGCATTTTTGTTTGTGGCGTTCCTCAAAATTCTAAGCAACTCAAGGACCTACGGAGAGAGTTGGGAATTTTACCGTTTTCGTATTTGAGTTCGCTCGAATACCGGTACGAGGACAGTGTGATTCTAATTATTTTTCTCTCCTAAAAATATTTCTAAATACAAAATATGAGCGGAAATAATATGACTTCTCCAAAATAACAGAAATATTGGAGGAAAAATATTAAAATCACTTTTGAAATTTTTCTGGATTTATTTGCGAATTTATTTGCATAGGAAAAAATGCGCGTTTTTCAAAATTGCATTTAGGTCCAGGAAAAATGTTCACTTTGTCCTAAATATTATTAGAGGACGGTGAAAATTTATTTCGGGAATTTTGGAGTCCGTTTAGTATTTCTTTCGTTAGTTTTTCTGCGCCAGGACTCTATTTAAAAAAGAAGTGAACCGACTTAGACTCGTATAGGAAAGGGACTCTGGGCTTTATAAGCCGCCACCCCGGCCCGTTTCGCCCGAAGCCGCCAGCCTCGCCCGCCCCTTGCCCTAGCCGCCGCCGCAGCCCTGCCGCGCCGCCGCCGCACGCCGCTGCACCGTCGCGCCGCCGCTCGCCGCACCCCGCGCCGCCGCCCCGCTAGCCACCGTCGTACCGCCGCCGCCGTCGCCGGAGATCCCGCCGGAGTTCGCGAGGTAGATGCCGCTCGGTTTTTTTATAAAAAAAACCGTAGATCTGTTTTATTAGATTAGATCGGTTCGGTTTTTCCATCGGTTTAGTTATTTAGCGGACGTTCGTCCGTACGTTCGTTTTAACAAACGGTTTTCGTTAGTTAGCCGCAGACAGCGAACGTTCGTTCGTTAGCCTGTTCGTCCATTTTATTTTTCTGGGTATTTATCCGCGGTTATTCCGATCGCGATTTCTGCCCTGATCTTGTTTTTCGTTTTTCTTTTCGCTCGAGAGTCGGAATCAGGTGATTCAAAATCCCAGATCTTCGTCTCGATGCCCTCTTTACATTTAATCAACTTGAACAAAGTTTTGGCTACTTTAAAATTTGACTTTAGGCCAACTAGTACACCGGAGCTCGTTTCTTTTGTAGTTTGATTTTCGTTGCTTCTTTCGAGTTGATTCTTTTTGCAAACCGGAGTTCTTAAGTTCAACTTTCTGGTTAGATCTCTTATTTGAGTTTTACCCGTGCATTAGTTAAGTACTTATTGTGTGCTTGTTTGATTGCGATAGAGTACCCGGAGTGCGTCACTTGCTACTTTGAGTCTCTAGGTTTTGCGGATCATCAGCAAGGCAAGTAACACTTTGATCATACTTTCCAATTACCTAGTTTTCATTGCATTAGTCCAACCCTCACACATTGCATGCGTAGGATTAATTAATTTGTGGAATTGGGAAGTAGATTGAGGTAGTACCTATTACATGCATTACATTCAAACCTTTGGGAGTTACTTCTATGTTTGCTGTTAGGACATGCTATGCTCGTAGACGTGGTTTGGGTTTGAGTGAAATCCATGACAGATGTGAGTTTGTTAATTAATGGTTCAACTTAAGGTGGCAACTTTAACACACATGTGGGTGGATTGAGGCATCTGGGTATTCCAGTGATTGCCTGTTTTTCTTTTGGACCGCCACCCAGGCTCAAAGGGATCATGAGATTTTTCATACTAGAAACTTCCGTGTGCAGCCACATGCCAATATGGGCTCTGGCATAGTTGAGTAAGTTGTGGGAAACCTTTCCATGATGGGCTAGCAGATGTAGTGGGTTTTGTAGGTGTACCGGCCTATCTATCTGGTTAAGGGGACCTCTTCGGAAAGACTGTGTCTCGGTCATCCGTTTCTCAAACACCATGCAGTGCGAGAAACCAAACGGAGGAGATCAAGTATTGTGGGGAAAAGTGCACAAACCTCTGCAGAGTGTACAAACTGATCATGATTAGCCGTGTCCCCGGTTATGGACGTCTTGAGTATCTAGTACTTGGATTATCATGTGAATCTCATCATGTTACTTTAATTAATTTCGTTGGGTTAATGATTATTTTAATTGGGGTTTAGAGGATGTCTATCTTCTCAACGATGTTTCAATTACCATGATAGTTAATTAAAAATCTATTCCTTTGAAGTAGGAAAAAATTGGCTTTACGCAAAAACTTAACCATAGAGCTTTCCACCAGCAAAATATTGCATATAGTATAGCTTTACTTCCATTGCACTCTCTTGTGTTACCTTGCCAGCATATTCCATGTGCTGACCCGTTTTTGGGCTGCAATGTTTCATGTTGCAGACTTTTCAGACGACGAGTAAGATGCCTTTTAGGTCGTGGTTCTATACTCAGTGATGCCGTTGGAGTTGATGGACTCACTTATCTTCCAAGCCTTCCGCTGTTATCGTGTTAGATGGCCTTCAGCCATATTTATTGTAATATATTCATCGTTGGACTATCGATGTAATAAGTGTGTGATTGCTACTCTGTTATAAATCCTTCAAGTACTGTGCGTGTCAGCATTACTGATCCAAGGATGACACTGATGCACAGAGATCAGATTGTTTGAGGTCTGGTCGCTACAAGATGGTACCAGAGCACACGCTGACTGTAGGACACGACCACTAAGCTAAAACCCTAGAGCACTATTCACGCTTCTCTTTCCTGACTCCTCATCTTTTCTACTCTTTAGGATGGTGGAAGCAAAGCACAAGTTCATGCAACCGGATGATGATATGCCATTTGGACGACACCTGAAGGAAGTCACCAGATATTTAAACATTGGACTACCAAGTTTCACCGGAACCTACAATGCCACTCTACCTGAGGAGGAGCGTTGGTTGATTCAGGCTCAAGTTCCAGGAAGGACGTTCGCACCTGTCACCTCACTCATAGCATTTTCCTTTAATGCGCCTACATGGAGCCTAGGTAGGAGCATGGTAGCCCACATTGCTATGGGAAGGATCGGAGAAGTCTACAAACAGGAGCTAAAGGACACTATCTACCAGATTTGTGGACGCCGCGATGAGAATTGGGATATGATTAGCACCCGAAAGGATAGGTCCATTGCAGCATTCATCCAGGAGTTGAACCACCACATTCGTCGCCAGGAGCACCAGATGTGTGCAGGGATGATAGATTTGAAGAAAGCCCTAAATAGGAATTTGGAGCTAGAAGAAGAACTCAAGTCTACACGCGACGGATATGAGGAGGAGATGAAAATACTTGTGGAGAAGAATGATGATTTGACACGAAAGTTAGGAATACTCATGGGAGAAGAAGACGAGGAAGAAGAACCCAAGGAGATTCCACCGGAAGACTACATCATTATAGATGACACAGATTCGGAAGCTGAGGATAGCAAGGACGAAGACTATGAAGATGAAGCTGGAGCAGATATTATGGAATCCTCTGCCGATCAATATTTTTAGATGACCACCATGTGACTAGTAGTTTACTACCATATATTAGTTTTAGAGCACTTTTGTAACAATCGTTAGATTTGTAAGATTTTGCTTGAAATTGATTGGTGTGTTATGATTGTGTGTTTGCCTCGTGTGCATATGGGTAGTGATTTTCGCTTAGACCTCTTTTCTATTCTAATCTCTTCCCTCTACACCCATCAGATGCCTCCAAGACGTGAATTTGAGTTTTCCCCTGAGCTCACTCAGTTGATCCAGCAGCAGAACACCCTAATGCAACTTCTTGTCCAGAACACTCAGAACAACCAGAACAACAACAACAACCCTCCACCACCACCACCTGTGGACAACCTGACACGTTTCTTAAGGTTGCAACCACCCGTGTTTGCTAGCAGCATCGAACCAATAGTGGCTGATGACTGGCTACGCAAGATTGGAAGGGATTTGACCACCGCCAATTGCTCGGATGCTGAGAAGGTGCGATTTGCCGCACACCAGTTGTCTGGACCAGCCGCAGCATGGTGGGAGAATTACACAGCAACTTATCCCGTAGCCAATGTGACTTGGGATTAGTTTCAGCAAGCTTTTCGTACCGCCCATGTCTCAACTGGAGCCATGAGTATGAAGAAGCAGGAGTTTCGCAATTTGCGCCAAGGGAATCGTACTGTGGCCCAGTACGTGGATGAGTTTAGTACCCTATCTCGTTATGCCCCAGATGATGTGGCCACAGATGCCGCTAAGCAGGAGAGATTCATGGAAGGGCTGAATGATGAGATGAGTGTACAGTTGATGGTGGCAACTTTCAATAACTACCAGGAGTTGGTTGACCGCGCCCTAATGATTGAAAGGAAGCATCAACAGATTGAGAGCCGCAAGAGGAAGTATGGGCAAGGAAAGTATAATTTTGGAGCTCAGCAGAAGCCCCGTTTTACCCCTAAAACGGTAGGACAGTTTCAGCATACCCATGGAGGAGGTAGCTCGCACAATCACAATGGCACCAAGAATGGAAATGGAAATGGGAATGGAGCCAATGGAAACCAGAGCCGCCCTACACCGTCCACACCCACCAAGAGGGATTTCAGCCATGTCACTTGTTATAAGTGCGGGAAGAATGGACATTATGCCAATGAATGCCCAGAAGTTAAGAATGGGAACGGCAATGGAAGCGCCGTGAAGAAGCCTAACCCGTTCAATAAAGGACAAGTGAACCACGTGACCGTGGAGGAGGTAGAAGAGCAACCAGATGCTGTTGTCGGTAAGTTCTTGGTTAAGACATTTATCGCAATAGTTCTTTTCGATACTGGTGCATCGCATTCATATAATTCAAGGGGATTCGTAAATAGACATAGGATGTCCACCCGAGTTCTTAAGACCCCATGTTAGTAAGTTCACCTGGAGCAGAGTATATGGCACACCAAGGATGTATTCAGACGCCATTGATCATAGGACGCCATACTTTCCCCTCTGACCTAATAGTTCTGGAGTCACAAGGATTGGATGTGATATTAGGTATGGATTGGCTATCGAAGTATGGAGGTAACATTGACTGTGCCAGTAAGTCTATTTTGCTCACCACCCCGGAGGAAAAAAGGATCAAGTATGTATCTAGGCATTCGCCAATAAGGACTCAAGTACATTCTCTCACGGGAGTTGTTCAGGAGGAAGTGCCAGTAGTGAAGGATTATCCGGATGTGTTTCCAGAGGAGTTACCTGGCATGCCACCGGATAGAGATATAGAGTTTTTGATTGAACTTTTGCCAGGCACCGGGCCAATTTCTAAGAGACCATATAGGATGCCCGCAAAGGATTTGGAGGAGATAAAGAAACAGATTAAGGAGTTACTGGATAAAGGATTCATACGCCCAAGTTCTTCGCCTTGGGGTTCGCCAGTACTTTTAGTGGAGAAGAAGGATGGATCGTTAAGAATAGTTGTTGATTACCGTGGATTGAATGAAGTAACGATCAAGAATAAGTACCCATTACCAATGATCAATGATCTGTTCGATAGATTGCAAGGAGCTAAGATATTTTCCAAGATCGATCTGCGATCAGGGTACCATCAATTGAAGATCCAAGAGCAGGCTATACCTAAGACAGCCTTTACCACTAGGTATGGGTTGTACGAGTATACCGTTATGTCGTTTGGTCTGACGAACGCACCGGCATACTTTATGAACCTGATGAACAAAGTGTTTACGGAGTATTTGGATAAGTTCGTCGTAGTGTTCATAGATGATATATTGATCTTCTCGAAGGATGAAGAGGAGCATGCAGAGCATTTGCGTTTGGTGTTGGAGAAGCTCAGAGAACATCAGTTATATGCCAAGTTTAGCAAATGCGAGTTTTGGTTGAAGGAAGTCGGATTTCTCGGACACGTTATATCTGGAGAAGGAATAGCAGTAGATCCCGCCAAGGTGGACACTGTGACCCATTGGGAAGCACCAACAACAGTTGGAGAGATCCGGAGTTTTCTTGGACTTGCAGGATACTACCGGAGATTTATCGAGAATTTCTCGAGGATTGCAAAGCCAATGACGGAGTTGTTAAAGAAGGACACCAAGTTCAGTTGGACAGAAGAATGTGAGGCCAGTTTTCAGGAATTAAAGAAACATTTGGTCTCATCGCCTGTGTTGATTCTGCCAGATCAACATAAGGATTATGAGGTGTACTGCGACGCTTCACGTCGAGGACTTGGAGCAGTTCTTATGCAGGAAGGAAGAGTTGTTTCGTATGCTTCACGACAACTAAAACCTCATGAGCTGAACTATGCCACCCACGATTTGGAGTTAGCAGCGGTAGTGCATGCATTGAAGACGTGGAGACATTTTCTTATAGGAAACCATTGTGAAGTATATACGGATCACAAGAGTTTGAAGTATATATTCACACAGAAGGAGCTGAATCTTAGGCAAAGGAGATGGCTGGAACTCATTAAGGATTATGACATGAGATTGCATTATCATCCCGGGAAGGCTAACGTAGTAGCCGATGCGCTAAGCCGTAAGAGCCATGTCAATACCCTAATGATGGAAGGATATCCAAAGGAGTTAGCCGAGGACCTACGAGAACACGTATGGAGATAGTTCCGAGAGGCTATGTAGCAACATTAGAAATCCAGTCCACCCTGATGGATAAAATCAGAGAAGCTCAGAAAGCTGACAAGGAGGTTGTCGCTATAAAGGAGAGGATGAGCGAAGGAAAAGCTAAAGGTTTTCGTGAGGATGAACACGACACCCTATGGTTTGAGGATCGAATCTATGTGCGTAATGACCCGGAGATCAGGAAGTTGATTTTACAGGAGGCCCATGATTCACCATACTCGATTCACCCAGGAAATACTAAGATGTATTTGGATTTGAAGGATATTTTCTGGTGGACCGGTATGAAGAAGGATATTGCGGAGTATGTAGTAGTTTGTGATGTATGTCAGAGAGTAAAGGCAGAACATCAGAAGCCAGCCGGATTGTTACAACCTATGCCAATACCCGAATGGAAGTGGGAGAAGCTTGGCATGGATTTTATCACCGGATTGCCCAGGACCAAAGTAGGATATGATTCAATCTGGGTAGTAGTAGACCGATTGACGAAGGTAGCCCACTTTATCCCTGTGAAAACCACATATACCAGTGCAAAGTTGGCAAAGATATACATGACCAGAATTGTGTGTCTGCATGGAGTTCGGAGGAGCATCGTATCAGATAGAGGAACCCAGTTTACCTCAAAGTTCTGGAATCAGTTACATGAAACTTTGGGTACCAGACTAGAGTTTAGCACAGCTTTTCACCCGCAAACAGATGGACAGACTGAAAGAGTCAATCAGATTTTGGAGGATATGCTGAGAGCCTGTGCACTAGATTATGGATCTAGTTGGGATGACAACTTGCCCTATGTGGAGTTCTCATACAACAACAGTTACCAAGCCAGTTTGAAGATGGCACCGTTCGAGGCATTATATGGAAGGAGATGCCGAACACCGTTAATGTGGGATGAAGTTGGAGACCGACAGTTCTTTGGACCAGACTTGATCAAAGAGTCTGAGGAGAAGGTTAAGTTGATTCGAGATAGATTGAAGGTAGCTCAGTCCAGGCAGAAGAGTTATGCAGACTCGAAGCGTAAGGAGATAACCTATGAGATCGGGGACAGAGCGTGCTTGAGAGTGTCGCCTCTGCGAGGATTTAAACGTTTCGGAGTTAAAGGGAAATTAGCCCCGAGATTTGTGGGACCTTACCATGTTTTGGAACGCATGGGAGAGGTTGCCTATAAGTTGGAATTGACCGAAGGATTGTCAGGAGTGCACGACGTGTTTCACGTTTCGCAGCTTAAGAAGTGCCATGCGGAGATGGCCGATATACCGCTTAGAGACACAGTACCCCCTGGAAGCAATTCAGTTGGACAGTGATCTGACCTACGAGGAGAAGCCTGTTAAGATTCTCGAATTTTCGAGCAGAGTTACTCGCAGTAAGGTTATCAAGTTTTGCAAAGTTCAGTGGAGTCACCACAGCGAGGAAGAAGCCTCCTGGGAACGAGAAGATGATCTACGCAAGGACCACCCACACCTGTTCTCTAGCCAAGTCGAATCTCGAGGGCGAGATTCATTCTAAGGGGGGTAGGTTTGTAACATCCCAAATTTTCAATTTGGAATGTTATACATAGATCATATTGCATTGCATGTTCTTTTGCATTTTTGTTTGTGGCGTTCCTCGAAATTCTAAGCAACTCAAGGACCTACGGAGAGAGTTGGGAATTTTACCGTTTTCGTATTTGAGTTCGCTCGAATACAGGTACGAGGACAGTGTGATTCTAATTATTTTTCTCTCCTAAAAATATTTCTAAATACAAAATATGAGCGGAGATAATATGACTTCTCCAAAATAACAGAAATATTGAAGGAAAAATATTAAAATCACTTTTGGAATTTTTCTGGATTTATTTACGAATTTATTTGCATAGGAAAAAATGCGCGTTTTTCAAAATTGCATTTAGATCCGGGACAAATGTTCACTTTGTCATAAATATTATTAGAGGACGGTGAAAATTTATTTCGGGAATTTTGGAGTCCGTTTAGTAGTTCTTTCGTTAGTTTTTCTACGCCAGGACTTTATTTAAAAAAAGTGAACCGACTTAGACTCATATAGGAAAGGGACTCTGGGCTTTATAAGCCGCCACCCCGGCCCGTTTCGCCCCAAGCCGCCAGCCTCGCCCGCCCCTTGCCCTAGCCGCCGCCGCAGCTCTGCCGCGCTGCCGCCCTTGCTGCGCCGCCGCCCACCGCACCCCGCGCCGCCGCCCCGCTAGCCACCGCCGGACCGCCGCCGCCGTCGCCGGAGTTCGCGAGGTAGATGCCGCTCTGTTTTTTTTTAAAAAAAAACCTAGATCTGTTTTATTGGATTAGATCGGTTCGGTTTTTCCGTCGGTTTAGTTATTTAGCGGATGTTCGTCCATAAGTTCGTTTTAACGAACGGTTTTCGTTAGTTAGCCGCAGACAGCAAACGTTCGTTCGTTAGCCTGTTCGTCCGTTTTCTTTTTCGGGGTATTTATCCGTGGTTATTCCGATCGCGATTTCTGCCTTGATCTTGTTTTTCGTTTTTCTTTTCGCTCGAGAGTCGGAATCAGGTGATTCAAAATCCCAGATCTTCGTCTCGATGCCCTATTTACATTTAATCAACTTGAACAAAGTTTTCACTACTGTAAAATTTGACTTTAGGCCATCTAGTACACCGGAGCTTGTTTTTTTTGCAGTTTGAGTTTCGTTGCTTCTTTCGAGTTGATTCTTTTTGCAAACCGGAGTTCTTAAGTTGAACTTTCTGGTTAGATCTCTTATTTGAGTTTTACCCGTGCATTAGTTAAGTACTTATTGTATGCTTGTTTGATTGCGATAGAGTACCCGGAGTGCGCCGCTTGCTACTTTGAGTCTCTAGGTTTTGCGGATCATCAGCAAAGCAAGTAACACTTTGATCATACTTTCGAATTACCTAGTTTTCATTGCATTAGTCCAACCCTCACACATTGCATGAGTAGGATTAATTAATTTGTGGGATTGGAAGTAGATTGAGGTAGTACCTATTACCTGCATTATATTCAAACCTTTGGGAGTTACTTCTACGTTTGCTGTTAGGACATGCTATGCTCGTAGACGTGGTTTGGGTTTGAGTGAAATCCATGACAGATGTGAGTTTGTTAATTAATGGTTCAACTAAAGGTGGCAACTTTAACACACATCTGGGTGGATTGAGGCATCTAGGTATTCCAGTGATTGCCTGTTTTTCTTTTGGACCGCCACCCAGGCTCAAAGGGATCATGAGATTTTTCATACTAGAAACTTCCGTGTGCAGCCACATGCCAATATGGGCTCTGGCATAGTTGAGTAAGTTGTGGGAAACCTTTCCATGATGGGCTAGCAGATGTAGTGGGTTTTGTAGGTGTACCGGCCTATCTATCTGGTTAAGGGGACCTCTTCGGAAAGACTATGTCTCGGTCATCCGTTTCTCAAACACCATGCAGTGCGAGAAACCAAACGGAGGAGATCGAGTCTTGTGGGGAAAAGTGCACAAACCTCTGCAGAGTGTACAAACTGATCATGATTAGCCGTGTCCCCGGTTATGGACGTCTTGAGTATCTAGTACTTGGATTATCATGTGAATCTCATCATGTTACTTTAATTAATTTCGTTGGGTTAATGATTATTTTAATTGGGGTTGAGAGGATGTCTATCTTCTCAACGATGTTTCAACTACCATGATAGTTAATTAAAAATCTATTCCTTTGAAGTAGGGAAAAATTGGCTTTACGCAAAAACTTAACCATAGAGTTTTCCACCAGCCAAATATTGCATATAGTATAGCTTTACTTCCATTGCACTCTCTTGTGTTACCTTGCCAGCATATTCCATGTGCTGACTCATTTTTGGGCTGCAACGTTTCATGTTGCAGACTTTTCAGACGACGAGTAAGATGCCTTTTAGGTCGTGGTTCTATACTCAGTGGTGCCGTTGGAGTTGATGGACTCACTTATCTTCCAAGCCTTCCGCTGTTATCGTGTTAGATGGCCTTCAGCCATATTTATTGTAATAAATTCATCGTTGGACTATCGATGTAATAAGTGTGTGATTGCTACTCTGTTATAAATCCTTCAAGTATTGTGCGTGTCAGCATTACTGATCCAGGGATGACACTAATGCACAGAGATCAGATTGTTTGAGGTCTGGTCGCTACAGCCAGGGAATCATTCTCCCATTGGCAGGTGTGCACGCGGTGGTTGTAGACGGGGGGAGAGGGAGACGAGGGGTATCGGCGACGAGAGAGTGGATGCGGGCGAGTGCGTCCTCCGGCGAGGGAAGTGGGTCTTTTATAGTGGTCGGGGCCGGGTGGTGTGTGTACAAGTTTGGTGGGAGCGGGCACGTCGCTGCACTGCGTCGCGCGTGAAGAATCAACGGAATGTTGATCGGCGGGGCAGCCTTGCCTTTTCATTCCCCGCGGGAAAACGACGCGGCGAGGAACACGAGGCGAGTTGGTCGCTGACTCGGCGGTCCCACCGGACTTTCACGCTAAAAACGCTTCCCCGGCGCCCCGGGCGCCCCCAGCGCGCCGTGTTTGGCCTGGGTCCGCCGACGCCAAATTCGGGCTGAACCGGCAAAAATCGGGCTTCTGGGGACGTGAGTGGACAATTTTTTAGCGGCGGCGGTAAAAAGGGCCTTGGGGGGCCTGTTGGGGGCGCGAGTGGAGATGCTCTTAGTATCCACCCTCGAAATATGTTCTGGTATAATGAGCGCTTTCTCTTTGAAGTATACCTATAATTAAGTTATTTTATGATTCCTTTTTTAGGAAAAAAAATACAGCTCATGGAGTTAGACGGGACCTTGGAAGTTTTAAAGAAGATTTCGTGCGTACACATCCGAGAATGCGAGCATTGTTTTCGAACTCGGGCGGGCAAACAAGCATCAACACTCACTAGCCATTCGAGTGCAGCCATGCTTCACTGATTATTTTTTAGACTATAGTCGATTCCTCTCCTCTTTTTTAGGAATCCAAATTGATGCACAAGTGTGATATGTCTTCAACGTATCTATAATTTTTTATTGTTCCGTACTATTATATTATCATTCTTGAGTGTTTTACAATCATTTTAAATCAACTTTATATTATTTTTTGGGACTAACCTATTGACATAATGCCTAGTGTCAGTTGTTATTTTCCTTGTTTTGTACATCACTGAAAATCAACATCAAACGGAGTCCAAATACAGCGAAAATTTTTGGAGAATTTTTTTGGACCAGAAGACCCACGAAGGTCCAAAGAAGTACCTTAGGGGAGGCCCAAGGTGGGCACGACCCACCAGGGCACGCCTTGGGGTGTCGTGCCCCCCTAAGTGGCCCCCCGCACCGCCTCTTCGGCATATAAATCACCAAATATTCTAGAAACCCTAGGGGAGTCGACGAAATTTTGTTCCAGCCGCCGCAAGTTCCTGAACCACGAGATCCAATCTAGACACCATCATGGAGGGGTTCATCATCCTCATTGGTGCCTCTCCGATGATGCGTGAGTAGTTCACCATAGACCTACCGGTCCGTAGGTAGTAGCTAGATGGCTTCTTCTCTCTATTTGATTCTCAATACAATGGTCTCTTGGAGATCTATTTGATGTAACTCGTTTTGCGGTGTGTTTGTTGGGTTCCGATGAACTTCGAGTTTATGATCAGATCTATATCCATGAAAGTTATTTGAGTCCTTTTTGATCTCTTATATGCATGATTACTTATAGCCTCGTATTTTTTCTTCGAATCTTTGGTTTAATTAGGCCAACTAGATTGATTTTTTTTGCCATGGGAAGAGGTGCTTTGTGATGGGTTCGATCTTGCAGTGTTCTTTCTGAGTGACAAAAGGGGCAGGTAGACATGCATGTATCATTGCTATTAAAGATAACAAAATGGGGGTTATTCCTACATGAATAGATCTCGTATACATCATGTCATCGTTCTTATTGCATTACTCTGTTTCTCCATGAACTTAATATACTAGATGCATGCTCGATACCGGTTGATGTGTGGAGTAATAGTAGTAGATGTAGGCGGGAGTCGGTCTACTAATCTTGGACGTGATGCCTATATAATTATCATTGCATGAATATCGTCATAGCTATTTGATTTTCTATCAGTTTCTCAACAGTAATTTGTTTACCCACCGTGTGCTATTTCTTTTGAAGAGTTTAAGCCATGGAAAAGTTAGAATACATTAGATATAATGCAATGACAAAATATGAATTGGTTTGCCACAGTACTTAAAGTAAAGATTGGTTTTGTTATACTAACGGATCTCATGAAGTTTTGTGTGATTGAAGTTTTCAAGTTTTGGGTGAGATCACGATGGATGAAGGAATAAGGAGTAGCAAGAGCCTAAGCTTGGGGATACCCGAGGCACCCCAACATAATATTCAAGAAGTATCAAGCAACTAAGCTTGGGGATGCCCCGGGTGGCAGGCATCCCCTCTTTCTTCTAACGACCATCGGAATTTTACTTGGAGCTATATATTTATTTGTCGCATATCATGAGTTTTGCTTAGAGCGTCTTGTATGATATGAGTCTTTTTTCTTTTTATTATTTCATAAGTATCTTTGCTAAACACACCTATTTGAAAGAGCCAAAATTATGATATGCTTTGTTAGAATTGCTCTTTATGATTCACTAAAAAATTGAGCTATGGAATTGCTCTAGTGCTTCACTTATATCTTTTTTAGCACCGTGTTCTTTAATATCTTTGAAACAAACTTTCATGCTTCACTTAGATTTATTTGAGAGTTAGTACTTTTTTAAAATAAATTCTCTCATGCTTCACTTATATTATTTTGAGAGAAGAAAATTGTATGCTCATGTTCTTCACTTAAATTTGTTCGAGCTTATCAAAAGCAACATATGAAACTAGTCCTAAAGTGATAGATATTCAAGAGGGATATAATAAAAACTTTCATGAAAATTATTGGACAAAAAACTTGATTCTTTGTAATAGTTTTGAGATATGATGATGCATAATATGTGAGTTATGTTAATGAGTAATTATGCTTTAGTAAGAATATTGGTGTTAAGGTTTGTCATTCCCTATGCAAGCACGAAAGTCAGTAATTATGCAATGAAATTACATCCTATTTGTGTTGCATTATTCGTTGTTAGTTATGTTTAATGTTCTTTTATGATGGTTTTCGTTCCTTAGTTGGTCGCTTCCCAATCTTTTTGCTAGTATCCACCTTGTACTGAGTAGAAATACTACTTGTGCATCGAAATCTTAAAACCCAGGTTGTGCCAAATTAGTCCATCATACCTACCTATATGCGGTATTTCCATGCCGTTCTAAGCAAATTTGTATGTGCCAACTCTAAATTCAAAATAATTTCTCTTTTGTGTGCTCGTACCGCTCATGAAGCGATGAGGGGTGGCTAATATTTTTTTTCATGCTAGATGTGTTATTCTCAAATGAGTGTTTATTCACTTGTCATTGCACGCGGGTATGGTGGTAATAGGGATTCCCAGTCCTGAAATGAAAAAAAATATACTTTATGTTGTCAAATAATAAATTCCTTGGAAAGTGTTGGTATGGACGGTACCCGTGGATATGTCTAGCCGTGGAATGTGAAAGTATGGTGTAAAAAGGAATACAATTTATTTTATGTTTGGGAACCGCCTATGATATATCTAGCATGGAAAGTGTTGGGAACTCTTACTCGTTCTCGCTGACGAGAAAGGCATGCCACCCAAAATAATTTTATCTCTCCATTTAATCTTTGAGCTCTGGCACCTCTACAAATCCCTGCTTCCCTCCGCGAAGGGCCTATCTATTTACTTTATGCAATTTTTATTTTTATTTTGAATCTCATCTTCTCTTATAAAGCACCAACTACGGAACACTATTATCACACTTGAGCATTGGATGTCGTTAATATTTGGATGTGTTGCATGAATGGATCAATGATGGAGCATGATGGGATAGGGATAACTTGCTTTAGAATTGATATTTTGAAAGGATATTGTTGCTTGTCGATATGCTTGAGTATTGAAATCTTCATGTCAAAACTAGACTATTATTTTGAACCATATAAAAGTCCAAATGTCCATGCTACAAAAAAATATGTGATGAACATGTTAGGCAGCATTCCACATCAAAAAAATTATTTTAATCATTTACCTACTCGAGGACGAGCAGAAATTAAGCTTGGGGATGCTGATACGTCTCCAACGTATCTATAATTTTTTTTATTGTTCCATGTTGTTATATTATCATTATTGGATGTTTTACAATCATTATATAGCAACTTTATATCATTTTTTGGGACTAATCTATTGACATAGTGCCCAGTGACATTTGCTTATTTTTCCTTCTTTGTTACATCGCAGAAAATCAATACCAAACGGAGTCCAAATGCAGCAAAACTATTTGGAGAATTTTTTTGGACCAGAAGACCCACGATGGGCCAAAGAAGTACGAGAGGGGAGGCCTGAGGTGGGCACAACCCACCAGGGCGTGCACTGGGGGTCGTACCCACCTCGGTGGCCCCTGCACCGCCTCTTCGGCCTATAAATGACCGAATATTCCATAAACCCTAGGGGAGTCGATGAAATTTTGTTCCAGCCGCCGCGAGTTCCAGAACCATGAGATCCAATCTAGACACCATCACAGAGGGGTTCATCATCCTTTTTGGTGCCTCTCCGATGATGTGTGGGTAGTTCACCATAGACCTACAGGTCCGTAGGTAGTAGCTAGATGGCTTCTTTTCGCTGTTTGATTCTCAACACAATGATCTCTTGGAGATCTATTTGATGTAACTCTTTTTGCGGTGTGTTTGCTGGGATCCGGTGAACTTTGAGTTTATGATCAGATCTATATCTATGAAAGTTATTTGAGTCTTTTTGATCTCTTGTATGCATGATTACTTATAGCCTCGTATTTCTTCTTCAAATCTTTGGTTTAGTTAGGCTAACTAGATCGATTTTTCTTGCCATGGGAAGAGGTGCTTTGTGATGGGTTCGATCTTGTAGTGTTCTTTCCCAGTGATAGAAGGGGCAGCAAGACACGCATGTATCTTTGCTATTAAGGATAACAAGATGGGGATATTCCTACATAAATACTCCATCCGTTCCAAAATAGATGACCCAACTTTGTACTAGCTTGGGTCATCTATTTTGGAACGGAGGGAGTAGATCTCATCTACATCATGTTATCGTTCTTATTACATTACTCCATTTCTCCATGAATTTAATACATGATAACCCACAAGTATAGGGGATCACAACAGTTTTCGAGGGTAGAGTATTCAACCCAAATTTTTTGATTCGACACAAGGGGAGCCAAAGAATACTCTCAAGTATTAGCAGTTGAGTTGTCAATTCAACCACACCTGGAAGACTTAATATCTACAGCAAGGTATTTAGTAGCAAAGTAATATGGAAGTAACGGTAATAGTGGCAAAAGTAACAGTAGTAGTTTTGTAGTGATTGTAACAGTAGCAGCGGAAAAGTAACTAAGCAAAGAACAATATGTGAAAAGCTCGTAGGCATTGGATCAGTGATGGATAATTATGTCGGATGTGATTCCTCATGTAATAGTTATAACCTAGGGTGACAAAGAACTAGCTCCAATTCATCAATGTAATGTAGGGATGTATTCTGAATATAGTCATACGTGCTTATGGAAAAGAACTTGCACGACATCTTTTGTCCTACCCTCCCGTGGCAGCGGGGTCCTATTGGAAACTAAGGGATATTAAGGCCTCCTTTTAATAGAGTACCAGACCAAAGCATTAACACTTAGTGAATACATGAACTCCTCAAACTATGGTCATCACCGAGAGTGGTCCCGATTATTGTCACTTCGGGGTTGTCGGATCATAACACATAGTAGGTGACTATTGACTTGCAAGATAGGATCAAGAACTCACATATATTCATGAAAACAAAATAGGTTCAGATCTGAAATCATGGCACTCGGGCCCCAGTGCCAAGCATTAAGCATGGAAAAGTCATAGAAACATCAATCTTAGAACATAGTGGATACTAGGGATCAAACCCTAACAAAACTAACTCGATTACATGGTAAATCTCATCCAACCCATCACCGTCCAGCGAGCCTAGGATGGTATTACTCACGCGCGGCGGTGAGCATCATGAAATTGGTGATGGGGGAAGGTTGATGATGACGACGACAACGATCTCCTCTCTCCAGAGCCCCGAACGGACTCCAGATGAGCCCTCCCGAGAGAGATTAGGGCTTGGCGGCGGCTCCGTATCGTAAAACACGATGAATCCTTCTCTCTGATTTTTTTCTCCCCGAAAGTGAATATATGGAGTTGGAGCTGAGGTCGGTGGAGCGTCAGGGGGACCACGAGACAAGGGGCGCGCCCAGGGGGGCGCCTTCCACCCTCGTGGACAGGGTGTGGGCCCCTGGTCTTGATTCTTTCACCGGTATTTTTTATATATTCCAAAAATAATCTCCGTTGAATGTCACGTCATTTCGAGAACTTTTATTTCTGCACGAAAATAATGCCATGGCGGTTTTGCTAAAAACAGCGTCAGTCCGGGTTAGTTCCATTCTAATCATGCAAGTTAGAGTCCAAAACAAGGGCAAAAGTGTTTGGAAAAGTAGATACGTTGGAGACGTATCAACTCCCCCAAGCTTAAGTCTTCGCTTGTCCTCAAGCAATTCAGTTGACAAACTAAAAGTGATAAAGAAAAACTTTGACAAACTCTGTTTGCTCTTGTTGTTGCAAATATGTAAAGTCAGCATTCAAGTTTTTAGCAAAGATTATGAACTAACCACATTCACAATAACTTTCAGGTCTCATGTTTACTCATATCAATGGCATAATCAACTAGCGAGCAATAATAATAAACCTCGGATGACAACACTTTCTCAAAACAATCATAATATGATATAACAAGATGATATCTCGCTGGCCCTTCCTGAGACCGCAAAACATAAATGCAGAGCACCCCTCAAGATCAAGGACTGACTAGACATTGTAATTCATGGTAAAAGAGATCCAGTCAAGTCATACTCAATGTAAATTAATAGCAATGCATGCAAATGATAACGATTCTCTCCAACTGGTGCTTTTTAATAAGAGGGTGATGACTCAACATAAAAGTAAATAGATAGGCCCTTCGCAGAGGGAAGCAGGGATTTGTAGAGGTGCCAGAGCTCAAGTTTTAAAATAGAGATGAATAATATTTTGAGTGGTATACTTTCATTGTCAACATAACAACCAAGAGATCTTGATATCTTCCATGCTGCACACTTATAGGCGGTTCCCAAACAGAATGGTAAATTTTATACTCCCCCAACCACCAAAAAGCACACTCCACGGCCATCCAAATCCACGGGGTACCGTCCATACCAACAACAACCCTGGGGGAGTTTTGTTTAATTATTATGATTTGAGCATGGGACTGGGCATCCCGGTTACCAGCTATTTTCTCATGAATGATGAGCGGAGTCCACTCATCGTGAGAATAACCCACCTAGCATGGAAGATATAGATAGCCCTAGTTGATACATGAGCTGTTCGAGCATACAAAACAGAATTTCATTTGAAGGTTTAGAGTTTGGCACATACAAATTTACTTGGAACAGCGGGTAGATACCGCATATAGGAAGGTATGGTGGACTCATATGGAATAACTTTGGGGTTTATGGAAGTGGATGCACAAGAAGTATTCCCGCTTAGTACAAGCAAAGGCTAGAAAGAGACTAGGAAGCGACCAGCTAGAGAGCGACAACAGTCATGAACATGCATTAAAATTAATCAACAATGGGTGCAAGCATGAGTAGGATATAAATCACCATGAACATAAATATCGTGGAGGCTATGTTGATTTTGTTTCAACTACATGCGTGAACATGTGCCAAGTCAAGCCACTCGAATCGTTCAAAGAAGGATACCACCCCATCATACCACATCACAACCATTTTAATATCATGTTGGCACGCAAATAAGACCATTATAAACTCCTATCTAATTAAGCATGGCATGAGCAACTATAATCTCTAATTGTTATTGCAAGCATGTTTCATTCATAATAGGCTGAATCAGGAATGATGAACTATCATATTTACAAAAACAAGATAGGTCGAGTTCATACCAGCTTCTCCCATCTCAATCAGTTCATCATATATCGTCATTATTGCCTTTCACTCGCACGGTCGAATGGTGTGGATAATAATAATAGTGCACGTGCATTGGACTAAGCTGGAATCTGCAAGCATTTAATACAAGGGAGAAGACAATGTAATATGACACTTGGTTAAATCAACAATAATGCATATGAGAGCCACTAAATATTTTCGTCATGGTCTTCTCCTCTTGACCCCCAAAGAAGAGAAAAGAAATAAAACTATTTACACGGGATAGCTCCCAACAAGCAAAAGAGGAACGAGAAATCTTTTTGGATTTTCTTTTAATTACTACTACTACAAGCATGGAAATTAAACTAGCTAAAAGCTACAACTAATATTTTTTGTTTTTCTTAAGGTTTTTCTAACACACAAGAAAAGGACCTAGAAAAGAAAATGAACTAGCATGGATAGTACAAAGAAAAAGTATGAGCACCGACTACTGGAATGAGTGTGTGAACATGAATGTAATGTCGGTGAGAAATATGTACTCCCCAAGCTTAGGCTTTTGGCCTAAGTTGGTCTATGGCCAGTACTGGCCTGACGGATATCCAAAGTTGTAGTTGGGGTTGTACTGCGATGCAGGCATGCAGCGGCTATTGCCTGATGAGCTGCAGTTTGGAGACAAGCCACCTCCATCCTCTCCTTTTACTCATTAGCCTCCTCTCTGGTTATAACATATCTCCTTTTTGCCTGAAAGTCAAAGAAAGTAGGAGCAGGGAGAGCAATATGGACAGTGCGACGTCTGTCAAAGATTAGTCGGTACTGAAGGAATTGTTCATTCCTCTCAACAAACTGATGGCGGACCATATCATTTTAATCTAGATAAGCAGGAGGCAACTTCGTATCATTTTCATGTATGGGTATATGAAGATAATTAGCCACACGAGTTGCATAAATTCCACCAAACAAATCTCCACTTAAATCGTTAAGATGTAACCTTCGCGCAACAATGGCCCCCAAGTTATAATGTTTATCACCTAATACCGCACTCTTGAGGACACTAAGATCTGGGACGCACATGTGGCAAGCCTCATCTTTACCATTAATGCATCTACCAATGAAGAGAGCAAAATAATGTATGGAAGGGAAATGAATGCTCCCTATGGTAGCTTGTGTAATTTCTCTAGATTCCCCCACAATAATACTAGCAAGAAAGTTTTTATATTCAGATTTGCAAGGTTCACTAACATTACCCCACTGAGGGAGTTTACAAGCATCATTAAAATCTTCTAGGTCCATTGTATAAGATTTATCATAAAGATCAAGTAAAACAGTGTGAGAATTGTGTGAGGATGTAAATTTAAATCTTCTCACAAAGAAATCAGTTAAGTAGTGGTACTGGGGACACTTATCTGACATGAAGTCCTCAAGATCAGCATTACGCACATACGTGTCAAATTCTTCCTTGATGCCTGCCTGGACCATAAACTCCTTCGACGGCCATTCACAAGGCCGTACTTGAGCTTCCCTTGGTAGTTTATCGTCCGGCTCACGTATCGCAAGCCTTGATCCTTGCTTCCTTGAGGAACCACCTTGGTAAATTTTCCTATGCATTTTTCTCTGAAGAATTTCTAAAATTTTTAGTGACTTAAAAATAAAAGTGAGCCAAACTCAACAAGATTGATAGAAACTACTCCCACAAGTGCCTAGAGACTATATCATGCATTAGAACTACTTGGGACCATATAAATTTGACATGCAAGCTCAAGAACAGGGTCACCTAGGCAGCAAAAATTTGCAGTAAATAAAGCACTAGAACAAAAAATAATTGGACCATTGGAGGAGTCACATACCGAAGAACAATCTCCCCAAACAGTTTTGTGAATGGAGCTTTGAGCAAGGAGATCGAAAATGGTAGCAAGATGAGCTAGAACACGAGTTTGAGCTATGGGAGGATTTTTTCTGGAGGAGGATGAAGTGTGTGGGTGCTGGAATAAGTGGGGGCCACGTGGGGCCCATGGGGCAGGGGTGCGCCCAGGGGGTGGGCGCACCCTGTACCCTCGTGGCCAGGTGGTGGCTCCCTCTAGTGTGTTCTCAGTGCTATATATTCTTAAATATTCTAGAAAAAAATCATATTTCATTTTCGGGTCATTTGGAGAACTTTTATTTTTAGGGTATTTTTTATTACAAGGATAACTCGGAAAACAGACAGAAAATATTATTTTTACTTTATTTAATCTAAATAACAGAAAGTAAAAGTGGGGTAGAGAGAGTTGTGTTTTCTAAATTCATCCATCTCATGCTCATCAAAAGGAATCCATTAATAAGGTTGATCAAGTCTTGTTAATAAACTCTTTCCGAATAACATGAAACCGGAGTATTTTCAAATAACACTAGGTTACCTCAATGGGGATATGTATGTCCCCACCAATAATAATATCATATTTCTTCTTGACAGTAGGAAGAGGAAATTCAAAACCTCCAATGATAATCGTTGAAAGTTTTCGAATAGAATTGATACCGTGGACTTGAGGTTGTTTCCTCGGAAATTGTACCGTATGCTCATTACCATTAACATGAAAAGTGACGTTGCCTTTGTTGCAACCAATAAAAGCCCCTGCAGTATTCAAAAAGGGTCTACCAAGGATAATAGACATACTATCGTCCTCGGGAATATCAAGGATAACAAAGTCCGTTAAAATAGTAACATTTGCAACCACAACAGGCACATCCTCATAAATACCGACAGGTATAGCAGCTAATTTATCGGCCATTTGCAAAGATATTTCAGTAGGTATCAACTTATTCAAGTCAAGTCTACGATATAAAGAGAGAGGCATAACACTAACGCCGGCTCCAAGATCACATTAAGCAGTTTTAACATAGCTTCTTTTAATGGAGCATGGTATAGTTGGTACTCCTGGGTCTCCTAGTTTCTTTGGTATCCCACCTTTAAAAGTATAATTGGCAAGCATGGTGGAAATTTCAACTTCATGTATCTTTCTTTTATTGGTAATAATATCTTTCATATACTTAGCATAAGGATTTGTTTTAAGCACATCAGTCAAACGCATACGCAAAAAGATAGGTCTAATCATTTCAGCAAAGCGCTCAAAATCCGCATCATCCTTTTTCTTGTATGGTTTAGGAGGAAAGGGCATGGGTTTCTGAACCCGTGGTTCTCTTTCTCTACCATGCTTCCTAGCAACGAAGTCTCTCTTATCATAACGTTGATTCTTTGATTGTGGGTTATCAGGATCAACAGCAGGTTCAATCTCTACATCATCGTTATTGCTAGGTTGAGCATCAACATGAACATCATTATTATCATTGTCACTAGGTTCATATTCATTACTAGATTGTATTTCAGCATCAGAAACAGAAATATCATTGGGATTCTCAGGTGTGTCAACAATAGGTTCACTAGAGGCATGCAAAGTCCTATCATTTTTCTTTTTCTTCTTCTTAGAAGGACTAGGTGCATCAACATTAGTTCTCTGAGTATCTTGCTCAATTCTCTTAGGATGGCCCTCGGGATACATAGGTTCCTGAGTCATTCTGCCCGCTCTAGTCACAACCCTAACAGCATTATCATTTCTCTTACTATTTAATTCATCGAGCAAATCATTTTGTGCTTTAAGTACTTGTTCTACTTGGGTGGTAACCATAGAATCATGTTTACTAATGAGTTTAAGTTCACTTTTAACTCTAGACATATAATCACTCAAGTGTTCAATCATATAAGCATTACATTTCAATTGTCTACCAACATAAGCATTGAAATTTTCCTGTTTAACAATAAAATTGTCAAACTCATCTAAGCATTGGCTAGCAGACTTATTATAAGGAATATCACCTTCATCAAATCTATAGAGAGAATTTAACTTTACTACCTGTGTTGGGTTATCAAGATCATGTATTTCTTCGATAGGTGGTAAATTCTTAACATATTCAGCTTTAATACATTTTTCTTTCATAGATTTCTTTGCCTCTTGTATATCTTCAGGAGTGAGAAACTGAACACCCCTTTTCTTCAGAGTTGGCTTAGGAGTTGGTTCGGTAAGTGTCCAATTATTTTTCATTACTCAACATATTATTTAATAGAAATTCAGCTTGATCGATTGTTCTTTCCCTGAAAACACAACCAACACAACTATCCAGGTGGTCTCTGGAAGCATCGATTAGTCCATTATAAAATATATTGAGTATTTCATTTTTCTTAAGAGGATGATCAGGCAAAGCATTAAGTAATCGGAGAAGCCTCCCCCAAGCTTGTGGGAGACTCTCTTCTTCAATTTGCACAAAATTATATATTTCCCGCAAGGCAGCTTGTTTCTTATGAGTGGAAAAATATTTAGTAGAGAAGTAATAAATCATATCCTGGGGACTACGCACACAACCAGGATCAAGAGAATTAAACCATGTTTTAGCATCACCCTTTAGTGAGAACGGAAATAACTTAAGGATATAATAGTAACGAATTTTTTCCTCATTGGTGAATAGGGTGGCTATATCATTTAGTTTAGTAAGATGTGCCACAACAGTTTCAGATTCATAACCATGGAAAGGATCAGATTCAACCAAAGTAATTAACTCAGGATCGACAGAGAAATCCTAATCCTTATCAGAAATAAAGATAGGTGAAGTAGCAAAAGCAGGGTCATATTTCATTCTAGCATTCAAAGACTTTTCTTCCAGCTTAGCTAACAGTTTCTTAAGATCATATCTATCATTGCAAGCAAGAAAGTCTCTAGCAGTTTCTTCATCCATAACATAACCCTCAGGCACAACATGCAATTCATATCTAGGGGGAGAATCTTCATCATCACTTTCATCAATATTATCAGTTTCAATAATTTCTTTCTCTCTAGCCCTAGCAAGTTGTTCATCAAGAAATTCACCTAGTGGCACGGTATTATCAAGCATAGAAGTAGTTTCATCATAAGTATCATGCATAGCAGAAGTGGCATCATCAATAACATGCGAAATATCAGATTCAATAGCAAGTGTAGGTGTCGCAAATTTACTCATAACAGAGGGTGAATCAAGTGCAGAGCTTGATGGCAGTTCCTTACCTCCCCTCGTAGTTGAGGGATAAATCTTGGTTTTTGCGTCTTTCAAGTTCTTCATAGTGATCAACAGATATAAATCCCAAGTGACTCAAAGAATATAGCTATGCTCCCCGGCAGCGGCGGCAGAAAATAGTCTTGATAACCCACAAGTATAAGGGATCGCAACAGTTTTTGAGGGTAGAGTATTCAACCCAAATTTATTGATTCGACACAAGGGGAGCCAAAGAATACTCTCAAGTATTAGAAGTTGAGTTGTCAACTCAACCACACCTGGAAGACTTAATATCTGCAACAAGGTATTTAGTAGCAAAGTAATATGGAAGTAACGGTAACATTGGCAAAAGTAACAGTAGTAGTTTTGTAGGGATTGTAACAGTAGCAGCGGAAAAGTAACTAAGCAAAGAACAATATGTGAAAAGCTCGTAGGCATTGGATCAATGATGGATAATTATGTCGGATACAATTCGTCATGTAATAGTTATAACCTAGGGTGACAC
Source organism: Secale cereale (assembly GCA_902687465.1). Taxonomy (NCBI): domain Eukaryota; kingdom Viridiplantae; phylum Streptophyta; class Magnoliopsida; order Poales; family Poaceae; genus Secale; species Secale cereale. Next base: position 178,199,513 of record LR738716.1, on the reverse strand, counting down.
AGAACTAACTCCAGTTCATCAATGTAATGTAAGCATGTATTCCGAATATAGTCATACATGCTTATGGAAAAGAACTCGCATGACATCTTTTGTCCTACCCTCCCGTGGAAGCGGGGTCCTATTGGAAACTAAGGGATATTAATGCCTCCTTTTAATAGAGTACCGGACCAAAGCATTAACACTTAGTGAATACATGAACTCCTCAAACAATGGTCATCACCGAGAGTGGTCCCGGTTATTGTCAATTCGGGGTTGTCGGATCATAACACATAGTAGGTGACTATTGACTTGCAAGATAGGATCAAGAACTCACATATATTCATGAAAACATAATAGGTTCAGATCTGAAATCATGGCACTCGGGCCCTAGTGACAAGCATTAAGCATGGCAAAGTCATAGCAACATCAATCTTAAACATAGTGGATACTAGGGATCAAACCCTAACAAAACTAACTTGATTACATGGTAAATCTCATCCAACCCATCACCGTCTAGCCAGCCAACGATGGTATTACTCACGCACGGCGGTGAGCATCATGGAATTGGTGATGGAGGAAGATTGATCATGACGACGACGACGATCTCCACTCTCCGGAGCCCCGAACGGACTCCAGATCAGCCATCCCGAGAGAGATTAGGGCTTGGCGGCGGCTCCGTATCGTAATACGCGATGAATCCTTCTCTCTGATTTTTTTTCTCCCAAAAGTGAATATATGGAGTCAGAGCTGAGGTCGGTGGAGCGTCAGGGGTTCCACGAGACAAGGGGGCGCGCCCCCACCCTCGTGGACAGGGTGTGGGCCCCCTGGTCTTGATTCTTTCGCCAGTATTTTTTATATATTCCAAAAATAATCTCCGATGAATTTCAGGTCATTTCAAGAACTTTTATTTCTGCACAAAAATAACACCATGGCAGTTCTGCTGAAAAAAGTGTCGGTCCGGGTTAGTTCCATTCAAATCATGCAAGTTAGAGTCCAAAACAGGGGCAAAAGTGTTTGGAAAAGTAGATACGATGGAGACGTATCAATACACTAGATGCAAGCTGGATAGTGGTCGATGTGTGGAGTAATAGTAGTAGATGCAGACAGAAGTCGGTCTACTAATCTTGGGCGTGATGCCTATATAATAATCATTGTCTGGATATCATCATAACTATTTTATTTTCTATCAATTGCCTAACAGTAATTTGTTTATTCACTGTGTGTTATTTTTTTAGAGAAGCCACTAATGAAATCTACGGTCTCCGGGACTATTCTTTACCATATTTATGTTTCAGTCTATTATTTGCCTTTGCGGTTTATTTTTATTTGCTTTTTAGATCTATATTATTAAAAACTCAAACGAAAAAAATATTGTATTTTGTTTGCTGTTCTATTATTTGCATCTATCAATCTACACAACTACCAATCTTTTATCCGAGAGAAATTGACAACCCCTCTTACACGTCGGGTTGCAAGTATTTATTTTTTGTGTGCAGGTATCGTCTACATAGTGTTGCTTGAGTCTCCTACTGGTTAGATAACCTTGGTTTCACATCTAAGGGAAATACCAACCATAGATGTGCTGCATCATCGCTTTCTCTTTGGGGAAATACCGACGTAGTTCAAGCGACATCAAACTGTTACAAGAGGGTGCACATATGTTTTGTAAATAATCATTGTGGTTTACATGTCATTTTATTGTTACTATACATAATTACACATTAAAATAGACTTTAGATGCCAATTGAATCGCTTTTACTAACTTAACCAATAAAATAATTTTATTTGGTAAGCCAATATATCAAACAAGTTTTGTGGGTATTCATAGAAACCCGGTGAAAAAAATAGTAAACTGAATACTATAGTAAATAGGTTAGGAGGAAGGACAGAAACGAGTGGATGACATAACTATTAAGTAGACGAAGGCGTGAGACCTCTTCAGGGCATTTCCTATTCGGCGCTCAAGGCAACCGTTTGTAAGTTATTCATAAGCGGCGCCCACAAGCTCACGTCACAGGCCGGCCAACATGTTACAAGAAACTTCCAGTTTAGATTCTTTCATTGTTTTTTTCTTGGTTTTCTACGGATTTTCATTTAGTTTTTTTTTCATTTTTTCTGTTTTTCGGTTTCATTTTTTCATTTTATTTTTCAAATGTGGAACTTTACTATTTTCTAAAGTTAGTGAATTGTTTTTAAATTGTGAGTCTTTTCAAAATTGTGGCTTTTTTGTTTTTTTATCATTTTCAATTTTGCCTATTTGTTTCAAATTTATGAACTTTTAAAATCAATGAAAAAATTCAAAATTTTCAAAATACAAAGAACTTTTCCAAGGTCACAAAAAATGTAATTCGTTAGTTTTTTAAAAACTTTGGTGAATTATTTAAAATTGTGATTCTACCAGAGTATTTTCTCGGAAGTCAATGATTAACAGGTTAACAAAGCATTCTTCGGCGGACTGATAACACGCCTGGCGTGAGCGCTAGTTGGTTGGCATGCGCCAAAGGGTCGTCCTATCTAATGATGTAGATGGGGGAGACCGCACAGACGCGCATCCATCCCTCGTCCCGCACATGATTTAGGCCAACTCATGTACGGGCGAATGGCACCTTTTTTTGATTCTTTTTTTGTTTCTTTTCTCTCTTGACTTTGAAAAATGATCGGGATGAATTGAAAGGAAGGATTTTATGAATTTAAATAATTCTCCCATAATTTAAAAACTTCATGAATTTCATAATTGTTCTGTGATTTCAAAAAATGTTTCAAATTTCAAACAAAATATTCATCAATTTGGAAAATGTTCCCACATTTCAAATATTGTTCACAAATTTGGAAAATGTTCCTGTATTCCAAATAATGTCCAGAATTTGTAAGAAGTGCTGGTGAAATGATTTTTTTAAATGTTCATGAATTAAAAAAATGTTCATGAATTTCATCAAACAGTTCCGAATTTTTC
>LR738716.1:178157094-178173248 GCA_902687465.1 Secale cereale | reverse complement strand
AGAATTGTGTGCGATCATTATAGATAGCCCACACGGTCTTTGTTTGTGAGTTGTGTGCTCGTCAGGGCACACAGTTCGACAAACCAACCTGTCGGCGATAATGTGGAAGATCTCTGTCGAATACATATTACTAACCGTATGTAATGCGATTGACAGCATAAACAGAGATATATACAGTCTGCTTAATTTAGTCCTTCTTCTTGTTGTTGTTGTTGGATGGCCGTGTGACATCGTCTTGGCAAGGACGCTTCTTGCCACTGACTGTTGGCTTTTCATCCCCGCCGCCGCCGTCGTCGTCGTTGCTGTCGTCGTCCTCCTCCTCCTCGTTCGACCATTCCTCCTCATCATCATTGTCGTCCTCTTCTTCATCCTTCGACGGCTCCTCGTCCATCTGGTTGTCGTCTGACGACTCCGGAGGTAGTGTCCCTTCCATGAACCGTATATAATCGAGGTCTAGGCTCGACGCCGGACTCATGGAAGACGAGCGAGATGATTCTGATGTTGACCTATCATCGGGCGCTAGACTGCTAGCCGAACTGTCATCCTCACTGTCGCTCGACATGGCTGCAGAGTGTGTGCCAGTGTGTAGCACGTCCTGCGGACGATGAAGATGGTGGACACTTAAGCGGGGTATGCAGAGAAGAGGAACTACCAGTTGAAGCGGGGTTTTTTTGCGAGTGGGGGATTGAAGTGGGGGTTGACGTATTATCTAATCGCTGATATAATCAACCGCAATTATTTGTATCTAGACCCTCGAAATTCCTGGGGTTGCGCAGGATTCCTATTGGCTATTTGGCTGGTTTCCTTTTTCAGGACAAAAACAAGGAATGAGTTTTGGGATTATGCACGGGTACCGGTACGAACGGAGTAGGACAGTTGGCAAGCAATACATTGAGCTCTTCTTATTATTTATAAAGCTAGTAATAATCAAACTAGAAAGGAAAAGAAAAAAGACAAAGAAAAATATATGCACGAATCTTCGCTTAACACCAATGGCATAGGACCTAGATGTGCATTACTTAGAGCAAATCTAGATGTGCTTTAGCAATACTGTCAAACAAAACCCCTAATCATCATTGCAAACTGTGCATAGAACATGGCTAATGCGACAACCACAACTACACATGCTAGTTCCTTCTTGTCTCTTGCTTTCATCTGTTGCGTGAGATTGATTCTTTCTTGCTTCATCATACTGATTTTACATTCCAGATCAGACAGTTTCTTCTTCAGCTTTGCGTTGTCTTCTGCAAGCTTGGTGATAACACTCCGAGCCCTGCCATGCAATTCTTCATCCAGCCAGTTAACAAAGGCACAAGCCTCATATCCCTGCCAATGTTAAATAGTATTCAGGATGACCGGTGGCATTAACTAAAGTAAAATGATGAACTTAATTTGCACTAACCTCTAAGGGGCAATTGAGAAACCGCTTGCCAATGTTGAATCCCTCTGTGCATACACATTGAACAGGAGTGTGCCGGTGCACACAACTCAGCTTTTGGTACTTCTCGGTGGCGTAAAACTCAGAGTCCAACTCGTGTTGCGGGAGTCTGGAGTCATGCTCCGGATCCGGTGGCAGATCGCTTTCCTGGGGGGAGGGGGTCATTCAGGACAGATTCTACAAGGAGCTATACTTTGGACATGCTAAAAAAGATCGGGATAGATTGGAACCTGACAGGGCGATTCGGATCTGTAGTACACCTGCCTTCTGATGACCTTAGGCAAGTGCTCGTCGGCGACCGCCATCGTGGCGGAGATACGAGTAGGAGCAGCTGCACTGAAACCATCAGCACCACTCGTCGGCATTCCCCCAATTTGAGCGCCACACGAGGGAATTTGGAGGCTATGTTGGGATTTGGGGGAAATGGGGAAAGTATGGAGATAAGCTAACGGTCGGGAACTACTTATGGCACTATATGTTGTATACGGCACACTGTTTATACATGCCGTTTGTGTTAGGTATTACACCATCACACAAGATTTCCGCACCAAGCCGTGTGAGAAGACAATGTAGGTTAACCGTATGTGATGTAGTACGCTGTCCATATAATTGAGTTACAGTGAGATACCGTGTAAATAGCCGCTCTATGGATATCTATCAAAAAAACTGCCGCTCTGCATATAGAGATGGCGGCGGCGGCCTAGGCGGCGGCTACCGGAGAAGAGGTCAATCCTCGATCGGTGTGTGGTGGCGGCGTCATAGGAGGTCAATCCTCGGTCTATGGCGGGAGATAGGAGGAGCTCAACCATGGAGAACAAGTTCGGCGGCGGCGTGATTAGAGCACATCCATCGCGGTCGATGACGGGATAGTGGAGGTCGAACTCTAGGCGGCAGCCGCACTAAGCTTCGCTCCTCGACCCTGCTATCTCGGCGTGCCGCCGCATCGCACTTCTTTGTCTTCTGGGTGGACGTTGCTGCGCGGCTAATTAATTAAGGTATTCTTTTCGTGAGTGGCTTAATTAAGGTATTCAATTCCTAGGGGTAGTGTTGTACTAGTACTCTACGTGTAAATTGACTGGCCATTAATTTTTTTCATTGCACGTTTGGATAACAACATGGAGTGCCCTTAGTAATTATGAAAATAAAACCTTGAGATTAATGCACGCATCTTTGGGCAGTAGTTAATCCATGTTTTAATGTTGTTGTTTTGTATTTAATTACTATCCATGTGCTGTAGATGGAACGATCTCGATGGATGAAGAATCGGAAAACCGTAGATTTTATCAGTGGCGTGATAGAGTTCATGAATTTGGCTGAAAGTACAAAGAGGAGAATTGGTGATGCGGATTACATCATGTGTCCATGTACTAATTGTCGCAATACAGAGTCACATGAAGTTGCAGATGTCCATATGCACTTAGTCTCTAGGGGATTCATGGATGAATATACACGTTGGACCAGACACGATGAAGAGGAGGTCATGGATGAAGATACCCAGGGTAGCGAGATGCCAAACCCTTATCGGTGTCACATGCATGTTGAATCTAACATCGGGGCAGAGGCGTCAAGCTACCAATGGAACACCGGAAAGCCAAAATGCCCACGGGAAAACCAAGACGTTGACGCAGATGACGACGATCTTGATATGCCAAATTTTGCTGCTATGATTGCAGATTTTGAGGGCCCAAAAAAGGATATGATTGGGTACAAGGATCTGCCAACCATTGATGCGGACTCGAAGAAATAATTGTATCCAGGTTGCAAAAATAAATATTCCAAGTTGAGTGCCACCCTGGCGCTTCTCAGATTTAAAGCAGCAAACAGTCTATCTAACAAGGGCTTCACAGAGATGTTAGGTCTTTTCAAAGAAATTCTTCCGGAAGATAATGTGCTCCCCAGAAGCACGAATGAAGCGAAGAAAATTGTTTGCCCATTGGAACTTCAAGTACAGAAGATACACGCTTGTGTGAATGATTGTATATTGTACCGTGGTGAGTACAAAGATTTGCGTGCATGTCCCACATGCAAGCATGCACGATACAAGCGTAGGAGAACAAAGAACAATGACAAATTGGACGACGTAATCATGATAGGAATCCAGTTCAAGGTTGTTTGGTACTCGCCTTTAATTCCAAGGTTGAGGCGTTTGTTTGCAAACCCTAAAGATGCGAGTAGGTTCCGATGGCATCATGATGCCCATTTTGTGGATAAGTTTATGAGGCACCCGAAAGATGGGGGTGATACGTCCATTTTGCATCATGCTTTTATTTTGATATTTATTGCATTATGGGCTGTTATTACACGTTATGTCACAATACTTATGCCTTTTCTCTCTTATTTTACAAGGTTTACATGAAGAGGGAGAATGCCGGCAGCTGGAATTCTGGGCTGGAAAAGGAGCAAACTCTGGAGACCTATTATGCACAACTCCAAAAGCCCCGAAACTTCACAGAACTTCGTTTCAGAAAATATTAAAAATATCTGTCGAAAGAAGTTCACGAGGGGGGCCACCGGCTGTCCACGAGGGTGGGGGCGCGCCCCCTGTCTCGTGGGCCCACCGATGGTCCCCCGATGCCCATCTTCTCTTATATGAGGTGTTTTGACCTGGAAAAAATCATAAGGAGGCTTTCGGGACCAGACGCCGCCGTCTCGAGGCGGAAACCAATCTAGGGCTCCGGCTGAGCTGTTCTGCCGGGGATACTTCCCTCCGGGAGGGGGAAATCGTCACCGCCGTCGTCACCAACAACTCTCCCATCTTGGGGAGAGCTATGTTCATCAACATATTCACCAGCACCATCTCTTCAGAAACCCTAGTTCATCTCTTGTATCCAATCTTTTTACCCAAACCTCAGATTTGTACCTGTGGGTTGCTAGTAGTGTTGATTACTCCTTGTAGTTGATGCTAGTTGGTTTACTTGGTGGAAGATCATATGTTCAGATCCATTATGCATATTAATATCCCTCTGATCATGAACCATATTATGTATTGTGAGTAGTTACTTTTGTTCCTGAGCACATGGGAGAAGTCTTGCTATTAGTAGTCATGTGAATTTGGTATTCGTTCAATATTTTGATGAGATGTATGTTGTCTCTCCTCTAGTGGTGTCATGTGAACATAGACTACATGACACTTCACCATTATTTGGGCCTAGAGGAAGGCATTGGGAAGTAATAAGTAGATGATGGGTTGCTAGAGTGACAAAAGCTTACACCCTAGTTTATGCGTTGCTTCGTAAGGGGCTGATTTCGATCCATATGTTTCATGCTATGGTTAGGTTTACCTTAATACTTCTTTTGTAGTTGCGGATACTTGCATTAGAGGTTAATCATAAGTGGGAGGCTTGTCCAAGTAAGGACAGCACCCAAGCACCGGTCCACCCACATACCAAATTATCAAAGTACGGAACACGAATCAGACGATCATGATGAAAACTAGCTTGACGATAATTCCCATGTGTCCTCGGGAGCGCTTTCCTTTATATAAGAGTTTTTCCAAGCTTGTCCTTTGCTACAAAAAAGTATTGGGCCACCTTGCTGCACCTTATTTACTTTTATCTTTTGTCACTTGCTACCAATTACCTTATCACAAAACTATCCGTTACCTATAATTTCAGTGCTTGTAGAAAATACCTTACTGAAAACTGCCTATCATTTCCTTCTGCTCGTCGTTGGGTTCGACACTCTTACTTATCGAAAGGACTACAATAGATCCCCTACACTTGTGGGTCATCAAGACTCTTTGGTAAGGAAAAATTTATATAGTGTGTTGAAATTTATTGTCACTTGTTACTATGGCTCAATATCCTTTGAGGGGCTTGTTCGGGGTATCTTCACCCTAACCAGAAGAGGAAAGAGTTGCTCCTCAACCTACTACACCTACTAAAAATGTTTGCTTTGAGATTCCTTCGGGTATGATAGAGAAACTTCTTGAAAATCCTTTTACAGGAGACGGAACACTACATCTCGACTTACACCTAATATATGTGGATGAAGTTTGTGGATTATTTAAGCTTGCAGGTATGACCGAGGATGTTATCAAGAAGAAGGTCTTCCCTTTATCTTTGAAGGGAGATGCATTGACTTGGTTTAGGCTATGTGATGATATTGGATCATGAAACTATAATCGTGTGAAGTTGGAATTTTATCAGAAGTTCTACCCTATGTACCAAGTTCATCATGATCGTAACGATATCTATAATTTTTGGCCTCGCGAAGGAGAAAGCATCGCTCAAGCTTGGGGGAGGCTTAAGTCAATGTTATATTCATGCCCCAATCATGAGCTCTCAATAAAAATGATCATTCAAAACTTTTATGCTCGGCTTTCTCTCAATAATCGCTCCATGCTCAATACTTCTTGTTCTGGCTCTTTTATGATGAAGACTATTGAATTCAAATGGGACTTATTGGAAAGAATTAAACGCAACTTTGAAGATTGGGATCTCGACAAAGGTAAGGAGTCAGGTATGACCCATAAGTTTGTTTGTGTCAAAACTTTTATGGATACCGATGTTTTCCGTGAGTTTAGCACTAAGTATGGACATGACTCTGAGATAGTAGCTTCTTTCTGTGAATCATTTGCTACTCATGTTGATCTCCCCAAGGAGAAGTGGTTTAAATATCATCCCCCTATTGAAGTAAAAGTATTTGAACCTATTAAAGTTGAAGAAAAGACTATCACTTATAATGTTGATCCTATTATTCCTACTGCTTATATTGAGAAACCACCTTTCCCTGTTAGGATAAAGGATCATGCTAAAGCTTCAACTGTAGTTCGTAAGAGTAATACTAGAACACCTACACCCTCTGAGCAAATTAAAGTTGAACCTAGTGTTGCTATGGTTAAAGATCTCTTGGTAGAAGATTTAGATGGACATTTTATTTACCTCCAAGAAGAGTCTGCTAGAATAGCCTAACCCAATGCTAGGAATAAACATAGACCTATTGTAGGCTTGCATGTTATCTCTGTTAAGATAGGAGATCATTGCTATCATGGTTTATGTGACGTGGGTGCTAGTGCGAGTATTATTCCTCATAGCTTGTATCAAGAAATTATGCATGACATTGCACCTGTTGAGCTAGAAGGGATTGATGTTACTATTAAGCTAGCTAATAGAGACACTATTTCACCAGTTGGGATCGTTAGAGATGTTGAAGTATTGTGTGGGAAGGTTAAATACGCTGCTGATTTTCTTGTTCTTAGTTCCACACAAGATGAATTTTGTCCCATTATATTTGGTAGAACCTTCTTGAACACTGTCAATGCTAAGATAGACTGCGTGAAAGATATTGTTACTGTTGGATTAGGGGATATGTCTCATGATTTTAACTTTGCTAAATTCCGTAGACAACCCCTTGATAAAGAACTACCTTGTAAGGATGAAATTATTGGTCTTGCTTCTATTGCTGTGCCTCCTAATGATCCTTTAGAACAATACTTGCTAGACCATGAAAATGATATGCATATGAATGAGAGAAGGGAAATAGATGAAATATTCTTTAATCAGGGACCAGTGTTGAAAAACAACTTGCCTGTTGAAATCCTAGGGGATCCTCCTCCACCCAAGGGTGATCCCGTGTTTGAACTTAAACCTTTACCTGATAATCTTAAGTATGTTTATCTTCATGAAAAGAAGATATATCCTGTTATTATTAGTGCTAACCTTTCAGAGCAGGACAAAGAATAATTATTGAAAACTCTGAAGAAGCACCGTGCCGCTATTGGATATACTCTGGACGATCTTAAGGGCATTAGTCCAACTATATGCCAACACAAGATAAAATTGGAACAAAATACTAAAGCTTCTAGAGGCAGGTATTATCTATCCAGTTGTTGATAGCCAGTGGGTAAGTCATGTCCATTCTGTCCCTAAGAAGGGAGGTATGACTGTTGTTCCTAATGATAAAGATGAATTGATCCCGCAAAGAATAGTTACAGGTTATAGGATGGTAATTGATTTCCGTAAGTTAAATAAAGCTACTAAGAAAGATCATTAACCCTTGCCATTTATTGATCAAATGCTAGAAAGGTTATCCAAACATACTCATTTTTGCTTTCTAGATGGTTATTCTGGTTTCTCTTAGATACCTGTGTCAAAAGGGGATCAAGAAAAGACCACTTTTACTTGTCCTTTCGGTACCTTCGCTTATAGACGTATGCCTTTTGGTTTATGTAACGCACCTGCTACCTTTCAAAGATGCATGATGGCTATATTCTCTAATTTTTGTGAAAGAATTGTTGAGGCTTTCAAGGATGATTTCTCCGTTTATGGAACTTCTTTTGATGATTGCTTAAGCAACCTTGATCGAGTTTTGCAGAGATGTGAAGACACTAATCTTGTCTTGAATTGGGAGAAGTGCCACTTTATGGTTAATGAAGGCATTGTCTTGGGACATAAAATTTCTGAAAGAGGTATTGAAGTTGACAAAGCTAAAGTTGATGCTATTGAAAAGATGCCATGCCCTAAGAACATCAAAGGTATATGAAGTTTCCTTGGTCATGCCGGGTTTTATAGGAGGTTCATAAAGGACTTATCCAAAATCTCCAGGCCTCTGACTAATCTCTTACAAAAAGATATTCCTTTTGTCTTTGATGATGATTGTCTAGAAGCATTTGAAATACTTAAGAAAGCATTGATCTCTGCACCCATTGTCCAGCCTCCTGACTGGAATTTACCCTTTGAGATTATGTGCGATGCTAGTGATTATGCTATAGGTGCTGTTTTAGGGCAAAGAGTTGATAAGAAATTGAATGTTATCCAGTATGCTAGTAAAACTCTAGATAGTGCCCAAAGAAATTATGCTACTACTGAGAAAGAATTTTTAGCAGTTGTATTTGCTTGTGATAAGTTTAGACCCTATATCGTTGATTCTAAAGTAACTATTCACACCGATCATGCTGCTATCAAATACCTTATGGAGAAGAAAGATGCTAAACCTAGACTTATTAGATGGGTTCTCTTGCTGCAAGAGTTTGACTTGCATATTATTGATAGAAAGGGAGCTGAGAACCCCGTTGCAGACAACTTGTCTAGGTTAGAGAATATACTTGATGACCCACAACCTATTGATGATAGCTTTCCTGATGAAAAAATAGCTGTCATAAATCCTTATCATACTGCTCCATGGTATGATGATTATGCTAATTATATTGTTGCTAAGTTTATACCTCCTAGCTTCACATACCAGCAAAAGAAATAGTTCTTCTATGATTTGAGACATTACTTCTGGGATGACCCACTTCTTTATAAAGAAGGAGTAGATAGTATTATTAGACGTTGTGTACCTGAGAATGAATAGGAACAGAACCTACGCAAGTGCCACTCCGAAGCTTATGGAGGACACCATGCGGGAGATAAAACTGCACATAAGGTATTGCAATCCGGTTTTTATTGGCCTACTCTCTTCAAGGATGCCCGTAAGTTTGTCTTATCTTGTGATGAATGTCAAAGAATTGGTAATATCAGTAGACGTCAAGAAATTCCTATGAATTATTCACTTGTTATTGAACCATTTGATGTTTGGGGCTTTGATTATAGGGGACCGTTTCCTGCCTCTAATGGGTACACACATATTTTAGTTGATGTTGATTACGTTACTAAGTGGGTAGAAGCTATTCCAACTAGTAGTGTTGATCATAACACCTGTATTAAGATGCTTATAGAAGTTATTTTTCCGAGGTTTGGAGTCCCTAGATATCTAATGACTGATCGTGGTTCACACTTTATTCATGGTGCTTTCCGTAAAATGCTTGCAAAATATGATGTGAATAATAGAATTGCATCCCCTTATCACCCACAGACTAGTGGTCAAGTAGAACTAAGTAATAGAGAGTTGAAATTAATTTTGCAAAAGATAGTTAATAGGTCTAGGAAGAATTGGTCTAAGAAACTTGATGATGCATTATGGTCCTATAGAACTGCATACAGAAATCCTATTGGTATGTCTCCATATAAGATGGTATACGGAAAAGCTTGTCACTTACCTCTTGAGCTAGAACATAAGGCATATTGAGCTATTAAAGAGCTCAATTATGATTTCAAACTTGCCAGTGAGAAGAGGTTATTTGACATTAGCTGTCTTGATGAATGGAGAACCCAGGCCTATGAGAATGCCAAGCTGTTTAAAGAAAAAGTTAAAAGATGGCATGACAAATGGATACAAAAGCGTGAGTATAACGTAGGTGATTATGTCTTGCTATACAACTCTCGTTTAAGATTTTTTGCAAGAAATCTTCTCTCTAAGTGGAAAGGACCTTATGTTATTGAGGAGGTCTATCGTTCCGGTGCCATAAAAATCAACAACTTCGAAGGCACAAATCCGAAGGTGGTGAACGGTCAAAGAATCAAACATCATATCTCAGGTAATCCTATAAATGTTGAAACCAATGTTATTGAAACCGTAACCCCGGAGGAATACATAAGGGACACTTTACAGAACGATTCAGCCTCCGAAAAGGAAGATGTATGTGGTATGGTAAGTAAACCGACTCCAAAAAAGTTCTAAAGGCAATTTTTCTCCGTTATGGAATATTTAGAAAAATAGAAAAATAAGTAGCAGTCCGAAAGAGACACGAGGCGTCTACGAGGGTGGAGGGCGCGCCCCCTGCCTCGTGGGCACCCCGTGTGCCTCCCGGACTCCGATATCTTGTATGTTACTCCTTTTGGTCGGTAAAAATCCAGTATATAAACTCCCGAAGATTTTGACCTCAGTATCACGCAAAAATCCTCTGTTTTCGTTTCGAGTTGTTTCTGTCGCACATAAAGCAACATGTCGTCCCAAGATTCGGAGGGAGAAAACTATGTGGCTGATTCCCTTGCTGACCCTAAGGTCTATGGGGACTGGGAGCATTATGGTTGGACGACGGAGGAAGAAGAGGACCACAATCCAAAGGGGAAGGATTGGACTAGCTCAGATGAAGATGAAGTCCCACTACCTCAACCTGGGGATATGCATGTGGAGTTCAAAAAGTCAAGCCTCCCCGACAAAGTAAAGAAACCTAAGGTCGAATTTATCCCTTTTAACCTCTTGAAGGAAAATAAGCAAGCACTATGCAAGAAGATATTAAATCTTGAGCAAGAGATCAATGATCTAAAGGAGCATAATTCTGTCCTTAAGCGCAAGCTAAGGAAGAAGCCAACATCACCACCTCCGATGAAGGAGACATAATCATATGGGTATGGGCACTCCCCTTGGAAACTGCCAAGCTTGGGGGAGCGACCCCGGTATCGTATCACCATCACTCCTATCTTTACCGTTTTTCTTAGTGTAACATCCCAAAATTTTCCAAAATTTGGAATGTTAATAAATAAGTAATATTGACTGAATTGCTTTGATTTTCTAGAGAAATTAAAACTTTTTGAGTCCTTGTTTAAAACCTTTTCAAACCATGTTATAAAAGTTGGATAATCTTTTATCCAATAAATAATCTTGGTTGAAAAGTTTATTCCAAACTTCAAAAACAAGAATTTTTCTTCTTTTGAAATATTTTGAAACCACGCTCGAAACTATGGAGTGAGAATAAGATGACTTTCTCAAATACAATGGATAAATATTTCATAGAAGATTTATTTGTTATTTGTATTTTTTTGGAATTTATATGGGACCTTTTAGTGCCATTTAAATATTCCCAAATTATTCAATTAAATTTAATGAGAGGAGATAATATGACTTCTCCAAAAAAAATTGGAAATATTTAATGATGCCCGATTATCATTTTGTGATGTTGCAAAACTCTAAAATTGGTTTTGTGAGTAATTTAATTATGACCATAGCACATTTAGAAAAAACCAATGTGCGTTATAAATACATATTCTAGGATAAAACGGTTTTTATGTGAGTTGAAATAATATTCCCATACTTACGGACTTTCTATTTCAATATTTTATTTAATGTTTATTTCAATTTGTTTTCTTCTTCAAACATGTTTCTGTTTACTTTTGGGCATCCATGTGCGTTTTATTTTTCTCTACGCCACAGCACATCGCAGCCCACCTCCTTCTTCCTATTAGGCCTTATTTTCCACTAAGGCCCATCTATCCTTTTCTTAGGCCTAGCCCAGCCGCCCGTCTTCCACCTCGAGTGCTTGTACGGGCACGCAAACATACACGCACAGAACACACAAAGATGGCTGCCATTTTCTTCTCTTGCCCCATCAATCTTTCACCGTTTCAATTTATCTTCAACACATAATTTATTCTCCATGAAACGTCGGATCCATTCAGAGTATTAAAACCTCACTTTAACGTGTTAATTTCCCGGAAACTCCTCCACCGGCACCATTAGTGGGCGCATATAACTCGCCTTGGATCTGAGCGAATCGGCATCCCTACCACCTATAAGTAGGCTCATCAGGAGCGCCACGAAGCACTTCGTCTTCACTCTCAAAAGACCTCTCCAATTCGATCTCTCCTATGAGCAATTGCTCGCCGGAGCTACCCAACTCCGGCGGCTTCTCACGGTTGCTACAGGAAGAAGTTGGGAGCCCCGCCTTGTGGCTTGGATTCGCCCCAGCGCCGTCTACCCCATCCCGCACTCGCCTCTCTCCGGAACCAACTCCAACGTCGGATCCCGGCAAACCAGAGCTGCCGCTGCCGCACTCCGGCGACCGGACCACCTCTCCCCGGTGAGTCCTCTTCCTTCCACTGATCGATGCAACCGATCCCTCTATCTATTCGGTTAAGAAAAAAACAAATAGGTAGCAGCCATTAAGAAACTGACACGTGGCAATCTACTGTAATTCCCGTAAGACATTTTCAACAGAATACCCATACTTCGGAAAATCGTATCTCTCAAATTGTATGTCCGAATTCGACAAATTTTATATCCCCGGACTCGTTGGAACATGTAGTTTTTTATAAAAGCAAAATATTTCAGTTTTGGTAAATTCAAATTCAACTCAAATTTATTATGTGAATTTGAGTATATTTAGTATAATCTTATTTTACAATTTATCTGGAGATGAATCCTTCATCAAAAAGTATCCATAGGACCAAACCTTTCTGTTGGGACACTTACCATATTTTTACCACCATGTTAAGACCCTACTTTGACTTCAAATCTTAGTCATATTCCTTTCCTTTATTAATTTAGCCATGGAATAATTCAATCTTCTCAAGGCGATCATCCTGAATCTTATTGGTTAATTTAGTATCCAACCCAAGCGGGGAATATCTCTTAAATATCCATATGGTCAAACCCAGTGACGTTTCACATACTCTCGACCCAACAGATTTTATAGTCGAGCTTCATCCTAACGTGTATCAATTTGATCCAACCGCCGAAATATGATTTATGACATATTTTCAATCAAGCCAACTTAATACTATCTCAACCCTACCTCGCCATAGTAACTAGCTTAGTAATCGCAATAACCATATAGTTTGTTTTGTTAATTTCTATATTTTATTTGGATCTTCATTTGGATTTTGTTGTGTGTTGACTTATTTCCTTGTATCGTTAGATATATCGTATGGTGAAGGAGAGACGACTAAGAGTAGAATATTTCATCTCCAAGAGACCTAGGCAAGTTGCAACTTGATCATACTTTGTCCCATGCTTTTGAAATATGCATGATCTTTTTAAAATTTACTAGTATGCATGTTTTACAAAGAAGTTTTGCAAAGTATTATTGCTAGCTAAAGCCCTAGGAACTTGTAGCAATGCTTAGCCATGCTTACAAAGAAAATGGTTGAAATCAAACTAGTTTTTAAAAAATAAAGTTGCCCTCTTTTGGGGCAATATTTTGTGAAAACTTTTGAAAAAAAACTATATATTATTTTATTTCTACTCTCTGGACGGAATGGTATTGACGGGAGCGTGTACAAGTGATTGCGCCCATCGGGGTCTTGCAGTGAAGGCGCCCGACTGGGGTCTTGCACACAGGTTTTTGGTGGGGACCGCCGTCCAGGGAAATGAGATCTTCCAAGTACAGTTTGATGTAGCTTCCAGTACAGCCACATGCTACTATGGGCTCTGGCTTAGCTTAGTACTAACGGGAAACCGTACCCCAGGACCGCCATCGGCGAGAGGCCTTCGTGCCGAAGTTGCGGGCGGCTTGGCGGTATTGGGGGCTGTTATCGAAAGGCTTCGTCACAATCTTTTCCTAGTCGTGCACCCAAGTGTGTAATGATAAATGGGGTTGATTGTGTCATGTGGGGAACGTGTACGACCTCTGCAGAGGGTTAAACCTAATCGATTAGCCGTGCCCCCGGTTACGGGAAATTTGAGCAACTGAAGACTTGGACTGAAGAAGAATCTCCCCTCTCTTTTCTAAACATCTGTTTTAAGGGTTAAAGTTGAGGAATGAGCACAGTGAATGTGTTTCACTTCAACCATATTTATGTTTTACCAAAATTTGGAGAATGAGCATTGGTGCGTATATCCAAGTGTCTCACTCCTACCTTTTAAACTAAAAACTATTTATTTCCAAGAAAGTTTACAAAAATTTAGTATAGGAGAAAATTGGCTTTATGCAAAGGAAACCTCCACCAATATCTACCCTGCATGTATATTCTGTTATACTTTTCTTTGCAACTTGCGAGTACATTCCACGTACTCATCTGCACCTGTCATGTGCAGATCTCGACAAATTAAGAGACGATAGGGTTATGGTCTACACTCAACGAGCCCAGTGGCGTTGATGGAGCCCTAACATAGTGACTACGTATTATTCCGCTGTATTATGTGCCAACATCGAGTTGTGCCAATGGTATGTATTTGCTTAATTCTGGATTTACCGTTGTAGTAGAATGATGTATGTTTTACTGATATTCATTCTTGTTACTGTGTGTGCTAGCTACGATCCAGGGATAGCACTGTAAGCACAGAGACTTGGATTTTGCCAAATCCGGGTCGTGACAAAATGGTATCAGAGCATACGTTGACTGTAGGACGTGACCCGAGAAAATGGCTTAGAATTAGGAAGACCTTGATAGAAACAACTTAAATTTCCAGTAGTAATAATAGCTTTCTCGTACCCTCTTCTTTTCTTTACTAAGTTCTCTTCTGCGTTCAAAAACTTAGATGACCAACCTTCCAAACTCCAGTGACCTTGGTAAAGAAGAATCGAAGACACTCAAGACTAAGATGGCTGTGAAGAAGCTGACGATTACCAGGATTATCCCACATGATTCAAATAGTATACAATCCCACCATGAGAGTTGTGAAATAAACGAAAGAGTGCCAGTAGTGTGCCCGACCATGAGAAATCATGTGAATGAAGGTACCATCGGAATTGTTTGTTTGAAATCTATGAGTGAAATTTGGATTTTTGTTGGAGTTCTTCGCCATTGATTTGATTTTGTTGTCATTTGAGTTGTGTGATTTTTTTTTGAAAAAAAAACTGCGTTATTAGGATACAAACTCTGTAGGTTGTATTATTTATTCAACCTCGAGAGGTGTTAGTTACGGAAGATGCACGAGTATTATAAACATTGAGTTGTTTATTGATTGTTGTGTGTGTATCCATCTCTCTTTCTCTAAACTCTATACTTTTCTCCGACCAAACCTTAAACCATAGATGGACGGAATTATTTTGATGGTACAAGTGACACATTCAGAAGTACACGAGTGGATTCTGGATATAGGAATAATGGAAGACATCAAAGTAAATCCAACTAAGAAGATGGATTATGCTTCCCAGTATTTCATCCGAGAGACTGACACATGGTGTAAGAGGCTTATAGCCATCGATGAATTCCAAGGGCAATTACTTGGGAAGAATTAAAGAAGTTTCAAACTCAATCTCATATTGTCATACATGATCTGGAGATACCAAGTGAAGATGAGAGGAAATTTTACGGCTGCAAGTTTTACCGCGACTTGAGTAGGATTAACGCCACCCAAAGACTTTTTATTAGCTTTTCAGGTGAAGACCTCTTTAAGAGGAGTGAGAAAGACCGAGTGTTAGAATACGCGATTCACCTATCTATATATGAAGTAATGATTTGAGTACGGGATGGACTGGCCCCCATACTGGAGACTCTTATTATATACTTTGTATGTTTAATTGGTAAATCAGAGAGTCTTAAAACCATAGTAGAGTGTTGATGCGACAAGCCTAAAACCATAGAATGGTAAGACGTATTATCCCTATAGATAGGCAATCATGCATAACGTAGATGGTACGGTGAGGAAGGATGTGAATATCTTCAAGGAGTTCTATCGGAAGCTATCGACCACCATGAGAGCCTCGGTAGTAGTTTTGGAATCTATTGATTCTGAGAAATACTTCTCTTTTGAGGAAAATCCTAGCTCTAAACCACAGAAGCAATTTTGGAAATCACTACAAGTTTGTTCTTAAGGGTGGTAGCACCCGAACAACCTCGAAGGCTAATTGGGTCATACGACAAATCACGAGAGACTCCAGAATGGTGCAAGAAGCCTACTGAAGAACATGAATACAAGGAATTACATTAATAGAAGACATTTCTCTCAAAACATGAGGGAAAAGGATAAACCTC
Source organism: Secale cereale (assembly GCA_902687465.1). Classification (NCBI taxonomy): domain Eukaryota; kingdom Viridiplantae; phylum Streptophyta; class Magnoliopsida; order Poales; family Poaceae; genus Secale; species Secale cereale. Next base: position 178,157,351 of record LR738716.1, on the reverse strand, counting down.
AAACATGTAGATGACCCTGGGGAAGTAACCCAAGGAACCAAACCCTAACCTATTTCTTGCTAGCCTCTGCAAATCTCGAGGACGAGATTTCTTTTAAGGGTGGTAGTTTGTAACATCCCAAAATTTTCCAAATTTTGGAATGTTAATAAATAAGTAATATTGACTGAATTGTTTTGATTTTCTAGAGAAATTAAAACTTTTTGAGTCCTTGTTTAAGACCTTTTCAAACCATGTTATAAAAGTTGGATAATCTTTTA
>LR738716.1:178052308-178063834 GCA_902687465.1 Secale cereale | reverse complement strand
TTGTGAAGTTTTCAAGTTTTGGGTAAAGATTTGATGAACTATGGAATAAGGGGTGGAAAGATCCTATACTTGGGGATTCCCAAGGCACCCCAAGGTAATATTCAAGGACAACCAAGCATCTAAGCTTGGGGATGCCTCCGATGGCATCCCCTCTTTCGTCTTCAATCCATCGGTAAATTTACTTGAAGCTATATTTTTATTCAGCACATGATATGTGTTTTGGTTGGAGCGTCTTGTATGATTTGATTATTTCATTTTTAGTTTGCCACAATCATTCTTGTTGTACATACCTTTTGAGAGGGACACGCATTAACCGTGAATTTATTATAATACTATATGTGCTTCACCTATATCTTTTGAGCTAAGATAGTTGCTCCAGTGCTTCACTTATATCTTTTTGAGCGCGGCGGTGATGTTTATTTTGAAGAAATTGATGAACTCTCATGCTTCACTTATATTATTTTGGGAGTCTTTAAACAGCATGGTAATTTGCTTGGGTTATGAATTTAGTCCTAATATGATAGGCATTCAAAGAGGTATAATAAAAACATTCATAAAGAGTATTGAATTTATGAGAAGTCTGATTCCTTGCAATTGTTTTTAGATATTAAGATGGTGATAGTAGAGTCATGCTAATAGTAAGTTGTGTGGTTAAAGAAATAATTGTGTTAAGGTTTGTGATTCCCGTTGCATGCATGTATGGTCTTCTAGTTATGTGATGAAGTTGGAGTGCGATTTATTCTTGATTTTCTATCTTTGCATGAAAGTCGGGAGCGCGTGATGGTTTAACTCCTACCAACCTCTCCCCTAGAAGCATGCGTAGTGGTACTTCGCTTCGAGGGCTAATAAACTTTTGCAATAAGTATGTGAGTTCTTTATGACTAATGTTGAGTCCATGGATTATACGCACTCTCACCCTTCCACCTTGCTAGCCACTCTAAGTACCACGCAACTTTCACCGGTGCATAAAATCCACCCTATACCCTTCCTCAAAACAGCCACCATACCTACCTATTATGGCATTTCCATAGCCATTCTGAGATATATTGCCATGTAACTCCACTGTTCCATTTATTATGACACGCACCATCATTGTCATATTGCTTTGCATGATCGTAAGATAGCTAGCATGATGTTTTCATGGCTTGTCCGTTTTTTGATGCCATTGCTACGCTAGATCATTGCACATCCCGGTACACCACCGGAGGCATTCATATAGAGTCATATTTTGTTCTAGTATTGAGTTGTAATATCGAGCTGTAAGTAAATAGAAGTGTGATGATCATCATTATTAGAACATTGTCCCATGTTAGGTTATAAAAAAATAGGAAGGAGAGACGCCAAAAGAGTCTCCAAAAAAACAGAAAAGAAAAAAAATAAAAAATAAAAAGAGAAAAGGGTCTCCAAAAATAGGATCCTAAAAAATGTGAGAAAAAGAGAGAAGGGACAATGTTACTATCGTTTTCCACACTTGTGCTTCGAAGTAGTACCATGTTCTTCATTGTAGAGAGTCTCCTATTTTGACACTTTCATATATTACTAGTGGGAAATTTCATTATAGAACTTGGCTTGTATATTCGAACGATGGGCTTCCTCAAAATGCCCTAGGTCTTCATGAGCAAGCAAGTTGAATGCACACCCACTTAGTTTTCTTTTGAGCTTTCATACACTTATAGCTCCAAGTGCATCCGTTACATGGCAATCCCTACTCACTCACATTAATATAGATTGATGGACATCTCCATAGTACATTGATTTGCGTAGTTGATGTGAGACTTTCTCCCTATTTTTCTCTACTACGACCTTCTATTCCACCCATAGTGTTATGTCCATGGCTCACGCTCATGTATTGCGTGAAGAATTGAAAAAGCTGAAGCGCATTAAAAGGTATGAAACAATTGCTTGGCTGACACCGGGGTGGGCATGATTTATACTTTGTGCTAAAATAGGGAGCATATCAAGACTATATGATTTTGTTGGGATAACTTTCTTTAGCCATGTTATTTTTGAAGCTTCATAATTTTCTTTCTAGTATGCTTGAAGTATTATCATTTTGATATTAGTGAACTTTAGTTTTGAATCATATGGATCTCAACATTCATGCCAAATAAAGAAGAAATACATTGCTACGTAGCATTCCATAACAAAATTTTGTTTTTATCATTTACCTACTCGAAGGCGAGCATGAATTAAGCTTGGGGATGCTTGATATGTCTGTTGACACACGAATACTTCACGTGTACCCTCGACGCCAGGGGTGATGCACCGCAGCTCACGTCGATGGAGACCCGACACCAGCGCGATACGCAAGACAGTCGGCGGGCGCTTTTGGGACTCGAAACCCCGCACACCCGGGAGGGACCCCGTCAGGGAGTGCGGCGTCAATGGGCTGTCCTAGGTCAATTCTATCGACCCTAGATCGTCTGGATTCGCAGCTCTCAAACACGAAGAACAGCGAAGAACGAGAGAGAAAAACTGTGGAGAGATAAAACGTAGATGAAAAAGTAGTATATTGATTTATTTGTTTGTGTGTTGTTCAATCGGCCGCCACCCCCAACATATATAAGAGGCGGCTGGACTTCCCGTACAAGTAAAGGGTTCTTCTAGGCTTTCCTTACAAGAAAATTACATCAATTCACGCCCTACTGTTCTAATTCCAATCCAACTCGGATTCAGCACGAATCTGGTCCAAACTTCTGTTTTGTTCCTTGCACAGGCCGTGGAATCTGCATATGACCTCCGATTAATAAGGTTAAAATACCAAATTTGTGCGCCTCGACAAGACAAACAACTCTCCTGTTGATCATTTTTTCAAATAAGGTCATATTCAATACTTTACGAGGTCATCTTTAACTTCGAGTCGGATTTGGTCACGCAGTTTTCTTGGCTGTCCGAGTCTTGCAACAACTTTGCAGGTTGTATACTATCTCATATGATGATTACTCCAAAAGCAAAGTTGACCGTTTCAACGATACGCACAACTTCCGTGTAGAACATATTTCTATCCGAGGTCATCTGAATAATCTTTCGAGCCCATCTCCAACTTCTGGCCGGATTGACTCTGACAGCCTCCACCCCAGCAAGCTTTCTACCCCGACAAGCTTTTCACGCCGGCAAGTTTTCTACCCGGCAAGCTTTCACACCGGCAAGGTTGCACCCCGGCAAGCTCACATAGCAAGCATCCACGCCGGCGAGCTTTCTGCGCGGGCAAGCTTTCCACACTAGCAAGGTCTCCACCCCGGCAAGGTCAACCCGGCAAGCTTCCACACCAGCAAGGCTTCATCCCGGCAAGCTTCATTCAGCCGGCAAAGGCCGAATAACTCACGTGACCCATCAAACATCACCTAGATGGGTGTCTGGTCCCTCGCGTAACTTTTTCACTCGGGACCGGTCCGCGAAGTGTTGCCTCAAACTTTTGCATACAAACTCGGATTGGGACAATTTTTTTTATATCAAAATCGATCATTTTGACGAGACGAAGGCAATTCATGTAGATCATTTTTCCATCTGAGGCCGTCTTGGGGGCGTAACCAGCCGAATAGTGTTCTAAATATGAAATCTTGGTACTTCGAACAAAACTTCGGCCTTAGAGATAAGATCGGATGGCTATGGCCCAAATATCAAAGTTTCTCATTTTGAAGACACCGAACTTTCTCACTTTTAGCACTTTTTCATTTGAGGCCATCTTAATTGTGTTCTTGACCATGCCAAAATCTGGTGTCAACACATGCCACCCTATTTTTGGCAAAGCTTGTGTGCCGAAAATTAACTTGTGCCTTGTTTGTTCTAAGGACGATGTCAACACTCCATCGGCCATTTATTTTGCTCAGGGCGATAATTGTGTATTGGCCATGTTGGTACTAAGGGCGATAATCATATATCGGCCATTGCCTACTTAGGCTTCTTGCCACACACTCTGGTGGTATTTCTTCAAGTACTTGCCATTGAGAGCTCGAGGTAACAATGCCCCTTGTTTGGATTCCACCAAATATGAATTTCCAGGAACTACTCTTGTGATCCTAAAAGGACCTTCCCAACCTGGAGACCACTTCCCGAATTTTCTATCTCTTGAACCAATCGGTAGAATCACTTTCCAGATGAGATCGCCAACTTGAAAATTATTCAACTTGACTTTCTTATTGTAAGCTCTTGCCACCCTCAAGTTGTCTCTCTCTATGTCCTTCAAAGCAGCCAAACATTTGTCGGCAACCTCATCAATATTGTCCATCATCAAGTTATAAAAGTCTATTGCCGATAAATCATTTTGTTTGGATATTCTCAAGGCATTTAAATTTACTTCCACTGGTAAAACAACTTCTTGACCATATACTAGCTCATATGGAGTCACCTTCGTAGCACCATGCCTTGAGATTCTATGAGCCCACACAGCTTCAGACAACAACTCATGCCATCTCCTTGGATTATCCTCAATCTTCTTCTTGATGAGCTTGATTAAAATTTTATTTCTAGACTCAGCTTGTCCATTAGCTTGGGCATAATATAGAGAGGAATTGAGCAACTTTATGTTGTAAGATTCGGCAAACTCTCTGACTTGGTGTGACATGAAAGATGAACCTTGATCTGTAGTTAACGTTTGAGGAATACCGAATCTATGAATAATGTGCTCCGTTATGAATTGAATTATCTCTGTATGTGTCATGTTCTTGAGAGGTACTGCTTTAGACCATTTAGTGAAATAATTGGTTGCCACCAATACGAACCGATGCCCCTTCGAGGAAGACGGGTGAATTTTCCCAATAAAGCCTAAACCCCATCCTCTGAAGTCTACGGCTTGATAATAGGATGTAACATAGCAGCAGGAGCCAACTGAATATCACCAAATTTTTGACAAGCTTCACACCCTTTATAATATCTAAAGCAATCATTAATCATAGTCGGCCAATAAAACCAAGCACGTCGTAGTAACTATTTCATCTGGGGAGCCGACTGCTGAGTGCCACAAATACCTTCATGGACCTCTCCCATAGCAACTCTCGCTTGGTCCTCATCCAAGCATTTTAAAAGAACATCATCAACCATTCGGCGATAGAGACCATCATCTCTCATTGTGTATTTGAAAGCCATACGCCGAACAACCCTGTCCACCCTTCTACTAGGATCACACAAATAATCAATGATGGGTTTTCTCCGGTCTTGATTTTCTTCTGCATTGAATATTTCATTACTGACCGAAACGGTGGGTTCCGGTTCGTCCTCCCCTATGTTGGCAAGACTAGACATCGTCTTTTCAGAAATATGAAACATGCCACGATCAACATGATAGTTGGAGGCTTGTTGTGCCAACTCATTTGCTTTCCAATTGTCATGTCTAGATATATGAGCAATGCTAAAATAATCGAAAGTAGAAATTATATCTAGACATTTATCAAGATAAACACTAAGTGATTCGTCAAAACATTGAATGACTTTGGATATTTGTTGCACTACTAATAACGAATCACCAAAAGCATATATATGTGTAGCACCTATGGCAAGCAACATCCCTACGTAGAATAACAATGCTTCATATTCGTCTTGATTATTTGTGCAAAAATATTCTAAGCGGCACGAGGCTTCAAAAACAGCACCATGAGGAGATATATAAACAATACCAACACCTTGGCCACTGCTACAAATTCAACCATCAAAATATAATCTCCAAGGTATTAATGAAACAAGGTTTATATCAACATCATGCTTGTCATTAATCCGATGCTCAACAATAAAAATAGCAGCGATTTGGCCTTTCATGGATTTTAGAGATTCATAAGCCAAATCATATTCAATCAAAGCATAAGCCCACTTGCCAATTCTAGCACTAAGAATTGGCCTATGCAACATGTATTTAATGACATCGGTTTGACAAGCTACTATGCATTCACTCGGCACTAAATAATGTCTCAATTTTGTGCAAGCATAATATAAGCATAGGCATAGTTTCTCAATAAATGTATACCTTGTCTCGGCGTCCAATAAACACCTACTCAAATATGTAATAGCATGCTCTTTTCCTTCGGTTTCTTGAGTCAAAACAGCACCAATAACACCTTCTTCTGTTGCAATGTAAAGCTTAAAGGGTTCCCTATGCTTGGGCGCTTTCATCACCGGAGGAGTGCACAAATAGTTCTTGATCATATCAAACACCTCTTGCTGTTTTGCCCCCCAAGTGAATCAACATCATTCTTTAACCGAAGGATAGGAGTAAATGCATCAACTTCCCCTAACAGATTAGCTATGAACCTTCTCAAATAATTGAACTTGCCAAGGAACTTTTGCATATCTCTCTATCTTTTTGAAATCAATTTCGATGCCATCTTCATGAATAATGAAACCCAAAAACTTCCTAGCCGATACACCAAAGGCACACTTCAAAAGATTCATTTTCATCCCATATTTCTTCATTCTTTCAAAAGCCAAATGCAAATCGGCTAATTGAGATTCAAAAGTATCCGATTTGACAACAATATCATCAATATAGACCTCAAGTATAACACCAAGTAAATCATGAAAAATTAAATTCATAGCCCTTTGATACGTGGCGCCGGCATTCTTTAATCCAATGGTCATCACCGTCCACTCAAATAAACCAAGGAAACCGGGGCATCAAAAAGCTATTTTGGACATGTCCTCTTTGGCCGTAAAAATCTGATTATACCCCGCATTACCATCAAGAAAGCTAATGATCTTATGTCCAGAAGCATCATTAATAAGCATATCGGCTATTGGCATGGGATACTCATCTTTAGGTGTAGCTCTATTCAAATATCTCAAATCAATGCACACCCTAAACTTGCCGGAGCCTTTCTTCTCTACTGGTACAATGTTAGAAATCCACTCGGCATACCTGCAAGGTCTAACAAAATTAGCTTTGAGCAAATGACCGATCACTTCCTTGATCCGGTCATACGTTTTTGGATTAAACTTTCTGGTCGATTGCTTGTACGGTCTAAAACCGGCCTTTATAGGTAAACGACGCTCCACTAACTCTCGGCTTAAACCTGGCATCTCATGATATTCCCATGCAAAGCAACAAACCTATTCTTTCAACAGCTCGATCAACTTAGCTTTATGATTGGCTCTTAAATTTACATTTACAAATGTCGGCCTAGGAATTGAACCATCTCCTATATCTATCTCTTCTAATGGATCGGACAATGTAAAACCTTGTCCTAATTTATCCATATCATCTAACTCTTCTATGGACTCATACATATCGTTCTCATTGGACCGATATTCTACAAGACACTTTTGTAACCATTCTGAGTTAGGATCCATTTAAATACATCGTACCTTGGAGCCGATTGTCGCTAACCGGCTTTAAAGAAACGAGCACAAAACCACTTCTTGTGGCGCTAAGAAAATCAAATTCTGATAAGTTGCACCCAATCAAGCAAGTAGCATTAGGATGCTGCCAATCCACCAATGCATCAGCCAAAGCAACACAAGCCGAATTATCTGCATGGATGACCTCCACTTCATCATCCACCCACTGGATCAAAAACTGGTGCATAGTGGAAGGTACGCACTGGTTTGCATGAACCCAATCACGGCCTAGTATGACGTTGTAGTTACCTTGGATCTCAGCAACAAAGAATGCAGTAGCCAAAGTTTTGCTTCCCACTGTAAGTTCCACATACATCACACCTTTGGCTTCAGTTTTCTCTTTGCCTTCAAATCCATTGAGAACCATGTTGGTATTTATTAACTCTTTATCACGTAGCCCCAATTTTTTGAAGACCGAATATGGCACAAGATTCACCACATCACCACCATCGACAAGCATTCTAGCAACCGGTGATCCATTAATATGACCTTTAAGGAACAATGGCTTCAAGTGCGTCACCGGTTCTTTTGGCTTCTCGAATATAGCATTTTTAGGACCAAAATCTAGCTGAGCTACTTCCCCTTCTTCATCTATAGCACAAAATTTAGTGGGTAAGTAATACACCATATTAATATCCATACCTTCATGAACCGGTGTAGACTCATAATCAAGCATTTCATCTCCTTCCGCAAGCATGTCCGCTGACTCCAAAATATATCCAAGGGAAGATGAAGTAGTAGGCAAAGTGGACGATGCAATAATAGCCGCATCTTCCTCCGTTGGTGGTGTAGGTGTTGCTATGATCAATGCAGAAGCTGCTATGCTTTACTTTTGCTTCGGCCTCCACACTTGTTTTGGGGGTACCATGGGACGACTTTCATTGAATAATTTATCCCTTAACTTTTCGGCTTCTTGTTCCTCCTTCTCATGACTCCTCATGCGCTACAATGTCCTTTTTTGCGCCTTGGTCAGACCAGAAGGACACCACTTAGGCTGGGTATATTTTGGATCCCTCAACTTGGCCTTGCTTGTGCTAGTTTCATGATCATTAGCCATGGGACCTTGCTGGACAGCAGCCACATCTTTATTAGAACTAGCCAGTTTACTAACAATAATCGGCTCATTGATTGTTAATTATTTAGTGCCTATCATAATAGTTTCAGCACTAGTATTCTTCTCCTTTTGCTTGCTAGGCTCTGAAATTTCAGCAATTGGTGATTTAGCATGCCACACTTGCTTGCCAACCCTTTTTTGATTATCTTGCATTGGCCAATTGACACCATTGCTCAAACGGCCTCGTGTGAGATAAGAAAGTCTCTCATGAACGGGCCTCCTTGGTTCTTCCCAACCTGGATGAAAGGCATAAGGGGCCATTGGGGGCTGCCACCATCCTCCATTGAAGTCTCCCATGTAGTATGGCGCATAGGGGGGTGGCAGCATCCATGGTCCCGGCGCCCATGACCCATATGGCCTTGCATGATGCTGAAATTCTTCCCGAGGAGGTGACCTTGAGCACTTCAAATTTGATGACCGGTTAGAGCTAGAACCAGCCACTTGACTAGCATACTTGGACAACAACATGTCAAAAGTTGGCTTGATTTTCTTGCGCTGCACTTTAGCTTCATTCGTCTTCCACTTGCCAACCTTTGGATTCTTGGGCTTAACAAATTTGACATGAGTGTTCTCTTGCACCTGCGGTTGCCCCGCGAGTGTAGGATTCTTGATGGTGATCTTGATTATCTCCTTGCCACCGGGTTGCTTGTCAAGCACGACTTGTCTCCCCAAGACCTTGTCGCTCTCCTTATTTTTCCTGGGCTCACGAATGACAATATTATTTTTATTAGCTGATTCGGCTATGCTGGGCCGAATTAACATCTTCTTCCCCTCCAAATCCATGGTGTTCATTGGGAAAGGCCGTTTATCAACTTGCATCTCAGAAACGTTCAATCGTCCGTCATTAATGGCCGATTGTACTTGTCATCGAAAAACATTGCAATCGTTAGTAGCATGAGAAAAAGAATTATGATAGTTGCAATAAGCACGCTGTTTCAGCTCTTCAAATGGCGGTAAAGTATGAGATATTCTAATAATCTTAGCCTGCAACAAAGCATCAAATATTTTATCACAATTAGCAATGTTAAAAGTAAACTTCATCTCTTCATCACGATTCTTATGAATCGGTTTCAGATCATTGCAAGTAAATGGTTTGGCCTTAGATGGCCAAACAAATTCAGTAGCATAAATATTACCATCATCGCCCGAGTGATCACTATCATATTCAACAATATTCATCCTTGGATGACTGGCTTTGTATCTATGCACTTCTTTGAGATCTTTGCTTCGGCTTTCCTAAGCCAAAGCCCTTTGTAAGACTTGGTTGATATTTAAGAACTCATAGCCTTCTAGCTTTTCTCTAATGGGAGTTCTCAAACCACTCAGCACTAGGTCTACCAAGTCTCTCTCAGTTATCACCAAACTATAACACCAGTTTTTTGTTTCTCTAAATCTCTTGACGTAATCGGAGACCGATTCATCATACTTCTATTTAACCGATGTTAGATGTGACAACTTGAGTTCATTGTCGCCGCTATAAAAGCGATCATGAAATTTCTGCTCTAGTTGCGACGAAACCCGAATGGAACCATGTGGTAAAGAAGAAAACCATGAAAATGCAGTACCAGTTAATGATAAAGGAAACAAAAGCACTTTCAATTCATTTAGCGAGCCTGCCTCACCTAATTGTGCTAAATATTGACTAAAATGCTCCCATGTGGTTTTTATGCCTTCTCTTTTAAACTTAACAAAATATGGAATTTTATATCCCGAAGGGCACTGGATGTGTCGGAGCAAATCACCACGCGTAGCATCATCAGCCTCCCCTGGTATTTCAAAACATCGGGGCTGGCTATGCCCCTCAAGCATCAGAGGTAAAGGGCCGCTTTCTAGAAGCCGGTTGGTCCAAGTGGCCGGCTGGTAGAAGGCGACAAGACTAAAGGACGGCCATGAAGCAGGCCGACTCTGGGCAGGCGGCCCCTTGCGCCCTCAAAGTTTGCACCCACATAAACATGACAAGTCGGGGTGTGGCAACAGTACAGCCTGTCGGATTACGGGCTCCGCAAACCCAAGAAGTTCAAACACAAGGGCGTGAACAAAGATCTCTCCCACTCACGTCTACCTAGTGTCTCCCCCTCATCCGATGAAGAGACTCAAGTGAACAACAAGTAAAGCACACACGCATTTACCCAGGTTCAGGCCACCTTGCGGTGTAAAACCCTACTTCCTGCTTTGGTGGATTAGCCTCGGGAGGGCTTGAGTATGAATGAGTGCAGTGGTTCCTGAACTCAGGAGGGGAGCTCAGGAGGGTCAGGAGGCAAGGGTTCTTGCTCCTTTGTGTGTGGGCGGAGTCTCTGGATCTGATCCGAGTTGCCTCCATAGTGGAGACCCTAGCTACTTATATAGGCGGCCAAGGTCCTCTTCCCCGAAATGTTTAGGCGGGAAGGGATCCCACAACATCCATTTTGAGCGGGAACAAAAGGACGTTCCTATCCTGACAAAAGCGGTCTTCGCCTACAAAGGGATCACGCGGTGACGCGGTGGTGGACTCGGTGGTGACATCCTCCCCATTGTCCTTGCGGTCTTTGGTCTTGTTGCACCAAAGGGGAAACCTTTGTCCCACTCCTCGCGAACCTACGTCTGCGTTGTCTCTTTTGCACCAAAAACGGCAACTGCGCCGCTAGCATGCGCTGGAACCTACTAGTGCGGTGCGTCACTGCCTCCTCCTGAGGCAGGCTTGGCCTTGGATTCTCCGCCCCTCCGGAGCAACCCAGTCGGGAACGCTCCTGAGGGGGTCTTGACGTTGTCCTCCTCGCGAGGGTCTTGAGCACCTGGTCGATCATATGGGACGTACCAGGCCGTGGTAGGAGCGCGTCGCGGCCCGCAGACAAGCAAGTCTGGGTACCCTGGTTCCCAGGACGCCGACAGTAGCCCTCGGGCCCAAGGCGCTCGTGGAGTTGGCTTCAGGGCAAAGCCTTAGTCAAGGACAAAGCGACGCGGGCCCCAAAAGGCTGCGGGCCAGGCTGGCGCGTGACGGTTGGATGGGACGTGGCAACTCCGCTCCCCTTGCAGTCTTGGCAACCATGCGACTTGACAACTCCCCGGCGTGGATGATGGGGTCGTTATGGCTGTGACGCCAGCGACTGGCA
>LR738716.1:178008092-178023555 GCA_902687465.1 Secale cereale | reverse complement strand
CTGCATAGCGGTCAGCCTAGAACTCGGGGGCTACACCCCGCGGGTGCGCTGGCGCACCCCCGCAGAAGATTACAAGGAATAAAAAGCAAAAAGCAGGAAGCTTACCCAGACGACCGTCCGCGTCGCCAGGAACGCCTTTGTGTAGTCCTGGAGGGCGGTGACCTGGGACTAAAGTAGGGTCTGAACCTCGTGCGCAGCCTGGTTCAGGACTCCTGTCCCGCCCCCAGGCATCCACTCTGGTGGAGCGGCGCTGGATGCCTCCGCATCAGGGGCTGACGAGCTCGCGGCCCCGATCTCTTGCTGGCGTGGCACCGAGGCCGCCTTCGCTGCGCGACGGCGCCCTGGAGTACGATCTTCGGGCATCGTCCTCACCACCAGCTCGCCACCAACTGGCGGCACTTACGGCCATTCACGCTGACTGGCCTGAGCGTCGGCAGTTGGCGCTTGTGGGGGCACCTCCGCCCTCAAGGTGGCGGCATCGCCCCCTTCCCGCTCCATGACCGGCCGGTCATTATCGACTCCTCCAGTCGGCACCGAGGCCTACGGCGCTGGCGGAACGGAGCGCAGGGGGATCACAAGTCGTGGAGCCTGGCTGCGTACAGCCTCCTCCGCCTGCGCCCTGGTGGCGGCGTCCTTTTGGGACTTGGATGCGGCGTCGGCTTGGGCTTTGGCCGCCATGTCCGCTTCCTCCTGCACCACCTTGGTCGCTTCCGCCTTCTCCTTCTCCACCCTCTCCCGCTCCTTGTGCGCCTCCCGCGTGTTCCGCTTCATCGCCCCCTGGAGCTCGGCGCACGGGTCTACGCGGCGGGCAGTGGTGGAGCCCTCCGTGGTCCCAATCACACACATCGAGTCAGACTGCTCAAGAGAGAGCGGGGCCCTGATCAAAGTAAATAAGCATAAACTCAGAAAGAGTTTGAGAAAAAGAAGAGAAGAAAACTCAAGAGATAGCAAGCACTTACGTTGACACCATCGGCGGTTGCTTCAGGCCTTTTTGAAGCCGGGCCACCTTCGCGGCCGCCTCCTCCCGCCTGGTCGCGGCGGCCGAGCTCTTGGGCTTCTTTGGCCAACTGCCGAATAGCAGCGAGCTAGCTCGACGCTTCGATGTGCCGCCTGGTGCAGATGGCGCGGCTAAGGAGCTTGCGCCCGCCTTGACGGTGACTGGAGGACGACGCGGCTCGGTCTCCTCCTCGTTGTTATCTGGCCAGTCCTCAAAGCCCCCTCCTCCTCCGGAGCCGCCTGCTCCGCTGCCGCCATATGCGGCGTCATCTTCCTCCAGGGCGGCCGCCCCCAAGACGGGGTCGTCCAAGTCGCTCACTGAACAGTCTGGCAGGTACTCCCGACCAAGCTCTAGGGCGCCGTCTGTAGACTGGGACATGTGGATCTACATCATGACCAACTGATCAGGCGGCAAAGCAGAGCTCGGCAGATAAAGAAAAAGAAAGTTAAAAAACTCACCGCAGGCGGCGGGTGTGCGCGAGAGTACAGAGGCTTGCCAAACTGCCAGTCTGACTCCGAGAGCTTGCAGTTGGAGATGTAGTTAACCAGCCGGGCCACCTCGGCACTCGGCATCTCCTTGGTGCTCATCCGGCACGGGTCACGATGCCCGCTCATCCGGCCTATCAGATGAGGGCGGCCTTGGAGAGGGAGCACCCGGCGCAGCACAAAGGCGGTTAGCAGATCCGCGCCCGTAAGGCCCTCCGACTCCACCATCACCTTGAGCCGGGCGACGGCAGCCGTGGAGGCGGCTGAGAGCTTCTTCGGCTTGAAGGCCCAGTTGGAGAGAGCTTCAGCCGGCGGGCCGGCTATGTAAGCTGGCAGGTTGACGAAGTCCGTCGTCGGGTGGGCGTTCTTGACATAAAAGTAGGATTTCTGCCATAGCTTCACCAACTGTGTCAAGCGTACGGCAGGGAAGCTGTTCCCGGTGCCCGGGCGCCGTACCGCGACAAAGGCCCCGCACGCGCCTGCTCTCCCTTGACGGCGGCACCGAGTTTGGAGTAGAAGACTCCCCCTAGAGCTCGAGGGTGGGGAGGATGCCGAGGCAGCCCTCGCAGAGCGTGATGAAGACGGACAGCAGTACCACCGTGTTCGGCGTGAGGTGGTGCGGCTAGACCGGTAGAACTAGAGGAAAGCGCGGAGGAAGCCGCTGGCCGGCAAACCACAGCCATGGAAGAAGTGCTACCGGAAGACGACGTATTCGCCGTCCTCCGGCGCCGGCAAAATCTCCGTCGCGGGCGGAGCGCGTACCTGGACAAAGCTTTCGCCGGGTAGCTGCTGCGTCTGGCGGACAAAAGCAAGATGGTCGTCGTGGACGTTGGAGCCGTCCCATGCGCCGGCGTTCGCCTTGTCTTGCTGTGATGAACTGGCTTATTAGGGATGATAGACTACTCATATCAATAAGGAATTCCTTCTTTTTCAGGAGCCCATTCAGATAGAACTCCAAAGTTAAGCGTGCTCAGCTTGGAGTAGTTTTAGTTTGGGTGACCGACCGGGAAGTTCCTCCCGGGTGTTCACGAGTGAGGACAAAGTGCACAGAAAAGACTAGTATTGATATGTGCGGCCAGTCTAGATCCCGCCAGGAGTAACGACCACCGGCGGGTATGTCCGGGGCGTTACAAGTTGGTATCAAAGCCGACCCTCGCGGTTACATGGATGTTTGCGGACAGCTTCGCGGTCATGTTATTCATGACATTTGTGACCCGTCGTGGCACACGGCATGGCACATGTATCGGACTGGATGCACAGACGTTTGTGCCAAGAGGGAACGTTCATGTGGCCCGACAAGGACGTCGGTTCCTCTGAGTGGGGGTGTATGTGATGACCAGGCTTATTAGGGATGATAGACTACTCATATCAATAAGGAATTCCTTCTTTTCCGGGAGCCCATTCGGATAGAACTCCAAAGTTAAGCGTGCTCAGCTTGGAGTAGTTTCAGGATGGGTGACCGACCGGGAAGTTGCTCCCGAGTGTTCACGGGTTAGGACAAAGTGCACAGAAAAGACTAGTATTGATATGTGGGGCCAGTCTAGATCCCGCCAGGAGTAACGACCACCGGCGGGTGTGTCCGGGGCGTTACAAGTTGATCATCCCTAATAAGCCAGGTCATCACACTTGCGCCATGAGGGCTCAACAACAATGAGCGGTGACGACACTCCGGCGAGACGCGGGAGTGCGGTGGCTGCAGAGAGGAAGAGAAAATGGCAATAGGAGAGGAGGGCGCGCGTGCGTCGGCCGCACCCCTCCTCCCCCTACTTATAGCCCCAGGCGGCGTAGCCGAGGGGGTGGGCCGTGGGATCATGGGATTAACTGCGCCCACGACCCCACGGCCCCGCGATTACCGCGTGGTAACGACGCATATTTACTGCACAACGGAGTCCCAACCGCTTGCCTCGGTCGCTCCCGATCCGTGCGTGTGCCGAGGCCCGGTGGTGGCGGGCCCCAGCCTGAGGCCCAGTCCCGTCACGCGCGTGGGCTGGTAGGCCGACTAGGCTAGCTGACGCTGCATGGCACGCGAACAGCATGCGGCAGGCCTGTAGCATGGCTCGCGAAGACACCTAGCTCCCGCCACAGCATTCAAAAATCACCAGACGAACCGTCTGGTACCGGCCGACTCCTAGCTGTCAGCACCCAAAAGACGAATGAGGCACGATCACCAACGCTAGGGGTAGGAAGCTACCGAGGCCGCTCGCCCATTCGTCCGCGATGCCTCACCAGCTTCGGGGACTACTATCGGAGTAAATGACCATGGGTATCCTCATCAGCCTCCCATGGTATTTCAAAACATCAGGGCTGGCTGCGCCCCTCAAGCATTAGAGGCAAAGGTCCGCTTTCTAAAAGCCGGCTGGTCCAAGCGGCCAGCTGGTAGAAGGCGGCATGACTAAAGACGGCCATGAAGTGGGCTGACTCTGGGCAGGCGGCCTCTAGAGAGGCCGGCTCCCATTAGGCGTCCCCTTGCACCCTCAAAGTTTGCACCCACATAAACATGACAAGACGGGGCGTGGCAACAGTACATCCCACTACCCCCGAATCCAGGATAGAGCATGGCAATAGTGCAGCATACTGGATGGACGTCCTTCACTGGGCGCAGCACTGTAGCCATGCAACCCGTGACATCACCATTGGGAGAGGGAGGCATGCTCCCACGATGCACTGTCGGTACGGCCCCCAGACGGCGGGCCCTACCTGCCTATGAGACACCAAAAGAAAGCAAGCCCGGACCAGTCGGCCCAGGGGGAAGCCGGCTCTTGACCAGGCGGCCCTCCCTCTCCTTGAAGATTGTGCGTCATTAACCTGAAGAGACAGGGAGTGGCGAAAGTGAACGCCCACCAGGCGGCGGCACTGTAGCCACACCTACCCCGACAAAGCATGCGTCATCAACAACACTGCTACAGTCCTAAGCAGCCGACGGGACCCTCCAGGCGGCGGGCCCCAGTTGTCGGCCGAGAAGCCAGCCACCAGAGACACTGACAGCCGGGTCTACACCCGACCCGATTACCATTGTACCCCTGGGGGTAGGCCTATATAAACCCCCCAGGGCACCCATGCAAAGGGTTCAGCCACAAAGATATTCCACACCCCATGTAGAGAAGGGAGTAGAGCTAGCCTTGCCCTTCTTCCTCCTCTATCAAAACAGCTCGAGGAGCACCTGTAGTCACTTGTTGATTTAGTGATCATGCGGAGACCCCACAGAACATGACTAGGGGTGTTATCTCCTAGGAGAGCCCCAAACCTGGGTAAAGTTCGCCGACGTTCATGTCTACACATCATCCCGTTTCCAGGCACCGGCAATGTCTTATTAGCTCCCACAATGATTAGACATCCTTTGGCATATGTCGCACCAACCACCCGATGGGATGGCATCAAAGTACTCGGGGTACGGCTTTTGGTAAATCCAATTCCGGGGTAACTCAACTCCAAGATTCTCTCGAAGCATCTTAGCCATCTCCTTTCTAAAATTAGCTAGGGCATCATCTGTAGTAGATGATGAAGCTTGTCGTAGTGGCATAGGAGGAGTAGGACTACTAGCTGTAGGTAGGAACTGTGGCATGTATGCCGAACCATAGTTCAGTATTGGCCGAGTGGTTGTAGCTATAGGTAGGGTTTGGTTTGGCGTTGCCACCGAACCTGTCATGCTCATATAGGATTAATGGGTGCAGTCACAATCTGATTTGTTTGAGTAGGATATAAGTCATCGGCATGGGATGCACTGATGAGATAGGTAAAGCCAGATTACGGTTTTGCACACTAGCAGCTACACCATCATTACCACTAGATGATTGAGATCTATTCATTTGAGCATTAGTATTTGCTATGAAAGATTGATAGACCAGATTGTTACCATCAGCAATACGACTCTCAATCTCAGCCCACTGCTTAGGAGAAAAGGCGTTACTTATAGAGGGTTTAACCTGCTCGGCTTGAAGAGGAGGAAACTTGATTTCTTCAATCGGAGTGATGTTGTCTTGGCGATCCTTCTTGAATTTTGCAAGGAACTCCTGCAAATCCTTCTCTTCACGCGCCTTCTTGTACTCCTCATAGATTTGGCGATGATCAGCCGATATCTCATATAGACTGGCTTAATTATGTTATCGGCATCTACCTCAGATGGCTTGGGAAGATCGGACATGGTGGATGATGATGATTGATCTTCAGTGCCCAGCGGAGTCGCCAAAAAGTGTGTTGACACACGAACACGTCACGTGTACCCTCGACGCCGGGAGTAATGCACCGCAGCTCACGTCGAAGGAGACCCGACCAACAGCGTGATACGCAAGACAGTCGGCGGGTGCTTTTGAGACCCGAAACCCCGCAGTACAAGAACAGTGAAGAACGAGAGAGAAAAATGGTGGAGAGATAAAACGTAGATGAAAAAGTACTATATTGATTTGTTCGATTGTGTGTTGTTCAATCGGCCGTCACCCCCAACATATATAAGAGGCAGCTGGATTTACCGTACAAGTAAAGGATTCATCTAGGATTTCCTTACAAGAAAATTACATCAATTCACGTCATACAGTTCTAATTCCAATCCAACTCGGATTCAACCCGAATCTGGTCCAAACTTCTATTTTGTTCCTTGCACAGGCCGTGGAATATGCATATGACCTCCGATTAAGAAGCTTAAAATACTAAATTTGTGCGCCTCGACGAGACGAACAACTCTCCTCTTGATCATTTTTCCAAATAAGGTCATCTTCAATACTTTACGAGGTCATCATTAACCTCCAGTCGGATTTGGTCATGCAGTTTTCTTGGTTGTCCGAGTCTTGCAGCAATTCTGCAGGTTGTATACTATCTCAGATGATGATGACTCCAAAAGCAAAGTAGACCTTTTCGATGATACGCACAACTTCCGTGTAGAATATTTTCCATCCGAGGTAATATGAATAACCTTTCATGTCCATCTCCAACTTCTGGTCGGATTGACTCTGACAGCTTCCACTGTCGGCGTTCTGGGAACGGGGGTACCCAGACTTGCGTGCATGCAGCCCGTGACGTGGCTCCATCCGCATCCTGGTGCGGCCCAGCTTCAGCAACCACAGCTTAAGACCCTCGCGAGGCGGATGACGGCAAGACCTCCCTAGGGGAAGCCTCTCTAGGCTGGCTCCCGTGGAGCATTGATATCTATGCAAGGCGCACCTCGCGAGGTTCACGTGACGTGAGTCATGACAACCAAGGCTAGGCGGGCGCTAGTGGGTGCAGTGTACCAGTTTCCCCTTTGGTGCCAAGGGGGCAAGCGCAGGCGCGGAGTCCCGAGGAATCAGGCAAAGGTTTCCATATCGGTGCAACAAGACCAAGGACCGTCGGGACGGCATAATGGAGGTCATCATGGATCCCGGCGCAGCATCACCACCAGAGCCTTTGGCAGGCGAAGACTAATTTTGTCAGGATAGCTTGTACTAGTTGTTCCCCTTCAAATTTTGCCGTTGTGGGATCCCTTCCCGCCGATATTTGGGAAGAGGACCAAGGCCATTATAAATAGGACCTAGCCACCACCATGGAGGGGGCGGCTCATCTGGTTCAGAGAGCGAGAGAGAGAGAGAGATCCATTCCACCCCACACACACCACAAGCTCATTCGAGCCCAAGAACACCTCTCCTCCGGAGGTTGTTCATCCATTGTACTAGTTCATACTCAACCCCACGAGGCAATCCACCACACACACTGGAGTAGGGTATTACACTGCAAGGTGGCTTGAACCGGTATAATCCTCTGTGTCCCTTGTTCTTTGAGTTTGTCGAGCTAGGTTGTGGAATCATAGGGCGAGCATGCTAGGGAGGGAGTGTCCTTCGTGCACACCCTAGAGTTCGAACCTCTCACGGGTTTGCGTAACCCGAAATTCGATATTTGGCGCGCCAGGTAGGGGTGTGTCGAAACCTCTCTTTCGTCGGTCGACGCATCACCACTACACCTCTTCCATGGCTGACGCTCGCCGGGCTCGTGCTAAGCAATGGGCCTCCCTTGTCGCCCGCGTCGCTCAGACCACTCCCACCGGCGGACCTCCTCGCCGTTCTCCATCGCCCGCATCCAACGCAGCCACCAGCCCGGCAAGGCACGAGAAGCAGGCCTCGTCGCTGCACCCCTCGGTGTGGTGGGATGGACGCACCGCAACCACGTCGCTAACCGCAGCCGGCTCGTCATCCCACGGTCCTCGCGGACCTGTGGACGCGCAGGCTACGCTGCTCATGGCGCGCGAGCTCCTGCGCTATCGCCCCGTCGACGACTTCTATGAGGACTGGCTAGACCGCATCGCCGAGCTCGTCAGCACCGCTGGGGTCTCTCCTGCCCCGTCCCTCTCGCTGCCTCACCCGCCTCCTTATGTGGGCGACATGGCCCATGAAGCACCTCCATGTCAAGATGTCATCCATACTCCAAGGCAAGCGGCCCTGCGGTGCGACCCACCATGTGGGGTGCCCGTGCATGAAGAAGGAAGTTGTCAAGAAGTCCAGCGGCCGCAAGGAGGAGCTCATGCGCTCCCACCACCACTGCGTCGTGACCGTGCGCCCCCCTGCAATGGCGGCGCAAGAGAACCAAGACCAAGCTCCGCCTCCGCGATAGGCTCCGGTGTTCACGGCGGGCTGCCGAGCCTTCACCCCTGACCTACACAGCATCATCTGGCCCGGGAAGTTCAAGCCCGACCTGCCTCCACTCTACGACGGCACCCCCGACCCTGCTGAGTTCCTGCAGCTCTACGAGCTGAGCATCAAGGCATCCAACGACGACGAGAATATTATGGCGAACTAGTTCCCCATGGCTCTCAAGGACGGCGCGCGCTCGTGGCTCATGAACCTGCCTGCGGGATCTATCTCCTCCTGGAGCGAGATGCATGAGCGTTTCATCGCCAATTTCCAGGGCACTCGCGACCGCCCACCGGCTGCAGGGGACCTGCGATGCATCAAGCAGCAACCCGGGGAAACCCTGCACACAAGTACATCCAGCGCTTCAACACCATCCGCCTCAAGATAGCCAAGATGACGGACGAGGGTATCTTCTCAGCATTCCCCGATGGCATCCGCGATGTCAAGATGAAGGAGGAATTCGCCATCCATGAGGACCTGTGCACAGCCCTGGAGCTGTTCAACCTAGCGACCAAGTGCGCTACAGCTGAGGAGGGGCACCTTTCCCTCGTCGAGCTCCCAGCTGTTGACCTAGAAGAAAAGAAGGCCAAGGCTAAAGACATGAAGCGCAAGGGGGTGGCCGTGCTCGCGGTCGAACCAGAGATGAAGCGTGGCCGCGACCACCCAGAGTCATCCAAGAGCAGCCGTCCATTCTGCACCTTCCACAACGTGCACAGCCACAACACCAATGACTGGTAGGAGCTTAGGGCTATCCTTGACGGGCGCATCAGCTGACGCCCCGAGCGCAATGACCGAGGCTATGGCCGTGGAGGAAGCCGAGCCGGGGGCGCTGGGACGATTGCGGCCCCCGTAAGGAGTGGCGCAATCACCCTCGTGAGGAACGCTGGCACGATCGAGGGAGCCTGGAGGGACCAGCCTTGCGAGGGCGCCTGGAGGGACCAGCCTCGTGAGGACCCTCCTCAGGGCAAGGCCGGCCTCCCTCCGCCGCCACCACCGCCAAGGAGTAACTATGACCAAGACGAAGGGGCTAGGGGCTTCTAGGAGCCTCATGCCATCGCCTGCATCTTGGGCGGCGCACAGGCTCTAGCCTCCCAGCGCATCTTCAAGCAGTTCGCCCGAGAGGGGAACGCTGCCCTCCCCAGGATTGAAACCACGCAGCTGCTCAAGTGGTCCAAGTGCACCATCACCTTCAGCTCAGCTGACCAGCTCGAGTGTGCGGAAACCGCTGATACGTCTCCAACATATCTATAATTTTTATTGTTCCATGCTATTATTTATGATGTTTTGGATGTTTAATAGGCTTTGTTATACACTTTTATATTATTTTGGGACTAACCTATTAACCCAAAGGCCCAGTCCAGATTCTTGTATTTGCCTATTTCAGGGTTTTACGGAAAAAGAATATCAAACGGAGTCCAAATGGAATGAAACTCCGGGAGAGATATTTTTGGAGCAAAATACGCACTGGAGACTTGAGAACCACCCAATAGGGCACACGAGGCGTCCACGAGGGTGCCCCCCCATACAGGGCGCGCCCCCTGCCTCATGGGCCCCACGTCTAGCCCCAGGTGCCCTCCTTCCTCCTATATTTACCTATGTCGCCCGAAAACATCAGAAGAACAGAGAAAACCCTTGTTCCACTACCGCAACCTTTTGTTCCCGTGAGATCCCATCTTGGGGCCTGTTCCGGAGCTACACCGGAGGAGGGATGTACCACGGAGTTCTTCTACATCATCATCATCGCCTCACCATGAGTTGTGAGTAGTTTACCACACACCTTCGGGTCCATAGATAGTATCTAGATGGCTTCTTCTCTCTCTTTGGATCTCAATACCAAGTTCTCCTTGGTCTTCGAGGAGATCTATTCGATGTAATCTCTTTTTGCGGTGTGTTTGTCGAGATCCGATGAATTGTGGGTTTATGATCAAGATTATCTATGAGATTATATTTGGTTCTTTTCTGAACTCTTTTATGTATGATTATAATATCCTTGCAAGTCTCTTCGAATTATTCATTTGGTTTGGCCTACTAGACCTATAGTTCTTGCAATGGGAGAAGTGCTTGGCTCTGGGTTCAATCTTGCAGTGTCCTTTTCCAGTGACAGTAGGGGCAGGAAGGCACGTATTGTATTGTTGCCATCGAGGATAAAAAGATGGGGTTTATATCATTTTATTTGAGTTTATCCCTCTACATCATGTCATCTTGCTTAAGGCGTTACTCTGTTCTTATGAACTTAATACTCTAGATGCATGCTGGATAGCGGTCGATGTGTGGAGTAATAGTAGAAGATGCAGAATCGTTTTGGTCTACTTGTCTCGGGCGTGATGCCTATATATAATGATCATGCCTAGATAGTCTCATAATTATTCACTTTTCTATCAATTGCTCGACAGTAATTCGTTCACCCACCGTAGAATTCTGCTATCATGAGAGAAGCCACTAGAGAAACCTATGGCCCCCGGGTCTATTCTCAACATATCAATCTACAATCTACTTTACTTTTCTGCTTTTACTTTCTGTTCTTATATCCAAATATACCGAAAATATCAATCTATCCTATCTATCAGATCTCACCTTCGTAAGTGACCGTAAAGGGATTGACAACCCCTTATCGTGTTGCATGCGAAGTTCTTATTTGTTTGTGCAGGTGCGAGGGACTTGCGCGTGGTCTCCTACTGGATTGATACCTTGGTTCTCAAAAACCGAGGGAAATACTTACGCTACTGTGCTGCATTTCCCTTTCCTCTTCGAGGGAATACAGCGCAAGCTCGAGAAGTAGCAAGAAGAATTTCTGGCGCCATTGCCGGGGAGGCTTATGCAAAAGTCATATACCAAGTACCTATCACAAACCCTTATCCTCCGCATTACATTTATTTGCCTCTCATTTTCCTCTCCCCCACTTCACCCTTGCCGCTGTATTTGCCCTTCTTTTTGCCATGTGTTTACCGTTCGCTTGCCTTCATGTCTGAGATGGGGGAAGATTTTATCAAGAAGGGTAGTAATGTTGAGGGCAACGCCTATGTTGACCCTCCGGATGAAACTACCACTTTACATATTAAGAAGTTCCGGGTTGGTAGTGGTAATATCATTGGAAAAGGAGTTCTTCAAGACTTCTTTACTTGTGCCGGTGCTTTTCCCCCAATGGGTGGCTCTATTCTTCACAGAACTAGTAGCCTTGCGGATGCCATATCTATGTTTGTAGTTGAAATTGAAAGGCAATTTATCCATATGCATCCCTGTATTCAGAGAATCTTTCTGGAGTTTTCCAATATTGAGCATTCTTCTGTTAAGCATGGAGCTACTATCTTTTTGGCTCATGAATTTAGATTTATCATGAAAGAGGCCAAAGAAATCTTTGCTCATTATGGGGTAGATGCTGGTCGACCTCCCATAGAAGCTATCTTATTTAATCAAGAAGACATAATGCCGTTGCGATCTCTGGATCATGTTGCTTTTAATGAAAACCTTAGAAAAAAGGTTCCTAGCGATGTCTTGGTTGATAGAATTTCTGAGTTGAATGATGATTTTGCTATTCAAAACAATGGGTTAGGTTTCTCCCTTGAGCGAAGGCTCATGACCTTCTGCCAAAAGAATGCCTATAATGATGAATTGGTTGTACACTATAAAGGGCCAAAAGAGGAACATATACCTCCTGAGCTTGATATGGGGGACTTTTGTCCCATTAAATTTAGCCCTTTTGATTACTTTTGCTTGCCACGAAGAAAACTTGGTGTTGAAAGTAGGGAATATGAGATGAGTTTTCGCGGTATATCTTATCATTATAGCAATCCCTAGATCTATCCGTGTATCGTGCCTAGCTAGGGGCGTAAAATGATAGCGCTTGTTGGGAGGCAACCCAATTTTAATTTTTTTGCTTCTATTTAGGAATAAATATTGCATCTAGCTTCTGTTTAGATGTAGTTTTGTGTTTTAGTTAGTGTTTGTGCCAAATAGAACCTTTGGGAAGACTTGTGTGAAGTTTATATGATCTTGCTGTGAAAAACAGAATCGTCAGCGCTTGCTAAAATAGTCACCAGATTTTACTGGAGTGTGCTATTTAGTTGATTTTTTTGCAGATAATTAAAAGAAACATTCCCCACAATTACCAATTTATTTCAATTTTTTGGAGTTACAGAAGTATGCGAAAGTTACAGATTACTACAGAATGTTATGTTTTTGACCGATTCTGTTTTTCGTGTGTTGTTTGCTTATTTTGATGAATCTATGAGTAGTATTGGGGAGTATGAATCATAGAAAAGTTGGAATATAGTAGGTTTAACACCAATATAAACAAAGAATGAGTTCATTTCAGTACCTTTGAGTGGTGGTTTGTTTTCTTATACTAACGGAGCTCACGAGATTTTTGTCTGAGATTTGTGTTGTCAAGTTGTCAAGTTTTGAGTATTGCTTTGATGGACTGTGGAACAAAGAGTGGGAAAAGCCTAAGCTTAGGGATGCCCAAGGCACCCCAAGGTAAAATTTAAGGACAACCAGAAGCCTAAGCTTGGGGATGCCCCGGGAAGGCATCCCCTCTTTCGTCTTCATCTATCGGTAACTATACTCGGGACTATATTTTTATTCACCACATGATATGTGTTTTACTTGGAGCGTCGGGTATTATTTGAGTCTTTGCTTGTTAGTTTGCCACAATTATCCTTGCTGGACACACCTTTTTGAGAGAGATAAATATGTCCTAGGAATTGATAGAACACTCTATGTGCTTCACTTATATCTTTTGAGTTAAATAGTTAGCTCTAGTGCTTCACTTATATCTTTTCGAGCACGGTGGTAATTTTATTTCATAGAAATTGTTGATCCCTCATGCTTCCCTTATATCATTTTGAGAGTCTATTAGAACAACATGGTAATGTACTTTGGCTATAAAACTAGCCTTCACATGATAGGCATCCAAAATGAATGTAGTAAAAACTTTCATACTAAGTGCACTGAATATGATGATAAGTTGGATGCTTGATAATTGTTTTGAGATATGAGGATAGTGATATTAGAGTCATGCTAGTGGAGGTATTATGAAATTGAGAAATACTTGTGTTAAGGTTAGTGATTCCCGTAGCATGCACGTATGGTGAACCGCTATGTGACCAAGTTAGAGCATGAGGTATTTGTAGAGTGTCAACCTTTGTGTGGAGGTCGGGGCGCGAGATGGTTAACTCCTACCAACCTCCACCCTAGGAGCATGCGTTGATTGTTTTGTTTTGATGACTCGTAAATTTTTGCAATAAGTATATGAGTTCTTATGACTAATGTTGAGTCCATGGATTATACGCACTCTCACCCTTCCACCATTGCTAGCCTCTCTTGTACCGCGCAACTTTCGCCGGTGCCATACACCCACTATATACCTTCCTCAAAATAGCCACCATATATCTTCCTCAAAACAGCCACCATATCTACCTATCATGGCATTTTCATAGCCATTCCGAGATATATTGCCATGCAACTTTCCACCGTTCCGTTCATATGACACGCTTCATATTGCCATTTTGCCATGCATGATCATGTAGTTGACATCGTATTTGTGGCAAAGCCACCATGCATAATTTTTCATACATGCCGCTCTTGATTCATTGCACATCCCAGTACACCGCCGGAGGCATTCATATAGAGTCATACTTTGTTCTAGTATCGAGTTGTAAATCAATAGAAGTGTGATGATCATCATTATTAGAGCATTGTCCCATGTGAGGAGAGGCCAAACAAAAGAAAAGGCCCCTCCAAAAAAAGATAAAAAAAAGAAAAAGAAAAAAAGAAAGAAAAAAAGGGGACAATTGCTACTATCTTTTTCCACACTTGTGCTTCAAAGTAGCACCATGTTCTTCATGATAGAGAGTCTCATGTTTATTCACTTTCATATACTAGTGGGAATTTTCATTATGGAACTTGGCTTGTATATTCCAACGATGGGTTCCTCAAATGCCCTAGGTCTTCGTGAGCAAGCAAGTTGGATGCACACCCACTTAGTTCCTTTTGTTGAGCTTTCATACATATTTAGCTCTAGTGCATCCGTTGCATGGCAATCCCTACTCACTCACATTGATATCTATTGATGGGCATCTCCATAGCCCGTTGATACGCCTAGTCGATGTGAGACTATCTCCCTCCTTTTTGTCTTCTCCACAACCACCATTCTATTCCACATAGTGCTATGTCCATGGCTCACGCTCATGTATTGCGTGAAAGTTGAAAGGTTTGAAAGAATAGAGTATGAAAACAAGTGCTTGGCTGAAACCGGGGTTGTGCATGATATGAGTATTTTGTGTGATGAAGAGGGAGCATAACCAGACTATATGATTTTGTAGGGATAACTTTCTTTAGCCATAGTATTTTGAGAATACATGATTGCTTTGTTAGCATGCTTGAAGTATTATTATTTCTTATGTCAATATAGACTTTTGTCTTGCATCTTTGAGATCTAAACATTCATGCCACAATAAAGAGAACTACATTGAAAATTATGTTGGTTAGCATTCCACATCAAAAATTCTGTTTGTATCATTTACCTACTCGAGGACGAGCAGGAATTAAGCTTGGGGATGCTTGATATGTCTCCAACGTATCTATAGTTTTTTATTTTTCCATGCTATTATTTAAAATGTTTTGGATGTTTAATAGGCTTTGTTATACACTTTTATATTGTTTTTGGGACTAACCTATTAACCCAAAGGCCCAGTCCAGATTGCTATTTTTTGCCTATTTCAGGGTTTTATAGAAATGAAATATCAAACGGAGTCCAAACGGAATGAAACATCCGGAGAGATACTTTTGGAGCAAAATACGCACGGGAGACTTGAGAACCACAGAATAGGGCACACGTGGCGCCCACGAGGGTGGGGGCGCGGCCCCCCTATAGGGGGCGCACCCTACCTCGTGGGCCCCACGTCTAGCCCCCGGTGCCCTCCTTCCTCCTATATATACCTACATATCCCGAAAACATCAGAAGAATAGAGAAAACCCTAGTTCCACCTCCGCAACCTTCTGTTCCCGTGAGATCCCATCTTGGGGCCTGTTCTGGACCTCCGCCGGAGGAGGGATCTACCACGGAGTGCTTCTACATCATCATCATCGCCTCACCATGAGTTGTGAGTAGTTTACCACAGACCTTCGGGTCCATAGCTAGTATCTAGATGGCTTCTTCTCTCTCTTTGGATCTCAATACCAAGTTCTCCTCGGTCTTCGAGGAGATCTATTCGATGTAATCTCTTTTTGCGGTGTGTTTGTCGAGATCCGATGAATTGTGGGTTTATGATCAAGATTATATATGAGAAATATTTGGTTCTTTTCTGAACTCTTTTATGTATGATTATAATATCCTTGCAAGTCTCTTCGAATTATTGGTTTGGTTTGGCCTACTAGATCTATAGTTCTTG
>LR738716.1:177994670-178008082 GCA_902687465.1 Secale cereale | reverse complement strand
GTTTGAGTTTATCCCTCTACATCATGTCATCTTGCTTAAGGCGTTACTCTGTTCTTATGAACTTAATACTCTAGATGCATGCTGGATAGCGGTCGATGTGTGGAGTAATAGTAGTAGATGCAGAATCGTTTCGGTCTACTTGTCTCGGACATGATGCCTATATATAATGATCATGCCTAGATAGTCTCATAATTATTCGCTTTTTTATCAATTGCTCGACAGTAATTCGTTCACCCACCGTAGAATTATGCTATCATGAGAGAAGCCACTAGAGAAACCTATGGCCCCCGGGTCTATTCTCAACATATCAATCTACAATCTACTTTACTTTTCCGCTTTTACTTTTTGTTCTTATATCCAAAAATACCAAAAATATCAAACTATCCTATCTATCAGATCTCACTTTCGTAAGTGACCGTAAAGGGATTGACAACCCCTTATCGCGTTGGCTGCGAAGTTCTTATTTGTTTGTGCAGGTGCGAGGGACTTGCACGTGGTCTCCTACTTAATTGATACCTTGGTTCTCAAAAACTGAGGGAAATACATACGGTAATGTGCTGCATCACCCTTTCCTCTTCGAGGGACTTGCGCGTGGTCTCCTACTTGATTGATACCTTGGTTCTCAAAAGCTCGAGAAGTAGCAACCCCCGACGCTCTCCCAATGCTCCGCTCACCCATCATCAGCAACGTCCAAGTCACCAAGACCCTCATCGATTACGGTGTAGGAGTCAATGTTTTCTCCATCGACACGCTTGACCATCTCCAAGTGCCATAAGACCAGCTGCAGCCCACTAGGCCTCTCTCAGGAGTGACCGACGGCTCCACCACTCCAATCGGGCAGATCCGGCTCCCCATTTCCTTCGGCACCCGTGACAACTACCACACCGAGCTCATCGACTTCAACGTCGCCCACATCCGTCTCCCATACAATGTCATTCTTGGGTATCCAGCTCTGGCCAAGTTCATGGCAGTGACTCACCATGGCTACAACATCCTCAAGATGCCGGGGAGCTATGACATCATCACCATCGTGTGCGAGGAAAATGACGTTGTGTGCTCCCTCGAGCGCGCTTACCAGGATGCGGTAGTCGAGGACCCAGACAACGAAATCATCATCTACCCCCCTAAAGCTACCCCGAAGAAGAAGAAATAGTTGCTCGCCCTCGAGCCTCATGAAGATGCAGCACCCAGTAGTCGTGCCTCAGGATCCGCGCCCATGGACGGGGTGCCTCCCTCCCTCACATAGGAAGGCGCGCTTGGCACCACCCTCAGATTGGCTCGAGGGCTCTCCTCTGGAGGGCCTCCGACCTAGCCAATGTCACGAGGGATGCGCTCGGGCACCATGTGGAGCCGGGCTTCACCGCACGTTTCCCTCAAGAGAGCGCAAGGCGCGAGGCGCCAAGTGCTCAGGAGTTCATCGACCAGACCATCGAAGACTTACAGGTACCAAGGGCAATGCGGGGCAAGCGCCACCGCGCACCACAGAGTGCAGCTGTCATCCCAGGCGCAGACGACGGCTGCGCGCCTGCGTCAACATCACAGAACTCAACAAAGTGGCATCTCAGGAGCTCTACTGGCCGCCTCATGTGGGCCGGTGCCAGGTCCCACCTCATGGCTACGTCTGCATGCCCTTCGTCTTTTCGAACGAGGCGGCCCTGTACCAGGGCCACATGCGTGAAGTCCTGGCGACTCGCAAGGCCAGGCATCCGGAGATCCTGGCTGAAGTGGTGTCGGTTCTACGGGAGCTCTCGGAACCTCAGGAGCCGCGCGAGGTCCCGGAGTCCGGCGGCTCGTGAGGAGCGACGTCTGCAGCGGGCATCTTCAGCTACATCATCATCTCTCCAGCAACGGTGCTAGGTGACTTTGTTTCAGTTTGTTCAGTTGGGGGCACCCCTCGGGCTGCATCATCCCCAAGTCGCACGGGCTTGCCCTTGTGACATGTATCCTTTTGCATCTTTATCGTACTCTGTTGGGGACGCCCCTCGGGCTGCATCATCCCTAGGCTGCATGGGTCCGTCCCTATGGCATGTATCGCATTTGCATTACCTGAGCTAGTTTGCCTCTATCCATGAATTGCTTCATGCTTATCATATGCCAACCCGGTACTTGATTCCTTGAATGGCGCACGCCCCGGTGCCCCTCCACCATGGGAGCCGGGCGCCGTTGTCTTTCTTCAGGATTTTTTGCATGAGAAGTTTGGGCACTGCGTCTATGCTCGGGTCCGTCCCTGTAGCGTCGATAAATCCAACGACTGAAATCTGTCTAGCGGGCCGGCCCTGTTCACGTCATCTCCTGGGGTCGTTGGTGTCTTGCCTTCTCATGTGATCGCCTCAGGAAATTCATTCGATGCAACCCCCTCATCTACCAAGGATCAAGATCAGGTGCAACCCGCCTTGAGGTAGGGCCTCGTGAGTCCCGCGCTGGCTCAAGAGTGCCCAGACACACCTCGTCTGGCCCTGTCGTGCAAGCCACGTGTCAGGGCGGGGCTGTACACACCTCGGGGGCTCCACTCAGAGGGAGCCCTCACCCGCGCACCAGTGGAAACACCATGCTCCGCGCTGGCAGTCGACACGGTCCAGGAGTGGCTATGCCCGTGCAAGTGCGGAAGCGCTATGCTCCGCGCTGGTGATAAACAACCAAGGGCAGCTCCTTGGCCGTATCAACCTCGGGGAGCCAGCAGCCTTGGTGCCTAGCCTCTTTGCAACACCTTCCCTTCGGGAGAGTCACGCGATGGGGGATGGGCATGGGGTTGCGCTCAGGTCATGCCTAGCGTACGCCCCGCCAGGAAAGGTATGAAGGTATGTTCGTACGTCAAGAGGACTCCTAAGCATCGCGTCTGAGGAGCCTAACTGGCCACGTAGTCCCTCAACCCCTGGCCTCGTCCTGGCGATCCGGACGAGCCAGCGGTGGCTGAGGTATGCGCGGGGTTGGGCTCTGTCGGCGTAGAACACTAAGCCTAGTTTTGCGTTTCCTTCCCGAGGTCTGTTCGTACGTCAAGGAGGACTCCTGAGCATCGCGTCTCAGGAGCCTAATTGGTCACGTAGCCCCTCACCCCTGGCCTTGTCCTGGCGATTCGGACGAGCCAGCGGCGGCTGAGGTATGCGCGGGGTCGGGCTCTACCGACGCAAAACACTAAGGCCTAGTTTCGCGTTTTTCTTCCCAAGGGTTGTTCGTACGTCAAGGGGGTCCCCCCCACATCGCGAATCATGAGCCTAACTGGTCACATAGCCCCTCACTCCCTGGCCTCGTCCTGGCGATCCGGACGAGCCAGCGGCGATTGAGGTATGCGCGGGGCCGGGCTGTGCCGACGCAAAACACTAAAGCAAGCGGGGAGGAGATCGCAAAATCTAAGTAATTATTACAAAGCATATTGTTCTTCGAATACCAAAGCATGAGTTTAAACTCCTCCACGAGGCATGGTGCAAGTTGCAGGAAATAAAAGCGGAGGAAAGCGCTACCGGCAAGTCTCCTCTTCAGCCTTGGGCATTGTCATCGCCCGCAAGGAGCACCCCCTCAATGTCGGCATCACCGCCGGCCGCTTTCGCAAGGTCAGCGGCATCACCAGCAGAGGGCACAGGGTCGATGGCGAGGAACTTCTCCAGCAGAGCATCATCCCGGTCCTTCAAGGCTTCGGCGGGAGCCATGCAGTGCTCTTCGTCCACAGGCTCGAGCAGGGCTCCGAGGTCGGCGTTTGGGTCGTGAAGATGGAGGTGGTTGAAGACGCGTGTCAAGGCTGAAGCAGAAAGCGAACTGGCCTCCCCTTCCACCATGGGTACGATCTCGCTGACAACTCTGTCGAGCGCCTTGATGAGTTGAGGGAGTAACTCGACAGGGCCTTCCTCGGTAGTCACTAGCGGCTTCTTCAAGCCCTTCCCATAGAGATCCTGTAGGGCCTCACGGGAATTTTGCTCAAGGGATTCGAAGGCCACGCGGTCTTCAAAAAGAACCTTTGCCTTGGCTTCTAGCCGGGCCATCTTCGCCTCCTCTTCCTCCTTCAACTTCTCCAGGCGGCCGTGCAACGTGGCCTGCTCCCGCGCCGACTGCTCCAGCTTAGTGTCGTGGACGGCGATCGCATCCTCCCAAGCCTTCAGCCTCTCCTCCCGCACCCCGAGATGGTGGGCCTCGACGGCTCACTCGTAATGCAGGGTCTTCAGCTCGGCCTCCAGCTTCAGGCAACGCTCCTCAGCAGCCTTGGTGTCCTTCAGCGCCACGTCGTGGGCTGCCCCGGCTAGGCCGACAGCCCGCTCTCCCTCCTCGAAGGCCTTGATGGCCTGAGTCCATGCTTCCCGGACAACAGCATCGGACCGCAACCACTCCGAAACTAGCTCCAAGTGCCCCGACGCCGGGTGGCGGTCAGGACCTTGGAGGTCATAGCAAAGTTGGGCCAGCGCGGAAAGGGCCTTCTCCAGAGCGTCGGGCAAAGCAGGAAGGTCGCGGCTCGGCATCGTCGCGGAAGGAGGAGGAGGAGGCAGCACCGGCACCAAGACTTGCAGGATAGCCGCAGCAGAAGAGGCAGGGGACTCCTGAGCCCTCGGAGCCGCGGAGGACGAGCAGGGGGAAGGCGCCTCCGGAGCCGGCTTGGCCATGGGACCACCTTCTCCGGACGGGCCTCGGGTTCTTGCAAGGATGATTTGGCCGCTGAGGCGTGGGCATCGCCCCCCGCTCTGGGGGTGACACGGCCGCGGCAGGCGGCTGAGCATCGAGAGTCGCCACCGACTCCCTTTTCTTTTTCATCGCCGATGCTGGCCTGACGGCGCAAGAGAGAAGCATCAAGAGGCAGCAGCAAAGACAGGGACAAGAATCGGGACAAAACACTTACTGGTCCACGGC
This sequence comes from Secale cereale, assembly GCA_902687465.1. Classification (NCBI taxonomy): domain Eukaryota; kingdom Viridiplantae; phylum Streptophyta; class Magnoliopsida; order Poales; family Poaceae; genus Secale; species Secale cereale. The sequence continues at coordinate 178,003,252 of LR738716.1, read as the reverse complement.
AGTGTAATCCCTCGCCCTCTTCTGAACCATGAAGCCCGAGAGCTTCGTGACCTGGGGCACCGGCGCTCGAGCCCCAGGGGCAGATGGGGGCACATCGGCCGGACTCACAACGGTGCTGGACGGAGACAAAGTAGAGGATCCACCCTAGAGGATCAGCGCCGACCTACCCTTCTTCCCTGGTCTGTGGCTTCTTCAGGGGTGCTCTTCGACCTCGTGGTAACCCGGGCGGTGCTCGGCAGCTCCCTGGCTGGTTGCTCATCGTCGTCATCATCATCGGAAAGGACACGGAGGAGATCAGTCTGGCATGGGGGAGAAGTCTCCCCCACTCCTTCCCGGATCCCCTCCGAGTCCGTTTTCACCTCCCCCTGGTCGGACTCGCTGGAGGATAGCACCACTGAGGCTCCAGTGGGCACCGACGGCACGAGCCCGTGCTCGTTGAAGGTGGGCATGGCAGCGGCAATCTGCACCCCATCCGGGCGGCGATACAGCGGAAGATGAGTGTCATGGGGGTACCATTGGTCATCCGAAACAAGGAGACGGAGGATCTTGCCAAGCTCCTCGTCGGGCAAGGCATCTAGGAGCAGGTGGAGGTCATCCCCCTCATCCATGAACTTCCACAAGGGGCGCGAGTGTGCTTGGAGTGGAGCCAAACGCTGCATCAGGAACTCCTTGATGAGCATGGCCCCCGTTAGCTTCTCCGCCTTCGGGTCATCAGGCTTCAGGTCAGCCACCATCCTCGCCAGCAGCTGCTCAGCCCGGGGGTTGTTGAGCTTCACGCTGTTCCACCCATCATGAGACACCGGCACCCTCGTTGGCAACATCAGCAGCGGGTGGGAGATCTTCGCATCCATTAGGACCCACTTATTCCTGAAGCCCTCCACATTTTTCCCAGCTCTCGAGATTGCATTGGCCCCATTGGCCGCGACGAAGTTGGCGCACCCCGAGCATTGGCCCTCCTTGATCCGGAGATAGAAGAAGTGGCGAAGCAACGCCACGGATAGCATCACCCCCATGAATGCCTCATAGTAAAAGGCGAAGATCGATAGAAGAATGACGGAGTTGGGGTGAAGATGGAGGGTGTGAAGCTTATAATGGTGGAGGACGGCAAAGAAGAAGTCGAAGAAGGGGGGAACTAGCCCCGCGAAGACATTGTGCATAAATAAAGGGTAAAAAGTACTGCTCGAGGGCTCCGACACGGCCGATCCAGCCCAGAGCTCAGGCTCCTTCCCCTCGTCGCTGTCGTCCGTCGTCATCAGGCGCACGGTTGTGAGGTTCTTCTTCGTGACCGTGGGCGCGCTCAAGGCGGGCTCAAACCAGGAGGGCGAGAGAGCGGCCTTCACCTTGTTAGGCGCCATCGGCTGCGGACTGGGAGAGAGATCGGGCGGATCTGTAGAATCTTGGGGCAGCAAGGAGAAGGGGATCTGGAGCAAGGTGAAGGAAGCCATTGTAAACCTAACAGCGCTCGCCAGCCTTTTGACAGATGAGGACAGTTGCCGAGGCAGTGTGGGGAAGCGGAGGCGCCCATGTCCAATCGACTCACCACGTGTCGACCAAGGCCGCATGCGATTGGGACCCGTGACGCTTAGCTCTTGCCCCTTGGCTTTGCCTCGAAGCCAACTTCGAGTGCACCTTGGGCCCGGAGGCTACTGTCGGCTTTCTGGGAACGGGGGTACCCAGACTTGCCTGCCTGCGGCCCGTGACGTGGCTCCATCGGCGGCCTGGTGCGGCCCAGCTTCAACAACCACAAATCAAGACCCTCGTGAGGGGCCAAGCCTCGCGAGGCGGACAACGGCAAGACCTCCCTGAGGGTAGCCTCTCTAGGCTAGCCCCTGTGGAGCGGAGATATCTATGCAAGGTGCACCTTGTGAGGTTCACGTGACGTGAGCCATGACAACCAAGGCTAGGCGGGCGCAAGTGGGCGCAGTCTACTAGTTTCCCCTTTGGTGACAGGGGGGGCAAGTGTAGGCACGGAGTCCCGAGGAATCAAGCAAAGGTTTCCATATCGGTGCAACAAGACCACGGACCGTAAGGACGGTAGAATGGAGGTCATCGTTGAGCCCGGCACGGCGTCACCACGAGAGCCTTTGGCAGGCGAAGACTACTTTTGTCAGGATAGCTTGTACTAGTTGTTCCCCTTCAAATTTGGCCGCTGTGGGATTCCTTCCCGCCAATATTTGGGAAGAGGACCAAGGGCATTATAAATGGGGCCTAGCCACCGCCATGGAGGGGGTGGCTCATCTGGTTCAGAGAGAGAGAGAGAGCTCCATTCCACCCCACACACACCACAAGCTCATTCGAGCCAAAGAACACCTCTCCTCCGGAAGTTGTTCATCCATTGTACTAGTTCATCCTCAGCCCCATGAGGCAATCCACCACACACACTGGAGTAGGGTATTACACCGCAAGGTGGCCCGAACCAGTATAATCCTCTGTGTCCCTTGTTCTTTCAGTTCGTCGAGCTAGGCTATGGAATCGTAGGGCGAGTGCACTTGGGAGAGAGTGCTCTTCGTGCGCACCCTAGAGTTCGAACCAATCAAGGGTTTGCGGAACCCGAAATCCGACATCCACCCCAGCAAGCTTTCCACCCCGGCAAGCTTTTCACGCCTGCAAGGTTTCTACCCGGCAAGCTTTCACGCCAGCAAGGTTTCCCCCCGGCAAGGTTTCCACCCCGGCAAGGTTTCTACCCCGGCTAGCTCACACAGTAATCTTCCATGACGGCGAGCTTTCTGCATCGGCAAGCTTTCCACCTCGGCAAGGTCTCCACCCCGGCAAGCTCTCCATGCCGGCAAGGTCACCCCGCAAGCTTCCACACCAGCAAGGCTTCACCCCGGCAAGCTTCATTCAGCGGGCAAAGGCCGAATAACTCACAGGACCCATCAGACACCACCAAGATAGGTGTTTGGTCCCTCTCGTCACTTTTTCACTCAGGACCGGTCCGTGAGGTGTTGCCTCTAAATTTTGCATACAAACTTGGATTGGGACAATTTTTATATCAAAATTGATTGTTTCGACGAGACAAAGACAATTCATGTAGATCATTTTTCCATCCGAGGCAGTCTTGGGGTCGTAATCAGCCGAATAGTGTTCTGAATACGAAATCTCAGTACTTCGAACACAACTTCGGCCTTAGAGATGAGATCAGATGGCTATGGCCCAAATATCAAAGTTTCTTTTTTTTAAGAGACCGAACTTTCTCACTTTGAGAACTTTTTCATTTGAGGCCATCTTAATTGTGTTGTTGACCATGCCAAAATCTGGTGTCAACAACGTCTCCAACGTATCTATAATTTTTTATTGTTCCATGATATTATATTATCAACTTTGAATGTTTTATATGCATTATTATGCTATTTTATATCATTTTTTGGACTCTCTTACTAACCTAGAGCCCACTGCCAGTTTCTGTTTTCTCCTTGTTTTTCAGTTTCGTAGAAAAAGATTATCAAACGGGGTCCAAACGCAATAAAACTTTCGCGATGATTTTTCTTGGACCAGAAGACACCCGTAGGACTTTGAGTACAAGTCACAGAGTCCTCAAGGGGACGACAAGCCAGGGGGCATGCCCCTAGGTCTTATAGCCCCCTCGGAGACCCCCTAACCTCCCTCTTTGGCCTATAAATACAGAGATAATCCCAAAACCCTAAAAGCATCCACGAAAATACTTTTCCACCGCCGCAGGTTTCTGATCTCATGATATCCCATTTGGAGGCCTTTTCTAGTACTCTACCGGAGGGGGTTTCGCTCACGGAGGGCTTCTACATCAATCTTGTTGCCCTTCTGATGATGCGTGAGTAGTTTACCATAGACCTGCGGGTCCATAGCTAGTAGCTAGATGGCTTTCTCTCTCTTTTTGATCTTCAATACAATGTTCTCCTCGATGTTCTTAGAGATCTATTCAATGTAATCTTCTTCTGCGGAGTGTTTGTCGAGATCCGATGAGTTGTGGATTCATTATCAGGTTATCTATGAATATTATTTTGAATCTTCTTTAAATTCTTATATGCATTATTTGATATCTTTGTATTTCTCTCCGAATTATTTGTTTGGTTTGGCCAAGTAGATTGGTAGTTCTTGCAATGGGAGAGGTGCTTAGTTTTGGGTTCAATCTTGTGGTGTCCTCACACAATGACAGAAGCGGTATCGAGGCACGTATTGCATTGTTGCCATCAAGGATAAAAATATGGGGTTTATATCATATTGCTTGAGTTTATCCCTCTACATCATGTCATCTTGCTTAAGGCATTACTTGTTCTTTTGAACTTAATACTCTAGATGCATGCTGGATAGCGGTCGATGTGTGGAGTAATAATAGTAAATGCAGAATCATTTTGGTCTACTTGTCATGGACGTGATGCCTATATTCATGATCATTGCCTTAGATATCATCATAACTTTGCGCTTTTCTATCAATTGCTCGACACTAATTTGTTTACCCACCATATGCTTTATTCAAGAGAGAAGCCTCTAGTGAACCCTATGGCCCCCGGGTCTATTTTACGTCTATTATTTTCAGATATATAAAACCAAAAACCCACAAATACCTTGCTGCAATTATTTTGTGTTTACTTTATTTTGCTTTTTACTTCTATCTCTATCAGATCTCACTCTTGTTTGTGGCATTGAAGGGATTGACAACCCCTTTTCCGCGTTGTGTGCAAGTGTTTGTTAGTTTGTGCAGGTGCATATATTGGAGACTTGCTTGTACCTCCTACTGGATTGATACCTTGGTTCTCAACTGAGGGAAATACTTATTTCTACTTTGCTACATCACCCTTTTCTCTTCAAGGGAGAAATCAACACAAGCTCAAGAAGTAGCATGAAGCAATAAGTAATAGAAAATATGTAAAGCCAACTCGGTGAGACCGAAGTGAATGCAACTGATCACAACACTTTGGCAAGGCCATCTCGGTGATACCAAGATCCGTGTAGGTCGAACCGATTTGTTAGGGTTTCTGGCAACGACTATGTCAAATGAACTCGGTGGCTCTGGATAGAAGGAATCAGTGGGGCTGAGTTTGGAAATAGGGTTTGGACATATTTGGATGGATAAAGTGGCTGAGTGTTTTGGAGCAATATCACTAAGCACTTGAGCAACCAGATCATTAAGCAACACGTCATCCCCCTTTAATAGTATTGCCTTTCCTATGGACTCAATGTGATCTTGAATCATTAAAATAAAGATGGAGAGTCTTGAGATTTTGCCAATATTTGTCGTTAGCATTTTGAGGGGTCTACATCTCTAATCCATGCCATGCCAATCATTGAATATCCTGAAATATTTATCATGACTGGATATTAGTACAATAAGCTACATGTTGTTATGAATTACAAAAACCACCCGGGGCTTAGTTCCACTTTCACATGTATTGAATTTATTCGGGATACGCTATATTTCTATTGTTGAATATATGATGAATTTTCTCATCGTGCATGGACTTGCATGGATTTGGGTATTGAGATTTGGGGTATGTGGTTGTGGACAGGGTCAAATGGGAAACTAGACGATGTTGTCCCAGGATGAGTCCGCCAGCGTATAGGGGATCGGATTAGTTACTTGCAGTGGTAAATGCTCTAAGGCGTAACTTGAAAAACCAGATAAACAAATCTGCAAGCCTCTGAATGACCCAACATACGTGTCCTTTCCTAAATGCTCACTTATATTTATCCATGATGATATATCCCATCATCCTCTTTCCCATTTCCTGCATTGACCTATGATCTAACTGCGTGATCGTGCTACCGCGAGCTAATTAATTGATTTGGGTCAGATCATAAACTACATGCTACCCTAGCTTTGGATTGTTGCATGCACTTTAAATAAAGCCTGAGTCTGGAAGGGATATAACCTCGGGCAAACTAGTGGCTTCGAAGAGCGCCATGTGCCAGTTATGATGATTAGCTCAGACAGCGCACAATGTGGCATACTATATGCATGGTGGGTGGAACTATATATGAACATATTATTAGTTAGTAAACATATTAGGGGGTTTGGTAGAACAATGCATATGGACGTGTGTGAAAGGGGCGCAATGCTAATATACAATGTACAGTGGAGATGATCTCTAGTCTCTGTGCAAACTAAGACTTGCCATGCAAATGCAGCACACCCTAGCTAGATAAAAAGTTTGGTTTTGCTAATATTCATTTTTTAAATAGTAATGCTCCAGCGGTGAAAGATCAGTTGACTTCTAGTCTCCAGGAAATTGTGTCTTGAGTTTTATTTTTCCTTTTGGAAATATCTTGTGTTGTTCCTTCAGTAGGCTCCTTATTTATTTCACAGTTGCATCCGTTCTATGAATGTGATGATTGTTTCATATTAAACAAGGCAAAACGCTATTTCAAAAATAATTATTTTTTCTTGAATACGCTCGAAGGTGTATCATTCCATTGATATTAGAGCTGAAGACTACAAAGTTAGTAATCCCAAAATGGTGTGCATAGAGTGAGAGGCAACATTTGGGCTATAGGTGAGCCGGAGAGGGGGGATTTGCTCAGCCCCAATAAATACAGACCAGGCTACACGAATGATCTTATCAAATCCCTTGGCGCCCACCCACGCCCATTGCTTGGCCTTGGCCTTGATTGCGTCCAGCAGGCCGACATTAGAAGGTTGCATATCTTCGAACATAATGGGATTTCTGTTCTTCCATATGGCCCAATGTCACACCCTAGTTTTCCATGCCACAACACTTAAGCTAATAAATAATGATAAAAATTTGGTTTGACAAAAACTTTTGAGTGTTTTGGTCTTTGCTTGATTTGATTTTTGTGTGTTGGTCGCAAGTGCTCTAAAAAATCAAATAAATCCTCCAACTCTTATACTTCATCTCCTTGGTCCAAAACTTTTCCAATTGATCATGCAGTGTGTATAGGACATAATAGTATTTTCTTACAAAAATATTTTGGCCAAAAAGTATTTTCTAAATTACCTTTTCCAAAACCCGCTAAGTTGAGACTTGAACTACAAGTACTTAATTAAGGGTGTGGAAAATATTTAAAAAAATATATTTGAATCCCATTAGGCATAGGACTCCCATAAACCACGAAAGTATAATTTTATAAGTTATTTTCCTATTATATTTAATGCCTTTTTCTTTAGGCCAGAAATGGTCTTTAATAGGTTGAAATTATTTAACTATTTCAAATATATTTCAGAAAATTTAGGGAAACTCATATGACATATATTATCCATATATAAGAGTTTCAACACATGGTCATGTTTAAAATATTGGTCAAATCCTTCAAAATCCCTTTCTGGATATTTCAAGCTTTTGAAATATTTGCAAAGGAAATATTCCCTAAAAATTCCAATAAATTCTAGAATGTCACATATGACATATTTGATGATCTTGTCAAGCCTCATGCCTTGAAGATCAGTAAAACATCATCAAACCCCCTCATGTCAAGCCTCATGTCCATTTTGAAGTTTGAGCAACTTTACATTGACAAACTTGTCCAAATGCTCTCAAACTTGGTGCACATGCTCAGATGTTGTAATAGTGCATGTATACCAAGTGGCACAAGTTGGAGAGAAGGATATCATGATCGAAGTGTTCCAAAACCCTCTCTGTCCAGATCTAAGTTTGAACATCTCTACATTACCAACTTTTAACTTGTGACCTTAAATTTTGTGGACATGCTCACATATACAAATGATGACACTACACCATGTGGTACCTCAAGGAGGGATCATTTTCATGAGTAAATCTTGGAAAAGTCATTTCTATTGATTTCTAGGGTTTGCCAAAGTTACATTGGCAACTTTCTTCAATTGAGCTCAAAATTGGTGGACAACCTCAATTATATATGCCACTTGATCCTGTTAATTTTCATGTCAATTGGAATCCATATGCTTGAGCAAGCTAGCATCAAACACCTTCTTTTAGATTCCAAATGTCACTGGTTTCACCACTTTTACCGTTCTCCTTTACTTCAACTTTTTACTATAAACCCTCCTAACCCTCTTCTACCCCAAGTAGCTTCCACTCATTCATGGGTCAATAATGGAGGGGTGAAAACCTCCATTTACCTCTCTCGACAGCCATGGCAGCATCTATTTTCCCCCTCTATTTTACTTTGCTACCTCTTCCTTAGTGCCTAAGCTACCCCAGGGCATCTCCATATGCACCAGCAACTAGTAGACAAAAAGGGACACGCCTAGAGCGTGTGGGCATGCAGTGGCATGCCAAATGGGCACTCTGGAGTGCGCTACAGCACGCTCCCGCATTGTAGCCGCCCTCTGCCCGATGCTCTCGTCGACGTTGGGTGCTGGGACCGTGTCTCCCGAGGTGGCCTCGACGTTCGTGACACGCAACCCTGTTGGCTCCCTCCTCCCTTGCCCTCCTTCTCCCTCCTCGAGCTCACCCGAGCGCGGCCTGGACCGCACCCATGGTGCACCGATGCCCCCCTATATAGAGCCTCCCCCGAGCACTCCCTCGCCTCCTCTGGATCTCTCTCGCTCTCACGTACATCTCACTGAAATCATCCCTCTCCCACTCGTGCTCTCCTGCCCCTCCATGGCCAGGTTGTCGACGCCGTGCCCCGCGACCAACCCGAGCCTCCATTGCTCCCCTGCTCCAACT
>LR738716.1:177896214-177918494 GCA_902687465.1 Secale cereale | reverse complement strand
GGCTCGGCTGGGCACGCTGCGCGGGGAGTTTGAGCTCCTGCGCATGGCGGATGCCGAGACCCTGGACGACTTCGCCGGCAGGCTCGGTGGCATGGCGGCGCGCTACGGGGCGTTGGGCTCGACGCTGGAGGACGCCGCCCTCGTCAAGAAGCTGCTCGACTCGGTGCCGAACCGCCTGTACCCGGCGGTGGCCGGGATAGAGCAGTTCTGTGACGTCGACACGATGGCGTTCGAGGACGCGTTGGGGCGGCTGAAGGCCTTCGACGAGCGGCTGCGTCAACTCGGGCAAGACGGAGGCGGCCATGGCGGGGACCAGCTGATGTTCACGGAGGCGCAGTGGCGGGCGCGCGATCGGCAGCGAGGCAGAGGTCGGGACGACGATGACGGGGCGCGCAGCGAGGCATCGGGCTTCGGCGGAAATAGAAAAGGCCGCAGCTACAAATGCGGTGAGCGGGGTCACTTCAAACGTGACTGCCCGCAGTGGAAGAAGGCGCCGGCGGCGGAGCGGGCACTGCTCGTCGACGGTGACGTCGAGGACGCCGGGCTGCTCTGAGCCGCGGCTTAGGGCGCGTGTGTTGGGCGAATAAGCCGCAGCGATGCACCGGACACGACCAGCGCGAGCTGGGCGTGTCAGGCGCGTCGGGTCCGCGGCGAGTAGCGTGGGCGTGCGTGCGTGTGTGGGTGCGTGAGCTGGCGCGTGTGTCCGCGGGGCCACGCCGGGTTGTTAGCGAGCAGGAAGGAGGAGTGGACCGCGTCGGGCACGCTGGGAGGCCGTGGCGATCACGTTCGGGCGCGATGCGTGGACGCGGCCAGAGCGCGGAGGACGTGGGGAAGAGGGTGGGCAAGTGGGTGCAAGGCGAGGCCTGGCAGGCCGGTGCTCGCGGGTATAAGACCCTGGTTCCCTCATGTAGCTCATTAACACAGTCGAGTTCGTGCTCGAGGAAAGAAAGAAGCGTTCGTGCGCTGGAAACTTCTCTGTGTCCTGCACTTTGTCTGAATTTCTCTGAACTTCTTCTTCTTCCTTGGTCTGTTGCTTCCTTGAGTGAATCGCGGCAGCAGAGAGGGCGAGGAGGAGTGCGGCGAGGGACTGGAGGTTCCAACAGTTTAAAGGGTAAAGGGAGTAAACCCCCAGCCAACAACCAGTCACAATGTGTATTCCCTAGTAGAAGCAAAATTGTTACCGGTCATATTTTACAACCAGAAAATTTGATTCTAAACTAACTTTTTCATTTAAGAGATGAAGGCGTTAGCTTCAGAATCTCTAGAAGCATACCTTGCTCTGTCTTATTGTTGGACAGTCTCTAGCAGTATTCGCATTAAAGACCAGTCCATTGCTAACTACACCTCCTCCTCACATGACTCCAATTCCGCCTCAAGGTAACCATTACATCCGAAGAGCACGTGGCAATAAGCCATGACAACAACCTCTCCTTGGTGATCTCGTAGATGTAGGAGATATGCCCTAGAGGCAATAATAAATACTATTATTTATCTCACTGTTCATAATTAGGTTTATGTTCCATGCTATAACTGCTATGGTTCTCGAGTCTGCAAATAAAACGAGGCTCGGAGGAAGACTCATATGCACGTGTGGAATAATAAACGATAAAATGTATTCCTAGTCTGGCCTCTATGACTAGCTCAAGTGTTGCATGATGGTTCTGTTTTCCTGATCATGGGCATGTCTATGCCAGCAACTTTGAGGGCACAATGTTAGAGAAACATTTGTGTTGAATCGACCCGATTGATGTTATACTATGAGATACTTTCGTCACGAGTTAATGGTTAATAACACAGGAAGTTAATGTTTGCATAATTCCTTAGACCATGAGAGTATCGAGTTTCTTCATGCTTGATTCATGAACTTTGGGGTTTGTTAAACGTCATCCGTAACTGGATGGCTATTACGGCGGCTTACGGGTTCATGGGAAAGTATGTCAAGTAACTTGATAGCTCAAGATTGGGATTTGCTCCTCCGTCGATGGAGAGATATACTCGGGCCCTCTCGGTGTAACGGTATCCATCATCGTCTGGCCAGACACAGGGTGATTTGATCACTGGGATGCCGGAACACGAAAACGAGAAAAGAGAACAAAACCGGTAACGAGGTAACTTGCATAGTGGACAAAGTGTTTGCCCACGGGGATGCAATAAATCTCACCTCGGGTGTTTGTGACATATCGCGAAGCAAAAGGAATAGCACACAGCAACTGGAGGTTCACTCGAATATTTATTCGTGTGGGTATAGGGGTCAATATGGGTGTCCACGGCTCCGATGCTGATCATTGATCGGAAGGTGTTCCGGTCATGTCTATACTTCACCGAACCTATAGGGTCACACGCTTAAGGGTCATCTATCTGCTGAATACTAGACAGGGAGTCTGAGAGAAAATCACCGAAAAAGTTTCGGAGACAACGGAAGAGTTCCGGAGAGAGAACACCGAAAGAGTTTCGGTAAAACCGAAAAGATGTTTCGGAATATATTATTAGGTCAAAAAGGGTTTCGGCACCGCATGGAAATTATCAGAGGGTGCCAGAATTGGTCTGGGAACTTCTGGGAATTTTCAGAGAGAAAAACCGGAAATGTTCCGAAACTGCCGTAACCGCTGTTAATGCTTTCCGCTGATAAAAACCACAGCACCGAAAATGTTTCGGATCATGCCCAGAATAATTTTAGAGGGTACCGGAAATGTTCTGGGACCTTCTGGAATTTTTCAGAAAAAAGTTTCGCGGAAAACATCTTGTCCCAGTGCGAGGGGACAAGATCCCACGAATCGGGGGTTGCATGTTTGGTGGCTTTTTGTCTAGGGAGCATGCATGTTTCATGGAGACATGTTGGTGGCTTGTTGGGGGGCCCCCCCCATGGGGGGGACAAGGTGTTGGGCTGCCATGGGAGTGTCCCCTTGGTGCCCCCCTTGTGTTACCATTATGCCCTTTCATGTGTGACATGAAGCTTGGGTATTTTGGTATTTCCACGTCCCACCCCACCCCTTGCCTTGGCCTATAAAAGGAGGAGTTGGGGCAGCCATCTCCTTCATCCCTGGCTCTCACACAAGCCATGCATGATCTGGCATTCTTCTCTCCCTCCCACGAAAAGAGTTTCGTAGAGCCGAAAGGCTGTCTGGGTTCCGGCAGGAACTAGTTCTGGACGGCGAAGCCCTGCCGGATAGATGACACCGTATGTGTGCAACTCTGTAGAGAGGTCGTAGATTCGATCTTAGTGCCCTGAGGGGCTGTTCGTGAGTGCCTCCCGAAGGGCTGTCCAAGTGACGGTCCGAGTTCTGTGGGTCCTCCCGAAGGGCTGTCCGAGTGACCGTTCAAGTTTCGAAGGTCCTCCCGAAGGGCTGTCCGCGACACCGTCCGGGGGACTGTTCGACCGTCTCCCGGAGGGCTGTCCGAGGAGCGGATGAGGGTATACATCCTCGCGGTTGGGAGGTTGTAAATCCTAGCTGCGGGGATCTGCACCGACGATCGTCATCGACTCTACTTCCGCTGCGCTACGAGTCGGTAACGAAAATGATCAAACCTTGTATGCAGTCTCCATAGTGGTCCTGGGCTGGTGCGTAGGTCGGAAATTTTTGTTTTCTGCTGCGTTCCCCTACAGTGGCATCAAGAGCCGTGCTATGCGTAGATGCAGGTTGCGATCTAGAATACATGGAGATGTATGGGTGTTGCACAATATAATTAGGTAGTAGATAAGATCTATTACTGAAAATTATTTGTGCGGGTAGCAGATGAAATCTGTTACCTGATGTTCTTGTTGCTTCCCTTAAATTTGCGTAGTCCTGATCTTGACAGCATTGTGGAATCTGACAAAGTTCTGGCAATCCGCGATCCTTTCATGCTACTCCTGAGTATGCTGATTGACAGATCAACGAAGTGCTAACAGTTCTTTGGGTTCCACTTTAGTCAAAGAAAGATGGATGTTTCGCAGACGAAAGGGCAATGCAGATATGATCTGCACGGGGGTCATGCGTATGACGAAGTTCAGTATGGGGCTCGAGATTTTATTATCTCATGTTTCATACACCCCGCAAAAGTTAATCTAGCGACTTGAATTATCATGCTTGATGATGGACGTTGGTAGCTTCGGTTTGTTTCGAAACCTTAGAAGCCACGTAAGATAAACTTTTGTATGAACCGATTAGAGGCGTCTAACTTGGTTTTGCAGGAGGGTTTGCATGTGCATGTGATGTGGTATAGCAGAGCTCATAATAATTTGATTATGTATGAGATGACTATATGATGTAAATTAATTAACATGACCTGCGTGTCATGATTCGGCATGATGGCTGGAGCCATATGATTGCACTTTAATGACCTGCGTGTCAACCTTGTGTAATGCATTTATTTTATCTGCTATAGAGATAGCAATATTATCTGGTGCATCGACAAGGTGGTGGCAATCTTCGCGAAGGTGAATACCGACGCGAATGCCGAAGACGAAGAAATGAAAGACTTCTCCGTCAGAAAGGGCTATACCATATCATGCTAATTATGAATTGCCTGAGATGTTTATCCCTTTGATGCACCCTTCTTGATTGCGCCGTAGTCGCTTTTTATTAGGGTGATCTCTCACAAAAATATCAAGTAGTTAGTGTTCTCCCAAGTGTAGCACCGTCACGGCACCTAACTTTTCGGGGTGCGCCATGTCCACATGGGTACGAACGATTAGGGATGTGTGAGGCGGGTGAGGTCAGACCTCGCAGCGAGATCACTTGGTTGTCTTGACGTTCTAGCTTGATCGTCCTGAGCTCGGAACACGCCCATCGAAAGATGAACAGGAGTCACATAGAGATGTGATCGGCATGTTGGCCTACCGATTGAAATTCTCGTCATCAGTGATGTCCACATCAATGGCGTTGAATTGAAATGCGGATCTTGAATCACTCACAATCAATTATGAGAGATATTGATTTGAGTGGGAGCGTACTGCAGAATTAACTTGTTTAATTCTCAGTACAATTAGTTGTGAACACTGTCTAAGTGTGTTTTGCATAATAGTTGTAGAATAATGGCTCGCATTTCCACCTTCCCTATTAAAATTGAATAGCTGTTAAATATCTGGTTAAAACTTTACGGTTGGTAACGTAATGTGAGGATTGTCCTCAAGAGTGCCGAGAAGGACTTTGTCCTATCGCATACTTTCGGTATTCTCCCGCTAATGCTATGGATCATGTGACTCTCGTCCTTCGATCCAAAAGCTAGAATTCTGTTTTCAGTCAAGTGCAATATGTTTGCTTCCATGAGACCCAAACTTCGAAAGTTGGGATAGTTATATGATATTCATGGAATCTGAAAATCATTTTCAGACACAAACAAAGGCTAACAGATATGTGATATCCAAAGCAATGTTTGTTTTGCAAACTGTTAGTAAAAGTGTTTACTAGGCATTTGACTGATAAGAGAGGGATCCAGAAGAAAGCTTTTCATATGATGAAGTTAGATGCTTTTTCTGGAAGTAGGAGAAATACTAAAAGTTAAACTGTTAGAAGTATAAAGGCAAAAAGAAAGAAGACTGGAATATCCAGCTCATGTATGAATGTCATACAAGTTTTTGATGTATAGAAGGCTGGTCAAAGATATAGTCCTTGGGAATTATGATTAATTTGTTGATCACTAATTCTTGAGTATTGTGAGTTAATCACAAAGATACCCGCTCGATTGCATTCTGTTGCAACTCGATGTAAGAACTACTATGGCCTGAATGACTAGCCAGGAATAAGGTTTAGGTATACACAGGGAACATAGTAAATGTTACTATACCTTCCATCGGTGTATTACCGTCTGTATTTATTTTCATAATTCATTTAGAGTTTTACACACTCTAGCCCATTGCATAAGGTATCTTGCAAGAAGGTTGTTCATAAGAGAACTTCTGATGTTCGGTGTTATGAACAACATAAGGGCCATACTTTCATTATGAATGAGATGTATGTTATGAATGTTGATAATAATATATTACCTCTGTGTTTACTTTCATAATTCATTTTAGAGTTTCATACACTCTAGCCAAATTGCACAAGTTTGTTGCAAAAGGGTTGTTCATAGAAGAACAATTGTTGTTCAGTATTATGAATAACATGAAGGGCCATGCTTCCATCCGAGATGGGATGTATGTTATGAATATTGATGGTAATATGATACATCCATAAACACTGACGCTAAATGTCGCAAGACTAAAAGAATACCGCACAAGTGTGGCACTACATTTGGTCACATTGGAGAAACCCGCATGGAAATTCCATTATGATGGTTTTTGAAGTCGTTTGATTTTGAATCATCTGACACTTGCAACTTTCCTCCGAAAAGTGAAGTGACTGAAATACCGTTCACAGGCCATAAGGAACGAGTAACAAACTTATTGGTGATCATACATTTGATGTGTGTAGTCCGATAAATGTTGTTAGTAGTGGATTTATCTATCTTCAAAAATGACTCAAGTAGATATATGGATATTTACTTGATGAGACGTAAGTCTGGATCTTTTGAATTCATTCGAAAGGTTTTCAAAAATGAAGTAGAAGTTATTGTAACAAGAAAATTATGTTTCTACAATTCGATTGCAGAAAGGAATATTTGAGTTACAAGTTTAGCGAATGTCTGATGAGTTGTGAAAGGGGTTTCATAACTTGCACTTCCCGGAACACCACTGCAAGTGGAAAGTCTGTGAAGATGTAATCAAACCATTTATGACATGGTAAGATCAAAGATGACATAAATAAATTTGCCATTATCCCTTTTAAAGAGTGATGCTTTAGAGACTGCGGCTTTTACACTGAAAAGAGCTCCATCGGGTCTGTTGAATTGACACCATGGTATGGTACGCCCAACCATGTTATATCTTTTCTTAACATTTGGAATATGGGGCTTGTGTAACAGGTTACAAACCTATTCCAAATCAGACAAGTGCTACTTTGTAGGTTATCCCAAGCAATTGGGTATTCCTCCCTCACTATACCGAGGCAAATAGTTTTGCCATGAAACGGTATGCTTTTAAAGAGATTGGTTCTTTCAAAAAGGTGAGTGGGAGAACAGTGCAACTCGACAAGATAACAGTATCTTCGTCATCGGGTCAAAGGAAAGAAACCTTGGAAGTAATTCCGGAGTTTCCTACTGCGACTGATACGGAAGTCTCTACAATGAAATGTATGAACTTCGGTCGAACTTGCAGCTGAACCACGTAGGCAAGGCTCGTGCAAACCTCTCAGGTGCGCAGACGAGATATTGTTGTTGGACAACAGTATACCTATGATACACAAGGAAGCGTTAATGGGCCCTGACTCCGGAATTGGCTAAATGCCAATGCAATCCGAGATAGTTTCCATATAAGTGATTCAAGATTAAAACCTTGATACACCCTTCGGAAGACTTAGAGTCTAACGAATATTTATGGAACTTAAAACTGATACGGATAAAAATGTTTATCCATAAAGCTCGACTTGTTGCAATAACAAGTTCAAGGAGTTGACTACGATGAGGTTGTTTCATCGTAGCGATGCTTAAAGTCGGTTCGGGTTAAACTAGCAATTAATACATATTTCAATCTTGAGATATGAAACATGGATGACAAATGGATTTCCATCTGATGGAAATGAAACCTAGGACTTGTATGTGATACAGTCCAAAGTAGGTTGTCGATCCAGAGGATGCTAGTAGGTATGCAAACTTCAGAGTTCCAGCGATGGACAGAAGAGAGCAAAATGGAGTTGGAATCTTCGTGTTTTGATGAAATGGTCAAAAGGGGTTTTGACTTCATCAATGGGTAACGAAGATGCTTGTAATTCAAGAAAGTAAGTGGGAGCGCAATAATATTTCTAAAAACCTTGTGTGCTTGACACATTGGTAATTGGAAATAAATTTCTTGACACGAATTAGGACTTCATTTGAAAATAGTTTTTCGATGAAGTGCTTAGGCTAAATAGCCTTGATATTAGGCATGATGATCTATGGAGATAGATTTACCTAATGGGGCTAAGCAATGGATACATATTGACAAGATGCTAAAATCTTTTAGCATTACAAACGCCAAGGAGTGATTCTTGCCGAAGTCACATGGAAAGAGTTTTTGCAAGACTCGGTGTCCCAAAAACACTGATGAGCAAAATACATGATGGAGATTCCACACACTCTTGTGTTTGGATTAATCATGTATTCCATGGTATGTAAAACAACCAGATATGTCCAATACTCCAAAGGTGTTGCGAGTATGGATACCAAAGTGATCAAAGTACTGATCATAGGACAACAGTGAAAGATGTCATTTAGTACCAGAGTAGTACTGATGACATGTTTTCTCGCGGGCAGAGATTATGAAGAGCTCGTTGTAAGTAATTACATCGACACAGTCTTCATCAATGCTGCATGCGATTTTTGATTTAAATTAAGGGTTTTGTGTAACACACAATGTGGTGGCACAGTTAGTTGGAAATTGTTCCAAACAAGTTACTGTGGCGAATTCTATAACAGGGGCGGAGTATGTTGCCGCTTTTGAAGCGACAAAGAAGATGTTGAATCATATAGTTTATTCATGAACTTAGTATGGTTCCAAGATGGCTTTTGTCAATGGGACACTACTGCAGGTAGTTGCTCCATAACTCAGTCTGAGGAATCCAGGTTTGACCTGTGATTCGCATACATACAAAGCCAAGTCCACACAAAATATGAATTTTGTGAAAGCGTGAAGACGCGAGGATATGCAAAGATACACACGGAGCTGAAGTCGTCAGATCCGTTGGACATCAGGCTATACCACAAGCGAAGCATATTTACACCAATGTACCATAGGTGTAAAGTGCATTAGCATTGACTAGATATTGACTCTAGTGCAAGTGGGAGTCTGTAGGAGATATGCCCTAGAGGCAATAATAAATACTATTATTTATCTCACTGTTCATAATTAGGTTTATGTTCCATGCTATAACTGCTATGGTTCTCGAGTCTGCAAATAAAACGAGGCTCGGAGGAAGACTCATATGCACGTGTGGAATAATAAACGATAAAATGTATTCCTAGTCTGGCCTCTATGACTAGCTCAAGTGTTGCATGATGGTTCTGTTTTCCTGATCATGGGCATGTCTATGCCAGCAACTTTGAGGGCACAATGTTAGAGAAACATTTGTGTTGAATCGACCCGATTGATGTTATACTATGAGATACTTTCGTCACGAGTTAATGGTTAATAACACAGGAAGTTAATGTTTGCATAATTCCTTAGACCATGAGAGTATCGAGTTTCTTCATGCTTGATTCATGAACTTTGGGGTTTGTTAAACGTCATCCGTAACTGGATGGCTATTACGGCGGCTTACGGGTTCATGGGAAAGTATGTCAAGTAACTTGATAGCTCAAGATTGGGATTTGCTCCTCCGTCGATGGAGAGATATACTCGGGCCCTCTCGGTGTAACGGTATCCATCATCGTCTGGCCAGACACAGGGTGATTTGATCACTGGGATGCCGGAACACGAAAACGAGAAAAGAGAACAAAACCGGTAACGAGGTAACTTGCATAGTGGACAAAGTGTTTGCCCACGGGGATGCAATAAATCTCACCTCGGGTGTTTGTGACATATCGCGAAGCAAAAGGAATAGCACACAGCAACTGGAGGTTCACTCGAATATTTATTCGTGTGGGTATAGGGGTCAATATGGGTGTCCACGGCTCCGATGCTGATCATTGATCGGAAGGTGTTCCGGTCATGTCTATACTTCACCGAACCTATAGGGTCACACGCTTAAGGGTCATCTATCTGCTGAATACTAGACAGGGAGTCTGAGAGAAAATCACCGAAAAAGTTTCGGAGACAACGGAAGAGTTCCGGAGAGAGAACACCGAAAGAGTTTCGGTAAAACCGAAAAGATGTTTCGGAATATATTATTAGGTCAAAAAGGGTTTCGGCACCGCATGGAAATTATCAGAGGGTGCCAGAATTGGTCTGGGAACTTCTGGGAATTTTCAGAGAGAAAAACCGGAAATGTTCCGAAACTGCCGTAACCGCTGTTAATGCTTTCCGCTGATAAAAACCACAGCACCGAAAATGTTTCGGATCATGCCCAGAATAATTTTAGAGGGTACCGGAAATGTTCTGGGACCTTCTGGAATTTTTCAGAAAAAAGTTTCGCGGAAAACATCTTGTCCCAGTGCGAGGGGACAAGATCCCACGAATCGGGGGTTGCATGTTTGGTGGCTTTTTGTCTAGGGAGCATGCATGTTTCATGGAGACATGTTGGTGGCTTGTTGGGGGGCCCCCCCCATGGGGGGGACAAGGTGTTGGGCTGCCATGGGAGTGTCCCCTTGGTGCCCCCCTTGTGTTACCATTATGCCCTTTCATGTGTGACATGAAGCTTGGGTATTTTGGTATTTCCACGTCCCACCCCACCCCTTGCCTTGGCCTATAAAAGGAGGAGTTGGGGCAGCCATCTCCTTCATCCCTGGCTCTCACACAAGCCATGCATGATCTGGCATTCTTCTCTCCCTCCCACGAAAAGAGTTTCGTAGAGCCGAAAGGCTGTCTGGGTTCCGGCAGGAACTAGTTCTGGACGGCGAAGCCCTGCCGGATAGATGACACCGTATGTGTGCAACTCTGTAGAGAGGTCGTAGATTCGATCTTAGTGCCCTGAGGGGCTGTTCGTGAGTGCCTCCCGAAGGGCTGTCCAAGTGACGGTCCGAGTTCTGTGGGTCCTCCCGAAGGGCTGTCCGAGTGACCGTTCAAGTTTCGAAGGTCCTCCCGAAGGGCTGTCCGCGACACCGTCCGGGGGACTGTTCGACCGTCTCCCGGAGGGCTGTCCGAGGAGCGGATGAGGGTATACATCCTCGCGGTTGGGAGGTTGTAAATCCTAGCTGCGGGGATCTGCACCGACGATCGTCATCGACTCTACTTCCGCTGCGCTACGAGTCGGTAACGAAAATGATCAAACCTTGTATGCAGTCTCCATAGTGGTCCTGGGCTGGTGCGTAGGTCGGAAATTTTTGTTTTCTGCTGCGTTCCCCTACAGTAGAAGCATTTCAGCTCCAATGCAACCATTTGCAGGCTGGAAGGACCCATTATGTTTGGAGATTCTTTTTGGTACATTGTATTATACAAAATAATGTATCGTATTAAGTTGATCCATTGGATGCCACTGTTTGGTAAGTTTTCATTGTTCTAACTAAAGGCAATGAAATATACACTTGAAATACGAGCCTCCTGATGGTTGATGGTTTGGATGAGGATATCCAACACCACAAATTCCTCCTCCTTTGCTTCCAAGGGATATCCAGCTTGACGATCAACTTCATCAAATGTGAGGTCATGGTGATGGGCTACTCGGAATTGGAGAAGCATCTCATTACGAACCGGCTTAACTGCCGCTTGATTTCCTTTCTCACGACCTATCTCGGCATGCCGATTAGCGACTCTCGTATCCTGGAAAAGGATCATCGCTCGATGGTCACCAAGGTCCAACATAGTGTGGAACCTTGGCATGGGCGGTGGATTTACAAAGCGGCAAGGGTTGTGCTCATCAACTCTTCCATGACCAGTCTACTGATGTATTTAATGGGATTCTATAGTTTGCAAGAATCCCTTCATCAAGACAGTGCCAAATACCAGTAACGGTTCTTTTGGGCAGGCAAGGGTGATAAACAGAAATATCAGATGGTCAAATGGTCTGAAATTTGGAAGCCCAAAGATTAAGGTGGATTGGGGGTCATTTCCTCCAAGCATGTGAATATTGCACTTCCTTCCAAATGGTTGAGGATTGCCACGGGAGAAGCTGGGCTGCGGCTGGGCATCACGCGCGCAAATTGCTTTCACCCCATTTTAATAAGGGATCCGTCTTACCTGAAGTTTCAGAAATGACTCAATAGATATATAGATCATACATGAATATCCTGTGTGTTCTGCAAATTTAGCTGCAGTGTTTGCCACCACGTACGCGTTGTACACTTTCTCTATTTTTTGGACAAATTATTAGTCCATTACTGTTACTATAATTTATATAGTTTACTCATTATTATCCATAATTACTTTATCAATTACCATGTTTAATGACAGATGGAGGACCAAATAGGAGCAGTTGCAGGTGCCCCAGCCATCAGCTGCATATTGTGCAGAGTCTAGTTTGTTCCTCTTCGGGATAGCATCTGGGTGATAATTTACATGTTTCAACTCGAAATAGACTTATATATATCCCACTGATAACTGGAAGTGTTCTCGAAGCATAGAAGCTCAATACAACAGCTTAACTCATGGACAAACAAACATATTTTTTCTGTAGCTGCAAGATGTGGAAGACACCACAATCTTTTTGGGCCTTCTTGATTCCCAATTGGTGAGAAGGTTCAGATATGATAGCTGCAATGGTAGCACGACCTAGGCACCCATGCTGGTGAAGGGATCAAAATTTAGGAGTGATCTAACATCCGGAGATTAAGAGAGAGAGAGAGAGGAAACTTGGAATAAAATGGGCAAAGCGGTAGCTCAACATTTTCAATGCAAGCAACAACCCTTCCCATTTCAATACTTGGGTCTTTCCCTTTCGATCTACGGACTAAAGCGCCAGCACTTGACGCCACTCATAGACAAATTTTTCAGCAAGTTGAAGGGATGGAAGCCTAAGATGACGGCTGTGGCAGGACGGCTCACACTCATGCAATCGGTACTCATGGCTTTGCCCATTCATTTCCACTACACCACGACACTGCATTCCCTACGGACGTGTGTTGGGAAAAGTCGGTATCGCCGACCGACTGTTGGTCAGAAAAACTTGTGGCAGACAATCGGTAGGGAAAACATGCGAACAGGGACAGACAATCGGTCGGGAATATGAAATTTTTTGCTGTCGAACGATCGGTCGGGAAAACTCTTGTGCCCATCGCTTCGTCGGTCGGTAAATAATGCCGACCAACAGTCTGTTACAATTGGGCCTGTGCGCGCGCGCAGGGATTAAAGTTAGCGCCAACATTTGGCCCAAGCCCGCGAAGTTTTCCCCCTTTGCAGCGTAGTCACCACACACACGCGCGCGAGCCAAATCCCTAGTTTCCCTTTCCTCATTCCCCACGCCAGCCGCCCTGGGCTCCCGCCGCCGGCCTCTCCGTCGTGCCCCCGCACCTGCTGGCGTGCTGCCCCACGCCGCCTTTCCCCACACGCCTGAACCTTCCTCTGACCAGGTGCTCTCTCTACTCGAACCCTCGTCATCACGGGGGGCGCCGGGCAGATCTCGGGGAAGACGGGGCTCAACCTGCTGCAGAGGAGCGATGCCTTGTACTGGAAGACCATGCTGGATGTGGCGAAGCACTCCCTGAAGGTGCTGCTGCTCGTAATGTTCAACCCCATCTCTGTTTCCACCTACCTCGCCTAGAAGCTTTCAGGGTTGGGTTCCTGGTGAGCGGCGTCATCAGTTCGAGCACCAACCACTTTGTAATCCACAAGCAGCTTCTAGGTTCAGGCTTTGGGTAAGATCTCTCTCCCTCGTATGGTCTCGCTCCTCCCCCCTCTGTCTGAAGTGTGTAGCCCCATGGATTTAACCTTTTGGGCTTTTGATGCGTGGATTTGATTCAATGGACTGCTCCCTATTTACTATAGGATGAAGGAACATAGCACATCATTGCTGAATTTGGAGCTATACTCATCAACAAGGCAACGGGAAACATGCAGTAAGCATAGCACAAAGTTGTTAAATTTGGAGTTATACCACATCTCACATATAATAGGTCCGTCTTATTATGTCTGTTCACATACATATGCATCTGGAAATCCAAGCTAACTCATAAACTTCAAAGCTAGTGAGGTAAGGGATGTTTGTATGTCCCCATGGTCTGTAGTGTAAGGATTATGATGTCCTTCTATTGGTTAGTAAATAGTGAAATGATGATTATATCTACTTCTGTTGCAGGTCCAAATTGCAAAACACTTATGTTCGTGTAGATAAACTCATGAGATGCTCCGTGGCTAGTTATGCGGTTATGCGCGTAATTGATGGTTTTGTCAGGTTGCTTCCTTTTTATGTTTTCTTCTTCTCCGGGTAAACTAGTCAACTATTTCCTTGGCTAGTTGCTTTATCACTTGTAACCACGAAGAAATGATAAGGAATTTTCAGCATGAGTTAAGATAAGGACCATAATTTCACCTGGTAGGAAAAATATATGAACCATGGATTTCTGTTCCATGGCCAGCAAACTGTTAGTTGGTAGACATATAGCATGCTCATTTTCTGCTGTAACTACTTTGAACAAGTGTCTTCACAATTATTGAATTAAAGGTTGCCTTGGACGTCTCTTAACCTTCCTGGGTCACATCTTTGAGATGAAATATTATGATTCTCAAGCTGAAAATAAATTATCATTTGTTGAGTTTTTGTGTGGTAAAGTTCAACCGCAAAGAAATTAGTTGTTTGTTCCCGTGCTTCTGCTGAAGTTTGTTATCATATTTTTTTTAAATCTTGGTCTAACAATGTTGTCTTGCTTGCTAATCCGGTACCAACAGCTGGGATAGCTTTGAGATGCGGGTGCACAAGAGGGTGATCGACCTTGTCAGCTCCTTGGACGTTCTCAAGAAGATCACAATTGAGAGGTTGAGATGACCATTAACAACGAGTAGCCGTTGTGAAGGTAGCCAAGGACATGCAGCTGTTGGTGATGGGCTCTGTTTGGATGCCCACGTAGGTGCTCAACATCACCATCGGGAAGTCCCCCTGTGGCGCAAGGTGACCTGGCAGTTGTGGTGCACCGCCTTACTTATGGCGCCAATGAGATGGCGGGGTTGTTGCCCCGTGACGTTGGCGTCGGCTCCCACGACTCCATCACCAGCTACCACTACGTGGGTGAGTCCCTGGTCTCTCCTTCCTCCTCTATCTGCTCTGGCACATCTAGCCTTCGAGCTGAGTGATTTACTGTCAAGTGATTCTTTTTCATGTCTGTTGCAATATGATAACAAACACCGATGTAAAGATGAAATATTTGTCATGTTAATAGGTCGCTGTTACTCATCCAAAAAGGTTATTGTTTAAGAACTTGTTACTTGTTGGATATTGATTGTATGCCACTACACCAGCAGAAATTTCTCTGAATCTCTCAGATGAAAAAATATCGTGAATAAATACTACAGTAGCTTATTAGAAGTAAAATATCGTGGCTTCGGCCTTGCTTTGTGTGCAACAATGTAACACATTTTTTGGACATCGGGCTGTGTATGTATTCATCTCTATATTGACGTGCTTCACATTTGTGACTGAACTAATTGTGCTCATATCTATTGATGCCCATATCTTTGTTCCAACTAGTTCAGAGGTAGAAGGTCAACATGATACCCGAAAAAAAATGGTCAATATGATAGGCGCAAAAGCTCTTCTTTGTCTCTTGCGATCTTTACCTGAAGAGGTGCTTGATTAGCTTGCGAACAATTACCCGTCAGCAGGTGCTCAAAATATTATGTATTGTTCAATTATGTCAAACAAGTGCTTTTGAACAATTAAAGGAACACGAAAACAAGACAATCATTTATCTAACTTATTAATTAGGTAACACAGTACCATTTTGCTCTAAGGCTTTTCACCATCAGTTTTCAGGTTGACATGGTGAGCTTTATTTGTGCAGAGAAATCTGCAGCATGCAGATTCTCCTTATCAACCCCATCAGTAGTTTCACCAAACAACAATGCAGACTTGAATCCAACTGAGTCAACCAAATGTGTGGTCTTATTGAACCATGTATGGCTGCCAGGTTGAGGAATCAGATAAAGCAGAGTACATTTCCATTGCTCGTTCTATAAAGAGGGGGAGAAGGAATGCTTGCCTAGCTCTATACTCTAGAGAAGCTAACTGACCTGAAAGTTAATTTCACCAATAAGGTTAATTTTGAGTGCCTTTAGTAGCACTAGGCCTGGGAGGCATCCGAGAATGCAGGCCTTCATGATCTTCATGTGTCAGGACATCGGTGTTTGTTCATCTAGAGACAACCGTATTACAAGGCTCCCAATAGCATTCCATTTCACTTCTCTGCGAAATAGGTGTAATTTCGTTCCAGTCCTTCCTCTTAGAAAAATATGGTGAACAAAAATGTGTCATTTCTACTACACACCAACGATGTCCTGGAGCTTGGCGGTGCAGCTCTAGAACTCTGGTCAAACTGGCGGAGAAAATAGGACAAATAGTAAGCTGCAGCCCAAATGAATCGTGTGGCCAAGATTTCACATACACAGCAGCCACGCCGCAGATCTACTTCACGAACGAAGCCATGCACGGGATGGAAATGAAAAGCCGTGCACTAGCCGCCAAACTGAGATTCACTCCAACTTGCCGTCGTCTTGTCTGCCGCTGGCGACCATGATATTTTTTTACGGATCACTATGCAGCTGGGGCGCCGCGGCAGCACGCGCACGTAGGCCCCGAGCGGCCCGGCGAGCCTGTAAAGGTCCTGGAACAACCCGAGGAAGGCGTCGATGCCTGCGGTGATGCCAGGGGGGCAGCCCGTCGTCGGCCGGCGGGAAAGGGAGCTCAACTATCTCCAGGGGCATGGCGTTGTCGGGCATGGTACCAAGAAATCTTAGAAAATCAGCAGAAGTGCAGAGGGACAGCACGGATAATTTCCAACCGACGATGATTCTTAGCATAATTTCCACAGGTACAAAGGTATCGCTGCTGGACAAATTGCACTTAAGGACTTACAATAAATATATAGCAAGTTGCAGGTATGAGTTAACAGAGTAAGGTGAAACACAACTTCGAGTACAAAGTTCCAAATGTAGCAATGAGTTACGAAACTAGCAATACGACTAGCTGCATCCTTAAGACAATACATAAATTCATTTTCTAATCGAGTGCTTCACCACCATCTAACTACCTCACTTTATTCCCATGCGGAAAACCATCAAAGCAATTCTTGCTTGGTCCATCAGCTACCTCAGTGTACCTCCTCTTTATTGCTCTAGCAATCTTATCAGCCAAAGATTTGACCTCCTTAACAAACCGAATTCTTCACTTTATTCCCACGTGGAAAACCATCAAAGCAATTCTCAACATTCATTAAATGTGATCTTTATCTTTATAGAATCATATCCATTCACATCATAGTCATCTAAGTGATATGCACCAGAAAACAAAATGTTCACCGTGCACCTACGCACAACCCATGGCAGTTCCTTTATATAGCAGATCAACACCAAACAGATCAATAAAAATTGAACTCGCCCACAAGAAATATAGTAGAACAATTTATGTTTAACTAGCTGGGTGTATGAAAATAATGAGTGACTTAGATTATGTTGAAATAGGATGCATTGGGAAAATAGTTGCACAATCCCTCCTAGTCAAAAAGCAGCAAGCGCTCTACGGAACTTCTATTTCAAGTGCAAGCGGCATGGTGAAGATAATCGGGCGTACTAGTAGTATTATCACTAGTAGATAAAGGGTCTTTAGCCCCGGTTCATTTGGGCCTTTTAGCCCCGGTTCCAGAACCGGGACAAGAGGGTCGGTACTAATGCTCTGACCCTTTAGTCCCGGTTCAATCCAGAACCGGGGCAGAAGGGTGTCCACGTGGCCTGTGCACCGAGTCCAGGCAGGAGGGGCTTTAGTCCCGGTTGGTGGTACCAACCGGGACCAAAAGGCTTCCACGCGTCAGCATTTCTGTGGCTGTGGTTTTTGTTTTTTTTTTTGAAAGGGGAGGAGGGGTTTTAGGTTTTGGGGGGTTAATTTAGGTGTTTCATATATTGTGTTAGCTAGCTAATTAATAGAGAGAAGTGTTCTTTCTTATGTCCGTGCTTGGTCGACGCTACATACTACACATACGTATATAGAGAGGACTCGAGTCACGCTAGCTAGCTAGCTAGCTGCTAGCTACTAAGCAAACGAAGGAAACAGAAGATCGTATAATCAACATATATATATATGCATACAGAGAGAAGTAATATCGACCACCTCTCCTTCTCCGAGAGATTGGTCGAACAACAAGTTCTCGTATATCTATCCGACACTACCGGGCACATATATACAATAATTATCTCTTACAAAAATAATCTCCTAACACATGGATGCATGGTCCACATAGTATTCTCCATCTTCAGCGATCACGTGTTCAAGGAAGAATGCCGCCAATTCCTCTTGAATTGCTCGCAGTCGATCTGGTGTTAGGAGTTCATCCCGCATCCGAAACATCTAATTTGAAGTAGGGGGTCAATACATGAAATGATGCTATAAATTTGTGAATATTATTGATTGCTTACGCACTTCAAATTGTTCATCAGTGTAGCCCCGCTCACAGGTCGTGTGGCGGATGGACTCGCAAATGTAGTATCCACAATAATCATTCCCGGGTTCCTGCCACAACCACTTTACAAGAAATAGAGGTCAATCAAACTGATAAGCAAGAATGCCAAATTGGTATTGATGAAACTAGCGCTTGAATCAAGATATAGGAGATGCGCGCGCGGAACATGCTACTATATAGTACTTACTTTCGGGTATCTAAATTGTAGCTTCTTCGGCAGTCCCGAAGCTTTTTTGGTGAATTTTTTCCAAGCCCTGCCAGACAAAGAAAACAATTAGTTGATATCAGAAATGAAGTTGCTGATATATATGCATGGTGGATAATATTGATCGATTTAACTTACCTGGCTAGCATTTGAGTCATGTCCGCATACTCCTCGGGATCTTTACGTTTAGAGTCGAAGACAGTTACTACTCCCTTCTCAAGCTTAATCTCTAAGAGAATATAGTGGAAGCTGCGCACGAATGCATGAGATCATCAATTACATCACTATAACCTTGACTGATATATAAGGGAAACCAAATTTGCACAAGACATTAACACTCACTTGAAGTTGTAAGGAAAGAGTATTATATCTTTGTTTTCATTTACCACCAACGATCGTAGCAAGTTGGTCTCGGTATCGTCGGGACGCAATTTAACCTCGGTTGCATCTATGAGGTATGTGTTAATAAACCCAATATCACCTACTTGTCTTTTCTTCAATTCGACGATCTTCAATCTGCATAATATAGTAGTGAGGATAATTATAAATACATGCAATGAAGATCAGCTATATAGAGAGACTTAATGACAGAAGTAGTACTACTTACAGACAGTAGCAGGTGACCGTTGCTTTATCGAGGGCCAATTGATTGAAAAACTGATAGAACTCCTCAAATGGAACAGGCAACAGGTCAATTCCAACGAGGTCATGCTCCGGTTTAACTCTCAAATACAAGTTATTCCTCCCCCCAGACTCTCTGCAGATTTTCAAGTACCAATCATGCAATCTTCGCATATTCGTTGATAGAGATCTTTCATTTTTGACGAGAGGCTTCCCGTACTCGTATCTTTGTATCTGCACTTCCAAGAAATCATAGTGTACATCGTCGGACGCGTAATCTGCAAGGTTGGTATAACCGGGCACCATCCTCGGATCATTAGCGACCATGTCGCTAGACACCTTGAGCGGGGGGCACGATTGGTTCGCTTGTTCGCCGAGCTGGGCAATTTGTTTCCCAGCTCGTCCTTCTGCTAACCTCTGATCACTTTTTGTACTTCCCGACCGCTTGGCATCTTGAAATGTCTTTTGAATCATGCGGTCATAGTTGCCCTTCGGCTTACTTTTCGCTGGTTGCTTCAGGGCAGCAAGAGTGCGCTTTGCTTTCACCGCATCTATCTTCTCCTCCGGAGGTGGATGTCTCTGTGCTTTCAACCCTTCAAAAAAGTCCTTCACTTCGCCTTCAGCGATCTTCGTGTTTTCCTCGTCGGACCTCTCGTACGGTAACTTCTCTAGAGGCGTGAGAGAGAAGGACCGAATCTGCATCGCCTCCCGCCTCTGGCTGTACTGGTAGACGTCGCCGGACCAGACGAAGCGGCTGTCTTTTTTACTTGCTTAGGCGCCGGAGCAGGAGCAGCCGGAGCGGCGGTAGGTCTCTTCCGCCCTTGCTGATTAGGCGGAGAAGGAGGAGCAGGCTGGCTGCTCGGGCGCGCCGGCGGCGAAGGAGGCGGAGTGCCGCCACGCGCCGGCGGCGAAGGAGGCGGAGTGCCGCCACGCGCCGGAGAAGGAGCTGGAGTGCCCTGATGGTCACTCGCCGGAGGAGGAGGCGGTGGAGGAGGCGGAGTGCCCTGACTCGTCGGAGGAGGAGGAGGAGGCGGAGGCGTCCAGTTGAGAATGTTGATTAGGTCCTTCCGCCATAGGCATGGTGTATTCAGTGAAGAACCCAGCCGAGTCTCCCCTTCACCGGTAGGGTGGTCAAGCTGGAGCTCCTCAAATCCCTCCGTTATTTCGTCAACCATCACCCTAGCATATCCTTCTGGAATCGGCCGGCAGTGAAAAGTGTCGTCGGGTCCAGAAGGATAAACAGAGCCAGCAGCCGCCTTGACCTTCAGATTCATCCACTGTGCCATAAGGTGGCAATTTTGTGCCTGCGTGATAGCATCCACAGGATTCCTGGCAGTAGCCGTCAAGGCAGGCTCTGGCAGCTCGGTGGAAGCCACGCTGCTTCTCCGCTGAGATGGCGGGGTAGCTTCGGGGGAAGCTTCGGCAATTCTTTTCTCCCGATTTGCTTCCCGTTCCTCTATCGCTTGTATCCTGGCCCGCAGCGCCTGGATTTCGGTCAGCTCCATTTTCTTCCTCCCGTCGTGGCATTTGTAGCCTCCTGCGTCCGGAAACCCAGCACGCCACGGAAGGGAGCCTGGTGTGCCTCGTGTCCGTCCAGGGTGCTCAGGATTCCCGAGGGGCATTGTCAGCTCGTTGTTCTCTCTGTCGGGGAAGAACGTCCCTTCATGCGCTGCTTTGATATACTGCCGCATCTTCCTGAGTGGTGTTTCCAATTGCTTGTCCGTCCAAATGCACCACCCTGTTACAGGGTCCAAGGTTCCGCCAGCCCCGAAGAACCAAGTCCGGCAACGTTCTGGCCAGTGCATTGTCTCTGGTTCGATCCCTTTCTGACGCAGATCATTCTCTGCCTTGGCCCACTTAGGCCGGGCTACGAGGTAGCCGCCCGACCCCGTGCGATGGTGATGCTTCTTCTTCGCAGCATTTATCCGGTTTGTTTCCGACATCTTCTGACTCTTTTCCGACTTCTTATGGGCCACAAATGCGGGCCAGTCATCTTTGATCTTCTCATATATGCCCACGAATTCTGGAGTCGTTTTATCTCTGACAAACGTATTCAGTTTTTTCTTCCATGCCCTGAATTGGTCTGCCATCTTCGAAAGTGCAGCAGACTTGATTAACTCCTCTTTAACTGGGTTCGCCGGATCAACCTCTCGCGGTAGGACGAAATTTGACTTCAGCTCACTCCAAAGATCTTCTTTCTCCATATCAGTGACATAAGTCACCTGAGCGTCGTTTGCAGCCGGCTTTAACCATTGATGGATGCTGATCGGGATCTTGTCCCTAACCAGAACCCCGCACTGATTAACAAATGCGTTCTTTGTCCGGATGGGTGCAATCGGCTCACCGGAGCGCGAGATTTCTGAGATCTCAAACTTTTCATCCGGCCTCAACTTTTTCTTCGCTCCTCGTCTCTTTACCGAAGATTTGCTCGATCCGGAGGGCTAGAAAAAGGAACAAAGACGAGAGTTAATGAATGAATCAATTAACTTGTCAGCACATGCTTAACTAACATATATACCTCCTGGCCGGACTCGGTTCGGTCATCGAAGCCAGCATCACGGTCTCCTTCTTGCACCCGCATTGGGTCACAGGAGCCGTCCTCACGGTCTACTTCTTCCATGTGCATTGGGTCACCGAATTCATCAATATCATAGCCTAAATCTTCCAGCTGCAGCTCTTGTTCGACCTGCTCATCGGTGTCGTTGAGATACGACAAGATGGCATTTTGTCCGTGTGCGATTATGTCCATCAACATCGCTTCTTGTGCTAGGTCTCGGGTGTTGTCGTCCATTGTTTCTACAAATATTTACAACATGCCAATTATTATTCAAACATGACAGATGGATATATTAATGGCAAACGTAGAACTAGCTTCAATCCTCGACTGCTCGGCGATCCACAAACCCTAGACCCCCTCATGTCACATTTTGTCTAGCTAGTGTCAAAGGATTCAACAAAACCAATACTTCATCATTAGGCGAAAGTAACAGTAGCATGATGGTACGAAGCTCTCCAAAGTTGTTTTGGAACGGAGTCCCAGATAAGATAATTCGTAACAAAAGACGGATTATCCTATCAGGAACTCCGTTCCAAAATAACTTTGCATAACTTCGTACAAACATGCCCCGGTTACTTCTGGCAAATGATGAAGTCATGGAATTCTTCAATACTTTGACACTAGCTAGGCAACCTCTCTCGACCCCTCGACCCC